>CM060449.1:111247014-111933502 GCA_030545235.1 Helianthus tuberosus | reverse complement strand
AATAGCCAATCCTCAGGAGGAGTGACCACTAAAGGAACAGGAGCGAGGATCGGTGCCACAATGTGCTCACCATCGGGATGACCGATGATAAGATAATCGTGCACAGGAATAGGAATAACAAACGGATCCTTGTCCAGGATACCATCAGCGAGCGGTAAATCATCTCCGAAGTCGGGCAGCGCAAAGGGCTGAAAATCATCGTCATCGTCGGACATCATCTCCGGATCACTCTCGGTGTCAGAAGTAAAGATCTCTGGCTCAGGGACGATCTCATCGTCAGAAACTACAGCCCTAGGGTCATCGGTATCGGACAGTCCACTCTCGGATGATGACATAGTGTCTGTAACAAAACAATCACAACATATGCACATATATCAACTACTAATCATTAAGCATGTTGTCCAGGATACCATCAGCGAGCGGAAGCGTGATTATGGTGTGACTTTCTTAATATCATTGCATTCAATCATATCAACAACTATATGATAAAAACCATAGATGGTCATCCATTAATTAAGTTTAAAAACAACACAACAATAACATGGTTTTAAGACATAAAAATTCTAATTAACAAACCATGCAACTTGTTTAAGAGTTCACAAAGACTCGACAAAAGACGTTAAATAAAACCATGTTTTTGGGAGACGCGTCTCGTCCAGGAATAAGACATGCTGACCAAACCCGAAGACCATGGATGACATATTTTATTCTTAAACCACACTTGGAACCTCTGAACGCCCGCCAGATCCACAACTAATTCCCTGAAATACATGTAGTTTGAAAACATCAACAAAAGTTGAGCGAGTTCGTGTGTTTGCTTGTGTGTATGCATAAACCTTTGAAATCATAGTAAGTATGTATATAAGTTTGTAAATCCCGGTATGAAAGCAACAAGGAAAAACATATCACCAATGGTTTGCAAGGCCATTGATATGTGTGATGTGATGCAGGAAGGCTCAAACCTAGCAGACTTTGTACCGGGCTTCCGGCTGTAAGACATAGTCAACCCATGGGCCAAACCCTGGTCCAACATGGGCGGGGCTCACTACACCTAAATAGATCTATCACTAATGTCCCTCGGTCCTACCATGAGGATTAATGGTCTTAAGCGTCATAACCACCACTCACATGATCTAGCAGTACCCTTCCTTAGCTAACCAGACCAAATAATAACGTTTGTAAACAGTTGTAACATGTACTTAACCCCCGAAGTTATAAAACTAAAAATAGTTAAAAGAAAAAGGGGGTCACGAACTCACAGTCTTGCGTCTTCAGTCACCGTAACTCAAGCTCCTTTGGGTAAACACGACTACCTACAACGTACTATGATCTATTAGACGAGCGGGTCGTGCCTTGATTTAGTATCAATGTCTTTGAGTTACGTTTCTTCGTATCTTCGTTATTATTCCAAGTTATATAATTATTTGTTAAAATAATTAATATTTCAACTTAAATCATATTTACTAAATTTTGGAATAATTGTTAAAACAATATTATTGTAACTAATACTTCCCAAGTATTTTTACTTGTATTTCCTTCCCAACGATGAGGGTATTTGTATTCTTACTCTTATACTTGTATATTTTTGCCATGTATTAGGGTCGTATTCCGGCGTGTATTTGTACGTACGAGAATACGTATCGTCATGTAATTATTAAGTATCCTTATACTTAATGTTATATTAACTTTTCTGGAATAATATCCTTAATAAAGGTCCATATATATTTCCAAAATATATATATTTAAAAACATTACTTAGAAAAATTATTCATAATTTTTCCTTGGCAACAATATTTGTATTTTCATTTAAGTTCCAAAAATAATATATTTTCAAGTCTAACTTAGAAAATATATATAAACTTATTTTCTCCAAAAATGACATATTTCATATTTATTTGAGAAAATATATCTTTAATCCCAATAATATTGTATTTTATGTTTGTGTAAGAAAATATATATTTCTTAAAAATAATATATTTTCTAAAATTTGCAAGAAAAATATATATTCATACATGCCAAAATAATATATTTTTCCCTTGTCAAAAATATGATATAACTTTGTAGTAATTGTAAAAATCAAATTTTTGTTTCCTCGGTGTCCAAAATATTATTTACCAAAAATATACTTGCGAGTATATTTCCGGAATATTCTTGTGATTAATATTCCTTGGTTTGGTTTCACCAATATTTTGTGTATAACTTGTATATTTATTCCTTAGAATTTTGGTAATATTTAGGATTGTAATTCTTGGTATTTTGATGTGTTATATTATTTCAAGCCCTAAAATATAACTAATACACAAAATATACAAATAATCACACACATGTTGTCCTCTAAATATATATTTCCTAAATTCATATTTAGTCACTTTTATTTATAAAAACCAACCCCCAATATTTATATTTTTGTAACAAAAATTATGGCAAAGTTTATGTAACAATTTATGATTGAAAATACACTTGTAAGTGCATGTTTGTAAATATTTTTCTAAGTGTTTAAATTTTTATAAAATTTTGTCATAGTTTCCCCTAAAAATGGAGGTTTCCATGCTTTCAAGCATATCATTTTCTTTTGTAAAAATCATCAAAATCAACAATACACAACTTACACTTACCAATCTTGCCAAATCAATCATAATCTGACTACTTCATGAACTTGAATATTTGTAAAAAGTTGTAGGAACTTACTAGTGTTATTAGTAAGCCTTGTTACCTTCTAAAGTGTGATTAGTTCTTTAAAAACTTCATTTTTAAAGAATATAGATGTTTAAAACTTCAAATCATGTTTGCTAAAAATATTTCTTTATGATTTCTTCTTATTTCACAAGTGTTTCTACACTTGTTTAACCACCCAAAATAAAGTTTGTTTATGTAAGAACCAAGATTAAATGAAACTTATATTTTTAACTTGGTTTCTTTAGAAATCCCTCATGAAATTCTTAGATCTATATGATTAACAACTTACTTTGATCATGATTTTTCAAGAAAACATTATGTTCCTTCAAGTTCATGCTTTATGTGTGGATAATCTATCATCCTACAACAATTTCTATTCTCACATCTTGCTAGATTATGTTTTCAATCATGATCTAGGAAGATCATATGATAATCTACATCATATACATGAACAAACAACAATCAACAAGCAAATCATCACATAAACAACTTAGTTTCTTCATTAAACATGTTTATGTTCAAGTTTACTTCTTATGTATCTTAGTGTTCTTCAAGATTATGAGTATGATACTTCTTTAACCACTAAAAATGGAAGTAAACTAGCAAGATCAAGACTCTTACCACTAGCACAAGGCTAGGGATGATCAAGTGAAGAAATGAGATGGATAAAAGCAAACAAAAGAGGTTCTTCCACTTCCACAAGCTCCTAGCTTCTTTGTATGGTCTCTAACACATTTGTAAGTGTGTGGAATGAATGGAAGTGATGTGATGGTAGTGGTAGGGTGGTGGTGGTCTTCGGCCGAGAGCACAAGAGAGGGAGAGAGAGTTGTGTATGTTTTTGTGAGAATGAGAGTTATGAGTTTATGTTTAGGGTGTTATCTTATAAACCAATCTCAAGACTTCATCCATTGTGTAATGTGTTTAGGAAAGCCATAACAAGATCCATTATAATATTAAAATGAAATCTTGAGGTATGGGGGGTGAGCATGACCGATTACTAGGTGGGGAGGGGGGGTAGTAGGATAGGTTTTAACCAAACTAGTTACATTAGGGTTAAAAATCAAGTGTTAGTTAGTTATATTAGTTACTAGATATTTATAGGGTGTTATGATGTTCGGGGACCATAACTAGCTTGGAAATGTTAAAACAGTGCTTCTAGTGTAAATTTGATGTTTCGGGTAGTGTCCCGTTGTTCGATTGGTTACTGCTTTGTTAAAGAGCTAAACTATGCAGTTTAGTGTGTTTTATGTACCCTTTTGTGACACTTTTGATTCCCGGCACTTAGGAAAGCATTCAAGACCATTTAACCATATTTCTGCATAAATTTAGATTGTTAAAATGCTGATTATTGCTGAATTCAGCACTTTGGGTGAGCTTTAGGCACTTTGTGGCACTTAAACTATTACTTAGAAAGGCAGTTTTATGATCCTTACTTTCCTACACACTATACTAGTGTAGTACTTAGTTTCTGGCTCATTTTGTGTCTCAATACACTGTCTGTCTATGTGCTGAGTTCTGTCAGTATTTTCTTGATTTATCAGATAACTGTGCTAACTGTACTTAATGCATCATTTGAGGCAATAAAGCTTTCATGCAATATTGGTATGGCATTAAACAATGTATGATGCACATGTATGTATATGGCAGTAATCAGACAGCAGTTAATTGCAATTCAGCACAGTCATTAAGCACTAATCATGGTTAATTAATTGTACGGATACCTGAATTTTTGACAGTTGTCACACTGCCGCCCCCTTCCCCCGCCGTAACTACTTTCATTTTCCTACTTCTGTGTTGCATTTACTTTACAATTTTGAAAAATGTCTAGAATTTGATAGGCCGCTAATTTTAAGCTTTCTCAAAATCCTTGTGTCCCCGGCAACGGCGCCAAAAACTTGACGTGGTGTAGTGTAGGTATATTTTTAGATATATTTTAGCTCTTTTTACTCGCAAATTCAAGTTTTAAATTTATAAAACACAATATAATACTATCACTCTACACACACGTTAGGGCAAGTGCACCCATCGCGGACGTAGTATAGTGATGGCAAGATATCGAGGTCGTCTAAGGACATAACTGTTTTTAATACCGGCTTATCGTTAACGTCTAATCTAACCTAATTTTGATGGAAAGTTTTGAAAGTTATAAAAAGATAAACAAAAAAGCAAAAATAAAATATAAGGAAAAACAAATAGACAAGAAGAAAACACTTGGTTCCAACTCCTCTTTTATACATCCTTTAATGATTTCCGTACTTTGGGCATTTTAAGAGATTATCTTTAAGTTATAGTATTAGGTCCCTTTCCAGGCAGCGTTACCCTCAACCTATTGGTCTGAATCAGCAGGGATACAGTCCCGCAAGGTCGGATTATTGAAAGATAATTAAGTAAGTTATTAATGCGAAAAGTGGTAGGCCCCCTTCCAGGCAGCGTTACCCTCAACCCTTTGGTCTGAGTCAGTAGAGATACAGTTCTCGCAGGATTGGTTTAAAGGTTTAATGGTAGTTTATAGATAAGGGATTCAAGTGGTTTCTTACTTTCTTCCGGGGTGGGCAGTACCGCCCATCCGTGAACTATTACTAAGCTTGAACCAGGTTCTCGCAGGATCTATACAGTGAACGAGACATAGAATTACCCAACAACCCTTCTAACCCCCTTCCAAGTAGTTAACATGCTTTATATAGACCATAAAGACAAAAATATGTGAATCAACAACATATGAAGAATGGTTAAGCAAATTCGCCTTCAATATAAAAACTAGTTATTAAAGTCATTAATATATACCCAAAATAAAAATGAGCCAAAGATTGAAAATCAAAAACTAATACATAAAAGATTTGTCTTCACCAAGTGATGTAAGATTTTAGCCAAGCATGGCCTTTTTTTTACAAGAACTCTTACGATCGATCTTGGATCCAGAGACTACTACACACTCTAAATGATGGAAGATGGATGATGGTGGTGGATGTTGGTGTTGTAGTGGTGGTGGAGTAGTGGCAAGTGTTAGAGAAGTGGTTTGCCAAGGGATGGATTGGAATGAAACCAAGCACCTCTATTTATAGCTGAAGTCAGACGTCCAACACGGCTTCGTGCCCTCCTGGCATGGCCCCGTGGCCTTCAATCTCTCTCATATTCATTAACTGCAGTGTCAGAGCTCGTACTAACACGGTCCCGTGCGTCAACGGCACGGCCCGTGGCCAATGTACTTGTTGTACTATCTCAGATTCTACGAATCTTGGAGTTGACCACGCCCCGTGTTGCCTTAGCACGGCCCCGTGTTGATTTTCTGATTTGTCTTTTGTTGTTGTCTTTTTCTTCTGTGGCGAATCCTAATGGGGCACGACCCAAGCCTGGTGGGCATGGCCCCATGCCAAAGCTTCTGATTCTTGTTATTTTGTTGGTTTGGATGTAGATGGGGGTTTGGCGAGTTATGTCAATCCCCCTTCTTTGTATTTATGTTGGTTTTTTTTTTTTGCTGTTATTTTGCTCCTTTTGTGCGTTTAAGCTCTTTTGACCCTGTAAATTAAAAAGGAACAAAGAAACAATCTTTTTCCAACATTAGTACCGAAAAAAGGTTGATTTTACGCCGTATTTGATATAATTTATATGTTGTATTTTACGCACATTAGCTACCTCGACTACCCGCACCGCCCCAACTAGAAATCATTCCCATCGGTGTCGGTTACCGAAATTGTTTTCCAGGCATGCACACACAACTTCTTCGGCTTCCATAACCCCAAACCAACACCTGAGTACCCCCTTACCCGAGTGATCGGCGCAGATGTTACAAGTCAGGTAGGGGTTACCTGAATTGATTTTGGTGAGTTTGCCACCCGCCTTGCCTGTTAAAACTTAAATTCTACTTAAAACCAGATCACAACACAAAAATAAAACAACCTCACTCACCATGAAACATGCAAAGATTTCCGAGTTAAATGTTATTTTACTTCCTGTGGTTTGGGCCATTTTGCAGTTTAGTCCAAAGGTTTCATTTTTCGTCTGTGGGTCCAAAAGGTTTCAACATTGTCATTTTAGTCCACTGGGTTACCTTAATCTATTTTTTCTGTTAACGAGAAGGACAATTTGATCATTTTATATGTAATTCTGTTAACTAGAAGGGCAACTTGGCCATATGAAATGATTGAATTGCCCTTCTCAGTAACAAAAAAAAAATGGATGAGGTTAACCCAACGGACCAAAATGGCAACGGTGAAACATTTTTGGACCCATAGGCGAAAAATGAAACATTTAAACTAAACTTGCAAAATGGCTTAGATCACAGGGATTAAAATGGCATTTAACTCAAGATTTCCCACTCTAGAAATATATAAGGCTCAAACTATCCACACACCATATCTGCCTATTTGCATACCCTTTGCCTCGTATAGGCCTATACGAGGCATACAAGGTTACATCAAACTCAGTGTCCGACTCATGTCAGTTCTGGTTTGGCTGCTCCTATATGCCTTGCATAGGCCTATACGGGGGCGTATAGGACCCCTCGTATAGGTCTCGTATATGACTCATGCCCCGTATATGCCATGTATAGGCCAATATGGGGCGTATATAAGGTTTTTTTTAACAAACATTTTATACAATATTAATCATTTTAGCAAACTTTTAGAGTTAAATGCTTGGTTGGTCCCTGTGGTTTTCAAAAATTGCAGACTTGGTCCTAGTGGTTTACTAATTACACGCTTGGTCCCAAAAGTTGTCAAAAATGCATTCGGTTGGTCCCCAGCTCTAACATCAGTTAAATATCTCAGTTAAGTCCATGTTAAATGACCAAAATACCCTTGAACAATTAAAAACCTAAAACTAAGAATTAAAAAATTAAAAAACTCACTGCATATCATCTTCATCACCATCATCATCTTCATCACCATCACATCTTCAACCCAAATTCCACCATTTTTCTATAAAATTATCACTCAAATTCATTAAATTCTAATCCAAATCCCTCTAACAAACAAACAAACACCTCTGTCATTAACTCTCGAAACCAAAAAAAAAAAAAAAATTCAAAAGAAAACGAGGGAGGTGCGAGGGTTTACCAGAAACCTGTCATCAGCAATATATATCATCGTCATCGTCAACAACAGCCACCAGAACCACCGCACCACTAATTCAGCCGCCTGGACTCCGTCGTGACCTCCTCCGCCGTGAGCGGCGGCGCTGCTCCTCCGACTCCGATTCTCAGATCTCTTCTCGATTCCTCTTCTCCTTCGTCACTTTCTCTCTCTTTTAGGACCATAGGTGTGCGTGTGGGGTAAGTCGCTGGAGAATAAGGGCGCCGGCAGCCCGTCGCCGACGCTGTGCTCGCCGGTCAGTCATCGATCAGAGAGAGAGAGAGAGCAGGGACTTGTGGGTAAGATGTCTGTGTTTGGTTTAGGTTTTTGATTTAGGATCAGGTTGTGGAGAAAGAGAGAGAGAGGTGGATGCAGTGGGTTTTGTTAATAAGCAAGGGTATTTTGGTCATTTAACATGGACTTAACTGAGATATTTAACTGATGTTAGGGCTGGGGACCAACCGAGTGCATTTTTGACAACTTTTGGGACCAAGCGTGTAATTAGTAAACCACTAGGACCAAGTCTGCAATTTTTGAAAACCACAGGGACCAACCAAGCATTTAACTCAAACTTTTATACAAAAATAAGTTTTCTATTTTAAATAAATAAAAATAACAAGTACATGATATGATAGAACACCTGTATAGGCCTATACGAGACCTAAACGACACCTATAGTCCTATGCGAGACCTATACTACATCTACAGGCCTATACGAGTTATTATAATTAATATGAGTTTTTTTTATAATTAATATTAGTGTTATTATAATTAATATGAGTTTTGTTATAATTAATATTAGTGTTATTGATATTAATATGAGTTTTTTTATAATTAATATTAGTGTTATGGATATTAAAAAGAGAAAAAAAAAATACATGCCGCATATAGGGCTAGACTGGGCATATAGTGTAATCTAAAAGACCATTATAGCCCTGTTTCGCCCCCAGTCTAGGCCTAACTCAAGGCTCAAATGGTAATTTTTCATTTATAAAAGTGTTTTTAAAAGAAAACCCATTATATACATACGCCTCATACACGCCTATACTAGATTACTAGGCATATAAGAGAGGCAAAAAAGACCAATTTACCCATGCGTACAACCCTAAATCAGGGATAAAATGGTATTTTTAGTCTATACGCCTCATATAGGCCTATACAAGGCATATACGGGGCATATAAGACAAAATATGACATAATCAGATATTCTCTTGGAAATTGGAAAATGTTATACACGACGTATAGACCTATACAAGGCGTATATGAGGGTGTGTAAATAGGAATTAGGGTGTGTGAATATGTATGCCTATATATATAATGTATGTAATAATGTAATAATGGGACCAAAAACCGAGGGTGACCGGTTTAAAGACGAAGAAGAAGAAGAATAAATAAAAGGAGATATGGAAGGACACTGAAGTAGCAACCCTTGCTTGCTTCCTGTCAATGCAGCTGATTTGTTAGTCTCCGATCAAAAAGCATGGGCGGAGTAGGTGGAGTTGCAGGATCCATGAAACTAAAACGAGTTGCTCGGAAACTGTTTCACACTTGCGGCTCCTTATCTTTCCGCCGATCTCCTAACCACTCTGCCGCCCCCCCTTCGCCCGCCGTAACTACTTTCATTTTCCTACTTCTTTGTTGCATTCATTTACTTTACAAATTTGAGATTTCATCCTTCGTATTGTTACAGGAACTAGTATCAGGTTCTTCGCTTTATGATTCTATGGAATGTCATTTTGATCCAGCGCTGAACTCAGATCCGGTGAATTTGTCTTCGAAGGTAATGTTGCCGGTTGAATTGAAGCTAATTAGGTTATGTTTATGATGCATTTTTTCATTTCTTGTGGAATAATAATGATGTTGTTATTTATATTGTGAATTTGTAAATTGGAAGCCCTAATTATTTGGTTACATTTATGAACTGATTTTGACCCGAACCGAATTCAAACTCTTTTAGTGGGAGTTCCTATTTCCCTTTGTGGATGATGAATTCAGAACTAAATAAAACAGAAAACCGCATAATACATTTGTACATGTTTGGGTGTTGCTTTGAATGTGATACACAAGACAAAGATTATAATTATTATTAACTGCCTGTGTTTCTCTCTACCAGTGCTTCGGATTATCATTTATGCACAATGTACAAGGGCATTATGCCTCACAGTTATCAACGTATTATTGGTTCTGAAGCGAACTTGTTGTAGAGAGGGTTATAAGCTTTTTTTGTATAGTTTCTTGACCTTTTTGGTTATAATTCCTTTTTTTTCTTGATGTGCAGACCATGTGTGCAATTTGTCTTGAAGCTCTGAACTACAGCAGCACATGCACAACTCCAGGCCAGGCTATATTTACAGCTCAATGCTCTCATGCTTTCCATTTCGATTGTATCGCGTCCAATGTCCGTCATGGTGGGGTCACCTGTCCTATATGTCGTGCAGAATGGACTCACCTGCCCCGCAACTTAAAAATCCCGCCTTGCAGTTATCTCTATGGCAACCAGACCGCTGACCCGATTCTCCAAATCCTTGATGACTCGATCGCCACTTTCAGAGTACAAAGACGTTCAATCCTACGGTCAGCCCGTTATGATGACGATGACCCGATTGAACCGGGTCACACTGTTGACCATCAACGTCTTCATCTCTCCATTTTTACCGAACCACCTGGACCGTCATCTTCAGAGCCGGGTCTCAGACTCTGTGTAAGACTAGCGCATCAACCCGGTATCGATTTGGTATTAGTCGCGTGCCCCAACGGGCCTCACCTTAGGCTTATAAAACAGTCTATGTCATTGGTTGTTTTTTCACTTCGACCAATTGACCGTTTAGCGGTTGTCACATACTCATCTGCTGCAGCGCGTGTCTTCCCTCTCAGGCGAATGACATCATACGGCAAACGCGCAGCACTTCAGGTAATCGACCGCCTGTTTTACATGGGGCAAGCTGACCCTGTTGAGGGGCTAAAGAAAGGGGTAAAGGTTTTAATGGATCGCGCGTATGAAAACCCGCAATCGTGTATCCTACATCTGTCAGACAACCCAACAAGATCATACCAGGATGGGTTCGACACAGAAGTGCCGATCCAGATCCACCGGTTTCACGTCGGGTATAGTTTCGGGACTTCAAACGGGTTCGTGATGCATGAATTTGAGGAGTTTTTATGTAGAATATTGGGAGATAAAATAAGAGACATTCAGCTGAGGATTAGAGAAGATGGAAGAATAGTGGGACTTGGTGAACTTAGAAGTGGGGAGGAAAGGCGAATCCCGTTGAACGTTAAAAGCGAAGGTGGGAACGTTAATGTTCGCGTGGAGTACAGCTATGTGGAAGATGGGGTGCGGGCGTGTGTGAGAACAGGAGAAGTGATGGTGGCGTTAGGGGATAAAAGAGAGGTGGGAGTTGGTGGTGGGTGCGGAGAAGATGGTAGGAGCAGTAACGCGGGAAACTGGGATTACCATGACCCGTATATGGCTAGAAGATGGGCTAAGCATTTGCATGCTTTTAGACTATGAAAACTCAAGGTCTGCTATTGAATATTTGATTATGTTCGTTTGTGAATTGTCATTTAACAGGCCGTTTGATACAAAACCAATAATAAGTAGAGAAATGTAAAAACCGCATAAACATATATCTGGTCAGTACTATGTACAAGTGTTTATGTGGTTATCGCAGTTCTCGCCTTACAATTTGATTCTGTATTGAATGCGCCATTGTTTGTTGTATAGGTAGTGTCCTTCATTTGTGTATTGTTTTAACCGGAACTTTGATCTGTCAAATATGACAGGCATTCCTTGTAAAACAAGGAGGAAATAGACCAGAGCTTTGTGTGGTTTTGTCTTCATGACATTTGATTATGCATCTATATATTTTAAAACTTGTTTTCCAACCTCATGTATTTATATATTTGAAGTAGGGGTGAGCATAAAAGGCGAATAACCCGAATCAACTGAAGACCGATGGCTCGGGTAGGGGTTTTTTGATAACTGCTAATACTTGTTCGGTTTTTGCCATACATAGTTATTTAATCGAAAAACCGTACTGATTTATATTTATATACACAAAGAAAAAACCAATTTAACCGATATATTATCCGAGTGAAACACCGATTTGTTCAAATATGCCGGAACTTCAAAATCTTGGTAAACCGAATTAACCAAACAAGCTCTATTAGAAATGATAGCGTATTTAACCGAACCGCTCTTTTAGAAACGATAACATATTTAACCAAAACCGGTCTGTTATGGTTTCTTGATAACCGAGATTCAGTTATGGTTTGGGTTAAGGCAATACCGAACTAAACTGGGCCAACTGGCCATGCTAACAATTAATTCAATGCATCTAAAGGATTGTTGCTTGTAAGTTTCTTTAATATTTGAATGAGCTTAATGAAACTATTAAATATTTGATTATGTAGACATTAATACAAGTCATGAAAGATAATGTAATAGTTTAAACGGATCCTAATAATAAAATAAAAATATTGATATTAAAGAGCTGATCAATCTGAACGAATCCTAACCCAGTTTTAAATAGATTTGTTCTTCAATTGGTTATAAACCAAACATTTACATAGTTAATAAAGTAGTGAAAGGTTCAATTGAGAAGAATTTTTTTGTAAGAAGAAAAAAGAAAAGTTTCAACCAATAAGAATGTTTCATTTTACTTCATTTAATATTTGCATTTAATTTTAATATAAGGTTATATTGGTAAACTTACAATGTTTCATTTTACTTCATTTAATATTTGCATTTAATTTTAATATAAGGTTATATTGGTAAACTTACATAAATCATTAATTTGTATTTTTCACCTTTAATAACTAACTAAATTAAATTTGTAACTCTTTTTCAAAATAGATACTTTTTCCAAATTAAAAAAAAACAACTTAATTTAAAGTGTAGAATAAATTACCAGTTGTGTAAGATAAATTATGAGTTGTGTAGGATATATTTCGAGATGTGCAAGATAAATTTCGACTGTGTAGGATAAAATTCTATAATGTGTAGGGTATATGTAGGAAAATTTTGATATGTGTAGGTTTTGTAGATTATATGTAGCATAATTAATGATTAGTTGACTAATTAATTAAATAGAGAAAAATTAATGATATGAGTTATAAATGAAATAGTATTTTACTAATATGCCATTTCTTCTTTTTCTTCTCACGTTAAATTTCTTCTCAAATGAATATTCCCCTAATAAAGTATTAGTTCATTTCAAACATGAAAATAAAAAACCAAGATCATCTCATACTAGTCATTTATATATACTCTAATTTGCAACATTTTTATGCAATAGAACTTGTACCATGTGTTTCATTTGTTGTACCACTTTAGAAGGGCTTCATGCTTTTTAGGAATGGCAATGAGCCACTTGTACCATGTGTTTCATTTGTACCACTTTAGAAGGGTTCATGCTTTTTAGGAATGGCAATGGGCGAGCCGGGTATTGGTAATCCCAAGTCCGTACCCGGTTGTAATTCTTTGTCCCATACCCGGCCCGTTACCCGTCGGGTATTTGTCGGGTAATTACCTGTCAGTTATCGGGCATACCCACGGGTATCGGGTATACCCGTTAATTTCTTAAAAATACCCGTTGGGACAAATGTGCAATTTTTACTTTGACGTTTATATAATTTACTATTTTAATGACTATAACAAGATTATGACAGAAGATTTTTTTTGGGTAAAGGGTATAACAGAAGATTATAGTATTATCCCTGACCTCAAACATTATGCTTGTGTAGTTGATTTACTTTTGCGTGAATGGGAAGAAGCTTACATGTTTATTAGAGAAATGCCTATAAAATCAGATTGATCAATATGAATGGATAAATGCCGGGTATTATACACTTTTGTGTAATTTTTATGCTGATAATGGTAAATGGGATGAAGTTGCAAAGTTGAAAATGACAATGAGAGAAAAAGGGGTTATAGTTGATCTTGGGTGTGGTTGGGTGGAAGTGAAGGGGAGCATTCATGCATTTCTTATTGCTGATAAGAACCATCCTTAGGGAAAAGAAATAAATTCAATTTTGAATGACTTTTATGAAAAGATGGAAGAAATCACGTAATTTGATCATTCAAAAGCAGATGCTTTGTGTGGCCGTAGTCAAAGACTGGCCGTTGGATTTGGGCTTTTAAATACGGCTCTAGGTGTGCCTATATGAGTAACAAAAAATCTTTATATATGGTTGGTGGTGGTTTTATTTTTTACGGTTGTGGTGTTGACGAATGCGATGTTGTGGTGGCTATTGTTGTGATGATTTTGGTGGTTGTGGTCTACCATCGAAAAAACATTTAACATAGTTACATATATCTAAAATCTGTGAAGTTGCATGGGAGCCGACAACCACATACGCATGTTTAGAAACAAAACGTATACAAACCTTGATTCTCGAACGTATGGGTATGGTCAAGGGTAAATGGACAATGATGGTTTATGGTGCAATAATCTGTACTCAAAGCGGATTTACTATCTTAATGATTGTGCTTAGTAAATATACTTTATAGATCACCCTAATCTAAGTTTCCGGAAAAAAAAGGATCTGTTAATATATTTTAACACCGCTACATTGACTCGGTTTCGCAACACATCTTCAAGCCCCCGCCGCATCGCGGCGGGGTGCGCTTCTAGTTTAAACGAATATGAAACCAAAGATAGTCTGTAATCCAAACATAACTGATTTTTATAAGAAAAATTTTATGATATATCTTAAAGGATTAGAAAACATTTTAGGTTTTTGGGGGGTGGGGGTTAGGTTTTTTTTTTTTGGGGGGGGGGGGGGGGGGTTGGAGTTGGGTGTTTAGGTTTTGGGTGGTGGTGTAGTGGGTTTAGGTTTTAGGTTACTGGACACTTGTCACTCTATAAAGACTTCTTACACTTCTTACAATTAGAAACCTTTGTAGAATAATTTAACCCATATCTTAAAATGACATTCGCTTTCTTATATAATAGGATTTTGATTTTGTTACGTCTAATTGAATAAATTTGACGATGAAATTGTGTTCGATACTTAAAAAGGTAATGTGAAAGTTGGTTGTATGATGGTGAAGGAACACGCTAGTTAAAAGTCAATGTATGTAAAAGCTAATCATGGTTTGCTCAACTTTTTCAATTTTCAGCAAGTAACTTAGAAAATTGTTTAGTGTCAAGTAGGTTCTAATCCATCAACTAGTCTCAAGACAAGGACAATAGGATTAGACGTACGATACTATAAGGTAACATTCCGATATTTGTAGTTCTCGAATGTCCTGGATGATCTCTCTAAATTGTATAGGCTCTAACTATTTGAACACTTTGGCAGGCTATCTACACACTTAGGGTTTACCTACGCTGCGTATAGACCTATACGCAGCGTATGTCAGACTGATTTAACAATGATACGATGTTGTCCAGGCACGCGAGTATAAAGCTATACGTTGCGTATGATTGTAAATTCAAAAGTCTATTTATCCATGCATCTCTGCCTTCCCGTCGTTCATTTGTTCTGTTTTTTGTTCAATTCATATGTTCTGTATATCTTCAGTTTCTCTGTATCAAACACAATATTGTTAAAATGTCATCATTTTGGGACGAGAATTATTTCTACAATCGATATTCTAATGACGCATGGGGAGTAAATGATGCCAATGAGGAGGAGGAGGTTGTGTCTGGAGTCCCTGTTGTCAAAAAACACAATTGCCAGACTTGAACGAGACTCCGACTCCACCTGTTGATGAACCAAATTACACGGCGCATCAAGTGTATCCGGATTACGGATACGGGTATGAATCTCCGTACGTTCAACAAAGTGGATACGGTGCTGAGAATGCACATGTTGATGAACCATATTATCCGACGCATCAATCATATCCGGGTTACGGATACGGGGGTGAAGGTGGATACGGTGGATATCGAGGTGAAGGTGGATACAGTGGATACGGTGGATACGGGGGTGAAGGTGGATATGATGGATACGGGGGGTGAAGGTGAATACAGTGGATACGGTGGATACGGGGGTGAAGGTGGATACGGTGGATACGGAGGCTACGGTGGATACGAAGAATACGGTGGATACGGTTATGAGCCCCGCAACACACCATTGTATGATGATTATGAACCAACTACCCCGGGCAATCCGTTTCAAATAAAGGAGGTATCACATTAATATTTGTATTATTTTTATAATAATTTTTATTATTGTTAAAATTATATTGTTATTGTTATTGCTATTATTAATATTATTGTTAAAAATGATTGTTATTGTTATTGTTATGATTAATATTATTGTTAAAAATTATTGTTATTATTATTATTATTATTATTATTGTTATTATTATTATTGTCGTTGTTATTATTATTATTATTCTTTTTTTTGTTATTATTGTTGTTGTTATTATTATTATTATTATTATTATTATTATTATTATTATTGTTATTATTATTGTTGTTATTATTATTATTGTTGTTGTTATTATTATTATTAGTATTATTGTTATTATAATTATTGTTATTATTGTTGTTATTATTATTATTATTATTATTATTACTATTAGTATTATTGTTATTATAATTATTGTTATTATTGTTGTTATTATTATTGTTATTATTATTAACGTAACTGTTTTGTAGCGTTTCATGTCTCTAACTGACTTGAAGAATTGGGTACAAGAAACGGGAAATGAGAATGGTTACGTAATTGTTACCCGCCGATCGAAAAATATTGGCGGTACTACTGGGATGGTATGGCTTGTGTGCGACCGTAGTGGTGAGCACCGTGATAAAGCAATAGTTAGGAAAGCTGGTAGCAAAAAAATCGGTTGCTCATTTTCATTACTCGCCATCCGGGACGTGGCGAATGACATGTGGGAGTTAAAAGTGGACAACGCGAACCATAACCACGAACCTACGATGAGTCTGTTGGGCCACGCTTTTGTAAGAAGATTCACTGAAGTCGAATATAAGCTAGTGGAGCAGCTAACTGATCAAAACTTGAAGCCACGTATCATATTTCAAACCCTAAGAAAACAGTTTCCCGACAGTCTGCATGTTCAGAAAGACGTGCAAAATGCGGTACAAAAAATTAGAGCGTCACTGATGGACGGAAACACTCCTATGCAGGCACTGGAAAGCGTGCTGCATGACAACCGATTCATTTATGACACCCGACAGGAACCCAAAACAGATGTCATAACACGTGATGTTCATCCTATGTGGCGTGCATTCCCGCACGTGATGTTGATCGACGCGACCTACAAAACAAACATCTACAACATGCCATTTGTCCAGGTTGTGGGTTTGACGTCGACCAACAAGTCTTTTTGTATCGCACATGTCATTATTTGCAAAGAACGAAAGGATAACTACGTGTGGGTGCTTGAGCGGATCAAGTCAATGTTGCATGAATGTATGATGTCGCGTGTGATAGTCACGGATAGAGAGCTAGCCCTAATTAACACGTGTGCTAAAGTATTCCCGAACGCGTCTAGGCTTCTATGCCAGTTTCACATCGAACAAAATATATGTAGACATTGCAAGCAAGGGTTCAATAAATTAGATTGGGATAAATTTATGTCGTACTGGCAGAGAGTGTGCGAATCTGCTTCAGAGCCCATGTACAAGTACAACTTGGAGAAACTGTATAACCGACTCGTGGTTGCCAACCGAGAAAGTAAGTGTTCCTTCAACAAACGACTCACCCAATCTATTATATTTTTACACACGCTTTTACATTTCATTATTTTATTTTATTTTTGCAGGTGTCTTTAATTACATCTATGAAAACTGGCTCAAAGACTATAAAGAAATGTTCGTTTGTGCGTGGACCAATAAGTGTCGCAACTTTGGTCAGCGCACCACCAACAAAGTTGAGAGCCAACACGCAAATTTAAAAAGATACGTTACGCGCGGGAGTTCATTGGAGAAAATAACAAGATGCGTAATTGATGTAGTTGAAACTTAGTACGGGGAAATACAAAAAAGTTTCACCGAGAGCATCGAAAAGACGATGAACCACCACAGACATCCACTGTTGGACAACCTACGTGGAAAGGTTTCCCATACAACACTTAATTTGCTGGAAGGAGAGCTAAAGAGGAAGCTGGAGGTGTTGCGGAAACTTAACGCATCATGTGGTTGCCATATGTGGCTTAGCTGTGGATTGTCGTGTGCTTGTAGGCTGGAAAACTACAAACGTACAGGTAAAAAATATTAAACTTACAAACCTTTTGTTATTTAGTACGATTTATCTGTTTCTCACACCGTATTAACTTAACTGTGCAGGGCGTATGATACAACTCGATGACGTAGATGTATTCTGGCGTAAGCTTGACTTGCTCCTGTGTAAACTGGTAGATGAGGAAGTCGATGTTGTAGCAGAGCTCAATAATGTGCGGCAACATTTAGAGTCGCACTCCCCCGTTCAGCAAAATAGTTTGCTGATGCGTGCGAAGTGTCGTATATATTAGGTGTATATTTTAAGCCCTTTTTAACACTTATTTTAGCCAAGTTTTAAATTTATAAAACACGATATTTCACTAACACTAAACACACATATGGGCAAGTGCACCCATCGTTGAGTGTAGTATAGCGTTGGTAAGATACCGAGGTCGTCCAAGGACACAAGAGCTTTTAATACCGGTTTATCCTCAACGTCTAACCAAAATAAAAGTTTAGAAAAATGTTTTAAACTAAGAAAAATAAAACTAACTAAAATGATGAAAATAAAATTAAAAGAAAAACAGATAGACAAGATGAATCACTTGGTTCCGACTCGTATCTAGTATAACCTTTGATTATTTCCGCACTTTTGCACATAATTAAGAGATTATCTTAGTTATTGTAGTAGGCCCCTCTTTTGAAGGTGACGTTACCCTCACCCCAGTAGTTTGAGTCAGCAAGGATACAATCCTAAAAGGGTGGATTATTGGAAGATAATGAATTAAGTTATTAATGCAATATTGTGGTAGGCCCCGCTTTTGGCGGTGACGTTACCCTCGGCTAAGTAGTCTGAGTCAGCAGGGATACAGTCCTAAATAGCCGGGTTATAGTATTAATAGTAGTTAACTTATGAGGGGGTCAAAGAGTTTGGACCCCCGCCATCCAATACCGTGAAGCATTGAAGGAGGTCCTAGTAAATTTAACCCAGGTCCATTGCAGGACCTCTAAACGCTGAACAATGGCAAGACCTTTACCAAACCGTTCCCTTAACCCCCGACCAGGTAGCCAACATACCTCCATATAGACCGTGGAGATATGAATGGTGAAAATCCTTTATTTTATATAGACAGTAAAATAATGCCAAGACACCACGGACAAACGATAAGGAAAGATCACCTTCAACATAAGTAACTAGTTATTAAAGTCATTAATACAAAACCAAATAAAAAGTGCAAAAGATTAGAAATAAAAAGTATTATACTAGACACTTTGTCTTCACCAAGTGATGTAAGAGACTTAGGCAAACATGGCCTTGATTGTCAAGAACTCTTACGATCAATCTTGGATCCCGAGACGACTCACACACTCTACGATGGACAATGGATGATGGTGGTGGATGATGGTGTTGTGATGGTGGTGGGTGGTGGATGAAGTGTGAGAGAGGTGGTGTGCCAAGGGATGAGATGAAATGAATCCAAGCACTCCTATTTATAGGCTGAACAGAGAGCTGGACACGGCCCCGTGTCCGCTGGACACGGCCCCGTGTCTGTCTGACACTCTCTCTCCTCATTAATTGTAATTCGCAATTACAATAAATGCGCCTGCTGTACTTTCGACACGCCCCCGTGTCCGCTGAGCACGGCCCCGTGGTGGGCAATAGAAGCTTCTATAGGTTTGTCTTTTCTGCTGCTTCTTGGGCACGCCCCCGTGCTGGCTGAGCACGGGGCGTGTTCAGACTTCTGCCTTCTCCATTTTGCTTTGGAAGGTGCCGTTGAGGGGTCGGGCAGTCCACTAATGTTCCTTTCCTTGTATTTATGTTGGATTTAGCTGTCTTTTTGCTTCTTTTGCGTTTTTGAGCTCATTTAATCCTGAAAATACAAAAGGAAGACAAAAACACTCTTTTTCCAATATTAGTACTTAAAAAGGGTTAGTTTTATGCCTTGTTTGATGTAATTTATATGTTGCATTTTGCACACATCATTTGCTTTCAAAGATAAAAGCGGTCTTCACCCCGAAATCGTCAACCAAGAAACCACCGATCGTCCAGCAAAATACTCGCGGTCGGCCTACATCAAAGAAAGTACAAGAAAGGCTAGATGAAGCTGCGAGGTTAGACGAAGCTGCGAGATACAGCTCCTATGGAGAGGACAACAAAGTATATACCGCTTCCCCAAAACATATGTACGATTTAACGCGACACAGCTCATACGTACCGTCAGAGGGCTCTCATGGAACTGGTTCGGTTGTAAAGTCTGAAAAATTTAAATGCAACGAAACAGTTCAACGATTTCTAAAAAGAAGGAGACGCGGGATGATCATGGTTTTCCATTAATGAAGGGGGACTATCACTTGTTAACCATTATGAGGTTTAAGGATCAAATTCCATCAGAGTTTCACTCTTACATATCGCGTATACAAGATGTGACCCCAGACGGTCATTGTGGGTACAGGTCTGTGGCTGTCGGGTTAGGTTTTGCGGAATACGTATGGCCCCATATTCGAAGTGATTTACTACTGGAGATTGACCATAACGAGCCGCTATGGAAGCATGTATTCGAAAGATATAACGAAGGAGACTTTAAACGAATACGTAACAACATCGAATGGCATTCAATGAAAGGGTGCAATCGAAGTCACTGGATGGAAATGCCCCACGTAGGGCTTCTCGTAGCGCAAATGTCACACCCTGACTTTTGCGGAATCGTGATTTGGTGTGACTTGCTTAATATCATTGCATTCAACCATAACAAACAACTATATGATAAACCAAGATGTTCATCCATAGATAATTTTCAAAATAATACAACCGTCATTGTTTAACATCAAACTAAGACTTTAAGTTTAGAATTGAAGAAGCACTAGATAAATGATCGGAATCAAATTATCAAGGGGGTTTGGATCTGCATAAAAAGGGATTGTTCTCTCTCGTTTGATTTGATGAACTGATCTTCTTCTCCGGTAAACTCTGCAAAACAAAGCACTGTTAGCCTCGTCAAGGGGAAAAGGAGGTTCTCTCCTTGACCCGACTCCGGCATGAGAATAAGTAGGTGTTTATGAAGAAGAAGTAGTATTGAAGAAGTGTGTGTAACTTGCCTTTCATACCTGAATTATCCTCATATTTATAACCGAGAGTTTGGGTGGGAAAACTTGTTGATGAAATATTAACGGAAGATGCTAACACCGTGAGCGGTTATTTTCTCCTTCCGTTAATCTTTACGATCCAGTGTGAGAGCACACGGATTACTGTTTTGATCAATGGCTGGGGAGTCGCCACGTGGACAGTGGGCAAGTGGGGGTTTTCCTCCAATTTCATGCCATCATCGTGATTTCAGGGAGGCCTGAGATGATGACACGTGTACCAGATGATTATAACCGTCTGGAGTTGCACGATTGAATCCTTCTAGAAGGTTTATTGCCATAATCCGGTGTGACCCTTTACTGTGGGGTATCAGTTGAGTAAATAATCCCCAAGTCTGGGTATTTTTTAAGCGGAAGTGTCTAGTTTAGGATTTCCATCCTTTGTTTATGGAGGAAGGCGCAAGGATTTATGGTTTCCTTTTCAGCGCGCAAGTGTTGCCTGCTATCTTCCTCTTGAGTCCTTTCTGTAGGACCAGTTGATCTGCCGCGCAAGGTCAAAAGAGGGCTAAGAGGTGAGGTCGTGGTATGGCCCATGTACTTGGTATAAGGTTTTTGGGACCTTACCCCTTCAAGTCCCCCAGTCTAGTGTTGCTCTTATGAAAATAATTGGAGCACTGGACTTTATGAGAGAAAATGCTTTGGGCGCGAAAGTAAGGAATCTTCTGTGAGAAGATTTGCTTATGATTTTGAAAATTGTTGACTTTGGGTAGAGATGGTACAGTAAGGACTGTGTGACAGGCTGTCACTGTCAGGTGCACCTTACTGACCGTGATGCACACGCGCGCGTGAGCTCGCGTTTGTGTTGATTCTCACTCGCCTCTGTCGCTTGGGTAACTGTGATACCCCCAAAAAGGTGGTGTGGCAGTTACCAATGCTAATTATGGCGATGAGTATATAAGTTTGTTTGAGTTCCCATTTCTGTTAATCATTACTTTGTTGAAAACTTTTCCCCTTCCTGTCTTCTTTGTTCGTTAAGAAAGAATTTGCTCTTTCTTCCTCTTATGTCAACCGGAGAACATCACGAAGACTTATCTGAAGAAATGTCTGCTGAACTTCCACCGTTGAAGTGGCCTAGGGAAACTTTTGATGGCTTGATTCAAAATCTCAGATTTCCGGAGACCTGGGATGCCCTGTACCCTGAGGAGGGTCAGACAGTGGCGGATGCTCCGGCTGGGTATATTACCCTATTTTGGGATTTCTTTTGTGAAGGCAACTTTCGTCTACCTGTGACGAATTTTTTTCTCGAAATTCTTGGGCATTACAAGTTTCATCTTTCCCAGATGCACCCGATTGGCATGGTTAGGGTTCGGCACTTCGAGTTCGTGTGTCGTTCGATGCATATTGAGCCAACTGTTTCTCGATTCCGGGTTTTTCACCAAATGCACTGTACCCAAGGTTTTTATTCTTTTGTTCAGAGAGCGTCAGCGAAGAAAATTTTGTTGCATCCCCCAAAATCCTTTCATGACTGGAAACAGAAATTTTTCTTTATCAAGGCCGGCGTTGTTCCGATGAGGATGATATTTAGGGGAAAAGAAGATGTCCCCACTGAAACTATTCAGACCCCTGTTGATGAGAATTGGTGCCAGGATCTAAAAGACGTTCCTAACATTGCTTTGCCAGAGAAAGCTCTTGTTGGTGCTAGTATGAGTTTGAATTGGAGGATGGACCGGGAAGACAAACCGGTGTATACGGAGGATGGTCACGGTAAGATTGGGGTTTTACCCTTTTCACCTTTCTCCCCCCCCCCCCCCTTTTTTTTCTCTTTTTTTTTTTGAACGTGCTCTTCTTCTCCTGCAGTTGTTTCGTTGTATGTTGTTGCATATAAGAGAGAAGGTGGAAAGATGGGTACCATTAAGAAGAAGCCTGATGAAGAGCTCTGGTATCATCGAATTGTGAAGAATTTTGTTCTTCCGCGGGATGCGGATCTGTCTTTTCAGCCTGCTGCTGGCGCTGGTGAGCTATTATCCTGTTTTTTTATTATCTGCTTCTTTTTGTGCATCTGAAAAAGTTTCGTTCTGTATTTTAGCAGGTGAGTTGTCAAATTTGGGCATAGGCCCTGAGAAGAAAAGACGCGCGGCAACTACTACTTCCGCATCAAAGAAGGATGATGCTGAGAAAGCGCAATCTTCTAAGGTTAAAAATGTCGGAGGAGAGAAGAAAGGTATGCGTCGTTCCTCTGACTCCTGGTGTGATTATGTGGTGGTTTCTGATTCTTTGGAGGGTCTTGTGCCTGCAGTTGTTATTAGAAGACCAAAACCGGAACCCAAAGATACTGTTGATATCCCCCCCCCATCCAATCCAGACGATCCTATTGATTTGGAATCGAGTCCTGAGCACTTGGTGCGGACTAAAGCAGGAAAAAGAAAACAGATTGGTACTGAGGCAGAAGGTCAGCCTGCAAAGAAAATTCAGAGGAAGAAGCTCACCAGGAAAGGCAATTTGGACGCCTTTATCTCGGAGTCTGCTCCAAGTAAGTGTTATCTTTGTTGTCGTCCTCTTATGCGCATCGAATATTTATAGATTATTTTTTCAGCAGTCCCAACTTCTCCTATTTCCCCAAAGTCCTTGCCTGTGGTTAATGAAGAACTCCCACCCTCTCCTCCGCACGCGACTGTTGTTGATCAGTTAAAGGCTACTGAGGTTCCTAAGGGTGGTGTGGAGAAGGTTGTTGAGGCTGACAAGCCTGTTGATATTGCTGTGGAAACCGAAAAGGTCATGGGCCCAGAGGTTATTGATGATGCTGGCAACCCTCAGGTCTCTGAACCTGCTATCCATGAGAAAGAGAAAACTGCGGGAGAAACTCCTGTTACAGCGTCCCCTTCTAAAGTTTCCGATTCCATGCCTGAGAATATTGAAAAGGTTTCTACTGAAAATCAAGGCTCGTTCTCTGATGCTGGAAAAAATTCACCTATCCGCCCAGAGGAAACCCTGGGGGATTATTATTACCGAACTTATTCGGAGAAAGACGCCTCCGAGCTTCACGCCCCTGTTTGGAATCTGAAGAAGGGTGATACTTTTTCGGATTGGCGCGTATGCCGGGACTGGTTGCAAGGGATATTTCCGCCTGGGGAGATCAAGTTTCAAGAAAGCCGGTCTCATGAGCAAGCTTATCATGCTTACCTTGAGGAAGCTGCTTCTCATGCATCGACCACTCATCGCATAGTGCGTGAATGGCATAGTATGCACAAGGAGTGGGATGCTTTCAAGGTGTCAAAGAAGAAAGTTGCTGAGGATGAAACCCGGATTGCCCAGTTGAAGGCTAAGCTGGAAGCTGATCAGGCCAAGTTTGAAGCTGATCAGAAAACTGAAGAATGGTCCGTTGCGGGCCGGAAAAGAAAAGCGGAGGCTGAGGCTGCTCTTCTTTCTGAGGAGCGCAAGAACTGGAAGAAAATATGTGAAAAAGATAACTCTGAAAAGATGAATCTCCGCACTGTTATTAATAATCTCAAGGCTGAGGTTGAGAAGTTGAAAAAACAGGATGCGGAGATTGAGAAGTTAAAGAAAGAGAAAGCTGACGCTGAAGCTGCGCGTGATGAGGCGCGTTTATACAGGGAGCAGAGTGAACAACGAGAGGTACAAGCTTACGCTACTCTTGCTCTTAAAGATAAAGAGTTGGAAGAACTTACTGCTTTGCTTTTTGATCAGGAACAACTCAAGAAAGACCTGGAACTTGCGCGTTCTGAGAAAACCGAGACCTCACGCCGTCTGACTGAGACTGAAGAAAAATTGGAGGCTTCTGAAATGGCGCGGGCTACAATAGAGAGTGAGTTAGAAGCTTTGAAGAGCGATATGTTGTGGTTGAAAGAGCGTGGGATTGCTTGTGTAAGTTGTTTTCTGCTTTTTTATTTGCAAAAATGAATTGCGCCTCTCTCTTATTTATTTTTCTTGTTTTTGTAGGTTGCGGAATCAATGTTGAACTCTGTTGAGCTTGATAAAGCCGTCGCGCGTTTAGTTGTTGCCGCGCGCAGTGATGGTTATGCTCAGGGATATGCGGAGTGTTCCCACCATGTGACTAACGCCTTGAAAGTTGATTGGGACACTAGTAAATCCGCTACTCATGGGGTTGATACTGGTGTCGCTTTTACAGCTTTGAAAACAGAATTCGATACTTTGCAGCTTCCTGTTATGGACCTTATAAATGTTGCGCTGCAGTCTGAAAATCATGTGATGCTTTTAAAGGAAATCTTCCCGGATGAGGGTGAAGATCTAGCGTAGGTTTTCCTTTTGTAATTGAACAATTTTTTGTAATATTTGGGATATGGATCCCTTTCCTGTTAATACGCTGCCGCGTAAGTAACTATGATACACTGTCGTGTAATTTTGATAATTTCCATAGGCTTGTTAGCGTATTATGAATGGTATGATATGTGTTTTTTAGCTTACAATATTTTGCATGTGTACAATTACTTTGATTAGGTAAGGCGAATGAAGGTGGTATGTAGCTCATGTGTGAACGTATGGCCTTGAGTGATGTAGTCACTAACCGTTCATGAGACTTGTACTGTATTTACCATACTGTTTTTTGCGCTTACCAAAAGAAATTTCATGCACTTTGTAATAAAAAAACACATGAATAATAGAAACTTTGTTGTTTATTTTTGGATAAGGCGCAGAGGCCGTTACAAAGTCTATTAAAGATAAATACATGTTTCTTAACTTACTCTATCCTCCACTTTTTAGATAACTGTAGAGTGCTTCGTACTGCGAAGAGATCATAGAGTTTTTGCTCAGTTTTTCGCTTTCTTGCTCGGGCTTTCATCGCCTCGAGTTATTTGCTTAATTTCGTTGCGTACGTTTTGTAGTAGGTGAGTGAGCTCACCACTTTTAAGGGCCTTTTCTATCTCGGTGCGCAAGGAAATGCAACTGTTTGTGGTATGACCGCTGTCCTTGTGGTATTCACAATATTGGGCAGGGTCTTGTCCACGCTTGCTCTTCATGGGTATTGGAGGTTTAAACTGATAATCCTCAGTGCTCAAGACTTCCGCAGGGGTTTTGGTTAAGGGAGTCCATTGTCTCTCCCTGTTCTCTTGTTTGGCTTCCCTCCGCGCGGCAAGTTTATTGATTGTTGCTCGAGCATCTTCGGATGAATGGTTTTCCGAAGCAGAATCACGCCATCCTTTCTTCCGCCGGTTGAACCTAAATCTGAGGGTCGATTATGTGGTGGTGGCGGCCTATTTGTGCTAAGATTTTTTTCTGTTTGGGCGTAAACCTTAGCCGCTGCCATCACCTTCTCCCAGCTCTTCGAGAGGCCTTCCGTCCCAGACAGGACCTTTATCATATCATCGCACCTGACTGGATACTTGAACTGTGCGCGAATCAGCTGTTCATGGACGCCTCCAATCTCCAACACTTCTTTGTTATATCGGGTGATAAAGTCTTCCAGACTTTCGTCATCATGACACCAAATGTTCATCACATCAGATGTGTCGTGGATAGATCGCCGTTGTTAGCTAAAATGAGTCAGAAATTTTTCGCGTAGATCTTTCCATGATGTGATTCTCCCGATGGGCAAGTTATCGAACCATATTCTTGCAGCGCCAGTTAGGGTCTATACGAAAAGGTGGCACCATAATGGTAGAGTCCAGCCTCCAACCAGCCCTGCGCTTGTAAAAACTCTTAAATGATCGTAAGGGTCTGTCAGCCCGTTGAATTTACCCAAATTAGACGGTAATTTTGCTTTCTCTAATGGAGCCAGAGCTATTTCCATGATGAATTTTGAATTCTCTGCTGCTTTCGCAGGGCGGTAAATCAAATCGTAATTGGGCTCAGCCTCAGGGTTGTAAACCGCACGAGGTCTGCACTTGTTGTAATTTGGCTGCAATCGGCTAAACACGCTGGCATTTTCACCTATACGGTAAGTCGGATCAGACTCATTGGTATGGGTGTTTCGTTGAGAACCCAACCTGGTGTGGACTGATTGTCTTCAGTGAGGGTGAGACTCGTCTCGATATTCTCTTTGATGACTTCCTGGCTGGGTATACTCGTATCTTGATGTAGATCTGGAGTATACCTCTGTGTCTTCGACGTGGGACGGGCCCTCACGTTGAGAAGCAATAGCACGGGATCCTGGCCTCCGTGATTGAGTTAGGGGAGCAGTTTGTGCACATAACTGTGTGTATACTGCGTTTAGTGCTCCTTGAGACCTAACGTACCAGGAGACTGGGGTTTCTCCTGGGGGTAGAATTGAGTGTATAGGGTTTTCTGGCTATACCCCTGGAGTGATAGGTTCATTTACACGATTGGATTGCACCTCGTTGTCATCCGAGGCATCCTCTGGAATACCTTCAACCTGAAAGTTGTTACCGATGTTCGGCCGATGGCCGGTTTGTCGATGAGACAAAGTTTCTTCCATGTGCAACTGGAATCAACAAGGCAGATCAAAAAACAAGAGAAAATTGGATGAAACAGAGAAAAAACGGTGGGCGCCAATGAAAAAACACTAGATAAATGATCAGAATCAAATTATCAAGGGGGTTTGGATCTGCATAAAAAGGGATTGTTCTCTCTCGTTTGATTTGATGAACTGATCTTCTTCTCCGGTAAACTCTGCAAAACAAAGCATCGTTAGCCTCGTCAAGGGGAGAAGGAGGTTATCTCCTTGACCCGACTCTGGCGTGAGAATAAGTAGGTGTTTATGAAGAAGTAGTATTGAAGAAGTGTGTGTAACTTGCCTTTCATACCTGAATTATCCTCATATTTATAACCGAGAGTTTGGGCGGGAAAACTTGTTGATGAAATATTAACGGAAGATGCTAACCCCGTGAGCGGTTATTTTCTCCTTCCGTTAATCTTTACGATCCGGTGTGAGAGCACACGGATTACTATTTTGATCAATGGCTGGGGAGTCGCCATGTGGACAGTGGGCAAGTGGGGGTTTTCCTCCAATTCCATGCCATCATCGTGATTTCAGGGAGGCCTGAGATGATGACACGTGTACCAGACGGTTATAACCGTCTGGAGTTGCACGATTGAATCCTTCTAGAAGGTTTATTGCCATAATCCGGTGTGACCCTTTACTGTGGGGTATCAGTTGAGTAAATAATCCCCAAGTCTGGGTATTATTTAAGCGGAAGTGTCTAGCTTAGGATTTCCATCCTTTGTTTATGGAGGAAGGCGCAAGGATTTATGGTTTCCTTTTCAGCGCGCAAGTGTTGCCTGCTATCTTCCTCCTGAGTCCTTTCTGTAGGACCAGTTGCGCTGCCGCGCAAGGTCAAAAGAGGTCTAAGAGGTGAGGTCGTGGTATGGTCCATGTACTTGGTATAAGGTTTTTGGGACCTTACCCCTTCAAGAACACATGACTACCAAAGCTTAAAGTTCCATACTGGACTTCACAAAAGACATAACCAAACTAGGTTTCGAGCCATGTATCTTATCCAAGATAAAATACATAACCCAAACCCTTCGACCTCGGATGACACCTTTTATTAGAGACTTGACTTGTAAACTCCAACGCCATCCAGATCCATACTTAATTTCCTGAAATACGTGTAGTTTGAAAACATCAACAAAAGTTGAGCGAGTTCATGTGTGTGTTTGTGAATAAACCTTTGAAACATTTGTAAGTATGTTTGTATGTACTTGAAAAACCCGGTATGTAAGCAACAAGGAAACAGATCTATTAATGTGTAGCTAATACATTAATATTTGTGACGTGATGCAGGAAAGCTCAAACCTAGCAGACTTTGCACCGGGCCTCCGGCTGTAAGACATAGTCAACCCATGGGCCACCCTGGTCCAACATGGGCGGGGCTCGCTACACCCAAATAGATCTATCACTCATGTCCCTGGTCCTACAAGAGGATTGATGGCCTCAAGCGTCATACCCACCACTCACATGATCTAGAAGTACCCTTCCTTAGCTAACCATACCAAATAATAACGTTTGTAAACAGTTGTAACATGTACTTCACCCCCGAAGTTATAAAACCGAAAACAGTTAAAGAAAAGGGGGAACATGAACTCACAGTTTTGCGTTCCTTGTATCCGATGTAACTCAAAGCTTCCTCTAGAATGCACGACTACCTACATGCGTACTACGGTCCATTAGGCGAGTGGGTCGTGCCTTGTCTTAGTATTGATTAGTGTCTTTGAGTTACGTTTCAAAGTGTCTTTATTATTATTCCAGGTATATAATTATTTGTTAAAATAATTAATATTTTAACTTAAATTATATTTATTAAATTTTGAAATAATTGTTAAAACAATATATATTAACTTAATACTTCCCAAGTATTTATGCTTGTATTTCCTTCCCAAGGATGGGGTATCTTATACTTGTATATTTTGCCATGTATTAGGGTCGTATTCCGGTGTGAATTTATACGTACGAGAATACGTATTTTTATTGTATTCATTAAGTATCCTTATACTCAATTTCGTATTAATTTTTCCGGAATATCATCTTTAATAAAAGTCCACCAATACATATTTCCAATATATATATATATATATATATATATATATATTGTAATAAGTATTATTTAGAAAAATTATTTATAATTTTTCTCTTGGCAAATATTTGTATTTCCTCCATAAGTTTCAAAAATAATATATTTTCATGTCCAACATAGAAAAAATATGTATATATATATATATATATATATATATATAAACTCATTTTTCTCCAAAAATAATATTCTTCATATTTATTTGAGGAATTATATTTTTCACCTCAAAATATTATATTTCGTGTTTGTAAGAAAATATATATTTCTTAAAAATAATATATCTTCTAAAAATTTCGAGAAAGATATATATTTCATACTTGTAAAAAATAATATATTTTTCCTTGTCAAAAATATGATATATTCTTGTAGTAATTGTAAAAATCATATTTTTGTTTTCTTGGTGTCCAAAATATACTTTGTGAATAAATTCCGGAATATTTTTGTAAGTCTTATTCCATAGTTCGGTTTAACCAATATTTTTGTGTAAATGTGTATATTTATTCCTTGGAATTTTGGTAATATTTTGGATTGTGATTCTTGGTATTTTGGTGTGTTATATTATTTCATGTCCTAAAATACTATAACTAATACACAAAATATACAAATAATCACACACATGGTGCTTTCTAAATATATATTTCATAAATTCATATTTAGTCACTTTTATTTATGAAAATCAACCTCCAATATTTGTATTTTTGTAACCAAAAATTATGGCAAAGTTTTTGTAACAACTTATGGTTTAAAATACACTTGTAAGTGTAGGTTAATAAACATTTTTCTAAGTGTTTAGATTTTTAGAAAATTTTTGCCATAGTTTCCCCTAAAAGTGGAGGTTTCCATGCTTTCAAGCATATCATTTTCTTTTGTAAAAATCAACACAAACAATTCACAATCATCAACAAACAACCTTTACTTACCAATTTTTGCCAAAAACAAGTAATAACTACTACTTCATGAACTTGAATATTTATAAAAATTTGTAGTAACTTACTAGTGTTCTTAGTAAGTCTTGTTACCCTTTAAAATGTGATTAGTTCTTTAAAAACTTCATTTTTAAAGAAGTTAGATGTTTACAACTTCTTGTCACATTTTCTAAAAATGTTTCTTTATGTTATGAATGTGTTATATATTGTATATCTAATTCTTGCCTATAAATAGTGGAGTAAACTTCTGGTGAATTAACGAACTGATTAGGTCAGATTTGGATTTAGAATGTTAATCAGGCATTAATCAGGTGACTGTTGTGATAGTGATGATAATATGAACAATCGGATTGTTAATGTCTCTGTTGCGGATTAAATGATGATAAGGGTTTCGATAATGGATTGATAATCGTGTTAATTTTTTGATGATTTCTCATAACCAGGATGTTTAATCGTGTCTTGTTAACTGTCGATTAGAAGATCATAAGATTTGTAACTGTTTGTTACCTGTGAGGACGATGCAGAATGACCCTCGACGAATCATGTGAAATTCGTCAAACCTTGCTACGACGAAACACCCATGTTTCGTCAGACTCTGTCACGACGAAAGGCCATGTTTCGTCACCACTTTGCTACAACGAAACACCTATGTTTCGTCACCATTTATGCTGACGAAAGATGATCTTTCGTCACCTGGATGTTTCGTCGTGTAAGGATACGAGCTGGACAGTAGGTGCCGATAGTATTGACTTTGGTGTGGTTGTAGGATGTAGAGTCATGATGCTTGTGTTATGAATATCTGATTACATGATTTCGGTTTCTGCGCGACAACAACATCAATTAAAATGAGGAAAACTGTTATTGATTAATGAGAATAACCAACTCACTGTTGAATGCTAATATGTGATATGCATGCTAGGTGTTATACAGTAGCCTTGTGATGAATGTAATCTGTGTACAATACATTGAACTTGTGAATAAGATCATGTGAAACACGTATTATTGATGCAAACCTGTGTGTGAGTGTGTGTGACTTGATCACCTGATATGTGATAACCATAAACTATTATACATGGCAATGAGTACTTAGATTCATGAAACACTGCTGTAGGTAGAGCACTTTTATGTTAATCGTTGTTAAGTGACATGCACAGGGGATGTAAACTTGTTGAGAAACGAATGCCCGATATGTTATATAATGTGATCTTAATAGCAACTGCAATATGTGAAAACACATGTACTGTTAAGTGATTGAGTTACATGTGAAACCCGTACACTTGTTATGTTATATGATTTCATGATAAGGGTTGTAGATCAACGGATTGAATGTTTAACAGTTACGATGCGTATGAGAACGTGTGTCTTACTTGTTTGCTACTTGTGCAACGTGTACATTAGATACGTGATATGTGTGAACACTATACTGATTATCTTTGGTAACCATGGTAAGGTTTGGTTGACCGACTTGGAATGGGTAAAGTAACTTGTTAAATACCGAGCAAAATATAAGGTGAGTTCACTGCTCTTTTTCCAAGCATGCGTCCCGGGGAAGGACATCTGGTAAACGTTCCGGGGAGGAATGTTGGGTAATTGGGTTTGACTGGAATGTTAAACCTGGGTTGTTGGTTGATACACGTCTATATCTATCACTCAAGTCCCTTCTACCGATTGTTCCCGGGGAGGAAACGGGGTATTAGTTAGTAGCGCTACTTAGGTTTGGCACCCTCACACCGCACCGGGGAGGTCGGTGATGAACTAATGACCCCCATCTTGACCATTGCTTTGATAGAGGCAATGGGGTTTAGGGCAAACAATCTGGAGCCATCTGCGGTAAGCGTGTGATTAACAACATCGAATCTGTTAAACATTTTAATCTGGTAACTGGTATCTAAACACGTAAACAAAACTTTGAACTCACCAGCGTCGTCTGTCACACTTGTCTGCATGCTTGCAGGTCTATAGGTTGATATCATTTGGAACTTGCTGTCTGGGATGCTGGAGTGGTCATGGGTCGAGATACATGGAATCGCAAGTCGAGTCTAGTGGTTTTTGTACATGTGGTTTATGAAATGCTAAACAAATGATTTATGCTTCCGCTGTATATGTTGAAACACAATTAATGTTTTGTAATGTCTTATGTTAATTAATGAAAGTTTTTATTAAAAAATCTTGTTATAAGTTCAATGTGATTGGTGGCTAGATCCTGGTACGTCACACGTCCCGCGGGGTTTCCGCATGAGGTATTTTGGGGGTGTGACAGCTTGGTATCAGAGACACTGGTTATATTGAACTTGGTTTTAAAACGTTTATATAAAACCAGACTATAACCGAACAGCTCGGAAAACAAGAATACGACCATGACACTCAGCTCCAGATAGCAAGGTTCGTCTCTCGTTTACCCATTATACTGCATAACTAGTGGACACTTATATATGATATTGCATGTGATTGCACGTTTAGCACAACAGTATGGATTTATGTGTTACTTGCATATGAGAAGTGGTTGATAGTGTGGTGTTACCTTAGACATTCGTGACTCATGTTTTGAGATGTTCTTTGTTTGATTGCTATTCGAGTCTGAGGAACCATTTGTCATGAGTTAGGAGGAACTGAGATGAGCATGCAAATCACAATATTATTGTGGGTGCACACATAATAATAATGTGGGGTGCATGCGAGTCCCAGTGAGGCTTAACAAGTGAAAAGGGGGTTCCGTTCTGCTATTTGATTGATGTAAAACACAACAGTCTATAGGAGTCATAGCAGTGATTGTCTCCTACTCAAACGCGATTTTTTCATTCCTCACTGAATCTTTTTGAATCTCGATGCTATCGAGAGCTACCTGAACACCCATCTGAACGCCTAGCGAACTGTGTAGAATGTTAGGTGCTTGTACGAACGTCCCTGAGTGGATGTTGCAGTGTCAATGAATGGTCTATACCTTCCTCACTCCTCTTTGTTTGTGGGAACTCAATATACTGACGTCTTAGACCCTGAAGTGCGATCACTTCTGCAACGCTCTGGAAACATACCGTGTATTACTCAAACAACTTACAACATCGATGGTGAGTGTAGTACCTTACCGACCTCAGTATCAGAACCCTGATTACTGGCAACGAACTCCAACAGATTGACTTCAACTGAATCCTTAACCCTAGTCAGCGATTTATGGGAGTCAGCTCCTACGGATTAATCGGGACATCAACGATGACAGTTGACTATAGTGTGGAATGTGTGACTGACTGCACGATGAGTAGTGTCTTAGAAAGTGTCACGGCATGTGAAAAGATGGACTCTGTTGATGAAGAATCGCAGGGCTCCGTTTCAAGCAACGACGTTAGAGGCAGCAGTCACGGCGACATCAAGGAATTCGTAATCATAGCCTACAATATGGAAATGAAGATGCCTACGATATGGAATAGCCGTTGGTAAATCAAAGACAACAACGACCAGGGGAATGACGACAGTATTGGGAATCCTCGTAACCATAACAGCAACACTTGAAGTGGTACTCGTGGTAGGGCATTTAGGATTGGCGTAGGCAACGCCAGGTGGAATAGCAGCATGGTAGTTTGAATGTTTTGAGGGTAAATAATCGCTTCGTCACTGTTCTGTGTAACCCTGATGCTTCTCGAAATCGAACCTGTGGTGGAACCGGCTGATGGCAAGTTAATTGAAGCCCCTATATTCATTGGGATACAAACTCGACCTTGTGGGACAAGTGTTCGACATCTACCCTTGATAGTTTTGTTGTAGTAGTTAGTATGGATTGGTTATCCAGATAACGCGCGGATATACCTTGTGAGGAGAAAACTTTGAGTATCCCTCTCCCTAGTGGTGAATCATCGTCAGTTCTAAAGCATCAGTGTGGTGTAAAGGTTAGTATCCTTTCAGCAATGAAAGCCAGGAGTGTCTACGGAGGGACTACCCCGTTAGGACGGCAACCGTTACTAATGTTGGAATAAGGAAAGGGGATCGAGGATCCACCAATTGTTCGTGATTCCTCTCAGTGTGCTACTTGGGGAACTTTCAGGTTTACTTCCACAACTGATTAGGTAGAGTCTCAGATTGATCTCACGACCAGAGGCAACCTTGATTACTCGTGCACCTTATCGTCTGGCGCCTGGAAAGTTGCAAGAATTGTCCAACCAACATCAAGAACTACTGGATGGGAGTTTAATGATTCAGCTTCCCGCCTTGGGGAACCCTAACTCTATTATAGAAATGAAGGACAAGTCCTTTCGTACGAGTACAGACTACCATGAGATGGCTATCATAGACCGACACCCCCTGTCTCACACCGACGACTTGCTTGACCCGTTGCAATAATCAAGATTCTATCCAGAAAAATTGACTTAAGACCGGACTGTCATCTGATGGAAGACCATGGGGAGGATGATTCCTATCACGACGTTACAAATCCCGTATGGCCACTATGATTTTCTCTACAAGTTATTTAAGTTATCCAGCACACCAGCAGCCTCAGGGATCACATGAGTAGTATGCGTCAACCTCGTTTCGACAGATTCGTCATCCACATTTATCTGTGATGTTTAGAATCACTACCAGGGGAAAGGAACACTATGAACGGCACCTGTATTTAGTCCTAGAGCTCCTAGGGGAGGAGCAACGCCACACGAAGTCTACCTAAGTGTGACTTCAGTACACTTTCTTGGTCACGTAATCAACAAAGAGGGGATACATGCAGATCTCGCTAAAGACCCATTTCATTAGATAGTGATCGGCACCAAACAGCCCATCAGGGATACAGTAATTTCTTGGTCCAGCTAGATACTATCGTAGATTCATCACAGGATTTCAGGATTTAGCAGGTTTAATCTCTTTGGCACAGCAGGGTGTTGTGTATTCGTGGGAGACAAACATGAGAACGTCTTTTCAGCTTTTGAAACCCAACACTACAATGCATTGAGCATCGTCATTACCCGAGGGTACAGGTGATTTGGTGGTACATCATGACGACTCGAAGCAAAGACCCAGTTACGCGCCAAGGCGACACGAGAGGGTGACGGTTTACGTGGTGGATTTACAGGAAGAATTGCACGAGTCATAACCTGCGGTGAAAGCCATGGTCCTTGGAATTAAGATGGAGGCATTACTTGGACGGTACCAATTACGCTATTTAGACCGATCACAAGGGCCTCCCGTGTACCTTTGCTTTGAGAGAGCTAATTATGTGATGGCATTGCTGGATGAGACTCTCGAGCGAATACGACTATGGAACCTAAACGCGTATGAGCTTGCAACTCACCATCGACTCTAGCCTACCCGATCAGATTCGCCTTGTTTACATTGAAGCACGGAAGGAAGATAATTTTCAAATTGAGTCCATGCGGGGCATGGAGGAGCAACTTTTGGCAAGACGGACGATATTCGCTACTTCATGGAATGAATATGGATCCCACTATACGGCAACCGTAGGGAACTTGTGTTGAGCAAAGCACACCAGCTTTGTTATTCTAGTCGTTTGGATTCTGATGAGAGATATTAGGAATCATAAATCTGGTACTGGCAACTGGGCGTGAAGGCTCACATAGCAGTGTGCGTGAACGAAGTTGGCTTGTGCGAAAGTCAAGGTGGAATATCAGAAATCCTCTGGGTTGTATCAGCAACCAGAAACACCCATTTGGAAATGGGAGTAGACTGTCACGGATTTTGTCATTAGTCTACCTAGAACTCAAAACGGAAACAAAATCACCTGGGTGATCGTTGATGGTCTCACGTTACCAGCACATTCTCTTTCAACCAAGGAAACTTACGAGTCTTCACAGCTGTGAATGTTCCTCTGAGAGAGGCGACTTTTAGGCACAAGGTGCCAGCTCCTATTATCTTTGATTTTGATCTATACATGATCCATGACAGGCATTACACCACACCCTTGGCTCACGTCTAGGCACGAGCGTTACTCAGCACCGCTGGACGAATGGTCAGAATAGACGAACCATCCTGACACTCGAAGACATGCCGTGAGCATGTGAGTGACTAGCTACAGTGAAAACTGGAAAGATACTTACCTCTGGTTAAGTTCTACTGCAGCAGTTACCATCCTAGTATTCAGACAGCTCTGTTTGAGACATTGCATGGACAGTAATGCTAATCTACTTGTTGGAATAAGGTGGGTAACAACCTAATCACAAATCCAGGATTTGTACTCGAACCACTTGGGAAGATTGTTTAGATCGGAAATCGTCTGGTGGCAACGCGTGACCGTCAGGGAAGCTGATAAGCTTAGGAAACACTGGGAGTTCGTTGTAGGCGAATGTTTTATAATCGAAAGCCTCACCCTAGGAGGGTGCGGTACGCTATAGACAACACGGCAAGCTATTGGTGCATGCATCTGTCGACTTCGTCTTGTATCGAGTCTTAGATTACATTGTATAGATCAGGGTACGTTTTACGAGAAAATTGGAAAAGTTTGTGAGTTAAGAAGCTGATTTCGCTCCTAGCAACATGTGTTAGTGATTTCGCCCGGAATCTAAAGATCTGATTCCGCTCCAAATGACTTCATGTCATTTTGGGCGAAATCAGAACACTATATATAGGACACTTTAGAGCGAAATCAGTAATCCAGACCTTGTACTCCATACCGAAATGCTGCCGGTGTGAGATTTGATTGTAAACAACGTCAGATCAATACAATCAGTATTTAAAGTGAAGAACTAGTTGTTTCTATCTTTGTTTCTTAGTTTCCGCCTCTGAAACGAAGTAAAACTCCTTTGAACGACTCATTCGGGTTTGTACACGTTCCTACAATTGGTATCAGAGCTCAGGAGGAGGAGTTCTGCAGAGATTAGCTGGATTTCATCAAAATTTCTCACTTCTACACCTTCTTTCATCATTTCAGGAAGATTTCACAGTCAAAACTCTTTCAATTTTTCACAGACTGTTTAATATTGGACATAGACAAACCCTTGAAAGTTTCATGTTAAAATACGGACTAAATATGGACAAAATTGACCTCCGAACTGATTCCGCTCAAGTGGATATTTTCTGATTCCGCTCCTGATCGCTTCTGATTTCGCTCCTAACTGCTGATTGATTGTGATTTCGCTCGAGATTCTTCCTGATTTCGCTCCTGGGATACAAAATTTGTGATTCCGCTCCAAACTCTTTATTGATTCCGCTCCAGAGTAACAAACATCTGATTTCGCTCCTGTGAACATGCTGATTTCGCAACAAGTGCTCAAAAGCTGATTCCGCTCCAAACTGCCATCAGTGATTTCGATCGAACTGCTTTAGTGTTAATTCCGCTCAAAATCAAGTGTTTTTGAAAAACGTTACACGTAATCATGAGTGACGAGTTCTACAACGCGTTCGCTTCATCTCCAACTACTCCGGCTTCCATTGTTCAGAATATGAACTTGGAAAACGAGACTGGAACGTTACAAAAGCCCCCGAAACTGATGAGTATCGAAGAGTACTATGGGTGGAAAGATAGATTCGAAAACTGGGTTCAGGCAAACCATCTTAGGTCATGGGAATGTATTCTGAGGAAGTACGTTTTGCCACGAACAGATTTGCAGGTTATCAAAGAGTTATCAGAATTCAGTGACAAAGAGCGAGATATGTACAAAGCCGAAAAGATGATGATCAGTCTGCTACAGCAAGCTATCAAAGAAGACATCTTCATTCTGCTTCAGCATGACAAGACTTCAAAGTCAATCTGGGATACTCTTCGTGTTAAATTTGAAGGTAGTGAGAACATGATTAAGAGCAAGAAGGCGTTGCTCAAGAAAGAGTTAGATTTGTTCAGTAGCTTACCGGGAGAAGATATAAAGAAGCTGATAGAACGATATTGCCACTTGGTGCGATCCATGTCGATGCTTAGTATTACAAAAGATCGTGAAGAGTGGGTAGACAAGTTAGCCGTTGCATTACCGCAGAAAGAGTGGGGAACTTACTTAATGATTCTGAAAAATACTGGAGTTTATGATGGGTTAACGATTTCTCAGTTTATCGAGAAGATTGAGGGTCAAGATTTGGAACAGCAGAAGATCGCGAGGATGAATAGTCCAAGTGGTCAACCAGATGTAAAAATGTATTACAAAGGCAGTGTTCCAGAGGTTGAAAGAAGCCCGAAAATACAAACTGCATTTAGTGCTGGAGATTCTACTGAAAATGTTGATCAAAGTTCTAAAAGCAGTAGTAGTTTCTCTTCATACCCAAGTGTCAATCCAAATAGCTCAAATTCAAGTTTCAGTTCTCAAAGTACGAAAAGTGGAAGTGGTTATGTGATCCAATGCAACATTGCTTTGAATCTTCCAGATGGCCAAAGTTTTTCTGAAGAAACTGCAAAAGATCATATGGCTCTACTTGGTTCTGTATTGTTATCTTATGAAGGATTGGTTGCTGGTCGTATCGGGAATCCTATGCTCACAAAAGAGGACTACGATCAGATAGACGCAGAAGAAATGGAGTTAATGGACATCAAATGGTGATTAGCTAGCGTTCTTAGGCGTGCTGAAAAGTTCAAAATGATTACTGGGAGAAATGACTTTCTTGATGCACATGTGTCTACTTTAGGTTTTGATAAATCTAAAGTTACGTGTTTTCGATGCAGGGAGAAAGGCCATTTCAAGAGAGAATGCAAGAACAGGGAAGCTAGTGGGGCTCAGAATCCGTTTGGAAAAGACGATTACTATCGGAAAGCCATTTATCAGCAAGTTGGTCAGCAACGGTTGCAAGAACCGCAGGTGGCTCATGGTAGAAAAATCGAGGATTCAAAGAGAGCATGTTTGGTGGATTTTAACTGGAACAAATACATATCGACCGAAAGCAAAGCATGCCTAATCAGTCAAGATGACGAAAGGTTACCTGAAGGTTTTAGCTGGGATATGTTTGTAGATGATAAAGGAGATTTCAAAGCATTCATTGCTAAGATTGTGAAAGAACCAGATATGTTTACCACATGGATGAAGTCTATTGGTGAGACTGTGAAGAGTGTGGAGAAAGAGTCTGTGGTATCTGAAGAAGGATCACAAAGTGCAGATGAAAGTTCACAAAGTGATGAAAGTTCAGAAAAGGAAGTTGTTTTTGATCAAACACCAGTTGATTCTGGTTCTTCAGATGATAATTCTGACAAATCAGTAGAGTTTGATCAAACACCAACTGATGATAGTAGTGATGATGAAGAAGAACGACATATTAATGTTGCTAAAACTCATCTCTCTCCTGAAAGTTTTCATTTTTATTTTGCAGATCGCTTGGAGAAACTGAAGGAGAAACGGGCTGCAAAAGAACAAAAAATAATGAAGTCTGAAAGTGTTGCTGAGAAGAATGTTGAGACTGAGCAGGTAGTTGAAGCAGAAAAGATGATTGAAGCAGAAAAAGTTGTTGAAGTCAAGAAGATCATCGAAGTAGAAAAGATTGTGGAAGTTATCAAGCCTTGCTTGAAATGTTTGGAACCTTGCAAGGAATGTGCAGTTAAAGATGAGAAGTTGACAGAGTTTGAGAAGATGAAGGAACAATTACTGTTCAATCTTAACTATGTTAAGGAATCTTATGATGTTTTGAACAGAACAATAACTGGTCTTCAAAAGACAAACTCTGAAAGAGAAAATGCTTTGACGATGATGAATGCAACATTGATGACGAAGTAGAAAGCTATTAACTTTTACATTGAAGAAAGTGCAAAGTGGAAGCAAGAGTTGGAAATTGAAAAGATTGAAAATGAGAGAATCAGACGATTATTGCAGAGTTATTCTAGTTCTGGTTATCTTATTGATAGAATTTATCCGACTGTTGCAGGTATGGAAGCTTTTCAAGATGAGAAGCCAAAGAAGAAGGATACTGGTAAGAAACCGACTGCTAGCTATAACAAGTGTCCGCCTCCGATCTGGGAAGGTTATTCTCCCAGAAAAGCAAATAAGGAGCAAGTCGAAAAAGCAGTCAATATAAAGTTAAAAATCGATACAACTGATGATTTACCAGAAAACATTGACGTTACTTTCACATCGTCTGACACTGATCATGAGTCTGAGTTAATTAAAAAGGTGGTCGATCAGGTGTTGGATACAGATGAGGAGTCTGAGTCAAAGTCTGAGTCTGGAGGTTCAAGTTCATCGGTCAACAGTCCACAGTCGTCAGTTAAACGGACTTACAGTAAAGAGTTTTTGTTATCAAAATCTAATTTGAATGATGAAACATCTGAAGTAGCATATACTTTAAATAATTCTGACAAATTATATTTTGACAAAGAGTTTCCAATAAGAAGTGTTAGATTTGAAATGATCAAAAAAGATTTCAAAATGACAGAAATTAAGATTTCTGAAATAAAAGATTTAAATCTTACTGGAAAACCTAAAAAATACACTTCAAGAGTACAACAACGATTAAACAAGAAAAAGGGTTACAATTATGGTTCTGGTTTTCAAAAGAAACCAAACCATAATGGTAGCTACAAAAAGAAAGGATTAGGTTTTATTCCACCAAGAAATTATCAAAATGATAAAAATTCTATAACAAAAACAAAATTTGTTTCAGGTGGTAGTGCAGAAGAAGAACAGAAGAAACCATTCTGGAAACAATCAAACCAGGAGTTTCTTGCTGAGAAGAAAAGGAATGGAACTGGAGTGTTTCATCCAAAAGAGACTCGAACCTGTTTCAAATGCAATGAAGCCGATCACATTGCTTGGAATTGTACGAAAAATTCTAAGACTAAACAGGGAGTTTCTGAAAAACTGAAAGAAATAGTTATTGATGTTGAACCACCAACCGAAAAATTCAGAATGTTTGAAAATTCAACTTATGAGGTTGGTGAATGTTCTAAAAAGAATTTTTACAAAAAGAAAGCAAAAGATAACCAAGTGTGGGTTGTTAAGAAAGTTGATGAGAAGGTCGGCGATGAATCTGGTTCCACAAAGCCAGAAGAGCCACAGGTTGAGGTTGAAAAGGTAGTATTTTCAGTTGATGATGTTGAAATTCCATCTTTGAAGTTTGAAAAGATTAAGCAAAAAGTTGGTAAAGTTGAAATCTCAAATCAATTCTTTTCAGATCAGAAGGAATTTGACATTGAAAAAGTATTCAATGGGAATGTTAAGAAAATTTTTGAGAAAATGATTGATGGGAAAGTGAAAGGGGTTAAGGATTTCTATGCAACAAAGAAAGCCACCTATAACCCTACTGAGCAAGAATTGAAAACACTCAAGTCTGAAAAGACTTGGGTGGAAATTCTTTTCCCTTGAATATCTGACTTGCCGGAGCTTCCAGGTTGGTAAGTGTGAAGCAGGAATCGGCATCTATATTGGTAAAATGATTTTGTGTAGATGTGTTATTCCTACAAATGGTTTATGGAAGGTTTTCACTCACAAGTGGTAAATCAAGGACATTAAGTTGTACTTGTTTTTCCTACAAGTGGTTATTCAAGGTCATTAAATTGAACTTGATTGGACCATACTTACAATTGGTATTTTGAAAAACAATGTGATGAACCAAACCTCTAACTTTACTAGTGGTAAAACCAACAAAACTTATTTTCCAGAAAAATCATTTTGGTTAAAACAAACTTAAGTGTTTTGAAACCATAATGAGAAAATAGTTTTGTGAAAGGGGGAGTTCTGATTGTTTATGCCAAGTGGATGGCGAATTGAAGCGATTTGATATCGGTTGTCAAGTTTTTGTATAGTTTATTTTCAAATTTTCTAAAATGTGTTTGCATTTTAGGGGGAGTAGAAATTTCTGAAAATCCAAAAACATTAGAAAATTTGAAAAAGTCAAAAACATGATAAAATTCAAAAATGAGGTTTGTCAAAGAAGAGGAAATGATAGTACATCAGTAGACAGTCACAGTATGCTAAAGAAATGTAATGTTTAAATAGTGTTAAACAGTCTCACTGATGATATGCCGATAGGTTTTCATATATTTAGTAAACTTTCTCGGGATATAAACATAAATTCAAACTTGCTTATTTCGTGGGGAACACTACTTGGATATATAGGTAACCCCTGAAATTTCGTTTGAAAGGTCCCTCTTTCTGAGATACTAGGTCTTTATGCTCAGTGATATCTGGGGTATTATCCAGGGACTTCTGATTTTGCGGAAGCAATGGCCTAGTCCCCGGAGAATATTTTCTACTTGCTTGAAACATAGCGCCGCCCTCAGCAAATTGATGAACCAATAAAATTGATAGTCATTGCTGTTGTAATACAAAAGATCCTCTAAAGGGGACACACCAAAAGTCGAACCGTCATCTCTCTGTTGAACGGAAGTTCTGACCTGAGCTCTCACGGTTTCGTACTATAATTTATTCCCTTACAGATATCATCTGTGGTATACTCACCTGTAAGACTGAATATTGGGATCTGGATACGGGAGTATATTCAAGAGGTGGGACACATGAATGAGTTTAAGTCCTTAAAACACCTAACTCATATCCTGAATCAGTTGAAATTTGTGTGAAAATTTAAGTGGATCAGTATATCGGCAATCTAAGTGAATTGTTTAATTCCTAATGTATAACTAAGCTCAACGGTACTTGTGACTTGTCAAAAACTGATATGATCCTCTTGCACAAACTCACAAAAATATTGTTTGTAAATATTTCTTTACTGCATTTAATTTATTATTCTAAAAAAATCCAAAAGGATTTTGGTGTGTTTTAGCATAAATTTTGAAAAATTTAAAAAGATTTTCGACAACTGGTGTTGGAGAGCTGATTTTCAAAATTCCAAGTGCTAGACATGATGACTTTCTTGTAATAAGAAGTATGTGTTTTGAAAATTAAATATGTTTTGAACAAATTTTAAAGAGGTTCATCAAGATTATTGAGATATTTTTGAGGGAGAGTCAGTATTAGTGCATATATTGAATTGTTAAATTTAGAAAATTTACTTTGAGGTAGAGATTGTGCAGGATTGTGAAAGAGCTGGATTTATCAATCCTGAGAATACCTGAGTTGGATAAAAGCCAGGTTACAATCTTGGAACAACGATTAAGTTGTGTGATGGAAAGCCAGGTTGATCGATCCTGAGGATGCTTAAAGAGTCAGATTCCAATACCTGAGGATGCTGTGGATAGAGCATGAACCAGGTTTCGATTCTGTGGATAAAGTTTAAGCCAGGCAATGATCTGAACCAGTGAAAGCCAGATTACGATCCTGAAGCAGATGATGCTGATGAACTTAAGGAATGCCAACACATTGTTAGGGGGAGTCTGTTAATGCTGAATGAAAGAATGAAGCCCAGAGACTGATCAAGACTGAAGATGCGAAGACTCGACACTTACGACTCGTCAACATCTGAGGGGGAGTCTGTTGGTGCATGCATCTGTCGACTTCGTCTTGTATCGAGTCTTAGATTACATTGTATAGATCAGGGTACGTTTTACGAGAAAATTGGAAAAGTTTGTGAGTTAAGAAGCTGATTTCGCTCCTAGCAACATGTGTTAGTGATTTCGCCCGGAATCTAAAGATCTGATTCCGCTCCAAATGACTTCATGTCATTTCGGGCGAAATCAGAACACTATATATAGGACACTTTAGAGCGAAATCAGTAATCCAGACCTTGTACTCCATACCGAAGTGCTGCCGGTGTGAGATTTGATTGTAAACAACGTCAGATCAATACAATCAGTGTTTAAAGTGAAGAACTAGCTGTTTCTACCTTTGTTTCTTAGTTTCCACCTCTGAAACGAAGTAAAACTCCTCTGAACGACTCATTCGGGTTCGTACACGTTCCTACACAAGCTTCTCTACATCTTGTAATTCGGTTAGTATGTCTTCACTTTAGTGATCGAAACCTGTGGATTGTCTGTGACTGTGTTTGTCCGATTCAGTTGATGATCATGAGTTTGTTATGAATGTGTTATATATTGTATATCTAATTCTTGCCTATAAATAGTGGAGTAAACTTCTGGTGAATTAACGAACTGATTAGGTCAGATTTGGATTTAGAATGTTAATCAGGCATTAATCGGGTGACTGTTGTGATAGTGATGATAATATGAACAGTCGGATTGTTAATGTCTCTGTTGCGGATTAAATGATGATAAGGGTTTCGATAATGGATTGATAATCGTGTTAATTATTTGATGATTTCTCATAACCAGGATGTTTAATCGTCTCTTGTTAATTGTTGATTAGAAGATCATAAGATTTGTAACTGTTTGTTACCTGTGAGGACGATGCAGAATGACCCTCGACGAATCATGTGATATTCGTCAAACCTTGCTACGACGAAACACCCATGTTTCGTCAGACCCTGTCACGACGAAAGGCCATGTTTCGTCACCACTTTGCTACAACGAAACACCTATGTTTCGTCACCAGTTATGCCGACGAAAGATGATCTTTCGTCACCTGGATGTTTCGTCGTGTAAAGATACGAGCTGGACAGTAGGTGCCGATAGTATTGACTTTGGTGTGGTTGTAGGATGTAGAGTTTCGAGTTGTTCATGATGCTTGTGTTATGAATATCTGATTACATGATTTCGGTTTCTGCGCGACAACAACATCAATTAAAACGAGGAAAACTGTTATTGTTTAATGAGAATAACCAACTCACTGTTGAATGCTAATATGTGATATGCATGCTAGGTGTTATACAGTAGCCTTGTGATGAATGTAATATGTGTACAATACATTGACCTTGTGAATAAGATCATGTGAAACACGTATTATTGATGCAAACCTGTGTGTGAGTTTTAAGGACGAACTTAGGCTCGACACTCGTTAGGGACCTACGCGCCTTACGGTTCGACTTCGACTAAATAATAAAAAAAATATTTTAACGACGAACTTAGTTTCGACGCTCGTTAGGGTCGTACGCGCCTTACTGACGACATCGACTAAATAATAAAAAAAATATAATTTAACGACGATCTTAGCTTCGACGCTCGTAAGGCACGTACGGGCCTAACGAGCGTCGAAACTAAGTTCGTCGTTAAAATAATATATTTTTATTATTTAGTCGAAGTCGAACCGTAAGGCGCGTAGGTCCCTAACGTGCGTCGAAACTAAGATCGTCGTTTAATATTTTAACGACGGACTTAGTCTCGACGCTCGTTAGGCACCTACGCGCCTTACGGTTCGACTTCGACTAAATAATAAAAAAATATATTTTAACGACGATCTTAGTTTCGACGCTCGTTAGGGACGTACGCGCTCGAAATCCGTAACGAGTCAAAAATATATAATCTTTTTATTATTTAGTCGACATCGTCCGTTACGAACGTAGGTCCGTTACGCGCATCGAAATCCGTAACGAGTCAAAATAATATTGTATTTTTATTATTTAGTTGACGTCGTCCGTTACGAGCGTACGTCCGTTACGCACGTCGAAATCCGTAACATGTCAAAAATTTATTGTTTTTTTATCCTCATTTAGTCGATGTCGTCTGATTATTATTTACTGACTGGTTTCCTTTTGTGCAGGTATTTTCACAAGATGATTTCCACTTCCATCACCGCTCGAAACAAGAGCCGGGAGTGGTGTACCAGCGGTAACCTTTTTTTCTTGTATTGCCTCTTGTACAAGAGGCCGTGCGCTCTCTCCAACAGGTTGGCGCAGTACTTCGCATCCACGCATCATCGACTGGAGCGCGGACTGTTATTTGGCGGTGCCTACGTGACTAGGATAGCCCTTTCGTTGGGCTATTACCCGGAGAATGACCGCAACCGTGTAGGCCCGGCGTTACAGCCGAAGCGGATGGGGATGAACACAGTATCGGGAATGCACGTTACCAAAAAATTCTCATGCAGGAAGCGGTTTAAGAAGAAGAACGGCGAGCAATACGAGCTTACACAGTTGTCGGCACAGTTCGCTCCGGTATTTCCCCCGCGCGATCCGGAGGAGCATGAGCCGGCCAACGTCATTCCGGAGCCACCACAGCCGCGTGGACCACCCGGGACGCCTTAGTTCCTACGACATGTTTGGTCCGGTCCTGACCCATCATATCAGCGGCTATGTCGCGACCTTGACAGGCAGAACTATATGTTGGAGTAGGTGGTTGCAGAGCTGCAGGAGCGCCAACAGCGTGACGGGTTACCTCCACGACCCTACATTCCGGATGCGGAATGGGATCAGCACCAGCAGCAGGAGCAGCAGGATCCACAGGATCCATTGCCATAGTATTTTATCATTTTGTTATGTATGCACAAACTTTTGCTGAATAGATCAAATTTTTGGTGTACATATAAAACTTTTGCTGTAAACGGTGTAACATATTCGAACAGTACCCTGGTATTTCCACTTATTTAACGCTATAATATTTTAACGTTATAGTATTCGAACCATATATACGCTTTTCAAAATTTTAACATTATACGCTTTTCGACGACATCGACTAAATAAATTGACGACGACGTCGACTAAATAATAAAAAAACTATATATTTTTAACTCGTTATATATTTTAAGCGAGTTAATGTTGTAACCGGGTGAGAATTTATACCACAAATATGCCGAATGACGAAACAAAATTCTGAAAGGTTATATACGCTGCGTATAGCTCTATACGCAGCGTATATAAACCTTGTAAAAATCTGATGCTTCAAACCCACCAAAATGACACCAAAAATTCAGATGGTTTATATACGCTGCGTATAGAGCTATACGCGGCGTATATAAACCTTGTTTTCTGTGCAATGATTGGTGATCAGGCACTGAGATCCATGCTTTACCTACGCTGCGTATAGAGCTATACACAGCGTATAGGTGTAACCCTATACGCTGCGTATAGACCTATACACAGCGTAGGTAAACCCTGATTTTATTAGGGTTTGGTGTGCCAATAGGCACATTGGTGTGCCAATAGGGACACCCTTGTATAAATCACTTTCATATTCAAGTATTTTGATCATCTTAATCGGATAATTCATAAATAATCAAGAACAGGTATCATCACCCTGAAACAACATGAATATTTCATGAAAGAATCTGCCAATTGAGGGTAAATACGATGGTTAATTATACATGTATTTCTTTGTTTATCATTTTTGCATAAATTGTCCGTGCGTTCTTAGTATGAAATAGAACAAGCAAAAAGAGCACACACAAATTGAATAGTAAATGTAAGAGTGTGAACTATTTTGCTAATACTGCTTTGTTAATTGGTTCAATTTCAATAATAATAACAACAACAACAACAACACAAACAACAACAACAGCAGCAACAACAACAACAACAACAACAACAGCAACAACAACAACAGCAACATCAACAACAGCAGCAGCAGCAACAGCAGCAGCAGCAGCAGCAGCAGCAGCAGCAGCAGCAACAGCAACAGCAGCAGCAGCAACAACAACAACACCAACAACAGCAGCAGCAGCAACAGCAGCTGCAACAACAACAACAACAACAATAATAATCATAATAATAATAATAATAATAATAATAATCATAATAATAATCTTAATAATAATAATAATAACAATAATTATAATAATAATTATAATAATAATAATAATAACAATAATAATAATAATAATAATAATAATAAAATAATGACAACAACAACAACAATAATAATAAGAGTAAATTTCTATTTTCGTCCCTAAGGTTTGTCCATTTTAACTAGTCTAGTCCAAAAATCTAATTTATAACAAACCAGTCCTAAGGTTTGCATTTCTTAACGTTTTTCATACAAATGGCTAACTTGGTTTGCTTTTTCATTTAATTCTTGGTTAATTGACCAGAATACTCCCAGGGCCTGAAATGGAGGTTAATTCTTGTATATGAATTTACATGAATTTATATGTATATATATATATAGGGAGGGGCTCATGCGAGAACTCCATTTATTGCGAGAACCGCGAGAACCAATGTGAACACAACCTAAAATAGCTAAAAAAAACATAAAAAAAAACTAACCCCCACCCCCCCCCCAAAAAAAAAAACCTAACCCCCCCCCCCCCCCCAAGCTAAATGCTAAAAACTAAAACCCCCAAAAAACCTAACCCCCCCCCCCCCCCAAAACCTAAACCCCCCTCCCCCACCCCCCAAAAACCTAAACCCCCCCACCCCCCACCCCCCCAAGCTAAAATGCTAAAAACTAAACCCCCAAAAAACCTTAAAAACTCTAAAAAAAATCTAATTTTTTTTTAAATATTTTTTATGCTCAAATCACTACTTTTAGTGGCAATTTTTTTTTTTTTTTAAATTAAAAATTTTTTTTTGCTTCGAAAAGTAGCGATTTTTATATAAAAAATATTAAAAAAAAAAATTTTGTGTGATTTTTAGCTATTTTTAGGCATTTTTGGTTGTGTTCACATTGGTTCTCGTGGTTCTCGCAATAAGAGGCGGTTCTCGCATGATCTTCTCCCTATATATATATAGGGTGGGATTCTAGAGTGAACAACAATGTATTTGCGAACTGAGTGAACAAATCTTTGCCATTGATTTACATACGTGGATGGCTAAGATTTTATTTTCAAATCGTTAAATACACTAGTGTATTTCATCATAAAATCCTGGCCATTGATCTACACACATGTATGGCCAGGATTAGTTCCTTCAGTTCGTAAACTACACTAGTGTTCACTCTTGAACCTAATCCTATATATATATATATATAGAAACGGGTTCGGGAGAAAACACTCAAAAGTGTGAGAACGGTGAGACGCGTCCTGGCCCAACACGTGTCTCGCGCCATAGAGAAGGGCGGAGGGGTTTTTTTGTCTTTTCATTCTTCTTTTATTTTTACAACGCGGTATAATATTTTCTGGCGTCTAAGTTTTTTTTTGGCGTTAATTGTATTTATTAAACTTTTTTGCGTTGAATTAATTGTTTTTGTGTCAGATATATAATTTTTTGGCGTTATTTCGTGTTCTGGTTAATTTTTTGGTGTTTGTGGCGTTTTGTATAATAATTCACTACGAGTAATTAATATTTGCATAAGATTAAAATAAGATCAGTTTTTCTTCTGGCGTTTAGTGAATTTTTTGGCGTTTTAATACCCTTTTAGAAGGTGCTTTGCCAGCAGCTGTTCTCCCAATTTTCATTCTACTAGCGTTTTGGTGTTTGTATTTTTTGGCGTTTTACATAATAATGTATTTTATTTATAGAGAATTAGATAATAAAACAACATATAACTTGATATCAATACAATATAAAATGAAAACAAAAATAATTAAAAATGGTAATCTAATTTTTCTTTCCAATCTTCATTGTCATCGGCCTCTTCCTTCTTGAATTTGTTTATGGCGTTTTGAATCTTTTTTGAATAATTTAGTTAGATGCCAACTTTCCTTCATAAACCCCGTCTTTTTCAGAAGAAGCTGCTTAGTGGCATCCTGTTTTTTGGTGTGATATTCTTGTTTGGTGGCATGTCATTAAAGATCAACTCTTGCTTGATGCTATTTGTAATAATGGAGTCCAAAATAGCATTTTACACTTGTTTTGAACCCTTTATTCCATCCATATAATCATCAAGAACAAAGCTCACATGATGGCATATCACTGTCATCAGTCTCTTTTTCTTGAATATTTGTCCATCTCATTCAGCAAAATATTATTGAGTTAACCCCCTCAGAAAAAGGATCCATTTCAGTGAAAGCTTTGCCATCTGTGGCGTTTTAAAGTGAGTGTTTTCTAGAGGATATGGTGTTTTTGCGTTTTCTGGGTGTGATCAATTTCATTGTGTATAGACCCTTCTCTTATAGGAGTTTTTTGGCGCGTAGTTTAGGCGGGACTTTTTTATTGTAATAAATGATAGTAATAAAGTAACTGTCTTTTCAGTTACTGTTTTTGTATTAACTGTGTTGATCAGCTTTTGTTAGTTTTATAGGTTATGGACGTCCCATCTTCTAATTTTGGCGTTTTTTTTAAATGGCGTTATGCAGACCAACATGACAAAATACAATAACGGAGTAAATAAAATATTAAGCAGGAAAAATATTTTTTGTTATTTTTGGCATTTTGTTAGGTTTAACTATTTTTTGTATTTTTTGGCGTTTTGCTAATAAAGATAGAAATATATCATTTAATTATCTTAAAAAAAAGATTACACAGAAGAAAAAAAAGAGGAAAAAAAATTTAAAATCCTTCGTCAAAAGGTACTTTATCCGAATAGTATCCATCACTTGTATCATCTTCTTCCTCCTCTGAGTCTTCATCTGGATCTTCATCCATGTCATCACATTCACCTTCATCAGCTTCTTGTTCCTGAAGATTCTGAAGCCTCCACCTGAACATGTCTTGCATTAACTCCAATTTTGAGTCTATTTATGTGTTGGTACAAGTGGCGTTATGCAATTCTTCCATGAAACCCAGTCGCTGCTTTGTCATGATGTTCTCTAGCCAGTAGACTTCCTGCTCTCCGCTGTCGTACGTAACCGTCACCATGTCTGTTTCATCATCAAAACGCCATGATGTCATGACAGGGTCTGGCTTCACATCTCCTTTGATTGGTCCAAATTTTCTGGTTAATGCTTTCATAAGCATATGCGTTTCATGGCATTCGTTGTCTAGAGCGATGCCAATGGATAAGATTTGCCTCTTTATCTCTTCTTCCATCTTCAGAATTACCCTGTCGGTCTTAACATACACCCCCCTTCTGTTGTCAAAATGGAGGACATATCGCTTCATTCCAAGAGTATATCTCCACGAAACGATTGTTGCCATTTTTGGCGTTTTGTTTAAGTTGGCGTTTTTGGTTAACGATTTTTTTTTTTTTTTTTGCAGAAAATGGATAGATTGAAGTGATTATGGAAGCTATGTTTTACCTTTGTTTATATAATGATGTTTTGGCTCGTAATTTAGGAGGGAATTTCTTCTAATAAATGTTAATAACTGAAATTCAGTTATTTGTGTTGTTTCATCTTCCTGTAATATTCAACGCGTTTTATTACTAATTTTTGGTGTTTTGTTTTTAATGGCGTTTTATTTTTTTGTATGGTGTTTTATCATTTGATGGCGTTTTGAATATGAGCGGTAAAAGACCCTTTTACCCTTAATGAAGCGTGTCCCACATAATGAAATTGATGTTATTTACAAAAATGCCACCGCGCAATCTAGTCCATGGATTGTTTTGATCGGACGATCCATAAGCGTTCTCACCGTTCTCACACTTTTTACCGTTTTCTCTAAATCCTGACCCTATATATATATATATATACATAGGAGAATGATCCATTAGGAACCACCCTTTATTGCGAGAACCGCGAGAACCAATGTGAACACAACCAAAAATACCTAAAAATAGCTAAAAAACACACACAATTATTTTTTTTAATATTTTTTATAAAAAAATCGCTACTTTTAGTAGCCAAATTTTTTTTTCAGTTTTTTTTGCTACTAAAAGTAGCGATTTTAATGTAAAAAATACTAAAAAAATAATTTGTGTGTTTTTTTTTCTTTTTTTAGGTTTTTTGGGGGTTTAGTTTTTAACATTTTAGTTTGAGGGGGGGGGGTTAGGTTTTTGGGGGGTGGGGGTGGGGGAGGGGGTTAGGTTTTTTTTTGGGGGGGGGGGGATGGGGGTTACGTTTTTTTAGTTATTTTAGGTTGTGTTCACATTGGTTCTTTCGGTTCTCGCAATAAATGTGGTTCTCGCATGAACCTTACCCTATATATATATATAGGGAGCTGCTAAAATAAAAACCAACCCCAGTTGTAAGAACCGTGAGAACCACTCTCCACCAATCATATTATGCCAACAAAAAGGGTATTTAGGTAAATTACTTTATATGTCATGTCCATCATTCAATTGTGTCTGTCTCTTTTTTAAAACACTTGTCCATCACATTCTCTCTCTTAACACATTTTTCAAACCCTCACATCTCTCTCTCTTCATCTCTTCATCAGAGATGAAGAAGATCATCATCTTCAACTTTCGAACACATAAGTTTGTTATATAAACAAATAAGGCGACTAAGCGGGCCCAGTTCTTGCTCCGACGAGAGAGATCGTGGAGAAAGAAAGTTGCAGAAAGAGAGAGAGGGAAAGACACCGCCGCCGGTGACGGTTCCGGTGTTGTTCTGACCTCCGGCCGGGGGTCACCCACACCCTTGTTTTTAAAGTTGCAGGCCACCATCAGGGGCTGACCCCATCGTTTCTGACCTTCGGTCGGTGGGTAGGGGGGTTGTGAACCGGTGATGATGCCAAAACAGGGGCTGACCCCGTCGTTTCTCCGGCGACACCGCTGCCGTCCCCCCTGGGATGATTGATCTGTAAGATGGGTTTGTGACAATAACCATTTCTTCTTGTGTTTGTTCACCATTTTTTTGGGTTTCTAATTTTATCAAAAATGAGTGATGGAAATGATGCTAGAGTCACCGTCTGCTGATTTGTTAAAGTGGTTAGTTTTTTTTCTTGATTCTGTTGAATGGTTGGGAATCAACTGTTTGCTTATATTGAAATTTTGATGTATGGTTTTGTTGATTTGTGTTCTTTAGAATCTGTGGGTTTTGATATGGCCGATTGGGGTGGCGATGATGGAAAAAAAAAACGTGATTTAGATGACGATGGCGCGGCAAGTACGGCGGAGGGTAGGTTTTTTGAACCTGCAACCCCACTTTTGCAGCCTTTTGATTATCGGATAATCTGAGCCAAACCCCGTTTTTTTTAGAGATACACTTTGTTTTGATGTTATTGGTTTTTTATTTTTTTCCCCCTAGTCGATGATGATAATGATATATCTGAGACACCTCCCGAGTTTGCGATTTCTGGTTGCGTTCGTTTTTGTGTAAAAAAGTTTTTGTAAAAAAAAAGTTAAACCGTAAACTTTAGACCCAACAAGTATAAAAACTTGTATAATATGGGTAAACTAAATACATTCTGGATTTTGAAGTATAAATGATAAGGTTTGACCCGTTTCGGCTAATTTATGTAAACTTGTCACATAAACCGCACCGTATGCGTATAAGCATAAACGGGTGACCGAATGAGTCATGTACAAGTTCCATAAGTTATTATGCTTAAAATATGTTGTGATATCAGTAGGATATCTTCAATTATGCCCAAAACGAATTTAAAACCAATTTAAGCCCTGAAAGGGTAATTTGGTCATTTTAAAGTTTATAAAAGAGGTTTAATGGCAAACTGAGGTTCTGGTCTAAAATATTCAGTAACAAATATTTATTTTATCAAGTTACATCAGTAAGATATCATACATATGTGAGGTTTACCATTCATGGCCAAACTATACACCGTAGGGGCATTTTGGTCATTTCACATATGCTTTTAAAGGCAAAATTGGAAGTCTGAGTTCACAACTTGTACTTACTGTAGAAATATCAAAGTTTATTTATAAACTTGGTAGGTAACAAGTCGTAGGTGTTAAATATGGTTTTAAACCATACTATGCACCTAATTTGCATAAAAGTCGACAATTGACGATATATGCGATGTTTATGAAATTCTGAGATTTTTATTAGCCTTGAATGTTAAAACATTTTATTTTTTCATATAAAGTCAATAGGAAAAGGTTTGGCATATTAATGATATGTAAATCTCATTTTATCAATGAAAAGGGCATTATCGTCAATTACCGAATCCATACGAGAACTCAATGTTATGATCAGTATAAAATCTGACCAAAATTTCCAAAAATCCCTAAAAATTATATCATAACAGTAGGCAATGAGTTTGGTGCCAAAAAATGGGTTTAAATATGATTTATGCTAAAAAGCGTAATTTAATTAATAAAAAGTCATATTTTACGATATCGTGCATAACTTTAGTTTGAGACCAGAAACTGATGTCGAATTTGTTTGACATGCTTATATATTAGTAATAAAGCTTTTTGTCCTCTCACATTTTCAAAAAATCTCATTTTTATAACATAAGGGCATAATAGTCAATTTTTAAGCAAATAACGGAACATGCAAATGAACTATGATTTCTAAGGGACCATGTAGTATAACCTCAGAGGGTTATATTAACATATGATATGGTCACAAAGGAACCTTAAGGCATAACTAGACTAAGCTAATTCGGGTCAGAACTGAAAGTCAAAGCAAAAGTCAACTTTTGCGACTTTCGGTTGTGAACCGATCCTAAACTCAGAACTGTCGGGTTGAACATGCCTAGACATGTTCAATTAATATTTACCAAGTTATTAAAGTGACAAAACTGATTTTATAGCTTCTATATTATCAGTTATGAATTTTATTTAAAAACTGACCCGTTTGACTTTTATTCAATTACTTTGACCCGACAATTAACTAAGTAAACATGGTAATTAGGAGGTGCCCTTTTGAGGGTTTAACACCTACCTAATTACGCTCACGTAGCCATGTTCGTTGCGAACAATGGCTTGACCGTTTATGGTCTAGCTAAAAGTCAAAGCGTTTAATGTAAACGTTTGACTTTTCCGCGTTTAAAGCCAAATTAAATAAACTAGTCACGAAAGGACACTTACAAATGGTCCTATGGACTGAAGAAAACTCCTTGGAGGTTCCCAATTGCTCAGGATCCTCTAATATTGAGAAGTATAGCAGATTGGAATGAAGGTGTGAATTTTTGAAGTGAATTCTACACCGCTTTTATAGAGTTTAGAGGATCATTGGATGATCAACATGTGTCCTAGGGAGTTCTAGGATTAAAACAAGTGTAATACCAGACTTATAATTCAGTTAGCAAGCCCCTAGAATGAATCAAATGGTTTTAGAGATCAAGTGGTGAACAAGGAAGAAAAACTGGCAGCTGCAGGTAAGTTTCTGTCAAAATTGAGCCGTCGCCGCACGCCACAGCAAAAGGGGTAGGCTGTGGCGTAGCGCTACCACACCAAACTTCAGCAAACAAGTTTCAATCTTGGCAATTTTGACCCCTGCACCTTTATACGCTATGTAACTTTCATTTTAGGCACAAAAACCCCTTGTAGTTAGTTTGGAGATGATCTAGGGAGTATAACCAAACACTGTTAGGTTCGGTTTCGTTAAACGATCACCGAAAACACTTGTTTCTCCCCGTTGACGCTTTTAACCCTTTAATTTGCGAACATGTGCGTTTTAACGCAAAATGGCATAAAAGACTTTCTATATTAATAACAAGCATTCCCAAGAGTATGATGGGATATTACGACACTCCAGTTTACTCCAGTTCACTGAAATGGTTGCTTAAATGTGTAGTTTTATAGTTTGACGCTTTTGGCCCCTTTAATGCATAACTTGCGCGTATTATCATTTTATCGCGTCAAAGCCCTATGTTACCCATATTACGCATTCTCGAGAGTATTATCAAACATCACGATGCTTCGGGTTCGTTAAAAGGTCACTCAGAGGTATAATTAAACATGTTGACACTTTTGACCCTTCTTCTTGGTATTTGCAATATAAATCGTTTATTTGCACTGAAACTCCACGAAATCATTATCCGACAATCGTGAGAGTATAAAAAGATTCTACAAAGCCTCGGGATCGTTAAAAGGTCATTCAGATGTAAGAATTATCATGTTAACACTTTTAACCCTTGTGGTTTGTAAATTTTTGGTTTTAAGCACAAACGGCTTCTTGTGTCCGACAATTTATTCAATAAAGAATACAAACATCATATGAGGTCAATCAGAGGCACAAGTTTTGGCATGTTGACATTTTTGGTCCTTCCATATTCATAGTTTTTGATTTTTCGCAAAATTAGTCCCTAATAGTCAACGTTTGACTTCAATAGAGTTTAGTATACGTGTCAACACATCATTGGACGTGATTTTACGAGGTGTTACATATATACATACATATTTAAGTTGTATAATGTTTTACGTTTAAAATTCTTATATATAAAATATTATATATATATATATATATATATAATTTATATGTAATATTATCTAATTTATTGTTTAATGTTTAAAATTTTTAGGATGTTACAAAGTTTAAATAATCTAACCTCAAATAATAATTATATATATAATATGTAATATTACGCTTAATGTAAAATAGTTACGCAACTAATACATATAATTACACATAATAATTACGCACTCATAAAAAATAATTACATATAAAAATTAGACAACTTATAAAAATATAATTTTCATACCATATTGCTATGGTTTATTTTTTTTAATTTAAATAATATGTGATTATACGCTTTACGGTGTTTGTGTTAGTGTGTTGTATTCTCCGCCATATCGTACCAAATTGATCAATGAGCAATTACACAAATTGAAGACACAACTATGATAACCACTCCTTTGAATACCATGTTTGATCATGAAATCATCAAACCTTTTATAAATTTTTATACATTGCCTTGGGATTGTTTTGGGCCATATATAGTATGTTATTTATTACTATATATGTATATATATAATCTCTCTCTCTATATATATATATATCTATATATATATATAATCTCTATGTATATGTCTTTTCTTTGTACATCTATTTAGAGGTTAGATTATTTAAATTTTGTAAAATCCTAAAAATCTTAAACATTGAACAGTAAATTAGATTTATATATATAATGTATATAATTTTAAATATATATAATATTTTTATATATAAGAATTTTAAATGTCTATAATATTATATATATACACATATATTACAAAAATTAAACAATTTTAAATATATATAATATTTTTATATATAAGAATTAACTTTCATTTCAGTCCCCGGAGGTATTCTGGTCAATTAGCCAAGACTTAACATAAAAAAAAACAAACCAAGTTAGCCATTTGAATGAAAAGCATTAAGAAATGCAAACTTCAGGGCTGGATTTGTTATAAATTAGATTTTTGGACTAAACTAGTTAAAATGGACAAACCTCAGGGACGAAAACAGAAATTCACTCTAATAATAATATACTTCAAACGAGACGGTATCATTTGCGGGAGGGATACTTGTCAAACCCCCTTTAGAAAAAAAGTACTTAAAAGTTGTCAAAATTCATCCGCCATCTTTAAAAAATCCTTATTGTTTTTAAAAGATTTTATATGCAAGTTGTTGGGATCAGATGTTGCAAACACATTTGATTTGATTGCAATTTAGAAGAGTTTCCAGCGGAAATAAGTAGACCAATCAAATCAATAAGCATACACAAACATTGTAATAAGGCAGTCAACAAAATTCTACTAAAATCAACTAATTCAATACAAGAACAACTCCCCTCAAATGAGAGGTTTTTTTTTTTTTTTTTTTTTTTTTTTGCAGAAATAGGGGGTTTGAGTCCCCAAAGATTACCTTTAGGTCTCAAACAAGAAAACAAGCATTCTTAGGTACCTTTCTATTCATTCACCGAGGTTCTATAACAATTCTGCCAAAAGCCTGTTGCAGGTTTCACTTTCTCTGAGATATGACTGAACCTCACTGTTTATAATAGCAATGTATCGAACCTCGTTGTTTTTAATAGCAAAGTACATGAACTTCGCTGTTTTGAACAACATGTTTCTAAGAAACCTCGCTGATTTATTCAGCCAACTACATAACTTCGTTGTTTGTTTGTGCATGCTTAAAGAACTTCGTTGTTTATATGTACAAGGCTCAATAGCCTCGCTGTTTGTATGTACAAAGCTATGAAACCTCACTGTTTATTACAAAAATCTTAAAGAGCCGCACTGTTTATTACAAATACCTTGAAGAAGCTCGTTGTTTTTTTGTGCCATCTTGATTCTTTTTTAAAGCTGCAGGCTTCACGTGATTCCTTTTCAGTTTTTGTCATGCAGCCTTATTTCCATTAGCCATGTAGCATTGAAAACATAAAAAAGAGATGTGTGTATTAAATGCCAAAATTTTAAATAGGGAAATAGTGTTTTGCAGAGAATAGTCTCTTCAAATGTAATTGAATTTTGCAGTGCATTCATTTAACTATATGTATGATACGCAAATTTTTGTAATAGTATTGTATAGAGCCATCTAATCACACCTTACATTTTTGTACAATTGAGAATAGTAGTTTGTAGAATACTATGGTTACTCACACCTTACATTTCTAGTCATATCAGATTATCAATGGAATCTACATACCTATCTTGCTACATATATGTACATAGAATATGGTTTACTGATACAACAAAAACCGTATTAAAAAACTTTCATACAAACCATCCAGACCAAAACCTCACCCTAGTTTAAGCACACACAAGAAATTCTCAAACTTAAAAATGAGTTATCAATTGAATCCTGGTCCTCTCAGTAACGACGTTTTGTTTTTACACAAGGAACACCATGCGTTAGAGGTTTATAATCACCCGGAAAATTTCCGGTCACCCATAAACATCAAGCGTTATGATCGTTCATTTTGGAAGTTGGTGAGGCAAAATCCTATAGGACCACGTGTGGAAGGTTATATACGTTGTAACGCCCTGTGTTTTGACACTTTCTTATTCTTAGCAAGTCTTATCGTACTTCCTATCCAGTTATATTTGTACACTCGAGACGACTGATCATAATGAAAATGAGACTATTATAATCATAATGGTGTTAAACTGTGTGCAAACTATTACTCTATGTGATGCTTCTTACATGAGAACGATATGTTTAACCAGATTCTTGACTCTTTGTTTTGCTTTGATACTTAACGAACGAGAAACTAACTTAACGCGAACTTGAAACACAGAATTTCTTGTGTTATTTATGCTATTTGAACGTCTAGATGTAATAATACTAAATGTAATGGCTACTCACAATAATACGCAACACAACGCCTAACCTCACTCGCAAACAAATCAAAATCGGAAAATCTAACCAAGACGCAACTCACGGTCCAAATGGGACTGATCCATCCGGATGGAGCCATTCGGACATGGCCATCCGGACCGAACCCATCCGGACCAGGCCAACCGGACATAACCCATCAGGACATAACCATCCGGATAGACCTCTCACTGTTACCTATAAATAGTGGACTTGAGCCTTCATTTTCACCTTTCACCTCTGCTCATCTGCTTTCTAGTACTCTAATGGATTCTCACATTTTTGGTACAAATCTAAAATATTTTCACATGTTTCGGCTCAGATCTAACGGATTTTCAAGTTTTACAACCTATTTCTGAACTCCTTCTAGTTTTACACAATATTGGAGGAATCGGGACTCTGTCAGACTCTCGACTCTTTCCATAGTCGAAAGCAGGCTTGAAAACTGATTTCCCCCAAAGAGATGGACCGGTTAACGGGTCGAGCACGAATCTTCATCAAGAACAGGACATCCGACCGAATGGACTGGGCTTGGTGTTTCCGTTGTTCGAATCCGTCAACATGTCCGTTTCCGTTAAACAATACCGTTGTCTGAGAAAAGTTTTACAAAAACTTCAACCACAGACCATCCGCCCGAATGACCATCCGTCCGGATGGAACCCATTCGTCCGGATGACCGGACCCTGATAATATCAGTTGTAATTTTGTTGACACGACTGTTAAAATGTTTCTAATCAAAACTTCAAAAATTTTAACGGTTCACAGACAACCACAAACTATCCGCCCGAATGGCCATCTGTCCGAATGACCATCTGCCTGAATGGCCATCTGTCCGGATGGAACCCATCCGCCCAGATGGACTAGACCCATCCATTCGGATAGACTGTTGGACACTTAACTCGTTTTTACACCACTCGACACTCTGTTTCCGACCGTGTCTGCACTTAGAGGACTTATGCTATGTTCCCGTATGCAGGCTGATCCAGCGCTCCCTTCAATCCAACCAGACTGTGTCTAGGTTCTAAGCACGCACTATGAGTATACTCGATCCTATTTTGCCTTAAACACTTCGGGTGTAACATGTATTCTATATCAAAACACGTGACACTTGAAACTTATTTTTAATCACGCTCGATCCTCGTTTAAACATGAAACTATGTGAATACTTGTTAGTTTATGTGCTATGTGGACGTTGTATCTATATGCTCATTAACTTTGCTAGCCAACCTTGATAATTATAGCGCTATAGGATTAACGCACTGCCCTTGAGTCTTGGGGTATTATTAAGTCTGATACTTTAACCTCCTTATCGTTGTGACGATGTAGGAAAGGCACTTTGCGTTGGAAACTTGGGTTTGACATATAGTTTACATTAGCTTAGCATGTTAGCAACTAGTATCATGTTATGCATGTTGGATTCGGGAAAATTTTACTCTTATTATGCTATGTATGAAAACTTGTATACTCGCTAACATTTTTGTTGACATTATTTTAATACATGTTGCGGGTTGATAGTCGAAGGAAAACAAGAAATCAAGCTAGGATGAACTTAGAAACTCATCTTAGAAAATTTGACAATGTTTTGAACAATTTTGATTCAGTTTTGTTTTGGTTGATCTGTGTATGACATTTAGAACTTATTATGAAATTTTGATTAATCTATATGGTCACAATTAGTGTTATGATACTTTGAACGATTTGTTCATCCTGCCCCAATGTTTCCGCCATCGGTTGGGGTGTGACAGATTGGTATCAGAGTCATAACTATAGGGAATTAGGAAAAGTAGGAATGCTTTTACCTAGTCTATAGTTTAGGAACATTCTCACTATGTGTTCTTTAAAACTACTTGCATTCACTCTTAATTGCTTCTATCTATTCTCTTTCGTCTTTTAATATACATGCCTTTCCTAAGGCTAACACAATACACACTTGAAAGCTTGAAGACACTCTTATAACACAATCGAAACGACTCATCAGAATAGGGGTGATTCCCGCCTTTGGTGATGACTTTCACTCCGCTATACTTCGTATTTTGCACGAAATTTACCCTTAAGTCAGGAGTGATATCCAAACCTTGAAGGAAATTTCCATCTCATAATCTAGTGGTCTTATCTTTTGATAAGTCCAACCATACTAGGGTACGATGTTATCAAGTTAGAGTTGAAACTCGCATCTTGATAACTAGTCCCGCTCTTTTATTTTCAATCTCGCCAAAGTTTCGAATTCTTCAATTGATTAAGGGCGTGTAGTAACTGGAAGGACAAATACCGTTAGTCAAATATCGATGAGAGTATTTGTCTATTAGGCCAAAGCATGTTTCCTTAATTCAAAGGAGGACTTCGATTCACTTTGGAACAGTCGACGTTTCTCTACCCGAAACAATCCAATGTTTTATGAGCCTCTCTTTTATGTTATCTCGATTTATATGCGATTTTATACTTGATACCTCGTTCATTTCAAAACTGTTACACAATTCGCACATTTCTTCGCAATCTAAAACAATAATAAACTCTTGTGAACAAATTAAATTTATGATGCTTTCGTTATTCTATGTGATACAATGTGAAACTTGTTATGTTATGTGAAACATATGTGCTACGTGATGCAATTTGAAACATTTATGTGCTACATGATGTACTCTGTGGTATGAATCAATTTAACAAAAACGTTATGATCGAGTCTCATCCAATCCTTGTTCTGAATCTTTAGATGTCATCAAGCCAATTTTCCAACTCCCACAAGAAGTCTAAGGCTAACTCTCAGAAGAAAATGATGTCCTTCATGGCCGATCAGATAGAACGTATTGTTCCCAAGATTGTCACTGAAATTCAGGGATCAAACACTCCTCCCTCCTCTGTTGATTCGAAAGTGGTTCAACCTAAGCCTGTGAGCTTCAACTACAAACACTTTGTCTCCTGTAAGCCTAAGCCTTTCACGGGCAGTGATGGGGTGACTGCAATGTTGGAATGGTTCGACAGCATTGAAGTTACTTTCATCAACAGTGAGTGCCCTGAGCATCTCAAGACTAGGAGTGCTACTGGTGTTTTCCAAGGAAGAGCTTTGGAATGGTGGACCAACGAGAGAAACATCCGCTCCAATGATGAAGCTTATGCTTTACCATGGGCCGAAGTTAGGGAACTGATGATGCTCGAATTTTGTCCGCCTCACGAGCAGCAAAAGCTCGAGGATGAGTTTTGGCATCTAAAACAAGTTGGTGATGACAATTTGGCCTATACCACCCGTTTCAAGCAAATCAGCATAATCGTGCCTCATTTGGTGTCTACTCCCAAACGCATGATCATGAAGTACATTCATGGGTTACCCTCTGGTATGCGTGACGCCATTGAAGCAGCACAGTTAGACTCCATCGAAGAAGTTTACCGACTTGCAGCTAGTCTGAACAACAACCGTGTTCGTGATAAACAGTTCAACACGCCTGCCTCCTTGAAACCAGCTAACCAGATCACCCAGCAATCAAGTGGTAGCAAGGGTATGAAACGAAAGACTCAAAACTCTGGCTGCAATGCGATTGTACCTGCTATAAATCCAAACCCTGCTTCTCCTGAAAACACAAAGAAGCCGTACATTGAGGTTCATCCCAAATGCGACACTTGTCACTATCATCACCCTGTCAACTCTGCTTGTCGCCATTGTACTTCATGCAACCGTTATGGTCACACAGCCCCTTACTGCCGCTAGACCAACCAAGTTCAGCAAGCTCCCCCGAACCCCAAACCAGCAAACAACGCGCTAGCCTGCTACAAGTGTGGTGATACCACTAATCTCCATCCTCAATGCCCTTAGTTGAATCAAGAGCAGCCGCAGCAGAAAGCCCTGCGAGGACGCACCTTCAACATCAATGCCAAGCAAGCTCAAAGTACGTTTCTCGTTAATAATTTTTACGCTTCGATCCTATTTGATACTGGTGCGGAAAAAAGCTTTGTGTCCGTGAATTTGAATCTTTGTTAAACTGTACATGCTCTAAACTACCTAAGTCATTCTCAGTCGAGATTGCCGATGGTAAGTCTATCTTAGTCGACTCTATCCTCTGTGATTGTCTCCTTACACTTAACGATCACGTTTTCACTATCGACCTCATATCCATGCAACTGGGTAGCTTCGATATCATAGTAGGTATGGATTGGTTACGTAAGAACCATGCTGAAATCGCTTGTCATGAGAAGTACGTTCGTTTACCTCTCTCGTCTAGTGATACTTTGCACGTCTATGGAGACCGACCTTCTAGAGGACTGAAATTGATGTCATGCACTCAAGCGAATAAATGCTTACGTAAACAGTACTTTGCCTTTTTAGCTCACATAGTGGAAGAAAAAGAGCAAGGGAAAGAGCGTAGGTGATGTTCCAGTAGTGTGCGATTTCCCTGATGTCTTTCCTGAGGATCTTCCTAGTCTTCCTCCACCTCGATCTGTTGATTTTCGTGTTGATCTCGTACCTGGTTCGACTCCTGTTGCCAAGGCTCCCTACCGACTTGCACCCTCTAAGATGCAAGACTCATCAAGTCAACTGCAAGAACTACTCGACAAAGGTTTTATACGTCCAAGTACCTCACCTTGGGGTGCTTCTGTGCTTTCATCAAGAAGAAGGATGGTTCGTTTCGTATGTGCATCAAATACCGTGAGCTTAACAAACTCACTGTAAAAAATCGTTATCCTCTCCCCCGCATCGACGATCTATTTGACCAACTACAAGGCGCAAGTTGTTTCTCTAAAATCAACTTTCGATCTGGTTATCATCAACTCCGTGTTCTCGAAGAAGATATCCCCAAAACCGCATTTCGCACCCGTTATGGACACTACGAGTTCATGGTTATGCCTTTTGGTTTGACCAATGCACCCGCCATGTTCATGGACCTAATGAATCGTGTTTGCAAACCTTACTTGGATCAATTTGTAATAGTTTTTATTGATGATATTCTCATTTATTAAAAAGCCAAGCTGATCATGAACGACATTTACGCCTCATATTAGAACTATTACGTGGTGAACGCTTATACGCAAAGTTTTCTAAGTGCGACTTCTGGATTATAGAAGTACAATTTCTCGGGCACGTTGTTAGCAAACAAGGAATCCATGTTGACCCTTCCAAAATCGAAGCAGTGAAGAATTGGATCATGCCTAAATCTACATCTGAGATTCATTCCTTCTTGGGATTGGCGGGTTATTACCGTCGATTCATCTCGAAGTTTTCAAAAATCGTTGTTCCTCTCACTTCGTTAACTCAGAAAGAGAAACCTTTTGCTTGGGGTCCTGAGCAAGAGGAATCTTTTTAAACCCTCAAGAATCTGCTTTGTAACGCTCCTGTACTTGCTCTCCCTGATGGGAATGATGATTTCGTGGTATATTGCGATGCCTCGAACCACGGTCTTGGTTGTGTTCTCATGCAGCGAGGCAAGGTCATCGCTTATGCCTCTCGACAGCTCAAAATACATGAGAAAAACTATACTACCCATGATCTTGAGCTGGGTGCAGTTGTTTTTGAGTTAAAGGTTTGGCGACACTACCTATATGGTACTAAGTGTGTGGTTTTCACTGACCATAAGAGCCTGCAACACATCTTTAACCAAAAGGAACTGAATATGCATCAGCGACGATGGGTGGAGTTGCTTAACGACTACGACTGCTAGATTCGCTACCATCCTGGCAAAGCGAATATCGTGGCCTATGCTCTTAGTCGTAAGACTCATGTTAGTAGCATCCGCTGTTTTTAGATCACTAGCGATCTTCATGCTTGTATTCATGAAGCTCAATAATCGTCAGCCAACGAAGGAAGTCTAATCGTTGAAATACAAGGTGCTTCTATAGACCAGCTTGTGACAAAGTCTGATGGACTTCAATACTATCTCGATCGCATCTGGGTGCCAGATCACGACAATCTTCGTGATCTCATGATGAATGAGGCTCACAAATCCTGATACTCTATTCATCCAGGTGCGGATAAGATGTACCATGACTTGCGTATATCCTATTGGTGGCCTGGTATGAAAAAGGACGCCGTCGCTTACGTCTCAAAATGTCTCACTTACTCAAAGGTCAAGGCTGAGCATCAACGTCCTTCAGGCCTTCTAGAGCAACCCAAGATCCCTGTTTGGAAATGGGATAGCATCGCTATAGACTTCATAACCAAACTTCCTTGTACACCTTCTGGTCACGATAGTATATGGGTAATCATCGACCGTTTGACCAAATCAGCTCACTTTCTTCCTATTCGTGAAGATTTCAAAGTGGAGAAACTTGCTCGGGTTTATACTGATGAAATCATATGTCATCATGGTATACCCATTGACATCATCTCTGACCGTGATGGTCGCTTCACTTCACGTCTTTGGCAAACTTTTCAGTCCGCTATGGGTTCTCACTTGAATCTTAATACCGCCTTTCATCCTCAAACGGATGGACAGACTGAACGTACTATACAAACCCTAGAGGATATGGTCCGTTCTTGTGTCATCGACTTTGGTGGTAATTGGGATGTACATTTACCATTGATCGAGTTCTCGTACAACAACAGCTACCATTCCAGTATTCAGATGGCTCCTTTCGAAGCTTTATACGGTCGCAAGTGCCGATCTCCCATCAGTTGGCATGAGATTGGTGACAAACAACTTACTTGCCCTGAGCTCATCCAAGAGACGATGGATAAGATTCTTCAAATCTGCGACAACTTACTCAAGGCTAGAAGCAGACAAAAGAGCTATGCTGACAAAGGAATTCAATGTTGGGGACCACGTTTTACTCAAGGTATCCCCATGGAAAGGAGTGATACATTTTGGTAAAAGGGGAAAGCTTGCCCCTCGCTAATACTCTAAAGGATTGGAAAGGTGGTTTACCGACTCGACTTACCTCAGGAACTCAGCAACGTACATCTGAAGTTCCATGTCTCTAATCTCAGGAAGTGCTTAGCAGATGAGGAACTTCAAGTTCCCATTGAAGACTTGCAAATAAATGAGACTCTTCACTTTGTGGATAAACCGGTCGAAATCATGGACCGAGGTACCAAACGGTTAAGGCGCAGCAAGATTTCCATAGTCAAGGTTCGATGGGAAGGAAAGTGTGGTGCCGAATTCACTTGGGAACTCGAGAGTGAGAAGAAGACCAAGTATCCACAGCTCTTCGTTCAGTCTTCCTCTTAGATTTCGGGGACAAAATCTCCTAAAGCAGGGGAGACTATAATGCCCTACGTTTTGACACTTTTTTGTTCTTAGCAAGTCTTATCGTACTTCCTATCCAGTTATACTTTTACACTCGAGACGACTGATCATAATGAAAATGAGACTATTATAATCATAATGGTGTTAAACTGTGTGCAAACTATTACTCTATGTAATGCTTCTTACATGAGAACGATATGTTTATCCAGATTCTTGACTCTTTGTTATGCTTTGATACTTAATGCATGAGAAACTAACTTAACATGAAAAACTTAAAACATGAAATTTCTTGTGTTATTTATGCTATTTGAACATCTAGATGTAATAATACTAAATGTAATGGCTACTCACAATAATACGCAACACAACGCCTAACCTCACTCGCAAACGAATCACAATAATACGCAATAAACGCACCGCCCTTGAGTCTTGGGGTATTGTTAAGTCTGATACTTTAACCTCCTCATTGTTGTGACGATGTAGGAAAGGCACTTTGCGTTGGAAACTTGGGTTTGACATATAGTTTACATTAGCATGTTAGCAACTAGTATCATGTTATTCATGTTGTCTTCGGGAAACTTTTACTCTTATTATGCTATGTGTGAAAACTTGTATACTCGCCAACATTTTTGTTGACATTATTTTAATACATGTTGCTGGTTGATAGTCGAAGGAAAACAAGAAATCAAGCTAGGATGAACTTAGAAACTCATCTTAAAAAATTTAACAATGTTTTGAACAATTTTGATTCAGTTTTGTTTTGGTTGATCTGTGTATGACATTTAGAACTTATTATGAAATTTTGATTAATCTATATGGTCACAATTAGTGTTATGATGCTTTCAGCAATTTGTTCGTCCCGCCCCGATGTTTCCGCCATCGGTTGGGGTGTGACATGCGTGAAGCAGGATTTGGTGGGGTGCTGGATAGTGGGTACCATTATATAGACCACTCGTTAATAACGGCGTTGGTTGAGTGGTGGAGGCCTGAAACCCACACGTTTCATCTCCCAGTGGGGGAAACAACTGTCACGTTACAGGACGTTAACGTCTTGTGGGGCCTGCCAATTGAGGGGGTGCCAGTTTGTGGGGCGGATAACGCTGTTACATTTTCTGAGGCTGCGGACACGTGTAAACGCGTGCTTGGGTTCACTCCAGCGGAAAATCAGCTCAACGGTAAACTAGTTAGCTCTGTCCGTATTCTCACTGAGTTAAAGTCTACTTTTTTCTAAAGCTGAGGCAACGGACGATTAGTGCATTATACGTGCACGTTTAATAATATTTTATCTAATAGGTTGTACAGTTTTATCCAGATAATTCGAACAACTGGATTAATCTTCATTTTTTACAATACTTAGAGAATTTAAGTTCGTGTGCTAATATTAACTGGGGCAGTGTTGTTTTAAGCTATCTCTACAGAAACCTGTGTAACGCTACAGCACCCGATATTGTAAGCCTTCCCGGACCAATGTCAATTCTCCAAGTGTAGGCCTGGGAGAGGATTCGTTGTGTGGCACCCGAGCCCTACCACCGGTTTAATTACGACGCCCCATTAGCTGCTCTGTATGTTGTAAGCTGATTAAGTATAAAATTGTTTTAGGAAAATATTAGGAAACTTAAATATATAATATTAAATTTTTGCACTTATTATTTTTGTAGCTGGAAGGGGAACCTTAATCATTTTGACGCCCCCACACACTGTCTTAGATCTTATCGATCTCAACTTCAGTCTGTTCGCAAGGGGATGGTACGCTACTTCTAGGATAATACATGTAATTTTCTGTATTTGTTGCTGAAGTGTTTATTTTTTTACTGCAGTTTATTTGGACACCGTACGATGATGTTATTGGTAGACTCCTGGGTATTTACACTAGTGGGAGTGATAGTTGGAGGAGCACATGCCCTCTGATTTACTGGGAGAACGTCGAGCATCATTATCCGCAACGGGTTATTCGGCAGTTTGGCATGGTTCAACATATACCTCCCAGTATACCATTAACCGTTGAAGAGCTTGCCAGACTGCATAAATCAACCCGGATTGGGAAAACTAGATGGGATTAGACGATACGACACGATATTTATCTTTATGCTTGGTACCATCGTCATGAATCCGTTGTGGAGGGAGAAACAATCACCTCTTATCCGGTCACAGACGATTATATGTCTTGGTTCATGCGCCACACCATTTTCTATCTGAAAAATCCAAGGTCTCCGGCAGTTCCCATGCATGGTTTTCAAGATGATGTCACTCGTGCCCAAATGCTGGTATATATATTTGTTTAGATTTTTTCACGTTAGAAAGTGTAAAATAATATGTTGTGAACTAACTATTTTTTTTTTATTTAGACGGATGTTATGGAGGTAATACAACGGTCTGATGATCTGGAGTTCGCCCAAGCTACCGCTTATCGAGCTACGGAAATGTCACGGCAACAAGGATACTCACAATATCCGAGTCACCTGACAATAGACCCTGTCAACCTAACGCCTTTTCCTCATCCACAGAGGTTACGCAAGCGACAGAAACGTCAGCAAGGAGGTTCAAATCTTGACGCGGGTGGCGGTTCAAATTGGGGCATGAATATGGAACAAGGGGGCCATCATTTATGAACAAAAGTCAAATTGATGATCAATGGCGTATCCTCGGGCTAGACAATACGGTTGGCAGCGGTAATTTGGGTGGGAAACAAAATTATAATGATGTTGACCACCCAGATTTTTGGGCCGCTAATGGATTATCCGACCTTATCGGTGGGGACATTAATACTGTGGTTACTGACAACCAAATATATACTGCTAATGTCCAACACCAAAGCAACAACGATTTAGCCGGGTCCCAAAATAATCAGCCAGTGTATACAACCCCCGCATCATAAATGTTGACGTTTTTTCCGGATACCCAGGCTGACTTCAATTATTTTCCACCACATCAAAGTTTGGAAGATCCGCGTGCACATTACTCAGATGTAGAACCCACTCCCTTGGAATGGGGACTTTATTTACATTTGAACCTATTTAATCATCCACCCCCATCCAACTAAGTGTATTTTGATCCTATTTTTGTTTGTAACTGCAAGTTTGTTGTAAATTATTGTATTCCATAAGAAGACATTATTATATATGAATATTAAGTTGGTAATTTACTGAATTTCGTCACTATGTGAATATTAAGTTGTTAATATTTTAATCTATTTTCTACCACTATAAATACACCCCCACTTTCCCATATCACAACCACACAAAAACTGCACTCACATTCCTCAACCATGGCACACCGTCGCGACAAGCAAGTTTCCGATGAACAATACAATTCACTTCCCCTCCCAAAAATGTCAAGTATGACAATAAATAAGTTAAGGCATCCAAGTTGTCACTCTAGCACCTCCTTTTCTGATTCTCTTACACGAAACGTTATCCAACATAACCCCGGGTCGTCCACGCATAAGTCGACGAGAAAACCGGATGAAAATCGTCTAGAAAGTAGTATTTTTGCAGTTCCAACAGATGAGTCTGGAAAATGGTCAAGTGATGTTGAAGAATTTTACCGCAACGGGGATTCTCCATTTTGCTATTCTCGTTTCTTAGGTGAAAAACCGCTACATAGAAACTTCTGGGGTAGCCTTTTAGGCTACGAGTCTAACGGTTTCCTCAATGTCCTTGTAAGCTTACAAAGATATATTTGTTATTCTATTTATGCCATACCAAGCACTGATTGTATGTATTTTTATCATTGTGCAGCACGTTGAAGCGTGGACCTTAAGGCTAATGCGTCTTAGACAGATCAAAATTTTAAAAAACCCGTCTAAGAAATTGCCTTGGACGGTGTTACCCCCGCAATTTTATTAAGACGTGTGTTATACCAAGGAGTGTTTAAATGCATTTTTCATGGCCGGATGGAAGGAACCATATCCTCCATTTTGGGATGTTGAATATTTGTATATTCTGTTATGGATGAAGCAAGAGGACTGGTTACTATTCCGTGTTGATATGATTAACGTGGAAATTACTCAATATTGGACTGATATAAGATGGGGAAATGAAAAACGACGGCTGGTTGATCACGTTATGGACATTTTTCCGATTTTCTTTAAACATTTTCTGGACCAGATTAACTGTTGGCGAAACTCAAAATACTGCACAAATAAAAAACTCTCCTTTGATTTATTTCAAGATGTTGTGTCTCAGGACAATGGTAACATTGCTAATTCAGGGCTGCTTATTTGTATGATGATGGAGAACCTTGTAAGAGGCAAGTCGCTCTTTGTAGACAGTGATGTAGAAGACGCTTATATCAAGTACCGGCGCCACATGGCTAACGAGTTGTATAAATGGCGTTGTTTGTAGCCTCTAGGTTTGTATGTTTATCGTTGTATTTTGTTTATGTTATTTTTTTGAAAATAAGTGTTTTCTTCCTTTTTTGTATTTTACGTTTTTGCAAAAAAGGCCCAGGCTGGCCTTTTCCGTGTCCGTTTCCTCACCGGTGCGACGCTCGTTACCGTCACCGTTTGTCTGTATGTTTTAAGGAGGGATCAATGTGTACCTGAACCATGGGCATCTTCTCGCCGAAGAGCTTTTCCCCTCATTTAGAGGGGCCCGAAAGTCCATAAAACTCATTTTTTACATTTTGGCAAAAAGGCCCAGGCTGGCCTTTTCCGTGTCCGTTTCCTCACCGGTGCGGTGCTCGTTACCGTCACCGTTTGTCTCTATGTTTTAAGGAGGGGTCAATGTGTACCTGGACCACGGGCGTCTTTTCGTCGAAGGGCTTTTCCCCTCATTTCGAGGGGCCCGAAAGTCCATAAAACTCAATTTTTACATTTTGGCAAAAAACGTCCAGGAGGTCCGAAATTATTATTAATTTAAACATAATACATAAAGGATGAATACAACTTGTTGTTGTATTACACATTTGCCGGTGAAAACCGTGCTGCATAGAACTCTTCCGCCATCTCCCGTCTATATTTCGCGCAAGACTCCTCAAGATCTCCATCAATCCGAAGCTAGTCGTCATTAACTAGTTTACTCAATAGCATACAAACTAACATCCCTGAATTAGCTCCTGGGTTTACCTTATCATGCTGGCAAACTTCAGTATGTGTCACCATTGTCTTTTCCACGTATGGGCGTCCAGAATGTTCCCAGTACAAAATTTGGTCCAAAAACATTTTGAATAACGATTCAAATTTTAGAAGGGTTGGGTACACCCTAACTTGAGTCAAGCTTGACCAATCAGAACTGCTTGAACCACACGATCCGATGAAGTACATTGTAAGGTGAAGTGTCCGTAAATCAACACAAACCATGAACCAGTCTCGTAGGTCAACACATATTGGAATATAAACCTGAGACAAAAACTTATAATTTAAACATATTTTCTTTTAAAAAGACATGTTTGATTTAAGTGTTACCGTATCGATGTCTCAAAACGGAGGGTAATGTTCCTTTAATCCAATCGCAAAGGGTAACACATGGTGGTTCGGATTCTCATCCAGAAGGTCCAGGAATTGCGGTGGCAGAATCGTCCATGGAAACAGTTGTTCTGGTTTTCTAGATTTTGTTATTAAAACCCATCTGATGCGTGTGTAGCGTTATATATTTTTATGTATACCTTTAGCCCTTTTTACACTTTCGTCAAGTTTTAAATTTATAAAACACGATATTCTACTAACACTAAACACACATATGGGCAAGTGCACCCATCGTGAGCGTAGTATAGTGTTGGTAAGATACCGAGATCGTCCAAGGACACAAGAGCTTTTAGTACCGGTTTATCCTCAACGTCTAATCAAATCAAAAGTTTAGAAAAAGGTTTTAACATGAAAAATAAAAACTAAAAATGCTGAAAATAAAAATAAAATAAAAACAGATAGACAAGATGAATCACTTGGATCCGACTCGCCTTTAGTGTAACCTTTGATGTTTTCCGCACCTTTGCACTTTTTAAGAGATTAACTTAGTTATAGTAGTAGGCCCCTCTTTTGAAGGTGACGTTACCCTCAACCCAGTAGTTTGAGTCAGCAAGGATACAATCCTAAAGGGTTGGATTATTGAAAGATAAGTAATTAAGTTATTAATGCGTAATGTGGTAGGCCCCACTTTTGAAGGTGACGTTACCCTCGGCTAAGTGGCTTGAGTCAGCAGGGATACAATCCCAAGTAGCCGGGTTAATGTATTAATAGTAGTTTACATATGAGGGGATCAAGCCATTCGCACCCCCGCCATCCAATAACAGTGGGTATTGAAGGAGGTCCTAGTAAGCTTGACCCAGGTCCTTGCAGGATCTATATACTGAACAAGGCAAGAACCTTACCAAACCATTCCCTTAACCCCCGACCAGGTAGCCAACATATCTCTATATAGACCATAGAGATATGAATGGTTTAAATCTTTTATTTTATAAAGACAGTAAAATAATGCCAAGACACCACGAAAAAATGATAAGGAAGTTCCACCTTCAACATAAGAAACTAGCTATTAAAGTCATTAATACAAAACAAAATAAAAAGTGCGAAAAGATTAAAAAACAAAAGTATTACACTAAATGCTTGTCTTCACCAAGTGATGTAAGAGACTTAGGCAAACATGGCCTTTGATTGTCAAGAACCCTTACTATCAATCTTGGATCCCGAGACTACTACACACACTCTATGATGGATGATGGATGATGGTGGTGGATGTGGGTGTTGTGATGGTGGTGGAGTGTGGGTGAAGTGGGAGAGATGTGGGTTGTCAAGGGATACCTTTGAAGTGAACCAAGCACCTCTATTTATAGCATGCACAGAAGCCCAGACACGGCCCCATGTCCATTGGGCACGGCCCCGTGTCCATCCACTTTCTCTTTCTTCATTAAATGCAGCTTGTCTGCAATAGTTGACCACGCCCCCGTGTCCGCTGGGCACGACCCCATGTGCAGAAGCGTATCTGTACTATCAAGATTTTATTGGATTCTGCGAATCTTAGCGTTGACCACGGTCGTGTTGAGCTGGGCACGCCCCCGTGTTGGGAAAGAGAAACTTCTACAACTTTGTCTTTTCTGCAGACACTTGGGCACGCCCCCGTGTCCGATGGGCACGGGGCGTGTTCAGCCTTTTGATCTCTTATTTTTGCTTGGGAAGATGCTGTCGGGGGGTTGGGCATGCCATGTTTATTCCTTTTCTTGTATTTATGTTAGATTTAGCTGTTTTTTTGCTTCTTTTGTCCATTTACGCTCATTTGATCCTGATAATACAAAATGAAGACAAAAGCACACTTTTTCCAACATTAGTACTAAAAAGGGTTAGTTTTATGCCTCATTTGATGTAATTTATATGTTGCATTTTACACACATCAAATACCCCCACATTGAATCTTTGCTTGTCCTCAAGCAAAACTCTTTATAATGTGGCTTAGACACCCAAATGGAATGGGTAGAAGAGAAGTTTTGGGCTTGTCTTGAGTGTCGGGATTCCAAGATCTTTATTAGGCTTTATTTTTATGTTATTTACAATCCTATTCGTTATGATTTATTTAGAACGTTTCATAAGAGAAATTACTTATTTGGGCATAACATGCCTCTTTAAAATTCCATTTATATACAAGTTCACATACCTCACGGGAGATCACTCAACACTCGGCCAAAGATATATTTTTTTGAAACACTAGAGACCTGCATGGAACTTACTTCTACCATATGCTTGCCAAGCAATCAACCCTCCTCCTTTTTAACTAAAAACCTTTGTAAATATCAAGAAGACTTGGGGAAGGGTTAGGCTTGGGTTAGTGGTGGTTAATAGAAAAGGGCGAAAGGCGTAAAAAACGTCGGTTTTCGTAAAACTTTTTGTTTTTGTGACTTTTTATTCAAACGAAGCATTTTTCAAACAAAGTTTCTTTTGAGGAACTTGTTTGTTTATTGCTAGGCTTCAAAATTTTTTTATTTATTGATTAATTTTTTTTAGTGTCACATGAATACCGAGCTTTTTACTAAAATAAAAGGGTTTAAAATGAAAAAGCGGTTTTGGTGGGTAAGGGGTGTTTGTTTTGTGGGTTTAGAAACGAAAAGGTTTAGGGTCAAAGGGGTTAACTAGGGAAATTTTGGGTAGGTGGTAAAAAATTGAAAAATAATGGTGTTGAAATGAAAAAGGTTAGTCCTAATGCCTTCATCATTTACTTACTTGGGTTTAAGTTGATAAGGATCGGGAATACATTGTCATGGCAAGTTCTAGAGTTGTAAGAAACCAAGCGGCTATTCACACAAGAAAAGAAAGATGAGCATTTAGTTTAAAGATGTGTATTTATATGCTCAATTAAAGGCTCAAAGCTCACTTTTTGTGGGAATGGGTTTTTTAATGTGATCAAGTATATATAATCAAATTTTAACTAGATTTGTCATGTCGTTTCATAATTTTCTTATGTTGGTTCTTTTTATCACGACGCTGTCAGTTATAAATTTGTAAAAATATAACCTTTTTAGAACTTGTTATTCCCAATTTACACCAAGACAAGTAAAAAAATGAAAAGTTTTTGAAAAAAAATTGGGGTGTTTAGCGGTTCCAATAGAGTTTTGTGTAAGACTTGTAATTAGGACTTGCAAAATTCAATATTTTAGCATCCCCCTACACTTAAATTACACATTGTCCTCAATGTGTCCTAAAAATAAGTTTTTAGGTTGATTGAATGTGTAAAAGGTGTGTTAAAAAAATTTATGTTATTGGGCATCTGGACACGGGCCGTGGTGACCGGGCACGGCCCCGTGTTCATATTGCCAGTAACAGAAAGTAACAGAAGGGGGCGTGTTCAGTAAACACGCCCCGTGTCCAGTTACCTGAACTGGGCGTTTTTCTGCAGACCCTTGAGAACGGGGCGTGTTGGCTGAGCACGGCCCGTGCTGAACTTGCTGTAATGAAGAAAAATTGTCGGGAGGCTCTGTTTTTGTGCATGGGGTGTTGGTTCAAGTCTCCCTTAGTATCCTTCACCATCCTGAGTGTGTTTTATCCATTACAACATCATCCAAACACCGTTAAAAACCATCATTCATTAAAGAGAGGATTATAATAAGTTCCTAATAAAAGCATAAACTAAGACTTAGATAAGTAGGTCAAGAAAAACAAGAAATCTAAAACCGCAAAGAAATCCTAGCCTATAGTTTATTTTAAGAGCAAAATTTCCGACAAAGATAATTTTCTCGGTTGAATGAGGCTTGAAGAACTTCTCTTCCGGGTATGGTCCCTCACACGTCGTTGAGCCATTCCTCTATCTCCCTAGGGAGAAGAAAGGCGGGCTCATTGGCATCATTATTTTGAGGGGGTGTAACTTCCACCGGAACTTCTTGCAAATTGCTAAGAGGAGGTTCTGCGGGGATGTCATCCCACCCGGTGGGGTTATTGACTCCAAGTGCTAAGTTCCAATCTTCTTGGGGAAGGATTGGTTCCATGGGAGGTGTCACAAGAATGTTCAACCTCTGGTGCAAGAGGTTGATTTCTTGGAAACTATTTTCCATCCCCACCGTCAGATAATTTATACGGTCGATCAGGACCTCTTCTACGGATGTCATTACGTCGAGAGCTTCTCGTAGTGCCATCACATAGCGTACAAGAGTTGCTTCGATTGAAGGCCTTCGTTCCCTTCGACTGTTTCTGGAATGTGCTGAAGAGGTTCCACTGTTTTGGCTTGACATTCTACGAAAATAAACCAAAAAGAGTTCATTTTTAATGAAACAGTACCTCGAACACGGCCCTGTGTTCACCTCTCTGCAGATTTTTGAAGCAAGGAATCTTGGAGCTTTAAATTATTTTTCTGACTTTTGAGGCATTTTTAAGCATAAATAACTTAAAACAGTGTTGTAAAACTTATTTTTAACAAGATTCCTTGAATAAAAATCTAACAAATATCACAATAAAGCTTGAAACCATGGTGATTTCAAGCTCTAATGGAGGTGTTGAGGGAAAAATGAAGAAGAAGGCAATGGACAAAAGTAGACAAGACAAGATGGTTGTTGAGAACCTTCTTTAGAATATACCTAGTATGGTATGTGTGAAGATCCCACCAAATCTCTATCTTTGGAAGGGTCCAAATGTGCAGGAATCTTGCAGCATTTATAGAAAACGACAGCACGCTGGACACGGCCCCGTGTCGGCTGGACACGGCCCCGTGTGCAGACGAGATTCTGACACTTTTTGTCCGTATTCTGACCAAAAGTCAGACGAGAATCTTTTGGTGGACACGGGGGTGTGCTGACCTGGACACGGCCCCGTGCCTAGAAGCTGTTTATGAAGTTTTGTCTATTTTTAAGGAATTTATCCGGATAGGGTAGTTGCTTACTGGACGGAACAACACCAAAGTTCCTGAGATACCTTAGTTGCCCTAGTTTTAGACGAGAACGCAAGAGGTTATCGGAAAGGGTGATTCCTATGCTAAATGTAGGTGGACAACTCCAACCCTTATCCGGGCTCTCGTTAAAGAAGGTGTATGTTGAATCGCTCAGGTCTATGTATGCATCGACGGAAGTCGATGGGGAGTCCTTCACGGCACAATCGACACAGGGACGACTATCGCTCAAGTTTTCGCAAGAGTTAGAGGTGATTTCGGGAGCGACGGTGTTGTTTTTATCCGAATGAGATCTCAATAATTCTTCTTGGGCGTTGTCTTGAGATGAATTAGTTATGTCCATCTCAAGCTCTTTTATCCAATTAAGAACTAGATCATCCATTTGAAATCATTCTTCAAGAATCATTTCATTTAGAATAGATGATTGAGAGCATTCTAAGGACAGATATGGATTATTTTACTCTCGCCCCTCTTAAGGCTACAGGAAAACGATGGGTCTATATAGTGGGGAGTGTAATTTAAAAAATAACATTTTAAATCTTCATGAGTTCCACCACATATTTGACACCACGTACCATAAGAGGAGCGGAAGTAAAAAAAATCAGTATCGCTCATGTTTGTGTCAGAAATTACCAACCGTCGAGATCTTACGGTTCTGTTTTCAGTATCTGATACTTGGCCACGAGGCGTGTTTATTGGGCACGGCCCCGTTTTCAGCTACTGTCTGACTTAAAACAGGATTGCCAGTACCAAAGATTGGGCACGGGGCGTATTCAGCGGGCACGGCCCTTGCTGAGCTCTGTAGAAGCTGAAAATTAAAGAAAAATCCTAAAGGAAAACAGAAAAATAAGAAAAACGATTAGGCCGCTGATTCCTAACTTTCTTAAAATCCTTGTGTCCTCGGTAGCGGCTCCAAAAACTTGATGCGTGTGTAGCGTTATATATTTTTATGTATATCTTTAGCCTTTTTTTACACTTTAGTCAAGTTTTAAATTTATAAAACACGATATTCTACTAACACTAAACACACATATTGTAACACCTGTGCCTCCACGGCCATCAAACAAATGCCAAACCAATGAAATATTGTATTTCATACTTGGGATTTGTAAAAATATGTGTATCATTTACACATATCAACTCTTGTTCGATTTCAAACTCTAAATCGCTTTCTGGAAGGTTATACGCGCACCGATGCGTAAATATAACCAGTTTAATGCAACGAACACTCCGGAATAGTGAAATAGGCTAAAAATACCTTAAATAACCTTTACATAACTTAGAAATAAGATTTGGAAGGTTTGGTATGCCAAAATCAAGTTAATTCGTCTACAGGGACTAAATATGACAAACTGCGAAAGTATGCCAATTTGAACTGTAACAGACATTCCGGAACATGACCATAAGTTACACACACCTTAAATATCCTTTACATAGCTTAGAAATAGGCTTTGAGGGGTTCGGTGTGCTAAAATATACTTTTGGGTCATTCAGGGACTAAAATTGTCAAAAAGCGCACAAGTTTGCACTTTTGCGCATAACTTACGTTCTGAATACATCCGGACATCCAAAAATTTATGTAAGCATGACTATATTATGCTTTAGTGTTTGGCTTAAGAAAAATCCATTCGTTGCGTCATTTGGATCGTTTCTCGCACTTATGCGCATTCCGTCGTAATTAAGCGAACATCGCGTTCGTACGACCAAACGAACCGACATCTGAGATATTTTTGAGCATGTTTCATGTCCACAATGTTTAGGCATCATTTTAGGGCCTTAAAGTTGGCTTTACGAGCCTTAGAAGTGTCGGAAATGGCCTTCAACACGTGCAGGGGCTGAAACTGTCATTTTTGAAACTTATTTTCTGATCAGAAGCCCCATGCGGCCCGCATTAGTTTTGGTGTATCCTGAAGCGGGCTGCCTCAGCCTCTGCAGACCAGATTCAATGTTTAACAGCCTGTTTTGCACACCCAATCCCAATTCCAAGTGTCAATTTCCTATGGTGAGTGGCAAATGAGCTACCATAAGGTTCCGACAAGTGTACGGATTTGATCGTGCCCCCTTTTCCAAGAAACGATCTTAACGGTTCTCCGAATACTATAAATACCCAACCCACTTCACTTCTAAACTCACAAGAATTCTGATTTGAGGAGCTCTAAGTTGAAACCATTGTTTCATACCTGAGCTACTTGGATCGGGATTAGCATTCGGGGACCCTTCGTAAGTATTCTTTCGTTCTTTTATTGCTTTTCGAGTCTTTTCGAGTCTGAAAGTCAAACTTTGTTTGACTTTCTGCGTTGACCAGTTTAACGTGAGTGTAATCACGTTGGTTATAGTCCCTTGGGACTATGCCTACTGATTACCACGTTGTCTAGGGTCGTATGGTAAGCGATCTAATAAATCGCTTATACCTTCGAACCCGACCCATTTGGTCGATCATTAGGATCCGACCAAATACATTAGGTGACCATAGTAGGTAGGGAATAACCTTCCGAGGTTATACCTTATGGTCGCTTCATTTAAGTAGTTGTATGATAGGTAGTTTATATGCCTTAGGTAAATTACCAGAATACCCTTTTCATGTATAATTGGTAATTAAGCATATGTAACCTAAACTTTTGTCACATAACTGATTATGTAACATGTTTAGGCATATAACACTTGTCATAGGACTAGTTAGACGGTCCGAATGCGTTTCACGCGCACGACGCGTTAAAGTAGCATAAGCTACCTTAATGGGTCGCGATGGGTCGAAAGCACTTAGGTTAGGTTTCATGTAGTATGTAGGCCTTGTTAAACCATATCATATGAGTTCCAATACTCATTTGGTTTACCAAGCCTCATTCTATCCGATCTCCCGATTTAAGTCCGGTTTATTTATATAGTTTTAGATTGCCGATTGATTCCGTGCTCCCTCTAGCTTTGTTTGGTTGTTGTTCAAGACCTCTAAGCATTCTCAGGCGAGTACATTATTCCCCTATTTTACTGCTTTCAATTGTTTTGGGGTGACTCATATGTGCTAAATGTTTTCAAGGTTATAACGATGGTATCAAAACGATTTTCGATGTTATAACGATGGTTTCAAAAACGATTAAGACGATTTATACAAAACTAATAACGATTTCAATAATGTGAACGAACTTGTTGGTTGGGTTACATAACAAATGACATTCATTAGCAATGATCAAGCCGACCAGTATTAGGTTATGGTACCATAGGATCTGACAAATCCCGTTATCATACTGCACCCGTGGTTATGTGTGGGGGTGGTGGGTAGCGACTGAATATGTAATTGTTAACTTACCCTTTGGTAAGGGTTTGTTAATGCGAAAACGAGAAGCGACGAGGGATGAGTCACGAAGGTTTGAATGTTATTAGCGAGACAATCACATAAGTAGTTTCACGACCTAAAACGAATTATACGATTTGGTTAAACGATTGGTTTTCACGCGATGTATTAATGAGTTAAACGATTTAGTTAAACGATTGGCTTCAAAGCGATATACGATTGGTTTTTGGTTAAGTGTTTAGATAACGGGACGGGTGTAATGTGATGAAAGCATGGTGGATACGCCGCTGGTACTTCCTATATATAAAAGATTTCATCATATTACATGCCGTGGCGTTATTTAGTTCACTTGGGTAAACAATTTTCAAACGATGTCACACAAACGAGATTTTCGATATGATATAAACTATACGAGTTTTTAACGAGATTTATTAACGAGTTTCATTAACGATTTATTTTGAGATGTTTCACAATTTGCTTTACTAAAACAAATGTTTTTGGGTTACGAGTCATGGCTACGAGGTTTTATAAACTATAACCCGCTTGATTTGAGTTGGTTAATTAAGTTGCAATGTTATACTCTTTTCAAAACAAGGTTTTTATAAAGTATTGCAACATCTAAACTAGCCATGATTTCAACACTCCTACAAAACCTATGTATTCGCCAGCATTTCTTTGCTGACCTCGTTTTCACATATGTTTCAGGTATTGTTGAATGATATCGATTGATAAGATGCATGCTCACATAGGACTGGACGAGGCTTTAGTGAATCAATAACAATGATAGACTATGTTTAAATTGTGTATTTAGATTTCCAGACGATGTAAATATTCAATGTTTAATAAAACGAAACACTTTTTGTATCCATGGTTATGAAACATTAATTCTGTTACAACACTCCCCGACGTTTCCGCCACGTTTTGTATGTTACACGTGGTCGGGGTGTGACACAAAAGATGGTATCAGAGCCAATGGTTATAGGGAATTAGGTTATTAGTAATGCTTTGACCTAGTCTATAACCTTCTTAGGACCCTAACGCGAGTTTACTTGCGTTTAGTCATGAAACAATACCGTCACCTGTCCTTAGGCGACGACCACAACAAGAACATAAATTTCCAAACCGCTTTGAAAACTAATCATCTGTTCTAGGATGATTGATTACAAGGTTTTGAACCCTCAGTTATAAGGTTTTGAACCCCTTTTGAATTTTCAAACTCTTGCCAAAGTTTTGAGTCTTAAATAATGTGAACACGTGCAAACTGGAAGGGTGAATGCCTGTATTCTGGGTTTTCTGTCTAGGCAAGCACTTCGTATATATCTCATCAGACGCGAGACCAGTTGTGCTTACCTGGGAATTCTTGGGATGAGTGTTCACTTATAGGCGAGCATGTCTTCGCGATACATTATTTTTGACCTATTTACTTTGATTTATCACCGGGGTCGTTTGTTGCTTTGTAGTAACAAACAAATGACCACTATCCTTGCTTTCATCAGATTTGTTCATCTCATTCTTTTCATCTAATTCTCTCACTCGTTTCATTTCATGTTTCCTCTTTTAGACAATGCCTCCTCGACGCGATGCTCGAACCGATGCTCGGACTTTTACTATTGAAGAACTCGCAGCCCTGATCTCTCAGCAGGTGGCTGCTGTGCTTCCCGGGGTTGTAACCCAAGTCCATGAGATATACAACAACGGCAATAATAACAACAACAATAACGCACAGTGTAAATACAAGGATTTTAACCAGGCTAAACCACTCAAGTTTAGTGGTTCTAAAGGAGCGACTGGGCTTCTTCAATGGTTCGAGAGCATTGAGAATACTTTCCACCACGTGCAGTGTCCTGACAATCGCAGGGTCGAGTTTTCTTCGAGTGTGTTTCAGAAGAGGGCTCTCACCTGGTGGAACGGGGTTATGAGGGATCGTGGTGCAGAAGTTGCTCTAGCACAGACGTGGGCTGAACTTAGGGCCCTTATGATGAGGGAATTCTGTCCTCGTCATGAGCAGCGAGCTTTGGAGAAGGAATTTGATGAGTTGAAGCAAGATAGTGGTGAGCACAGGGCGTATACTGATAGGTTTGAGGAGTTGAGTCTGCTTTGCCCGACAATGGTTACCCCACTCGACAAGGCTATCGAAAGGTACATTGACGGCCTACCTGACTCGGTACAAGACATCCTTACTGGTAGTAGCCCTACCACACTCCGTCAGGCGATCGAGTTAGCTGCGACATTGACTGAGTCGCAGATTCGGAAGAATAAGTTACACAGAAAGGGTGACAAGGGTAAGAAGCAGGGGTCTGACAAGGAGGATAGCAAGAAAGGTCAAAACAAGAAGGGTAAGGAAGGTGAGACTTCGAAGAAATCAAAGAAGCGGAAGGGTGCCCAAAATTTTGCTGTTACAGCACAGACTGCTCAGAACTTGCAAAACCCACCGGCACAGCCATCTGCAAAGAAGGCATATGCTGGTTCCGCACCACATTGTGCCCGTTGCAACGGTCATCACGTTGCACAACAAGATTGCAAGAAATGCACAACGTGTGGTAGACTTGGGCATTTGGCCAATGTTTGTCGTCTGGGACAAAATCAGGCTGCTCAGGTTCAAGCTCCGGTTCAAGGGAATGCTGCGAGATTCCCACTGGGGTTATGTTTCAACTGCGGAGAGATTGGTCACTTCCGCCACAACTGTCCGAGACTGGTGAATGCAAATGCTAACGCAAACCCAAATGCGAACGTCAACGTCAATGTGAATCCAGCACGTGGTCGAGTGTTTAACATCAATGAGGCACTCAATGATGAAGGAGTGAACAATTAGCATTTTGTATTTCCTCTGGTTGTTATCTTGTAACATTTAAAGACAATGCGGTTGTTATATAAATAAAAATTTGTGGTTTTATTTTTTTAACTAATGCAATTGTATGAATGTTTGATCCAACCTTATGATGTCAACACAAAGACAAAACTACTCGTGTGGTTCTATCATTTTTATGATCACTTGTGATCTCCCTAAAGAACCTCAAACACTTGTTTCTTTTAAATCTAAAGTATCTTATCGTCTTGCACCGTTCGAGATGCAAGAATTATCAAAACAGCCTCAAGAGTTGTCTGATAGAGGATTCATCCGTCCGAACTTTTCACCTTGGAGAAACTCCTGTCCTCTTTGTGAAAAGAAAAATGAATCTTTTCGAATGTATATCGATTAACGTAAGCCTAGTAAGCTTACCATCAAGAATCGATATCCCCTACCTTAAATCAACGATTTCTCCGATCAACTGCACAGCGTTTCATGCTTTTCCAAGATCGATTTGCGTTTTGGGTATCATCAACTTTGTATTCTCGAAGAAGATATTCCCAAAACGGCTTTCTGCACGAAGTATGGCCATTACGAGTTTACAGTCATGCCTTTAAGGATTGACAAATGCTCCAGCCATCTACATGGACTTAATAAATAGAGTCTGCAAGTCTTATTTGGATCAGTTCGTCATTGTTGTTATTGATGACATCTTGATCTATTCATGTCCCGAGCCGATCACGATCAACACCTTCGTTGACATTGGAACCCCTAAAGAAGGAACAAACTTTTCGCTAAATCCTCCAAGAGGAAATTTTGGCTTAAAGAAGTTCAGTTTTCGGGTCATGTAGTCAACAAGCAGGGTATTCATATGGATCCATCCAAACTGCTGCAATTAAGGATTTAATTCCTTGTATGCTTGAAATACCCGTGTCCAAAGATAACAAATTTAAAGGTCAAATTAAACAATTATGCAATTATGCGATTATGTGATTACGTGTTATGTGTTCTCCTTTATGTTTTTTGTGTGATCCGATTTTCAAAATCCTCATAGAATCTTTTATATCTATATATAAGGGATTCATAGTAAGATATTCAAAAGGTACTACCTTAAATCCTTAATGGGCTTCTATGTAATAGTTAAGACCCTTGGATTATATAGTACCACTCCTTGATTCATACGAGACCCTTTGGTGGTCTAGTCAAAAAAGATTGATTCACAATTTGGTTAAAGGACGACATCTAGTGATGTAGCTGGACAGACTCCTTGATAGTCTATTTAGATCATTTATTGATTTAGTCAAAAGGACTCTATGGCGGTCTAGTCACACTCATCACAGGATTGTTCATTTGGTTTTACCCTACATATTATAAAATAGACTGTGTGAACTGTGCAAGGAATTGTCTAATTATGGACGCGTACATAATTGTGAGATTCAGTGCACAGTAACCACAGTAAGATTTATTATGTGTAAGAACCGATAGTGACAAAAATAACGAAATGAGAACGATGTAATGGAGGTACGGTGGACGCACCAATGACGCTTCATATACTTGTATATAAGTATCCCTCTTACATTGCAATCATGATGTTATTAAAGATTACTAGAAGTTCAGAACCCTAACCAATGTTGTTCGATCTTTTCAACTTCATGTTTTCAAGCTCTCACAAGTTTCCTCTAAATAAATTTCGGGACGAAATTTCCTAAAGTAGGGGAGACTGTAACACCTGTGCCTCCACGGCCATCAAACAAATGCCAAACCAATGAAATATTGTATTTCATACTTGGGATTTGTAAAAATATGTGTATCATTTACACATATCAACTCTTGTTCAATTTCAAACTCTAAATCGCTTTCTGGAAGGTTATACGCGCACCGATGCGTAAATATAACCAGTTTAATGCAACGAACACTCCAGAATAGTGAAATAGGCTAAACATACCTTAAATAACCTTTACATAACTTAGAAATAAGATTTGGAAGGTTTGGTATGCCAAAATCAAGTTAATTCGTCTACAGGGACTAAATATGACAAACTGCGAAAGTATGCCAATTTGAACTGTAACAGACATTCCGGAACATGACCATAAGTTAAACACACCTTAAATATCCTTTACATAGCTTAGAAATAGGCTTTGAGGGGTTCGGTGTGCTAAAATATACTTTTGGGTCATTCAGGGACTAAAAGTGTCAAAAAGCGCACAAGTTTGCACTTTTGCACATAACTTACGTTCTGAATACATCTGGACATCCAAAAATTTATGTAAGCATGACTATATTATGCTTTAGTGTTTGGCTTAAGAAAAATCCATTCATTGCGTCATTTGGATCGTTTCTCGCACTTATGCGCATCCCGTCGTAATTAAGCGAACATCGCGTTCGTACGACCAAACGAACCGACATCTGAGATATTTTTGAGCATGTTTCAAGTCCACAATGTTTAGGCATCATTTTAGGGCCTTAAAGTTGGCTTTACGAGCCTTAGAAGTGTCGGAAATGGCCTTAAACACGTGCAGGGGCTGAAACTGTCATTTTTGAAACTTATTTTCTGATCAGAAGCCCCATGCGGCCCGCATTAGTTTTGGTGTATCCTGAAGCGGGCCGCCTCAGCCTCTGCAGACCAAATTCAATGTTTAACAGCCTGTTTGCAGCTGTTTTGCACCCCCAATCCCAATTCCAAGTGTCAATTTCCTATGGTGAGTGGCAAATGAGCTACCATAAGGTTCCGACAAGTGTACGGCTTTGATCGTGCCCCCTTTTCCAAGAAACGATCTTAACGGTTCTCCGAATACTATAAATACCCAACCCACTTCACTTCTAAACTCACAAGAATTCTGATTTGAGGAGCTCTAAGTTGAAACCATTGTTTCATACCTGAGCTACTTGGATCAGGATTAGCATTCGGGGACCCTTCGTAAGTATTCTTTCGTTCTTTTATTGCTTTTCGAGTCTTTTCGAGTCTGAAAGTCAAACTTTGTTTGACTTTCTGCGTTGACCAGTTTATGGTCAATGCGAAGTTCGTTTGAACTTCGCAACGTGAGTGTAATCACGTTGGTTATAGTCCCTTGGGACTATGCCTACTGATTACCACGTTGTCTAGGGTCGTAGGGTAAGCGATCTAATAAATCGCTTATACCTTCGAACCCGACCCATTTGGTCGATCATTAGGATCCGACCAAATACATTAGGTGACCATAGTAGGTAGGGAATAACCTTCCGAGGTTATACCTTATGGTCGCTTCGTTTAAGTAGTTGTATGATAGGTAGTTTATATGCCTTAGGTAAATTACCAGAATACCCTTTTCATGTATAATTGGTAATTAAGCATATGTAACCTAAACTTTTGTCACATAACTGATTATGTAACATGTTTAGGCATATAACACTTGTTATAGGACTAGTTAGACGGTCCGAACGCGTTTCACGCGCACGACGCGTTAAAGTAGCATAAGCTACCTTAATGGGTCGCGATGGGTCGAAAGCACTTAGGTTAGGTTTCATGTAGTATGTAGGCCTTGTTAAACCATATCATATGAGTTCCAATACTCATTTGGTTTACCAAGCCTCATCCTATCCGATCTCCCGATTTAAGTCCGGTTTATTTATATAGTTTTAGATTGCCGACTGATTCCGTGCTCCCTCTAGCTTTGTTTGGTTGTTGTTCAAGACCTCTAAGCATTCTCAGGCGAGTACATTATTCCCCTATTTTACTGCTTTCAATTGTTTTGGGGTGACTCATATGTGCTAAATGTTTTCAAGGTTATAACGATGGTATCAAAACGATTTTCGATGTTATAACGATGGTTTCAAAAACGATTAAGACGATTTATACAAAACTAATAACGATTTCGATAATGTGAACGAACTTGTTGGTTGGGTTACATAACAAATGACATTCATTAGCAATGATCAAGCCGACCAGTATTAGGTTATGGTACCATAGGATCTGACAAATCCCGTTATCATACTGCACCCGTGGTTATGTGTGGGGGTGGTGGGTAGCGACTGAATCTGTAATTGTTAACTTACCCTTTGGTAAGGGTTTGTTAATGCGAAAACGAGAAGCGACGAGGGATGAGTCACGAAGGTTTGAATGTTATTAGCGAGACAATCACATAAGTAGTTTCACGACCTAAAACGAATTATACGATTTGGTTAAACGATTGGTTTTCACGCGATGTATTAATGAGTTAAACGATTTAGTTAAACGATTGGCTTCAAAGCGATATAAGATTGGTTTTTGGTTAAGTGTTTAGATAACGGGACGGGTGTAATGTGATGAAAGCATGGTGGATACGCCGCTGGTACTTCCTATATATAAAAGATTTCATCATATTACATGCCGTGGCGTTATTTAGTTCACTTGGGTAAACAATTTTCAAACGATGTCACACAAACGAGATTTTCGATATGATATAAACTATACGAGTTTTTAACGAGATTTATTAACGAGTTTCATTAACGATTTATTTTGAGATGTTTCACAATTTGCTTTACTAAAACAAATGTTTTTGGGTTACGAGTCATGGCTACGAGGTTTTATAAACTATAACCCGCTTGATTTGAGTTGGTTAATTAAGTTGCAATGTTATACTCTTTTCAAAACAAGGTTTTTATAAAGTATTGCAACATCTAAACTAGCCATGATTTCAACACTCCTACAAAACCTATGTATTCGCCAGCATTTCTTTGCTGACCTCGTTTTCACATATGTTTCAGGTATTGTTGAATGATATCGATTGATAAGATGCTTGCTCACATAGGACTGGACGAGGCTTTAGTGACTCAATAACAATGATAGACTATGTTTAAATTGTGTATTTAGATTTCCAGACGATGTAAATATTCAATGTTTAATAAAACGAAACACTTTTTGTATCCATGGTTATGAAACATTAATTCTGTTACAACACTCCCCGACGTTTCCGCCACGTTTTGTATGTTACACGTGGTCGGGGTGTGACACATATGGGCAAGTGCACCCATCGTGAGCGTAGTATAGTGTTGGTAAGATACTGAGGTCGTCCAAGGACACAAGAGCTTTTAGTACCGGTTTATCCTCAACGCCTAATCAAATCAAAAGTTTAGAAAAAGGTTTTAACATGAAAAATAAAAACTAAAAAAGCTGAAAATAAAAATAAAATAAAAACAGATAGATAAGATGAATCACTTGGATCCGACTCGCCTTTAGTGTAACCTTTGATGTTTTCCGCACCTTTGCACTCTTTAAGAGATTATCTTAGTTATAGTACTAAGCCCCTCTTTTGAAGGTGACGTTACCCTCAACCTAGTAGTTTGAGTCAGCAAGGATACAATCCTAAAGGGTTGGATTATTGAAAGATAATTAATTAAGTTATTAATGCGTAATGTGGTAGGCCCCTGTTTTGAAGGTGACGTTACCCTCGGCTAAGTGGTTTGAGTCAGCAGGGATACAATCCCAAGTAGCCGGGTTAATGTATTAATAGTAGTTTACATATTAGGGGATCAAGCCATTCGCACCCCCGCCATCCAATAACAGTGGGTATTGAAGGAGATCCTAGTAAGCTTGACCCAGGTCCTTGCAGGATCTATACACTGAACAAGGCAAGAACCTTACCAAACCATTCCCTTAACCCCCGACCAGGTAGCCAACATATCTCTATATAGACCGTAGAGATATGAATGGTGTAAATCTTTTATTTTATATAGACAGTAAAATAATGCTAAGACACCACGGAAAAATGATAAGGAAGTTTCACCTTCAACATAAGAAACTAGTTATTAAAGTCATTAATACAAAACAAAATAAAAAGTGCGAAAAGATTAAAAAAGAAAAGTATTACACTAAATGTTTGTCTTCACCAAGTGATGTAAGAGACTTAGGCAAACATGGCCTTTGATTCTCAAGAACCCTTACTATCAATCTTGGATCCCGAGACTACTACACACACTCTATGATGGATGATGGTGGTGGATGTGGGTGTTGTGATGGTGGTGGAGTGTGGGTGAAGTGGGAGAGAGGTGGTTTGTCAAGGGATGCCTTTGAAGTGAACCAAGCACCTCTATTTATAGCCTGTACAGAAGCCCGGACACGGCCCTGTGTCCATCCACTTTCTCTTTCTTCATTAAATGCAGTTTGTCTGCATTAGTTGACCACGCCTCCGTGTCCGCTGGGCACGGCCATGTGTGCAGAAGCGTATCTGTACTATCAAGATTTGCTTGGGTTCTGCGAATCTTAGCGTTGACCACGGCCGTGTTGAGCTGGGCACGCCCCTGTGTTGGGAAATAGAAGCTTCTACAACTTTGTCTTTTCTGCAGACACTTGGGCACGCCCCCGTGTCCGCTGGGCACGGGGCGTGTTCAGCCTTCTGATCTCTTATTTTTGCTTGGGAAGATGTTGTCGGGGGGTCGGGCATGCCATGTTTATTCCTTTTCTTGTATTTATGTTAGATTTAGCTGTATTTTTGCTTCTTTTGTCCATTTACGCTCATTTGATCCTGAAAATACAAAAGGAAGACAAAAGCACACTTTTTCCAACATTAGTACTAAAAATGGTTAGTTTTATGCCTCATTTGATGTAATTTATATGTTGCATTTTACACATATCAAATACCCCCACACTTGAATCTTTGCTTGTCCTCAATCAAAACTCTGTATAATGTGGCTTACACGCCCAAATGGAATGGGTAGAAGAGAAGTTTTGGGCTTGTCTTGAGTGTCGGGATTCCAAGATCTTTATTAGGCTTTATTTTTATGTTATTTACAATCCTATTCGTTATGATTTATTTAGAACGTTTCATAAGAGAAATTACTTATTTGGGCATAACATGCCTCTTTAAAATTCTCTTTATATACAAGTTCACATAACTCACGAGAGATCACTCAACACTCGGCCGAAGATGTATTTTTGTGAAACACTCGAGACCGGCATGGAACTTACTTCTACCATATGCTTGCCAGGCAATCAACCATCCTCCTTTTTAACAAAAAACCTGTGTAAATATCAAGAGGACTTGGGGAAGGGTTAGGCTTGGGTTAAAGGTAGGTGGTTTTGGGTTAGTGGTGGTTAGTAGAAAAGGGCAAAAGGCGTAAAAAGCGTCGGTTTTCGTAAAACTTTTTGTTTTTGTGACTTTTTATTCAAACGAAGCATTTTTCAAACAAAGTTTCTTTTGAGGAACTTGTTTGTTTATTGCTAGGCTTCAAAAAAAATTTATTTTTTTTATTGTCACATGAATACCGAGCTTTTTACTAAAATTAAAGTGTTTAAAATGAAAAAGAGTTTTTGGTGGGTAAGGGGTGTTTGTTTTGTGGGTTTAGAAACGAAAAGGTTTAGGCTCAAAGGGGTTAACTAGGGGGATATTTGGGTAGGTGGTAAAAAATTGAAAAATAATGGTGTTGAAATGAAAAGGGTTAGTCCTAATGCCTCCATCATTTACTTACTTGGGTTTAAGTTGATAAGGACCGGGAATGCATCGTCATGGCAAGTTCTAGAGACGTAAGAAACCAAGCGGCTATTCACACAAGAAACGAAATATGAGCATTTAATTTAAAGATGTGTATTTACATGCTCAATTAAAGGCTCAAAGCTCACTTTTTTTGGGAATGGGTTTTTAATGTGATCAAGTATATATAATCAAATTTTAACTAGATTTGTCATGCCGTTTCATAATTTTATTGTGTTGGTTCTTTTTATCACGACGCTATCGGTTGAAAATTTGTAAAAATATAACCTTTTTAGAACTTGTTATTCCCAATTTACACCAAGACAAGTAAAAAAATGAAAAGTTTTTGAAAAAAAATTTGGGGTGTTTAGCGGTTCCAATAGAGTTTTGTGTAATGCTTGTAATTAGGACTTGCAAAATTCAAGGTTTTAGCATCCCTCCCACACTTAAATTACACATTGTAGTGGAACTAGTTTGTAAAGCCAAGGCTCCCACGGTTCACACTTCTACCAAAACACAAGTTCATCCATATTGAAGATGGTGAATCTTGGATGGTTTCAACACTTGGAACATGGACGAGCATAATTCAAAAAGAGTTTTTAAACTTGTTTCTTGGTTGAAATCAACCACAACACATACCCACAACTATGAACTTAGTTGGGAGCTTGGTGGGTGCACGATTCAACCAAGTTTTGATCAAGAAATGCAAGATATAAAAGTATAAAAGAAAGTAGAATTTGAACTCTACTTTGGACCTCAAATGTGGTGAGGTTTCACCTTAGTTTGTCACGGCAAACTTGTGAAAACCTTTTTAGAGGTTATCCAAGTAGAATGTAAGAAGAAAACATAAAAAATAAGAAGAGAAGTGAGCTAAAACTCACTTAGAATGCTTGCAACTTTCTGCCAAGTCTTGTAAATTAGAGAGCAAACAAGAAGATTTGGAAGTGATTTAAGTGTTTGGAAAGTGTTTAGGAGTGTATGGAGGCTCCTATTTATAATGGGGTCGGTTATGGTTAGAGCTAAATGAGTTAGGAGGTTATTGGAGGTGAAAAAGGTGACAAAAATGGACCAACCCGCGAGCTGGCAGCGTTCTGCTATGGATCGATCTCTCCCACGCGTCGCTGGAGATACCCTGGTATCTCCCCCGTGGCGCTAGGGAGTACTCTCTGAAAATGTCCATTTTGTCCCCTGAACTTTATAATTATGATATTTTATGCCGTAAACTTGCATTTTAGCCCGTTTTTAGGTATTTAAAGTGTAATAAAGTATAGTAAGAGTGCATGCATGTATGGTTAATAATCCCAAGTATTTCGAGTCTCGACCTTTGCATATAAACATGTATTCGACGTATGATTGCGGGTAACACAAGTATATGTATAAAAATGAATTTCCATTATTATCAAAGCTTCGGATTACAAGATTGGAAAGGAATTATGGATACGATACGATTACAAGTTTCCAAAAATAGAAATACGATTACAACTTTCTAAATAAGGAAAGTACAAAAATGCAAAGTCGATAAGTCCTTTGGAAGAGACATGTCAAATGCACATTACAAGGCTTGCTTATATGTTGGAATTAACATTAGTGGAACCAACGAAGAAGTCATGCCTAGACAGGCTTTTCCTACACATTTTTTTTATTTATTAATAAATTTAAATATAAATATCATATGGGCAATTATTTTTCTATGGGAATTCCATGTTTGTCCAATTGTGGCAAAAATTGAAGTTGGAGACCATATCCGGTGTGCTAGATACCTCCTTGAGGTGAACCATCTATCAAAAGTTGGTCCAATAGTGGTATGTTTCGTGATAACGATCAACAAAAGCCAGGGGCAATCACTATCAAAAGTTGGTTTGTACTTGAGACAACCGGTTTTCACACATGGTCAATTGTATGTTGCTTTATCAAAGGTTAAATCACGAGATGGAGTAAAGCTACTAATACTTAACAACGACGGTAAAACTACGAATAAAACAACTAACGTTGTTTATAAATAGATCTTCAATGAGTTGTGATTTTTTTTTTTGTTGTATTCATGTATTTCAATTATTTCGTATACTCTCTAACATTTTCGTTAATATTTCAACATATATAAAATTTTAATTTTTTACTTCACAATTTTAAAGGACTTAGTTTTCCTGTTTAGCCACCCATGTAAAACACGGGTACTTAGACTAGGTGAGAATGCCACATGACATTAAGATAAATTTAAGGAGAGAATGTCATGTGGCATTAACTTGATTCCTTTATTAGGCCACAGGGTGTGGCATCGGCCCACCCCGCCACATCACCATTTTTGGCACCCCCGGGCGCCCTCCCCCACCCCCTGCTCGTTAACATAGGGGCGCTATCCCCTTGTCGCCAGCGTGCTAACGGCCAATTTTTGGCATTTTCGAGGTGAATGGTCAACAAGACCGTTGGCACCGTCGTTTGTTTAATTTTTTTTTAAATCTAATATATATACAAACCTATAACACACACCAATCACAAACTTAAACACATACCAATCACAAACTAAAACACACAACAATCACAAAATTCTCTACAACCACAAAATTCTTTCCAATCATTTTTAAGAATGTCATCTCACTCTTCATCCGATTCGTCCAGGTCTTCATGTGATGGTGTTCTCGATGATATGCTTATTGCAGTGACGCATGAGGCGATTAATTATTTGCGAGAAGAAGCCCAATCGTCTACATCGCGTACCAGACAAGCGCCTCTTGAACGAGACCGGTTAGGTGCTCATGAACGTTTAATGCACGGTTATTTTTGTGAAAATCCGTTGTACGATGATGCACAGTTTGGCGTCAGTTTCATTTGAGTCGTCGTCTTTTCTTAAGAATTTCTAATGATCTTGCGGCCGAATTCCCTTTTTCACACAAAGAGAAAGTGCTAGTTGCAAAATTGGTTTCTCTGGAATACAAAAGTGTACTGCCACAATTAGGCAACTAGTGTACGGCACAGCGAGTGATGCGTGGGATGAATATTTAAGGATGTCAGCCAAAAGTTCTCGTGATTCTCTTGAAAATTTATGTGAAGGTATTTTTATTATTAGTATTGTTATTATTATTGTTGTTATTTTTATTATTTATAGTTTATTATTATTATTTTTTATTCTTAGTTTATTAACACTATTATATTAGGTGTTAACTTTCTTTACGGGAGGCGATATTTGAGGATGCCAACCGCTGCCGACGTTCCACTTTTATACGAGGCCCATTAGCGGATACACGGGTTTCCTAGGATGTTGGGTAGTCTTGATTGCACGCACTGGGAGTGGGCGACATGTCCAACCGTTTTGGAAAGGGCAACACCATCGTGGTGACCACGATGGTCCTACCCTAAAATTACAAGCGGTCGCGTTTCAAGATTTATGGATTTGTCATGCGTACTTTGGCGTGGCCGGTGCGAACAATGACATCGCAGTTTTACAATCTTCGAATCTTTTAGACGATGTCATAGATGGTGTTGCACCAGATACTTCATTCTATGCAAACGACGTGGAGTATAAGTATGGGTACTATCTCACATACATTATTTATCCGGAGTGGGTGACGTTTGTGAAAACTCTTTCGTGTCAAGATGACGAGAAAAGAATGTATTACAAGAAGAAACAAGAGTCCGCAAGAAAAGATGTGAGCGGGCTTTCGATGTGTTAAAAATGAGATGGTCTATTATTGCCCAACCGTCGGGGATACTTGAAAAGGTAAAATGAGAAACGTCATGTATACGTGCATGATCTTGCATAACATAATATTGGAGGACTCGGGTAGAGCATTTTGTGGAGAAAGTTATGATGAAAGTAACCAACCGACGAACCCACTACTAACATACGCTGACAAAGAAGTTATCAGAGCGAGGATACATGACAGGGACACACACCATAACCTTCGAGCTGATCTGACCTAGCACCTATGGTTTTATCGTGAACAAGGAGGAGACGACGAAGACGACGAATGATTTTTTTAGTGACATTGTATTTTTTTTTATTTAAATTATGACATTGTATTTTTTTTATTTAAATTATGGCATTTTATTTTTTTATTTAAATTATGAGCTTTAAATTAATATATCAAAATTAAATAATTTTTAAATTTAAATAAAAAAATAATTAGGTAATGATGATGGTGGCTTTAAACCATTACATAATGTAATAACTAATAAACTAATAGCTAACCAATGATTCGTGCAGCCCTCCTTGCATTCTTCATAGCAAATTGGTGGATCAACTCTTCACATTTTATATTATCTAAGACTTCGTTTTCAATTAGTAATGAGCTCAATTAACCTTGTGGGTTAAATTCTAAAGTCTAAACCATAAAAAAATGATTTGTAAATGAGTCTTATTTGAAATTGGTATGTGTTTACTATTTTAAAAAAAATTAACATATGTATATATCGGATTTTTTTTAAAACTATATGCCCTGCAAAATCACATGCCCTGTGCGGAAGTCCTCCCGCACACCATCTAAGCGTCCCCTGATTAGATTCAATAATTTTTTGTCAACTTTTTTTTTAAATTCTAAATGCACACGTACATTTAATTTTTTTTCTCAACATTCTAATAAGTTTTATTGAAAGTAGAATTGTATTCAAATAAAGTATTTTGGTAACGTAAACGATTTTGACATGTGTTTTGATAGGTTAGATTGTAGTTATACATGTACAAAATTCCCTACACACAAATCGACATCATAGCTTCATGACAATGAGGCAATGGGTTTTAAAGAGCATTTTGGCCGCGAAACAAATTAGCGAAGCACATAAAACATTAGAAGAACGATTGATGAATCACTAATGATTCTACAATGTGCGAAAAAGAAAAGAAGAGAAATTGTGATAGACGATAAAGTGATAAACCACAATGATGACTTGGAAGTTAAATTTCCTAAAACAGAATTTAGGTAACAACCAAAGAAATGGAAGATCTTGAGCTTCTCAATCTTCCCTTTTTCGCATCTTCACTTTGGTGCCTCCCAACCCAACCCTTAGTTACTAACAAAAATGTTTTTGGGACCACAGCCTTATTAATATTTGTTAGCTGAACGTGTGAACCCGTTTATGATTTAAACCTGCTCAACATTATACCAAACCATGTGATAATAACACTCCATGACATAAATTGGCAAGACCAATAGACCATGACCAAATAAGGTAATCGACCAGGCCGAACCGGTTTTTGCATAGTTATGGTCACTTGTATTACCAAATGTATTGAGTCCACAAAAAAAGAAGGAAAGAAAGAAAGAATCTAGCCAAAGGGACACAAACGTGAATAGCAAAGCATATATATATACACAACTTACCTTTCCGGTGCCCTTGGACTCCCGGAGAAGAAGAACAATATACCATCGCCGGCCATTCAAATCATCTCTCTCGGATCTTTCCACATCTGAATCCGGTACATCTCATCCTCTCCTTTTTCGATTTCTTCTTCTTCAATTGCGTAAATGTCTAATCACTTGTTCGTTTTATTCACAGTCATCGCAAGTATCGATTTGATTTGCAACTTTACGGAGGTGTATTTGCTCAATTTCAACCCTAAGTAAGTAAGTAAGTCTCTGTTCGATTACATGATTCAGTTTTACCCTTTTTTAGTAGTTAGGTGTTGTTTATTAGTGATTTAGGAGATTATATTCTGATTGCTTAATTATCTGTTTGATTGGTCTGAAATGCGATAAGCTTGTATTGTTTTAAATATACAAAATTCAGTTTGTATATTTTGTTGAGGATTGTTAGTGATCTGGAGCCAGTATTTTGTTTGACCTAATTACGTTTGCTGGCTGAATTTGTTTCCACAGCCTTTGTTTAGCCTATAAAGATAAGATCAGACGCTGTTGAGTTTCTTCTAGTGTTATTAGAACTGTTTGGGGCTTTTCTAGCCTTCTATGTATATTACTTCTTTTATTGATGTTTTGTAATTTTGGTTAATGATACACTGATCAAAGTTTCGTTGTCATTGAATCCTGCCTGGGGATGACTATTGACTACAAGTAGCTGTGTAAATTATCCTTCTATTATCACACTAGGACAAAATATTATCACTATTGATGCCCCTTAATGTCTTAACTCTTAAGTTCCTCAAAGTTCATATGTTATATCCTTAAACTATCAAGTCTTAACTTTGTGATGTCCTCATTTAATCTTATTAGGCCCAAATGTGGATTAGATATCTTAAGAATATATATTAGAGAAAGTCTGCTAATTGTCTTCTGTTGTTTAAATTTAGGTCCTATTATAGATACCATAATCTTTTAAACTACCACTCTGATACTGGACATCAATATCACTCGCTTTGTCCTCACGTGAGGGGCACATGACTGGTCTTAACCAAGAAAATGGATGGAGGTTAGTGTCAAGGACTTGTGGTGTGCAAAAGTTTCAAATAAAGGACACTCAATGTAATTTCTAAAGACAAAGGACACACACGGTGTAAATTGGTATAAAGTTAAAGGACAAACCGTGTAATTTACTCTAGAATCTATACCAACCCTATGAATTTATCATGCGGGACTTGACCAAAGTATTTTTGTCATTCATTCCTGGGATGACTGCAAGTAGTTCCATAAGCCATCCTTTTATCAAAGTAGAATAAGATATAATCACCATGTATGCCCCATTATCTCTTAAGTTCTTCAAAGTTCAAAGTCCACATCACCCTTTTAATCTTTTAAATCTTTAACTTAATTTTCATATACTAATTCGTAAACCTTGATTGTATACAATATCATTCATGTGGTGTGGCATTTCATCCCTACATATAAAAAATAAAAAATATAAAACTAACAATAGTGGTAATACTAATGAGTATCATACAGACTTAAAATGATAAAAGTGTTGTTCCATTTATTAACAACCATCATTCTGATAGTATCATCATCATCATCATACTCAGTAAATCCCACCAATAGCAACGCTAAGGTAGGGTCTGAGGAGCGTAGATGTAGATAGCCTTACCTCTACCCCGTATGAATAGAGAGGCTGCTTCCAGTGAGACCCCCGGCTCGATTGTAGTTTTGTATCAAGCCTTGGACCTAAGACACGTAACACTCAAACAATCGGTACAGAGACCGATTGGTGCATGTACCCCGTGTCTTTCAGCTATCAACGTCACCACATGATGCATGATTAACCATCCGCCGCTTTTAACGTTATTTTCACGAAATTAGTAAAATAACGTTAAAGTTAGTACCATTTCACTTTTGCCCCCCGAGCGCCCACACATATCTATACTACATATGTGCACCCCGCAAGCGGGGCATTGATAGTATCTATATGATAAAGATCCTAATCTAATATGGATCCTATTAGTGAAAATTGAACATATTTATTTCTTACGGTTTCGTTTGACAAGAACAGATAGAAGATAGAAGGAAATGTTTCAAAGAACTTGAAACAAGGTCAATAAGATTCATTCTACTTTCAAAGTGGATTGTCATTCCTATTAAAGCTAACAATAATGAATAATGATATTGCTAATAAATATCCTCCCAATAAAGCTAGTATACACATATATTTATGTGTGTTGGAGATGGGAGATACAATCTGAATCTATAAAGGATCCATTAGTATTGATCTCCCTCAAGTTTTTAATGCTAACACTAACAATTGTGTTCTAAACAAGCATCAGTTCTATGCTTTTTCAAGGTAGATGTCTTTGCTTTCGGTCAACGTATGCATTGCAATAAACACTATGGGAAATAGTTATAATTTCTTAAGAATAATTGCAATTCTCTCTTTAATATATTCACGCTTATTTGTTTAAAGTCGTATTCTTTTGTAACCTAAAACTAAATATAGAAACAGAAATGTCTACCCACATCATTGTAGCAAGATTACATACTTTGTTATACCAAAGAAAAAATATATTTATGTGTGGTACGAGGCTTAGATCAAGCCATTTTCTGTTAAAGTTTGTATAAATTTCTAGGCGTAGATCCAGTCATGCTTTATGATTTATGTTAAGGAATGAAATTATCAAAATTTGTTTAGCGTCTGTGAATTCCTTACAAGGTTGAGAGATTTTCTCTTCAGCTAATGCACTCAGTTTTAATTTAATTTGTTCAACTGTATTTATCTTTGCAGTTCAAATTCAACTTTTAAGAATACATGCTGATTGAGTTTTAAACTTTTTATAATATACTCTATATCACTTAAATTAGGTGAATAACTTGTGTATCAAGCAAAGGGTGGTGGTGGCTGAACTTTAGCTTGCAAGAACATATTATGCGTGGATAGGGTTTCAACTAGTGGTACAAGTAATATGGATGTGGTGAACGGTTCCAACAACTCCCCTAGCCTAGCTTCTAAACAAAGACTCCGTTGGACTCATGAGCTTCATGACCGATTTGTCGATGCTGTTGCACAACTCGGTGGCCCCGATAGTGAGTTACCTTCATGCTCATTGCTCAACTCTAAGTTTATTCGTTGCATTTGAAAATTACTATGTTTTACATATTTTTAAAAAGTGTTTAAACATAAATGGGTTAAATGGGCTCACTCTCTAGGTCGGCCCGAACGACCCATCTAAGGATACTCACTCTTTGAGTAATTGCGATTATCATATGTTAATGACTGACTTTTGAGGGCTGTACAGGGGCTACTCCAAAAGGTGTGCTCAGAGTCATGGGTGTTCAAGGTCTAACCATTTATCATGTGAAGAGCCATTTGCAGGTAGGTCACATGCTAGGTTTTTTATATAACCCCGATCGTTGGATACCCTGTTAACCTTTGTTTGTATCCCTATTATTTATACAGAAATATCGGCTGGCAAAGTACCTCCCGGATTCCTCTTCTGAAGGTATTCTGTAATATTACTAAAGCGTTAGCTGATATCACTTTTTATTAGGTAATAATAGCCTCCGTTTATACATTCTAAAAGAAAAGTGTGCTGACTATTTTGTTAAAATTGCTAATACAAGGAAAAGCGTTTGACCAGAAAGAATCGGGTGACATGCTTTCTAGTTTGGACGGGTCATCGTAAGTCTATGAATTCATCTCGTATTGTTTTGCCGTGTTAGTTAAAATAATGTTGGTTTTGCACATTTAACCGTTGAAGGCTTATAAATTTATTTATTTATTTATTTTTTTTTTTTTTTTGCAGTGGGTTGCAGATTACTGAACAACTCAAGCTGCAGATGGAGGTGCAAAAGCGACTGCATGAGCAATTGGAGGTATTATTCTAACTTCTTTTCATTACTACTATATACAATTCTTTTCTTGTTTAAAGAATTGTTTAATTTGTTTTAGATACTTGATACTCACTAACAATGAAACTACAATAGGTGCAAAAACAGCTTCAGTTACGGATCGAAGCCCAAGGGAAATACTTGAAGAAGATCATTGAAGAGCAACAGAGACTGGGTGGTGTTCTAGCTGATGCACCTGGCGCTGCTGACGAAGCCAAAAGTATAACTGATCCCATGACGCCAGCAGCTCCTGCCATTACTGAAAGACGTGAGCCCTTAACACCCGACTCGGGTTCACCAATAGGGGAACGGTCCGTGAAAAAGCAACGAGTGGGCATGGGGTTAACTCACCAAATACTTGAGTCGAGTATTAGGCCGCCATTCCATCACCAGCCGCCACCACAGCAGCAGCAATCACTTTATTTGACCACAGAGCTGTTTGGTCATTCATCTGGGATGCCTCTTGACAATGAAGATTAACATGCTTTGTTACCTGTGATGTTTATAGTCATATATTTGGTTAGAAGGTACAAAGAGTGTGGTAAGATTGAAAAACTTGTAATATGTATTCTCATGTTAAGACAAATTAGTTGATGTTAGTAACGAATGTATTTGTTTGTTGTTATATTCGCATTGCGGCGGTTCGGTTTTAAATAAAATTTGTATCGAAACATAGATACAAGTGCGTCGCAAAGGTGTATTAGAAATATTATAAAACATTATTTTTTAAAAGAAACCAAATATGTTGCATCGATTAAAAACCTAAACAACAAATACTGATATCGATACTGATACCAGTACTGGCATTCGGTCGGGTAGGGATGAGCAAAATGGACCCGGTACCGAACCGGTACCGGTACCGAATTTACCGAACCGGGTACCTTTTCGGTACCGATTCGGTACCCACTTTTGACATTTTCGGTACCGGTTCGGTACCGGTCCGGTACGGTACCGGTTCGGTACCGGTATTTTGCTCGTTTTTACCCTCAAATACCGGTACCGGTACCGAACCGTACCGAACCGGGTATATTCGGTACCGGTACCGGTACCAACTTTTGAGGATTTTCGGTACCGGTTCTTTCGGTACCGGTACCGGTACCGGTTCGGTACCGAACCGGACCGAGCTCATCCCTACGGTCGGGTATTGGTTTGGTTTGTTTCGTTACCAGTATGTTATTAGCAATCAAATAATTTACGATACAAAAAAACTTGCATCACTTTGTACAAAACTCGGTTCGTTATGGCAGCGATACTCGGTATAATTTATGATAAAAAAAAATTATATACAATTGTTTCATTACAAAAAATTGTCCGATGTAACCTAAAAAATAAAGTCGTGTAACCCAATATATAAAGTTGTGTTTTAGACCATCCACTGTCACAATTCAATCCAACCCAATCTTTGATTAAAATACTAATTTCTCTCTCTTCCACCTACACAACCCAACCCAACCCAAGCCAATTCAATTTTTCACCCACATTCACAACCCAACCTCAACTAATATTTTTTTAAATAAAAATGATTTATAGTTATTGTTTATAAGGAAAAAGACAAAAAAAAAAACACAATTAAATATTAATATAAGTGGTTGCAAACTTGGGTACACAACATGTTGTGATATATGATGAATTATTAAATAAAAAAATTGCTTGTTTTTTTTGTCTGATTATCCTTATGGCAACCGTTTGTGGAGTTTGGTCACCATAGTGACTAATCTTACATTGATAAAAACAAAAAAGACGAATACCTTAACTGAAAAGAAAACCGGGTTTGATTATTCTTGAAAAAAGAAATCTCTAATCATGCCACATTCCTTAAAAATAGGTTGTTTTATACTGTTTGCAACAACCATAGCCGTCATATAATTAAATATAGTGATTAGGGGTGCAAACGAGCCGAGCGACTCGCGAGCGACTCGAGATCAGCTCGAGAAAAAGCTCGAAACAAGCCGAGCCTTATCGAGCCCGAGCTCGAGCCTCGCATGTGAAGCTCGTTAGGCTCGTCAAGCCTTAGTGTAAACGAGCCGAGCTTATTTAAACTTGTTTACAAGCCGACCTTGAATCTAAAAATAAGCTTATTTAGTAAACGAGCCCGAGCTTCACTTATTGAGTTCACGAGCCTAAAAAGTCTATTATTTAATTTTTTTTAGAGTAAAATGCATGGATAGTCCCTGTGGTTTGGTGAAATTTCACCTTTAGTCCCCAACTTTTCAGAATTACACTCTTAGTCCCTGTGGTTTGACAAGTTGTTACTCGGATAGTCCTTGTCATTTCACACCCACTTAACCAGAAAAACTACCTCCATCCGCTTTGGGGACTATCCGAGTAACAACATTTTCAAACCACAGGGACTAAGAATGTAATTTTGAAAAGTTGAGGACTAAAGGTGAAATTTCACCAAACCACAGGGATTATCCATGCATTTTACTCTTTTTTTTATTTAATATACTAATTAATAGATAATAAACGAGCCATAAACGAGCCGAGCTCAAGCTTAAGAAAATACAAACAAGCCATACTCGAGCTTTGAAAAATAAGCTCGAATCGAGCCCGGGCTCTCATAAGTTAATCGAGCTCGAGCTCGAGCCTAGTCGAGCTCAGCTCGTTTACTAAACCTATTTTGACGAGACAAATTCGATATTATTTTAAGACGACTCCGCACCCAGTTTGACTAAAACCTATTTTGATCCGTTACCTGACCCTTTTGTTTTGCAGAGCTTACAAAAACAAGGTGATGAAGATACGATAAATAAGTTGTTGAAAAGCTTCAATAACATCAAATCCTATCCTAGTAAATTCATTCTCACATAACATGGTATAGTACAAAACATTCTTCAACCAAATACATAACAAAAGTCTAGCGTCTGAATGCGTTTCCTTCTTCCCTACGTTGTGAATAATGCGTGCGCCGCCGGACACTTTCCTCTATTGTGGAGCTCCCACCCTTGTCTGCCCCATAAACACTTTTATGAGCGGCATCCAAGAAGTTCCTGCCGCTAGAACTGGCATGGCTCACCTCCTTAGCATCATCCTCGGCCGCCTGCTTCAACCGCCTCCATCTTTGTTCTTCATGCAGCTCAGCATCCATTTGCATCTCCTTAAGCTTAGCAGCTCTATCTTCTTTCGAAAGCCGCTTAGGTGGTCCATTGCTACCGCCTTTATTCGGATGTGTTGGTGGACGGTGCCTTCCGTCTTCCCTCTCTCTTTTATCAGAACGGTTTTCTCTTTCGTGCTCAGCATTCATCCTGTAATGTTCGTTATGCCTTCTGTCGTCCCTGTCTCTTTTAGCAGATTGAGAATCAGAACGGTTTTCTCTTTCATGCTCATTCATCCTGTAATGGTCATTATTCTTGTATTTTGAGCCGTGTCTGGGACTTATGCTTCTTTCTTCGTCGTCTGAGTTGTTACGATGTTTGGATGAAGACGAATGATGTTTTTCGTGTTTTGATTTCTTGCGATGATGTTTTTCTTTGCGGTTTTCACCATCCGAGGCTTTCTCCTTGTGTTTCTTGGCTTCAACCTAACAAACAACATTCATAAGAAAATTAGCAAAGGTAACAATGCATCCCAGAAAAAGTCACACACACATATGTTAACAATTCAGTTGTTCACTCTTAGACACTCCTAAACACGTAACATATCAATTTTTAATTAAAAAAACCTATAGCTATAATACACTCAAGTTAAAGAGAATAAAAACTTGTCTTTATGGTGTAACTTAAAAAAAATATTAACGTATGAAAAGTTATGGCCATTCAAAAATCGTGGGGTAGTTAGTTTTCTATAAGGGGGATAAAGTGTAACTATTCTATGTTGTCAAAGACACAAAGCGCAGGCGAGGCGCATCAGCCTCGCCCGGAGCCTAGGCGCAAGGCGCAAAAAAAGTGTTAGCTTTTTTAAGAAAAGCGCACATAGAGAAAATGAGTTTCTGAACTGGAATTTGGTTGAACTCGTGCGGCTCTGAAAACCCGGGCCCGCGTGAGGCAGATTCGTCTCGCCTGAGCACGTTTCTTACAGAAAAAAGCCCATTTTTGCGCCTAGGCTACCATCAGGCGCAAAAGGCTCGCCTTTTGCGCTTTTGACAACTATTAACGTACGGAAAAGTTATGGCCATTTTGGGGGTTGTACATTATGCATTAAACTAAAAAAAAAGTTCTTAGATTTTTGGGTATCTTAAAATGTCCTTTCCTTATTCATTATAATATATATAGTATAGATATATGATATGATGTATGTATTTAAAGTAAGAATTATATTATATTATAATGAAAAATCATGAACTTACAGATTTGCGAATCATGGCCATTTGAACTGGATTATTCTTGACACGAGCTAGTGCTTCCTGTTCACGCTGCTTTATCATAAGCAAGGGATCCGAATGCAGTTTCCTCCATGCATCATTAGCAGACTGAGGCTTATCTTCGAATAAAGCACCTGGCGCAGAGGGCTGTTACAACAAACACGGTTAATAATATATTCGAATGTTTCAAAAATGATATAAGTCAAATCAAACTGAGAACAAGATCATGATAACTTAATGACCTAAGAAAAGAAAATACATGGTTATTGTAGAATCACTTGGTTTCTGGTCTATGTAGAAACTTGCAAGTTCAGTGCTAGAACTGTTGTCAAGATTCAAAGATTAGGCCTAGGATACGACAGTTATAGACTCTTATCTGATGATTGAAAAAGTGAAGATATTTTGTAAGACCATCTAGAACAGTTATGGATCTTTCATTCATACCTACATACTGTAACTTTACCCAATTCAATAAGATATATGTGCAGCTCCTCAACTTTATCACAACATGGTCATAGAGAAGGTATAAAGGACTTAAGTTAAATCATCATCTGCACATTATATCTTGGTTTTAAAAAGAGCGAGGCATACCAAGTGATGTAGCGTGTGTTACGGAAAATGAAGATCAACACGTTGATTCTACGAATACCCGTGTAGTTCTTCATTTTCCGTAACACACGCTACATCAGTTGGTATCAGAGCCGAATTCCTGGCTCAAAATGCCTCCGAGGAGAAACAACAGGCCTCTCGATGAAGTGTATAAACGAGAGTTGGAGCAGCGACTTATGGCGAGAGTGGATGAACGGTTGGATCAAGTGGTCAATCAGTTGACTGATCGGGTGGCCGATTTGATCAATCGTAGGAGGCAGGGACCCAATGACGGGTATGGTTCTGATTTTAGTAACCCATTTGGTTATGGTTCGGCTTCCGAAGACGAACAGGAAGGGCGACCAAGGGGTGAATGTGGAGGGGGTAACAGGCGTTGGGATTCAGGGATAAGAGTTGATATTCCAGAATTTGATGGGTCTAATTTGAATCCGGAGGGGTTCATCGATTGGTTGGCTACCGTGGAGGAGGTGTTTGAGTACAAGGAGGTGCCTGAAAATAAGCGGGTGGCCTTGATCGCTACCAGGTTGCGTGGTAGGGCCTCTGCGTGGTGGCAACAATTGAAGTTAACACGAAACAGGCTCGGAAAGTCAAGGATCGTAACATGGACCAAGATGAAGAAGTGCTTGCGGTCCAACTTTTTGCCTCATAATTTTCAAAGGTTGATGTACCAGCGTCTGCAGAATTTAAAACAGGGGGCTAAATCGGTTGATGATTATACAACGGAGTTTTACCAGTTGATTGCTAGGAACGATATTCAAGAACCGGAGGAACAACTTGTTTCTCGGTATATTGGGGGTCTGAGGGTTCAAATCATGGAGTCTGTAAACCTCTTTGATCCGTTAACCATTCCTGAGGCACACCAACGGGCGTTGGCCTTTGAGAAACAAAACCGTCGGGTGGGCGGTTCGTTTACCCCTGCCTGGGGAAACGTTGGGTCGGGCAGTGGGGCACCTCGTGGCGGGCCTAGTCAACAACGACCGGGGGTCAACAATACCGGGCCTACTTCTAAGGGGGCTAGCAGTAGTGGTTCGAGATGTTTCAATTGTGGTGAAACAGGCCATCGTCAAGCTGAGTGTAAAAAGGCTGGTAAAAGACACTTATTTGCTGAGTCTGAGGATGATCAGTATGAAGAGTATGAGAATAACCCAGTGTATGATGAAGAAACTGAATATGAAGAAGAGGTCGTGACCGGTGATGTTGGGGTGAACTTGGTGGTCAGACGCTCTTGCTATACACCAAAGGTAGATGGGGATGACTGGCTGAAGCACAACATCTTCCACTCAACATGTATCATTTTAGGGAAGGTTTGCATGTTTGTTATTGATTCGGGGAGTTGTGACAATCTGATTTCTGAAGAGGCAGTTCAAAAGTTGGCCTTGAAGACAGAGAGTCACCCGAAACCTTATAAGCTTCAATGGCTTAAAAAGGGTGGTGAAGTGACGGTATCTAAAAGGGCATTCGTTTCTATTTCTATTGGGTCCACGTACAAAGATGATGTTGTGTGTGACGTGGTCCCTATGGACGCGTGTCACTTATTATTGGGCAGACCTTGGGAATATGAGCGTAATATAGAGCATAATGGGCGGTCAAATACTTATAGCTTTCTGTTTGGTGGTGTGAAGATAACTCTTGTTCCTAGCAAGCCTAAGCAGTTAGCCACAAAACAGTCGGGTACTCTGTTGACTATTAGTCAGTTTCAAGATGAGTTGGAGGAAGGAGACAATGTCTTTATTTTGATTGGGAAGCCAGTGCCCGAGGAAGTCGAGATTCCTGAATGTATGGTTCCGTTATTCGAGGAGTTTGTTGATGTTTTCCCAGATGATTTACCTGCCGGGTTGCCACCCCTACGAGACATCCAACATCACATTGATTTGGAACCGGGGTCCCAACTACCCAATAAGCCCCATTACAGAATGAGCCCAAAAGAACATGAAGAATTGCGTCGGCAGGTTGAAGACTTAATCTCTAAGGGGTACGTTCGAGAAAGCATGAGTCCTTGTGCTGTTCCTGCTCTTTTGACTCCTAAGAAGGATGGGATGTGGCGTATGTGTGTTGACAGTCGTGCGGTCAACAAGATCACTGTGAGGTACAGGTTTCCGATTCCCCGACTTGATGATTTACTTGATCAGATTAGTGGTGCTACTATTTTTACGAAGTTAGATTTGAAGAGTGGGTATTACCAGATTCGTCTTAGACCGGGTGACGAGTGGAAGACTGCCTTCAAGACGCGTGAAGGATTGTATGAGTGGTTGGTGATGCCATTTGGTTTATCGAACGCACCTAGTACTTTTATGCGTGTGATGAATCAGTTGTTTAGACCCTTTATTGGTAAATTTGTGGTGGTCTATTTTGATGATGTTCTTATTTATAGCCCTAATTTTGATGAGCATGTGAAGCATGTACGGCAGGTTTTGACCTTGCTCCGAGGGGATAACTTGTATGCAGCCAAAAAGAAGTGTCTTTATGGTCCCTAAGGTCCTGTTTTTAGGGTATGTTGTCTCCGGTGACGGAATACAGGTGGATGAATCAAAGGTAGCGGCTGTTAAGCAGTGGCCAACTCCAACTACGATAACTGAAGTACGCAGCTTCCATGGTCTTGCTTCATTTTATAGACGGTTCATTCGAAATTTCAGTTCCCTTATGGCGCCAGTGACTGACTGCATGAAGGGGAAGACTTTTATATGGACTGATGAGGCAGAGTCAGCTTTTCACTTAATCAAGGAAAAGCTTACAACAGCACCAATTCTAATATTGCCAGATTTTTCTCGGGTTTTTGAGTTGCACACAGATGCCTCGCAGGGTGGTATTGGGGCAGTCCTAAGTCAAGGGGGGCGTCCAGTTTCTTATTTCAGTGACAAGTTGACTGGGCCAAAGTTACGTTATAGCACTTACGATCTTGAATTTTATGCAGTGGTCCAGGCTGTGAAACATTGGCGTCATTATTTGTTTCACAAGGAGTTTGTTTTATTTACAGACCATGATTCGTTGAGGCATATTCGCAGTCAAGATAAAGTATCACATAAGCATGCACGGTGGATGGCTTTCTTGGAAAAGTTTACTTTTGTTGTGAAGCATAAGTCTGAAATTTCGAATCGTGTGGCAGATGCCTTGAGCAGAAGAAGTAACCTGCTTGTTTCTATGAGAGTTGTTGTACCCGGGCTAGACAATCTCATGGAACAACTCACAACAGATCCATATTTTTCTGTCATTTTGCAGGATGTGCAGTTTGGGAAGAGGACAGATTTTCTTGTGCATGACGGTTTTCTTTTTAAGGAGAATCAATTATGTATTCTTAATTCCAGCCTCCGCCTTCAAATAATTAAAGAACTGCATGGAGAAGGGCATGTGGGTAGAGACCGTACTTTACGATTGGTGCAGTCTTCTTATTTTTGGCTTACTATGCGGAGGGATGTTGATCGGTTTGTTAGACGTTGCCATGGTTTAAAAAGGTTGTCCGAGGCCCGCCTCGAGGCTTATGCCTCGGCTGAGGCTATGAAAAAACGCCTTAAAGGCTTAGCCTCATAGGGGTCAACTGAAACCTAAGCCTCAGTCATCCGAGGCTTTTCAAGGCGCCGAGGCGGTGAGGCAAGGCGGTGAGGCTTAAGTCTCACTAGACTTTGTGAAAATTGAAAAATTTTAGGTTTTCTGGACTTTATGTTAGACACATTTAGTGTTCATTGGGTTTAATTGGTGGGCCAACCCAATAGTTCACTTAAAAACATCTATTAGGTTAAAAAAACATAATCGGATGATGAGTGGATAGCCAAACATCCATCTGGCGGACCAAATGAGGAAGAAGATAAGAGTTTATCATATAGGAGGAAAAGGAAAAAAGTTATTAATTTGGTTGATGAAGATGACGATCTAAATACTGAAATCTTTGCGGATGATGATGCGGAGGAAAACGAGTTCTATGATATTTCGATGTCATAACATTACTAATTTGAGTTGTTCGAACTATTTTATACTATTTTATGATGTTCGTTTTATGTTAAACCTTGTTTGTTGACCTATTTTCTATTTATGATGTTTGTTTTGTGTTACTTTGTGATTTTATGAGAGATATATATATTTTTTTAATATTTTTAATAATGTTTCGAGGCTTACGCCTCGACCTGCCTCGAGGCTTACGCCTTGTGAGGCTAAGGGAAAACGCCTCGATACCCATTTCCGCCTTTTTAAACCTTGGACGTTGCAGGATTTGTCAAGTTTTAAAAGGCACAGCTACCAATGCAGGGCTTTATATGCCTCTACCCATTCCTCAGCAACCTTAGGTAGATATTAGCATGGATTTTGTGTTGGGGTTACCCCGTACTCAGCGTGGTAATGATTCGATCTTTGTAGTGGTGGACCGGTTTTCTAAAATGGTGCACTTTCTTCCTTGCAAGAAGACAACAGATGCAGTTAATGTGGCTCAGTTGTTCTTTCGAGATATCTATCGTTTGCATGGTTTGCCATCCTCTATAGTTTCTGATCGGGATACTCGTTTCTTAAGTCATTTTTGGCGAAGTCTATGAAAAATGGTGAACACTCAGCTCAATTTTAGTAGTGCTTACCACCCACAAACTGATGGGCAGACGGAGGTTGTTAATCGGTCACTTGGTAATCTTTTGCGGTGTCTTGTGGGTGATCATGTGAAGTCTTGGGATCAAAAGCTTTGTCAGGCTGAGTTTGCTCATAATCATGCTGTTAATAGGAGCACTGGGTTTAGTCCGTTTGAGGTGGTCTATTCTGCTAAGCCTCGGGGTCCTCTTGATTTGATGTCACTTTCTACCCCAGGTTCTGTTCCCAAGAAGGTGCAAGATTTTGTGGTTGGGTTACATGAAGTTCATAAAGCTGTGCAGGATAACTTGGCCAACGCTAATTCAATGTACAAGCAAGCTGCAGACCAAAAGCGTAGGCAAGTTGATTTTGAAGAGGGTGACTTTGTTTGGGCCATTTTGACTAAGGATCGTTTTTCAGTGGGGGAGTATAATAAATTGTCAGCCAAGAAGATTGGGCCAGTCGAGATTGTGCAGAAGATAAATTCTAATGCCTATCGTCTGAAGTTACCAAGCCACATTCGTTGTTCCGATGTTTTCAATATCAAACATTTGCTGCCTTTTCATGGGGATTCGTCTGATGATGAGGTTGCTGCGGATTCGAAGTCGAATTTTGTCTACCCAGGAGGGAATGATGCGGGCCCAAGTGTGGAGGAGCGGGCCATCTTGTATTTGAAGGCCCAAGATCGCGTAACAAAAGGGGCTTCACTAAAATGGCTCTAACTTGGGCTACGGGGGTCCGTTTTGGGCGTGCGACCAGGCGAAACGAACGTGAGAACAAGCTCCATCTTGCTGCAAACTGCCTACGGGTCATCGTCCGGGCCAAAAAACGCTTATTTCCATTAGTTATTTGCATTTTTATGTTTTTTTTAAGTATTTTGGGCATTTTGTTTTTGGGCTTGTGTTTGGCCCGTTATCTTTTTTAGGCCCATTTCGAATTTCTGTTCTTATTTATATGTCCCTCTAGTCATTTGAACAATCAGAATTGAATTTTGAAACTATCGAATTTTTCACTTCAAATTCCGCGGCCTTTGGGTTGCAATTTGGGGGTTGGGGAAGAACTACACGGGTATTCGTAGAATCAACGTGTTGATCTTCATTTTCCGTAACACACGCTACATCACCAAGGCAATAAGGTCCCCAGAGCTGAGGCAAAGGTATTTATGTAATCTTTTTTTTTTTGTATTTATGATAGGTTTCAATCATCACATACAACAAAATTAGATGTAAATAACCAATATATACATATAAATAACCTCTGTGTACAACCACCTGCTGCACAAAATCTGCCCATAAACAAGAGGCTCACCTCAAGCAAAACAGACATGCGCCTCATGTACACTTGTACCCTTACACCATCGGAAGCGATGCCTCTCTCCCCTGAGTGCGCCTTATGTCTAAGCATTATATATTCATAGAGATGTTTCCACATATGATCAGATCATGTCTAAAATTTGGAGAACAAATAAGATCCCCAGGTAGCAAAAACCATACAAGTGCAACCATCCTATCAGGCATGTTTTCGATTCATACATATCATCCTCATGTAAACAAACCATTCATTAGACACTCAAACCACTAACCTGTCACTCTAGAGTTCTTCCTAAATTATAACATTCTCAGCAATTAGGGCATATTACCACAAACAAGCAGTAAAACAATAATAGTTCATACAACAATCAGTATAATACCTTGGTCGAAGCAGAAGGCTGTTCGGGTTCCGCCTTAGCCGGAAACGATTCAAGCGCCTTAAATCCACCATCAGAACTTCCCTTCCCTACGGATAATCCAGAATCATACAAAAAATCCAACCGCTCCTGCCTCCTAAAGCCACACAAATCAAACAAAACCCGTTGTTAGAACTCATATCAACAAAAAAAAAACCCTAACCCTAACTTACGGGACTAATCCAGCCTGTTCCTGAAGTTGACGAAATTCGGCTTTTTCTCTCTCCTCGTGAATTTGCTTTCGGAGTTCTTCGAGTTTCTTCTGTTCGGCTTCGTGTTTCTGCTCTGCTTTCCAGACGTTTTCTATGTTGCGGAGACTACCGGTGTGCCATCCTTTCTTGTTCAAAAATTTCATACCCATGGTTGCTGATCAAGGTGAGGACGAAGATACACAGATGTTTAAGATCCAGGAATTGGTCGATAGGTGAGGCTGGCTGGATCGGAAGATATTGGGTTTTGGGGGAATTGTGTTTTTCTGAAATCGTTTTCTGATTCCATACGATCTGCCCATTATATACGGCCCAAGCCAATGTACTTGGTGGTCAAGGCATATGTCACCGGTTCAACCCTATGCAATGGTGAAAAATCTTCCTATACTAATAAACAAAAATCTTTTTGTACACGTGTCACTCTCTGGTGCCTCCTGACTTTTAATAATAATATTACATATTAATTTTTTATACACAAAATATAATATAATATAATATAGTATAATATTAATTAATATAGTTAGAGATAAACATATAAATTCAAATTTAATTAATCATTATCTATCTAAATTCTAATAAAAGACTCCCAATAATGTTACATGACATTGTTGGGATTGAACCCTAACAAAGGAACAGATAATGTAAAGCCAAAACCAGGTCACAACAGAGGATTCACAATAAACAGTAGTTTATACTTTGCTCTCCCCTTGAAAGTGAGTTATAACATCTGATGGTCTCTAACTGCTGCTCATAATCAACTGCTGTGCCCTTTCAACTGCTGATATGATCCTAAAGACTGCTGAAGACAAACTCTGTTGCTCTATCTACTGCTGTCTCTTAAGTGCTGCTGAAGACACAAACACTGCTCATTCAAGGACTGATCACCTTTGAAGAAAGCACTGATGTTGTTGTTAAGCATCAGTGCTTAGACTACAACAGTGGAACGTGAAGCAGTTGTTTCCTCATGTTTTGTATTATTATTACAATCAGTTGTTAGACATCAGTAGTTTGTGTAAGGACAGTAGATATAGTTTGTTAGGCTGTTAGACGTCGCTTTCATGGTGACGTCAGCTGAGATTCCTCAGTGGTTTGGTTTGCCTATAAATGTAACAGTACCCTGTACTGTTACATTTGATTGACTGAGCGGGATCTTCTCCTCATGTCTAATCCTTTCATCTTGTGTGCAACCAACCTTGGGGCATCAGGCTGAGGGGGAGTATAGTTTGTAAGCATGACTGTAATCTTTTGCTTTTGATTTGTAAATCTTTTGACTCTATGAGAAGCAATTGTTTATCAAACTATTTTCTCCTTTGAATGTGTTTACAAAGTTTGTTTTCATTTCCGCTGCACTTAACATGTTTTCATATTCAATGATCATTCGTTTCAAACAAACAAACACTATCATGAGAGCCTCAGATCCTAACAATTGGTATCAGAGCGCGGACAGTCAAATTCGATCTAACAATCAATTTGACATAACAGTTCGGCTCAAAATTCATTGATACTAAGGTTGGTTGTATTTTGTTGAAAAGCAGAGTATCAACTAAATCATGTTCAAAATGGTTATTCAAAAACTCTGTAAATCAACCAAGATGTCATATGACACACAAATTCCACACAACAAGAAAATTCATGCACAAGATCCTCATGGTTTCTAGATCTGAAAGCAATATCTGTTAAACCATGAGATTATTTTTATCTTCCAAATTGATTTAAACTGTTGATGTGTAATCTGTGTTGTTTTCATTAAATACTAAAGTACAAACCTCAGATTAACAAAACCTATGTTCATAAAAGCATTGTTGTTTTTGTTAACACTAAAAGAGGGAAATTAACACTTTAGTCTTTTAGATCCTATGTGTTAAAACAGGTTGAGTCCTTCAAAAGGACAAAATCAACTATGTTAAAATACATTAAGAAAATTCACAAAAACTCAGAAGTGTGTTTATCTCAAAACTTTTGTAGTCAAAAGAAAAGAGTATAAACATAAAACACTTATGAGTCAAAGTTTAGGGTAATAATGGTAATTAAGCAACTATGTGCATTTATCTGTTCAGAAAAAGGTTTTGATTCCAGTAAATGAACTCCAAAAAGGACTAGACAAATGTTCAAAAATTTTCTTCATGTGTCCTCAGGTTCGCAATCAACTGACAAAGAAAATGGTACCAAACAGTGGTCAAAATCAAAACCACTGACCATTTTTCATAAAATTTGAGAATGATATGATTATGTTTTCTATTGAAAACATACCAGATCCTTTTTGATACTGTTCTCAGAAAGTCCTTTAATCATTTTTTCTTCAAAGGATTTTCTCAAATAACCAGGATATATTATTTATTTTTTTTTAAAATAATATACTTGGAACTCTTGCTTGTTTTTGTTGGCATTAGTTTCAGCTCCTGTCAGGATGTAATACCTTATTTTTGATGGTATTAGTGTCCTCTTAAATGGGTAAAAAGGAAATGGTACATATGTCATGATCATGTCATATTCAGGTTTGCTCCTAAATTTTCATCAAAATTGATTGCAAACTGTGCTTAAATTACTAGGGTACTCAGGTTTTAAATTGAATATTAAATGAAAATGAGTTGCCTTAGTAAAAAGTTTTCATCATCTGGGGTACTAATCCACTGTCTTTCAAAATTGACATGTGGCAAAACCTTGAATGAAAATCCTCAAAACTGTTGCTGAAACACCTGTCCTTCAGAATTATACCATTTACCCTAACCACTGTTTTATTTCAACGTCTGATCTCTAAACACTGTCCACTGCTGAAAGTAAACCACTGATTCCTCATTTTCTTGAAAAGCACTGATGCTCAAAATTAGTGTCCTATCCACTGATATGCTATCTACTGATAGTTAAAATCATCCACTGCCAAAATTTTTACCGTTGTAACCACTGATGATTGATACGTCAGTGGCTCTGAAAACAACTGTTCTCCATACTTCATCCATTTCATCAGGGTTTGACACGTGGTCAGTTTTTAGCCCTCAGCTCTTAATAACCGCTGCCACATCAGCGATCATTTTTAAATAAAACCCTGCCCTAAACCCCAAACAGGGTTTTACACTGTCGAATTGAATTCCAAAAATTCTCTTCCCATAGCAGTTTCCAACCCTTCTTCTCAAAATCTTCAAAATCTTCCTTCAGTATTCTCCGCAACAATGACAAAATCAAAATCAATACCCAAATCACCATCGCCTTCCAAAGAGGTCGCTCAAACGGCCGAAGAACCCATCGAAATACCATTCAAACAATCTCACAATTATCTGGGTCTACTCACAAAACCTACCGATAATCACACCTTTGACACCATCATTGATGCAATAACTGGATCAAAGTACAAAACTTTGTTGACGGTGAATGCTCCCATATATCTGCAAACCCAGAGAGAGTTTTGGAAAAAGGCGACGCTTGAAAAACAAGACGGAAAAGTCATAGCCATAAACTCCTCGATACAGGGTAAAGCAGTTCAAATAACCCCACAGTCGATCTCCGAAGTCTTTAATCTCAACGATCAGGAAGGTAAACTCTCATTTGAAAAAGTCGAGATGAAAACTGATTTCGTGAAAAGGGGTTATGCAGAAGAACCAAAGGTAGATACCCTACAAAAGGGTTATTTTCCATCTGCACCCAGGTTTTTATTTCACACACTCTTGATGTGTGTTTCAAATAAAACAACATCTTTCAACGAAATACCATTGAAAATTCAAAGCCTGGGTTACGCTATTTTGAATAATAAAGACTATAACTACTCCCAGGAGATTTTCAATGACATGGTGAAAAACGTTGAAAGTAAAGCATTTTTACTTTTTCCAAGATTTTTGAGTTATTATTTTGAACAAAAATTTGAAAAGAAAAATGTAAATTTGCTCAAACAAGGTGTTCATTGTCAAATAAAAAGCATAACAAAAGAAACATTTTCAAGGATGATGGCACCAATAAAAACAAAAGCAGGGGTATCTGAGCAGACTTTAGCGGTTACAACTGCTCCTCAGGTATCAGCTGCTGAGCCCACTGCTCCAGGTGATCATAGCAGCACTCCTACTGCTTTGAAACCCACACCTGCCACCACTAAAAAGACCAAAAAGAAAACATCCAGAAAACCCACCAAACCCAAAACAAAGGCAACTCTGGAAGATGAGATCCCAGAGGAAATGCCTGTGACAACACAAAAGTCACCACAAACCACTGCTGCTACTTCCTCACAGCAGTTGGAAGAAAGATCTCAACCCATAACCGAAACTCCTCCTGCATCCTCACAAAAGGATCAGGTTGTAAGCACAGGGACACCACAATATGAAGCTCTGAATCCACTCGGATCCATCTTCCTCAGTCCTGATCCCAAGGACATGTCTCTTTCAACCCCCATCCCCTCACCAATTATAATGCCACAATCCATGCTACCTTTGTTGCATGCAGCTGCTATTGCACAGACACAAACCAGTTCCTCTCTATCACCTATCACTGAGAGTATACACCCACAAGTGACTGGGTCTGATGCTTATACTTCTGCTATCCCAGCAACAGTTGAGGAGGTTACACTGCAGGGGTTACAAGTAACTCCTGTCAGTAGTTCAAGTGGAGCAGCAACTACAACTGGTGGATCAACAGATCCTCAGTTGGACAGTTGTTTCATAAGTAAGACTCCCTTGAAGGCAATTTCTTCCATGGCAACCTCGATGACCACCAGTGAGTTAGATCTAACCACTGGTACCATCAAAGGTTTATCGAGTGCCGAAGAAAGAAGTCCCCAGTACCGAGAACAAGGGGCATCAATGGATGATTTTTGGGACTCTGTTCCTAAGTCACACATTGATATAACCACCACAGGTGGGGATTCAGATGATCCCAGTAAAATGGGTGATGATTCAAGATATCAGGAATTGACGGGCAGAGTGGAAAAACTTGAAGAATCAGTTGCTGAAATAAAAGAGATGGTGCAAGAGATTTTAAAAGCTCAGAAAGCACAAGCCTCTACTATTCCTGCTCAAGCACCTGCACAACATGCATTTGCTGAAAATGAGCTTTGGAATATTTTTCAACCCATGCTTGAAGCACAACAACTTATGGCTGACAAAAAGCATGCCATTCAAGTACAAATGCTGACCAACATGGTTGAATCAAGGTTCAAGGACACTCAAGCAGATATCAAGGCTATAAAGGCAAGCATTCAAAGTGTCTCTGGCAAGGCTCCTTCTTCCATATCATTTCTTGATAACCCCCCTACAGATAATGCCAAAAAGGGGGAGAATATCAAGCTGTTGAGAAAAATGAACATGAAGGGAATAGAGCATGGCCTCCATATTGAACCTGAAAACGAAAAAGAAAAACAGGTCTCAAAACCTGTTAGCCAAACAGCTGCCATCTCATCAACACACACACCTTCAACACACACCACTCCACCACACACCACTACAACTACTGCTCCACCATCATCATCTACAATCACACCATCACCACTGCCTCCTGTTATAAAACAGAAGACAACAGATGTTACAACATCTGTTGTGATGACAACAGTGATTGAAACACAAGTTGTTTCAACCACTGTCAGTCAATCACTGCCACAAACCACTGCTATCCAATCTACCACCACTGATCCACCCAAAACATCATCTGTTGTGATGACAACAGTGATTGAAACACAAGTTGTTTCAACCACTGTCAGTCAATCACTGCCACAAACCACTGCTATCCAATCTACCACCACTGATCCACCCAAAACATCATCTGCTTCTTCTTCATTAAAAAGGAGAAGAAATCTCATATCAGATGATGATTCACCACCATCACCACCAACATTACCACTTCCATCCCCTGCTCAAAAGCAGAAGACAACTGCTGACATATCAGCAGTTGTAATGACAGCAGATGTTGTTTCAACATCTGTTAGTAAGTCATCCACCACTGCTTTCACCTCTTCTACTTCACAGCCAAGGCTTTTCAACAGAATAAGAAAACCAATACCTGCTGATGAGGGTACATATGATCCTAATGCTGCACAACATCCACTGGAACTTGAAGCTATCAAAAATGAGATGAGGCAATTCTATACAGAAGAAGATCCTTCAAAAAGGAGATTCTCCTCACTCATAGGCTACTTGCCACCAGAGGATATGGATGATTACCTCAAACTCAAGGCAAAGCAGGCCAAAGTAAAAGCCAAGGTTGATAGTGAAAAAGAAAAGTTAAGCGAAGATGGCATTGCTAAAAGACTGGAGTTCTACTTCACAAAAGTAAAGCAGATAGAAGGGTTTGCACAAAACCTAGACAAAGAAAAGGCTGATCAAAAGAAAGAATTAAGAAAACAATATCTAGCCTACATCATGAAAGAAAAATTCTATCCTGCTGAAGAACAACAGTTCAGTGAATGGCCAGTAGTAGCTCTTAAGCGTGAGGCAGAAAGGATTAAAAAGATTAAAAATGATCCTACGAAGAAGAAGAATGCTCCTAACTGGAGAAAATATGAAAAGCTCATTGCTGACTTAACTGCTGAATACAAAAGAAAGAAAAAGGAGCTGGTGGATGCAAAAATGGATACTGTTGAAGCCATATCAAAGTGGTCAAAACAGCAGACCGATGAAGCCTATGAAAGGCTAAAGAAAAGAAAGATAACTGTTTCAAGCACCTCAAAGAAGCAAGAACATATGATGAAGCTTGAACAGAAGATAGGAAACCTCGACACACTGTTCCGATCTACTTTTGTAACTAATCAAGAAGAGGGAGAACAGCTGACTGAAGAAGAGGTAGTGGAAAAAGAAGCAGAATACTTCAAAGATACCATCACAAAAATGGGTCTAAAAGAAGAAACTTCAACAAAGCTTCAAACCCTTTTTAAGGCATTAAACAAACCTGCGTCTCCAAACACTGCTAAAGACAAGACAGAAGCTGAACGACAAGAACTTATTGAACAGGAAACTGCAGAAGATATAGATGCAGCTGACAAAGTCTTTGAAAAAGCTTTCAAAAGAATGTCTGAAAGTCTGCAGTTGTTTTCAAGGCCATTATCCCTCAACTCATCGTCAAATAAGTCTCTCCCAAGAAACCCACTTGGCTTAAAAATACTAAAGTGGATGTCTGATCAAAAGACTCACGTATTGACCTTGGTCAGAGCCAATGGCGATGTGAAGCACATATCAAGGAAAGAAGCACTAGGCCTTAGTGTTCAAGATTTGCAGGATCTCCTTGGGCTTTCACTGTGTAGGGATGAGGATGACCAGAGTGCAAAGGAATTTGAAGCTGAATTCAAAGAACAAGCTAAGGCACTCTTGATGAGTAATAAAGGTCCTGAATAATGAAAGGTTTTGGCATTATTTGTTCCAGGGGGAGATTGTTGGGATTGAACCCTAACAAAGGAACAGATAATGTAAAGCCAAAACCAGGTCACAACAGAGGATTCACAATAAACAGTAGTTTATACTTTGCTCTCCCCTTGAAAGTGAGTTATAACATCTGATGGTCTCTAACTGCTGCTCATAATCAACTGCTGTGCCCTTTCAACTGCTGATATGATCCTAAAGACTGCTGAAGACAAACTCTGTTGCTCTATCTACTGCTGTCTCTTAAGTGCTGCTGAAGACACAAACACTGCTCATTCAAGGACTGATCACCTTTGAAGAAAGCACTGATGTTGTTGTTAAGCATCAGTGCTTAGACTACAACAGTGGAACGTGAAGCAGTTGTTTCCTCATGTTTTGTATTATTATTACAATCAGTTGTTAGACATCAGTAGTTTGTGTAAGGACAGTAGATATAGTTTGTTAGGCTGTTAGACGTCGCTTTCATGGTGACGTCAGCTGAGATTCCTCAGTGGTTTGGTTTGCCTATAAATGTAACAGTACCCTGTACTGTTACATTTGATTGACTGAGCGGGATCTTCTCCTCATGTCTAATCCTTTCATCTTGTGTGCAACCAACCTTGGGGCATCAGGCTGAGGGGGAGTATAGTTTGTAAGCATGACTGTAATCTTTTGCTTTTGATTTGTAAATCTTTTGACTCTATGAGAAGCAATTGTTTATCAAACTATTTTCTCCTTTGAATGTGTTTACAAAGTTTGTTTTCATTTCCGCTGCACTTAACATGTTTTCATATTCAATGATCATTCGTTTCAAACAAACAAACACTATCATGAGAGCCTCAGATCCTAACAGACATTCTCTCCTTCAATTCATTAATAACTATTAATAATATTAATATTAATCTTCCTATACTAATAAACAAAAATCTTTTTGTACACGTGTCACTCTCTGGTGCCTCCTGACTTTTAATAATAATATTACATATTAATTTTTTATACACAAAATATAATATATCTTTTTGTACACGTGTCACTCTCTGGTGCCTCCTGACTTTTAATAATAATATTACATATTAATTTTTTATACACAAAATATAATATAATATAATATAATATAATATAATATAATATAATATAATATAATATAATATAGTATAATATTAATTAATATAGTTAGAGATAAACATATAAATTCAAATTTAATTAATCATTATCTATCTAAATTCTAATAAAAGACTCCCAATAATGTTACATGACATTCTCTCCTTCAATTCATTAATAACTATTAATAATATTAATATTAATCTTCCTATACTAATAAACAAAAATCTTTTTGTACACGTGTCACTCTCTGGTGCCTCCTGACTTTTAATAATAATATTACATATTAATTTTTTATGCACAAAATATAATATAATATAATATAGTATAATATTAATTAATATAGTTAGAGATAAACATATAAATTCAAATTTAATTAATCATTATCTATCTAAATTCTAATAAAAGACTCCCAATAATGTTACATGACATTCTCTCCTTCAATTCATTAATAACTATTAATAATATTAATATTGATATTAATAATTAATATTTAATCTAATCCGATAGTATTAAATATAATATAATAATAATGACATATAATTTAATCTGATATGATATTATTAAATATAAATATAATAATAATCACATATTTCACATATCATGAAGACCCATATAAAAACCCAAATTAATAAGGAAAATATATCACTCCCAGATGCATATGCGAAAAAAAAATGATGTTATAACTAACCTAACATTAGTATTGCTCCATAATGCTATAACGCCTAAGATTAGTAAGTAGTTAATTTCTTTTGTTTATAATTTAAATTTAACATGTGAAGGAAGTTAATATTTAAAAAATTGTTGAGAGACTTTTGTGAGACAAAATAAAAGGATGTTTGGTTTTTCATGAACAAAACATTGTTAAGGGGCTTTTATGAGACAAAATAGAAAGTATGTTGGTTTCCATGTGCAAAAAATTGTTAGAAGGACTATTATGAGAAAAATGTAAAAGTATGTTGAATTTTGTAATTATTATGTTCTTCGGATACAACCACTCTTATCATTCAACCCGTGTAACACACGGGACTATAAACTAGTTAAGAATATTAGAGAAGCGTTGCCCAATATTAAAAAAAATAAAACACAAATATATAGGATTTTTAATTTTAATATCCAAGTGTTAAGTTACAAGCCGATAATAATTCATAAGGGGACTAGGGGCACTTCATCATGTGGGTTCGAGCTAGTGCCTAGACACCGCTGTCACTCTTGTGGGTATGACTGGCTCCGGAAACAAGTATGATTAATAGCGTGAGAGTTGTTTCGATGCAATTGTTGACCAGTCCAACGATCATATGACCGTTATTCAATTAAAAAATGGTTAATAGCGTGAGAGTTGGATCTATGAGTGATTGGTAAAAGGATGAATTAAAGTATGATAGTTGAAAGTTCATGTAACTTGACGTTAATAAGTATATATACTTGTTAAATTGAAAGGAATATGGTGATTTTGATTGAGAAATTTCGCTAACAGGATGGCCTAAAAACAATGTCCGCCAAGTGTTCGATAAAATACCTAAATGAGTTTTATCAAATTGTTAATACATTTATGTGTGTCAATGGACAGTTTAACTTTTAAAAGTTAAACTAACCAAAATAAAATGAAAACGATACATGAGGACAGGTGTTCATGAGCCGATCCGATCGAGGGTCTACTCGTGCTCGGATTGAACTACAATCGATCCGATCCGATCGGATCGAATTTGCAAAACCGAGCACAAAAGTGATGCTCATGCTCGGATTGAATTTGAATCGAGCGGATCGTTTTCGCTCGGTTTTTCTCAGCACCGAAATTAAACATGTGTAGCAAAACAAAAAAAAAAACTGAAATCAAGACTATTATAAGGTTGCGTTCAACAAAAACAAATCCTAACTTAATTAAAACATGTCCAACACCTTACTAACAAAAGCCATACATAACTAAAATCATGATTCTAAAAATGTTCTTAACAATATCAAGAAGCACAAAATAAAGTGCGATAGGTGATTGTGTAATAGAGAGGACTTTAGCAAGTTATACCAAGGACTTCACCCTCATCATGAGAACAAACAATCAGATAATGAGATTGTTTTAGGAATTAGGAATTTAGGGTTAGATTTTGGTGTGTGGCAGCGGCGAGATATGCAGATCGAACATTCGAACAATCAGTTTATGTGATTGTTTTAGGATTTAGGGATTTAGGGTTAGATTTTGGTATTAACTATTAAGTTGGGCTAGTATATTATTTGGGCTTTTAATCTTTAAAATCTATAATATATATATATATATATATATATTATTTAATAAAAATAATTCGAGCGAAACCGAGCGATTGATGAGCAAGCGGACTTTTGCTCATGCTTGGATTGAATTTGAATCGAACCGATCCGAGTGGCTCATTTACAAACTGAGCGGGAATCGAATGAACATTTTTCGAGCATTTTTCGAGCGATCGTCGAGCAGTTTGGACAGCCCTACATGAGGTATAAAAGCCCATAAGGTGTGATTGTCATGATATTGGATAACTAATCTAATCATTTTATAGATGTTATATGATAGTTTGACTCTTGACAAGCTAGGTGGAAGCTTGTAAAGGAATGGGTCAAGTGGGTCAAAGACGCAAGAAGGCATCATCGGATGCAAGGGAAGTAAAGCTTAAACTTCCTAAATGGAACCATTACTTATGTAATGGGAAGTAATTGGTTAAGAATAGGTCGACAAAGAATCAGAACAGATGAAATTATGTTGAACCGCATGTTGGCTATACATATAGTTTGAAAAAAGACCCTATGGCGTAAGCCATAACGGCTCAAAACGGATGAAATTATGTTGAACCGCATGTTTGTGGTTAAACATAGAGTTTTGGAAAGAATACCCTATGGCGTAAGCCATGACGGGTCAAAACAGATGAAGTTATGTTGAACCGCAAGTTGGTGGGTAAACATAGAGTTTTAAAGAGAATACCCTATGGGGTAAGCCATAATGGGTCAAAACAGATGAAATTATGATGAACCACATGTTGGTGGTTAAACATAGCGTTTTAAAAAGAATACCCTATGGTGTATGCTATAACGGATGAAATCATGTTGAATCGCATGTTGGTGATTAAACATAGAGTTTTGATAACAACACCCTATGGCGTAAGCCATAACAGGTCAAAACAGGTGAAATTATGTTGAAGCGTATGTTGATGGTTAAACGTAGAGTTTTAAAAAATACCCTATGGTGTAAGCTATAATGGGTCAAAACAGATGACATTATATTGAACCGCATGTTGGTGATTAAATATGGAGTTTTGAAAAGAATACTCTATGGCGTAAGCCATAACGGGTCAAATAAGTAAAATAACAATCACATCGTGTATTAGTGATTAAACAAGGAACTTCTGGAATAAAACTATATGGGGGTCAAATGTGTAAGTTGATAATAATACTTGATTACTTTGAAATGCTTAAAGGGTAAGCCAAGAACATGTCAAATGGACAATCCGGTCAAACGATGATGTTGTCACCATTTTAATATGATATTTAATGCTTTGTCTTGTTAAGTCTTATACTTATAGGTAAGCATAATATACGAGCATGCATTGCCATGAATTAGTAATAAAGAATCACAGGGTATTGATAACGAGTCAATGTTTTGACCCGCACCAGGTATGTGTAATGGATTATACTTTCGGTAAGGGCTTATGGCTTGACAAAAGATGGTTGGGTCAAATTTGGATAATAGACCAACTCAAGTGAGGTACAACTAGTATTCGGGTAAAATGGTCGTTAGAGCCAAGGATACGCCCATGATGTGAAATATGATTAAATGAATTTTAAAATGCTAAACCATTGGAAATCTTTATGTCCTTAGGGACGTAATTAATCTTGATGGGATAACGAACTAAACATAATCGCTAGTTTTCATCTAAACTCTTAAAAGTTCGCTGGTTTGGAAAAGGGCTTGAATTTAACTAAAATGCCTTCGGATAATGGATATGGGTAGGGGTGTTCAAGATCAAATTATCCGGTTATCAGATATCCGAAATTTTCGTACAGTGAATATTAATATCCGAATCCGTCTCCGAATTTTTAGATATCCATCCGAAATTTTGGATACAGATTCGGCTATCCAAATTTATAAAAAAAAAATATGTTTCGTGTATAGATTAAAACTACACTATTTTTAATTTTCAAAATTTCAACATTGAAAACTAAAAACATTCATAAATCAACATCCGAATCTGATTATTTACCATATTTTGAACTAAATATAAGGCTAATATATTATATATTTATTTATAAAAAATATCAGTTTTCGGATATCAGATAATCGGATTATCTAAAAATTTTGAAATTCAAACCCGAATCCGAAAATTTGAATTAGCCAGTTTTCTAAAAATATCTGAAATTTCATATATTTCGAATACGGATTTTCGTATATTTCGGATTCGGTTTCGGATCCGGGTTTTTTTGAACACCCCGATGTATGGGTAAACTACCTCCAAGGGTTTATTAGATAAGGAGTCCTATGTTAATGATCATTCCGGTAATTAGATATGGGAGACTTGAACTAAAAATACCTATAGTCTTATAACAGGTTGTTTGGGTAAAGCGTCGTACCAGAAGCTATTATGGGATCTTTAAGGTTTTGCCTAAAGTAATCAACCATAATTGAGGTTGTGGTTGGAATAAATAATGAAAAAATATGGTATGAAAGTAGGAGGCATGAACTAGAATGCATAATGCCTTTGAAAGGGTAGGTTGGGTAATAAACTTCAAACCGAATAGTGAGAGAAAAACTCAAGGAATATGGGCATGGGTAGTGGGTTATAGTTTAATTGGATAGTAAAGGAATAATCATCTAAAGAATAAAACTAAGTCTGGACCGAATTGGATGTGAATTGATTGTAGAGGAATAATCCTCTAAATAATTGAAATTGGGTCTGGACCGAATTAGATGTGGATTGCCCCTCCACGACGCGCGGGGCACCCTGTTTCAGCAAAACCATTTTCTTTGTTATTTTTAAACACATTTGATCATTTAATGATCATTTAACTTAAACACTAATTGTTTTTGGTGTTTATGATAGGCTTTTGCAAAGGCGAGAAACGAACGGACGACTAAGCACACGAAGAACCGAGCACTCCTAAATGGCTACCTCATTGGAAACTTTTATGGAAGATTGAAGCATGATAATGCCCGACAAAGTTTTTGAGTTTAAAATCCTAATGTGCTTAAATTGTAAATTATATGTAATAATACGTGATGTCTGTTCGTCTGGGTTATCAGTTAAACCAAACTTGTAAGTTATTTGTTAAAAAATATGGGACCTAATTGTTTGAATATTTAAAATATCCGATATTAACAGGAATGCATATTACAAGTGGTATTCAGAGCTCAAGGTTTACAGTCGTCAACTAGTTCTTTGAGTTCAAGTAACACTTTACTTATCCAAATACGGTAGCCCTGATATTTCTATCAATAAGTCCCTTCTGTATAGAACATTTGTTGATCATAAGACATGGATCATTCATTCTTATATAGTGATCAACTATTCTCTATTCTCGTCTTTAATTCAAAGTGTTCTAACGAACTACTTTTAGTCCGAGCGTGGCCACGCGTTTATTCCAGTTTGAGTTAACGAGGTTTAGAGAGCAAGGTTGAGGGTTTTTGGTTTCAATTATTTGTGAAATGATAAGTATGGAAGATGTGGTGGTAAGTTTATAAAAATCATGATCTTTCAAGATTCCGAAAAAAAAATCTCTAAAGACCATACCCTAAATCTTCTTCCATTCTCCATAATGTTGTAGGTTGATGTGGTGGCAGGGGCGGACCTACGTTACGAGGAACGGGGTCCCCGGACCCCAATCTTTTTTTAAAAAGTAGTAGAAACGGTATATAAAATTGTCTATGGACCCCATAAAATAATTTAGTTGGACCCCATAACAATGAAAGTGAGCCTAGTGCAGTGGTAAAACCCCTTGTTTACACACAAAAGGTCATGGTTTTGATACCTGTTTCTTCGTTTTTTTGTGTTTTTTTTGGACCCCATTGTCCAAAAATCATGGGTTCTCCACTGTGTGGTGGGGTCCACCATGTTGACCAAATTGGGGGGGGGGTATAGGTTTATATATATATTTTTTTTATAAAAGTTATATGATGTAAGTTGTAAATTTATAAAAGTGTTTAGGGGTTTAGGGGGGTTTAAGGAGTTCTTGCACCGTTAGTGTTACATAAATATTTTTGACGCTAAAATGTGGCTTACTAGTTCACTAGAATGTTAGTTTATATGTTAGAGTGGTAAAAATACCGCTAACTAGTTTGTCGGCGCAAAAACGGTGAAGTTGTGGTCGTTGCGATGTAGTACCGGAAAGTTGTGTTTCGAATATCCAATTGACATTCCCAAGTTTATTTAAGGTGTATTATATTAGTTACAAGTCCTACGGACACTAAAATGCTGGATTCTAGTGTCGCGGACATTTTATTTTGGTTATAATTTGACGCAGAACGGACAAAACGTAGTTATGTGCGTTTACCAGAAAGTTAAGGTATAGTGTTTTGTTAGGATCTGAGTCTCTTTAGATTGTGTTTGTTTGAATTAATTGATGTAAAATGGTAGAACAGAGATGTAGTAATTGCAACGGAAATAATAAGCAAACTTTATAAACACAATCACGGAAGAAAAGCTTTAAGCAAACATGTTTTCCATTAAGTCGAATGATTGTATCAAATTACAATAATCAAAACAATTGCATGCATGCAACTAATCTCCCCCTCATCTTGAGCTCACTAGTTAGTTCGTACAGAATGAGTGTGTGCAAAAGAGCTAATAGAACAGTACATGTACTGTTCTTTTTATAGTACAAATCTAACCACTGAGTATCTTAGCTGACGTCACCTAGACAGTGACATCTAACAACCTAACAACCTCTAAACACTGATCTATTACAGAATTAATTACAATTAGACACTGATACATAAACACTGATGATCTTTCCGCTGTTGTTTGCCTAAGCACTGATGTTGCTCATAAGTGATTTCTTCATAAGTTGATCAGGCCTTGAGAATAGCAGTGCTTTGTCTTCATCAGTACTTTGATAAGCAACAGTTGTTGGGTCTTTAGTCCTTAGGATTAGCGGTTGTAGAACAGTTGAGTGAACCAGCACTTAGCGTTATCAGCTGATAGAAGGACTGCCATTGGAGGGAAACTAGAACATGCACTGCTTATTGGTGATCAGTTGTTAGAGAACCAGTTTTGGCTTTTCCTATCATCTATTCTTCAGGCTAGGTTGCATGGGCCAACAATCTCCCCCTAGGACAGATGATTCCAAAACACTTCATTATTCATGATCTTTATTGTCTCATCAACATTTCCCTAACTTGACCCTTGAATTGAAGTTCAAAGTTAAGGGAATCTTCATCATCCTCGTCCCTGTAAAGTTGAAGTTCTAAGAGATCTTGGAGGTTAGCTACACTCAGGCCTAGTGCATCCTCTCTTGATATGTGTTCAATTACACCACTGGACTTGAGCAAAGTCAATACATGGGTCTTTTGATCAGACTTCCACTTTAGTATTTTTGAGTTCAGTGGGTTTCTTGGGAGAGTTTTTATTTTTGATGAGTTTGGTGATGGAGGCCTGCTCATAAATCTTTTAGCAATTTCTTGTAACTTTGCTGAGTCTGGATTCTCTTCAATCATTCTTTTGATGGCCTCTTTCATAAAGTCAGCTTCTCCCTGTGCATCTTCTTCATCTATCTGCTTTTGCCTTTTTCTTTGATTCAAGGCAATGATGGAAGTGTCAGATGATGTGAACAGAGGTTTTAGAGAGAGGGCCTGCTGTCGTACTCATAAGTTTTCTTGTTCCTGTATGCTGGTTTCTTTGGAGCTTTAGGATCTATCTCTCTTAGTTTTTCCAGCTTCTCATACACCATGTCAGTGTACTGCATAGACCACTTTGATATGGTCTTTGTTGAACCATACTTGGCTGCAACCAACTCCTGCTTCTTTCTTTTGTATTCCTGGGTAAGCTCTGCAATAGTTTTCTTGTACTTATTCCAATCTGGTTCAGAACTGTTCATACTGGGATCATTTCTTACCCTTTCAATTCTGCTTGCTTCAGCTTTGAGTGCAATGAGTGGCCAGTCTTTAAATTGATCAACTTTGGCAGGATAGAACTTGTCTCTCATGATTAGCTCTAAGGGATCTTTTCTCATCTCCTTTTGCAGGTCAGCATTTGGTGGTAAGTTTGAAATCTCTCTGCTTAAGTCTCTTGCATAGTCTTCCAATTTCTTGACTTTACTAAGCCCATGCTGCAATCAACTTGAGATGTTACTATCACCTTTCCCTTCACCTTCATACTTGGCTTGCCACTCAGCTTGTTTGCCTTTGAGTTTCAAATACTCATCTATATTCTTTGGAGGTCTAAAGCTTTGAAGGGATGGGAACTTTCTTTTTGCAGGATCATCCACTGTATAGAATTGTCTCATTTCTCCTTTTACTGCATGCAACTCCAGTGGATAATCTGGTGCAATGTAGCAATTCTTGAAGGATCATGGCCTTCAAGTACTTTTGGGTCAACAAGTACATTTGATGGTGGTGATGGTGGAGGAATGAATGGTTCAAGGTTGGTTTGGATGAAAGGTTCAGATGATATAGGAGTAGGTGCAGGAATGTCATCATTATTTACCTAGAACTTTCTTTTCCGGGTGTAAACCTTTTTAGGAGAAGGGATTTTTGTTTGGGATTTGGAAACAGGAATGATTATTGCTTGGGAAGGAGATTGGAAAGTGGTGGAAGGCTGACTAACAACTGTTGAAACAACTGGTGTCTCAACCACTGTTGTTATAACAACTGTTGAAGTGTCAACAGTTGTCTTCTGCTTTTTGGCAGGTGGTTTTTGTGGTGAAGGTGTAGTTTTGGGTGTGTCAGTGGTTGGTTTTTCTGAACCATCTGTGGTTTTGAGACCAACAGTGGTTGGCTTTTTGGGTGTTTGTGGTTTTGAGAATTTGGCAAGTGGTGGTTTGTTATGTTTGAAAGATTTCTTCCTGGTGGAAGTGCCAACATTCTTTGTTTTCATTTCCCACTCTTTTCTTGCATTTTGTTCCTTTCTCCACTGCCTCTCCTTTGTTGTATTCTGATTTTGAATTGTCTTTCTGTTTTTCTCCACTTCATCTGCAAGAATATTAAGGGTTTCATCAACTCCCTTTTTCTTTTCTTTGACAGGTGTTTCAGCAGTGGTTTCAGAAGACTTCTTTTCAGATTTTGGCTTTTGATTTGTCTTTTGCTTTGGAGTAGGTCTGCCAAACTTCTTCATATCATGTTTCTCCCCCTTTTTTGCATCATCATCTTGATCATCATTATCTTTGTAGATGGATGTAGGGGCAGTTCCAGTCTTTGTTGTCAAGGCTTCTTTGATAGCCTTGATATCTGCTTGAGTATCTTTGTATCTTGCATCAACCATATTTCTAATCAAAGCCATTCGATGGTTGTGTTGGGTTTCTGCAAGTTCCCTTTGAGCAGTGATAATTGGATGAATTGCATTCCAAAGCTCTTGGGAATACTATTGTGGAGTGGGTTGACTTTTGGAAACTTATACCAACAGTTTGATCATATCTTGCATGTTATTAACAGTGGTTTCAATTGTATTAAGTCACTCCGTCAATTCTTGATATCTTAAACCATCACCCAAGTTAATGGGATCATCTGATTTCCCACCAGCAGTGGTTGTATCAGTTGTTGGACCAGGAGAAGTCTCCAATGGTTCATCAACTGATGGCCCTTTTTCTTGGTACTGGGGACTTCTTTCCTCAGCAGTGGTTACCTTAACCAATGGTTAACTTGAACACACTAGTGGATACCTTGGTTCCCAAAGAAGAAATTGTCTTCAAGGGAGTCTGACTGATGAAACTACTGTCCAGGTGTAGATCAGTGGATCCAACACCTGTAGTAGTTGCTCCACTTGGACTACCAACAGGAATTTCATGAAACTCTTGTGGTGTAACCTCCTCATCTGTTTGTGGGATAACCAATTGAGGGGATTCAGACACAGCCATTGTTGTGGTTGTACTCTTAGTAATGTGTTGGTGAGAGGGGTTGTTTTGTGTATGAAGCTCAATGGCATCAAACAGTGTTTTTATGGATGGTGGAATTGGTGAAGTAGGGATAGGTGTTGAAAGAGAATTTGCCCCGGGAGGAGGGCTATTAAGTATATTCTCAAGTGAGGATAATACTTCATGATATGGTGTCCCTGTGCTTACAACCTGTTCCTTTTGTGAGGAAGCAAGAGGAGTTGAGGCTTTTGGTGGAGATTTTTCCAACTGTTGTGAGGAAGTAGCAACAGTGGTTATTTGTGAATTTGTGTTGTCACTGGATAACTTCTGGGATCTCGTCTTCCAGAAGGTCCTTTTTAGAGGGTTTGGTGGGCTTTTTGGATATTTTTTTTGGTCTTTTTAGGAAGTTTTGGTGGGGGTTGCACAACAGTGGTTGTGCTGCAGTGGTCACCATGAGCATATGGCTCAATAGCAGAAACCTGAGGAGCAGATGTGGACTCATCCAAATTTTGCTCAGGCTCCTCTGTTTGTGTTTTGGAAGGTTTTGACTCTGACAACCTTGTAAAAGTTTCAGCAGAAAGACTATTTATTTGACAAGGAACACCTTGGACAAGCACTTGTGCACTGTCTTTTGGTACTTTTTGCTGTAAGTAGTAGCTCAAAAACCTTGGAAACAACAAAAATGGTTTCTTCTTTTCTTTGATATTATTTACATTTTTTACCAAATCATTGAAAATCTCTTGGGAGTAATTGAAATCAGTTTCTGACATGATAGCATATCCCAAGTATTGAATTTTCAAAGGAATTTCATTGAAAGCTGTAGTTTTAATTGAAACACAGGTGAGCAGGGTGTGAAACAGGAACTTCATGGGAGGTGGAAACTTTCCCTTTTGCATTGTAGCTTTTGTGAGTTGTCCTACATACCCTCTTTCGATCAAATCTGTTTGATACTCATCCTTTGAGAAAGAATTTTTACCTGTGAGATCGTTCATCTCAAAAACTTCGGATATGGATTAGGGTGTGATGGAAACCAGAATTTCTCCTACTTTGGATGTAATAGCCCAAGGCTTGTTGTCTTGAACTTCCAATTTTGCATTTTCCAGAAATCTCGTAGGGTTTCTTGGTAGATGGGTGCGTTGCAGGTCAACAAAGTTTTATACTTTGAAGATGAAAGTGCATCGATGATTGAGTGGAAATCTCTGTTTTTACTTGTTTTCTCAAGTGTACAAAGATAGTTGTGTGGGTTTTTGAGAGTGAGAGCCATGATGATTTTGAGAAATTTACGAGTGGAAGAAGATGAATGGAAGATGGAAACCGCTTTTGTAGGAATTTTGAATTCAATACAACAGTGAAAAATCTGTTTGGGGTTTTAATCAGGGTTTTATAAAAGTGAAAAGTGAATGCTGACGTGGCAGTGGTTACAAAGATCGGACGGCTAAGAACTGTCCACGTGACAACCTCTGATGAAAATGGATGACAATTGTTAGGGAAACCACTGATGGACAATATCAGTGGTTGACAGCAATGAAAATGTGAGCAATGGCTGTTTTTAACTATTAGTGGATAGCCAACAGTGATTGAAACACTGATGTTTGGTCAACAAGAAGAATGAAGGAACAGAGGTTGTCTTTTAGCAGTGGATAGTTTTCAACAATTAGATGTTTGAACCAAACAGTGGTTATAACATACTTTTAAGGATTAATGAAAACTTTCATTTTTAACTATTTTTAAGGATGGATTTTTTTATTTTCTGAAAATATTTTAATGCTTTATTCATAGAAAAACAGGATTTTGCCTGTTATTCCATGTTCAGCATGCCAATTCTAGAGATCAAGCTTTCAAAGGTGGATGTGTCTAATGCTTTGTTAGCACATCTGCCAGCTGATCCTTAGTTGGAACATGATGCAGAGAAATCAAACTTTTTTCATAGCAATCCCTCACAAAATGATGTCTGATGACAATGTGCTTGGTGGTTGAGTGTGAAACTGGATTTTTTATGATATTTTCAGCTGCTTAACTATCCAACATGAGGGGTGTCTTTAAAGCAGTTATACCAAAATCCAGCAGTTGATTTTGAAGCCACAACAGTTGGGTTGTACAGCTTGCAGCAGCAATGTATTCTGCTTCAGCAGTGGATGTGGAAACAACTGCTTGTTTTTTGCTTTGCCAAGACACTAAGCAATTGCCTAGGAATTGACACCCTCCTGAGGTGGACTTTCTTGTTGTGTTACATCCAGCAAAGTCACTGTCTGAGAAACCTGAAAGCTTAATATTTCCATCAGCTGGATACCAGATACCAAGTGTGGGAGCACCTTTTATGTATCCGAATATCCTTTTTACAGCAATAAGATTTGACTTTCTAGGGGCTGATCGGGATCTTGCCCAAACACATGTTGCAAACATGATGTCTGGCCTAGATGCAGTTAGGTACAATAAAGACCCAATCATGCTTCTATAAAGTGTTTGATCAACCAAATCATCCTTCTCATCAGACATGACTATCTTGGTAGTTGCCATGGGTGTACTACATGGCTTACAATCATTCATCTCAAATTTGTTTAAACGCTCTTTAGCATATTTACTTTGATGAATAAAAGTGCCATTTTGCATTTGCTTAACTTAGAGACCAAGAAAGCATTGTAGTTCACCCATTGCTCCTCATCTCAAACTCAGCTGTCATGAGTTTTCTGAACTCTTCACACATTTTATTATATGTGCTTCCATATATGATGTCATCCACATAAATCTGGACAATTATCAAATCTTTTTCTCTCCAATTTAAAAACAGTGTTTTGTCAATTTTACCTCTTGTGAAACCAATAGAGATTAGAAAAGTGGAAAAGTTTCATACCAGGCTCTTGGTGCTTGTTTTAGTCCATACAAAGCTTTGTTTAGCTTGTAGACATAATTTGGATTAAATGGATCCTCAAAGCCAGGAGGTTGACAAACATATACCTCTTATTGAATCTTACCATAGAGGAAGGCACCTTTGATATCCATTTGAAACACCTTTATGTTGTGGTTGACAGCAAAGGCCAAGAACAGTCTGATAGCTTCTAATCTTGCTACAGGGGCAAAAGTTTCATCATAATCAATGCCCTCTTCTTGTCTAAAGCCTTGAACCACAAGCCTAGCTTTATTCTTGACAACAATACCCCTTTCATCAGTTTTATTTTTGAAGACCCACTTTGTGCCAATAGGACTCACACCCTCTGGCAGTGGTACAAGTTCCCATACTTGTTGTCTTTTAAATAGGGTTGTCCAAATTGCTCGACGATCGAGGATCGCTCGAAAAATGCTTGTATAATTTCCGCTCAGTTTGTAAATGAGTCGCTCGGATCGGTTCGATTTAAATTCAATCCAAGCATGAGCAAAGGTCCGCTCGCTCGTCGATCGCTCGGTTTCGCTCGAATTGTTTTTATTAATACTTAATATATATATATATATGTATATATATATTATAGAATTTAAAGATTTGTATTAACAATTGTATTTTGTTTTTTAATGTGTAGCAAGCTGCAAGAGGTGACGAAAAATTGGAAATTGATGTTTTGACTCCAGACGGGTCTGATAATAAATGAAAGGTATTTTTATAATTAACAAACCATAAAAGTTGTTATGTGATGTGTAGAACTTAATGGTTTTGTTTAATGCTTGTGTTTATAGGTTATATGTTGATTTGAAGTTGAATTTTGTGGATGGAAATGATCAAGCTTAAAGAAGAAGTTTATGGCTTTTGAGCTAAATGACAATTTGTATTTCGCACTTTATTTTGTGCCTCTTGATATTGTAAGAACATTTTTAGAATCATGATTTTAGTTATGTATTGCTTTTGTTAGTAAGGTGTTGGACATGTTCTAATTAAGTTAGGATTTGTTTTTGTTGAACACTTAAACGCAGCCTTATAATTCAATCGAGCAAAGCCGAGCGAAAACGATCCGCTCGATTCAAATTCAATCCGAGCATGAGCATCACTTTTGTGCTCGGGTTTGCAAATTCGATCCGATCGGATCGGATTGGTTGTAATTCAATCTGAGCACGAGCATACCCTCGATCGGATCGGATCGGCTCATGAACACCCCTACTTTTAAACTGTTTGAGCTCTTCTTGCATGGCTTCTACCCAACTGTTGTCTTTCAGTGCCTCTTGGTACTTGACTGGTTGATGGAGTGATAGAAATCCAGCAAAAAGACAAATGTTTTGTGATTGACTTCTGGTGAGAACCCCTTCATTGATGTTGCCAATGATTTGATCAGGTGGATGGGACTTCAGGAAGATTAGATCTCCCTTGTATAGAACAATGGCATTAAGTGGTGAAGGCTGCAGATGTGAATCATCTGAGCTAACATCTGTTGGTGACTTTGATGATCAAACATCTGTTTGAAATGGAGGTGGAGGGATAGGAGGAATGAGTGTGGCACAATGTTGATTTTTATCCACTGTTGGTAGATTTTTATCAACAGTGGTTTAAGATATGGTGACAGAGGTTGAAGGGCTACTTTGATCAACAACTATTGATGTAGCAGTGGTTAAGCTTTGACAGCTGTTTTGAACATCTGTTGCTCTGGTGGTGGATGTGAATTTTTGTTCTGGAATTACAACTTCATATCCATTGTCTGGTGGTGGAGATTGTGGTGTACCTGCATGGTTAGTCTTGACAGACACATCTTCAAAAGTGAATTTATCTAAATCAAACAATTCAGCCGGATTTGCTGGGATTCTCAGAGATGAAAGTTCATTAAACTTAACATTCAAAGTCTCTTCCACGCACCTAGTCCTTGTGTTAAACACTTTGTAGGCTTTGGCAGCGGTTGAGTATCCCAGGTGATACCCACAATCTGCTTTGGCTGCAAATTTTGAAATTGAGTCTTTTAAGTTTAAAATGAACCATGGGCAGCCAAAGACTTTAAAGTATGAGATCAGTGGTTTGATTTTATACAGAATTTCATAGGTAGTCTTTTGATGCCTGGGGTTGATCAAAACTCTGTTCTGGACATAGCAGGCAGTGTTTACAGCCTCTACCCAGAAAGTTAATGGCAAACCTGAATCTGCAAGCATGGTTCTGGCAGCTTCAATCAAAGTTCTATTTTTCCTTTCAACCACCCCATTTTGTTCTGGTGTTCTTGGGATGCTGTACTGCCTTACAATCCCTTTTGTCACACAAAACTCATACAACTCCCTATTTCTGAATTATGTGCCATTGTCACTCCTAAAGACTTTTACTGGTAAGTCAAATTGCTTTTCAACCTGTTTGACAAAGTCTTGCAAAATGCTTGCAGTCTCATCTTTAGAATGTACGAAGTAAGTCTATGTAAGCCTAAAAAAAAATCATCTACAATGACCAAATGATATCTCTTCTTTTTCAAGCTCATGATTTTTTACTGGACCAAACAAGTCCATGTGCAGCATTTGCAAACACTTGGTTATTTTGGACTCTTCCATGGACTTAAATGAGCTTTTATGTTGTTTGCCTTTTAAACAGGAAACACAATGCTCAGGACAGGTTAACAATTTTTGTGGAAGACCTCTTACAAGGCCTTGTTTTGACAAAGCAGTGATTGTCTTGAGATTTGTGTGCCCCAATCTTCTGTGCCATAATTCTGTCTCTTTGTTAGAGGCAGCTGAGAACAGACAGGCATCAGTCATAGGGCTCTCTTTTGACAAATAAACTACATAAACATTGCCACTTCTTTGAGCAACAAGTTGGGTTTTTCCATTGGCTATTATTTCTTCAATATTTTTGTCCATTTCTGGTCCAACAATCTTGCAACTCTCCTTAGTAAAGAATGACCCATAGCCTTTGTCACTCATTTGTGAGACACTAAGGAGGTTGAATTTCAGTCTGTCAATGAGATTAACATTTTCAAACTTAACTTTTCCAGACTGAACTGTTCCAGACCCCAACACCTTTCCCTTACTATTATTACCAAAAGATATATCACCCCCTCCATGAGTTTTGAATTCTTTGAGTAGGGCTCTACATCCAGCCATGTGCCTGGAGCCTCCACTATCTACATACCAAAGACTATCTAAGCATGCAAAAGCTCCCTGCACATCAAGTAAATAATTAGTTCAGGAGGGTCTCCAAAGCCAATAAGGCTTTGGATGGGGTCACAACAGTGTAAGAGTCAAGTCCAAGAACATGGACAGTGGTTAACTTAGAGGTTTGAACATCTTTTGAAGCATTTCTCTCTAACCACCGTTGTGGGCCATTTCCTATCAGATGTTAATATCAAAAGGGATGTCTGTTCACTTTTGGTTTAGAAGGCTTTTTGTAAACCTCATAAACATGTGGGACCCTTTGGTATGGAGGTTGACCTTTTCCTCTTTGGAATTGGTTGGCAGGTGGTGCATCTGTCACTTGCACATCTCTTGGAACAGTGTTTTTGTTCAGCTGTTATGTAACAGCTATTTTGTGACAACCCGAGATTTCAAGGTCTATCTTTTGCACATCACTGAGTGCACAACCTTGTTTTATAATTTGGTTTATTTGAATGATTAGTGGTTATGTGAATGGTTAATAGTTATGTGTTTGCTTGGTGATTGTTACTTATGCAAGTGTTAATTATAATTAAGAATTAAGACTAGTTTAATCAAGACTTGTTAATGTCTTTCGCCACATGGACCTTTCGTCACCAACATCTTGACGAAAGATGGAGTCTTTCGTCGATGATGATGTTTCGCCAGAAACGGGCCTCGGCCCAAACTCATTCGCGACCCAAATTGTTTCGTATAACCTCTTATATTGTAACCTATTGCCGTAAGATCAAACCCTAAGGCTCCTTCTCCAGAAACCTTGTGCGACGGCAATCATTAGATCACGAAACCTTCTGTCTCGATTAACCTAGATCCTTCGGCATAGGGTTAGTGTTTAATCTTATTGTTTGATGAAGTCTCGATGTTATGATTTTGTGTATGATTAGGGTTTATAAAAATATAGTGAACCTAGAACTGTCATGTTGAGAATTGACGATTTTGCAATGATGAGATGCGATGAACGATATGCTGTGATGTCTTAGGGTTAATGAAAGAAATCTGTGATTATGAATTGGTAGTGAGATTTGGTCAATATCTGTTATCATGTGTGAAATCATGCTAATGTGTATCAATGTTATTATTGCGGCCTAATAGTTGTGATGATGAACAATGATTAAGATTTTGTTGAACATGATAATGTAACCGTCGTTTGATCGATAGTCTATGTTAAAGAAATGTGCAACTGATGTTCTGTAACTGAATTCCGACGAAACATGTGATGTTTCATCATTCATGTAGCCCAACAAAACATGTGATGTTTCGTCAGATAGGTAACCGATGAAACATGGCGGTTTCGTCGACATACATTATGACGAAACATGGGGGTTTTCGTCGCAGGGATGTTTCGTCGCTTGGGTTGTTCATCGGGCACAGTGGACAGTATGTGTGTGTGAATTGATTAGTACTTTGTTTATACAATATGGTAATTGCATGATAACTATACTCTTTAATGTTAAGTGACATGTGTAAGATGTGGACTATTATGATAATTCGGTACGTGCTACATGATGACGGTGATCTTAATGCTAGATGTAAATGGTGTGACCATACGTGACTTACCATGTGCAAACATGTGATTCGAATGATGATGAAACTGATGTTGTTTGGTAACCACAGTAGGGTTTGGGGTTGACCAACTGGATGGGTAATTAAAACATACCGAGCAAACTAAGGTGAGTTCATTCCTCTTGAGCATGCGTCTCGGTGGTTGGGACTGTAAGGATCGGGTTCGCGACCTAAACGAGTCGGTTCAGAGGAATTCCATCAAATACAGGTGCGGAAAACAAGTATTTGACTATAAAACAGCTGAATCTTCACTTTAACACTGATTATATTGATATTTGAACACAAATACAATCAGTTCTCACACCGGCAGCACCTCGGTATGGAATCACTCAAATGTTACTTATGATTTCGCTTGACCTTGACCTCCTATATATAGACATCAGGATTTCGCTTGGAATGATCTCAAGCGAAATCTAAACATGTTGATTTCGCTTGAGCTGCTTCAAGCGAAATCCTTTACATACACAAACCTTCAAACGAAATCTTGCTAACTCTCTCTCGTTCTCTCGTTCTACGTGCCCTGATCTAATCTATCTAAAGTAAGACTCGATACAAGACGAAGTTGACAGATGTAGTGCACCAACAGACTCCCCCTCAGATGTTGACGAGTCGACTATCGAGTCACACCAATACTGTGTCTTCACATCTTCATTCTTGATCAGTCTCTGGGCTTTTCTCTCTCTATCTTCTTCTCCAGAATCAACTGGCTCTATCAGACTCCTCCTCACGATTTGCTGGAATTCATTTGTTCTTCAGCAACATCTGTTTTAGGATTGATGTCTGACTCAAATGTTGTCTACAGGATCATTGCCTGGTTTTTATCTAATTCTCTTGATCAGATCTCTTGATTCCTTAAGTTCATCAGCATCAGCAGCTAGCAAACTTTTAGACTCCTGATCAGATTCTGACTTTCATAATTTTTGAATGAATTAATCTGGCTCACCTGTAACAATCTTAACCCAGAAATAAATTTTCTAAATTTAACAATTTAAATGCACCAACAATCTGATATAATCAGATAATTCTTTTTCATATCACAAACCAATGATGAACCAAATGTAGGTTTTTTTTTTAAAAATTGTAAGATTTTAACAAACCTTTTAACATTTTAAGATTCATTCTCCCTCACAACAAAGTCATCATGTTTAGCACTTGAAATTTTGACAATCAGCTTTCCAATATCAGTTGTCAAAAATCTTTTTGGATTTTTTTTTTAAAAATTTTATGCTAAAACACACTAAAATCTTTTTGTAATTTTTGATTGTAAAGGAATGCAATAAAGAAATATTTACAAACAATATTTTTGTGAGTTTGTGCAAGAGGATCATATCAGTTTTTGAGACAAATCACCAACACCGTTAAGCTTCATTTCATTTTAAGTTCTAAACAATTCACCTAGATTGTCAGTATATTGATCCACTTAAATTTTCACACAAAGTTCAATTGATCCGAGATATGAGATTAATGTTTTAAGCTCTTGAACTTATCCGTGTGTCCCACTACTTGAATATACTCCCGTATCCAGATCCCAATATTCAGTCTTACAGGTGAATATACCACAGATGATATCTGTCAGGGGAATAAATTATAGTACGAGGGCCGTGAGAGCTCAGGTCGATCTTTCGATACGCAGAGAGATGACGGCTTCGACTTTTGGTGTGTCCCCTTTAGAGGATCTTTTGTTTCAACAGCCATGATTAGCATTTTTTCAATGTTTCATCATTTTTTAGCTGAGGGTGAGCTATATTTCAAGCAAGCAGAAAGCATTATCCGGGGACTAGGTCAGAAATTTCTTTCAGCAGAAGTCCCGGGATAATACCCCAGATATCACTGAGCATAAAGACCTAGTATCTCAGAATAAGGGACCTTTCAAACAAGATTTCAGGGGTTACCTATATATCCAAGCAGTTTTGTTAACCCACAGAACAAGCAAGTTTGAAATTTAGGTTTATATCTCGTCACAATCTACTAAATGTGCAAAAACCTACTGACATATCCACAGTAAGATTGTTTATCACATTTTATCTTTTCATTTCTTTAGCATGTCGTGACAGTCCACTGATGTACTATCATTTCCTCTATATGCAACAAAAACTCATTTTTGAATTTTATCATGTTTTTGTATTTTTCAAATTTTCAAATGTTTTTGGATTTTCTGAAAATTTTTACTCCCCCTAAAATGCAAACACATTCTAGGAAATTTGAAAATAAACTGTACAATAAACTTGACAACCGATATCGAATCGCATCAAATTGCCATTCACTTGGCATAAACAATCAGAACTCCCCCTATCACAAAACTATTTTCTCATTATGATTTCAAAACACTTAAGTTTGTTTTAACCAAAATGATTTTTCCGGAAAATAAGTTTTGTTGATTTTAAACCATTTGTAGGTTCGGGGTATGGATCATCACATTGTCTATTCTTAATCATTTGTAGCAGATCAAGTACAAATTAATGTCCTTGATTTACCACTTGCAAATATGCACCATCTATATCAATTGTAAAAATTACCACATGTAAAACACAATACCACTTGTAGGAATATTACGTCTACATCACCATTTTACCAATAAAAATGCCGATTCCTGATTCACACTTACCAACCTGGAAGCTCCGGCAATTCCTGCAATCTGTAAACATTAAACACATTTAAAAATCTTTCACAAAATTTATCTTAACAAGAATAATGCCGATTCCTGATCCACGATTACAAACTTGGGATCTCCGGCAAGTCCTAAGACTTTCATGGAAAACAAACTTCCACCCAAGTCTTATTTGACTTGGTGGCTTCCAATTCCTGAGCAGTAGGGTTGTAAGTTGCCTTTTTAGTTGCATAAAAATCTTTAACCCCCTTTACTTTCCCATCAAGCATTTTCTTGAAAATTTTCTTAACATTTTCATTGAATGTTTTTTTAATATCAAAATCTGAGAATTCTATTTTATCAACCATTTGTTTAATCTCTTCCACACTAATGTCAGCATCATTCATCAAATCTTTAATCTCATCTTGTGACTCCTCTGATTTTGTGGAATCAGATTCATTGCCAGATTTTTCATCTGATTTTTTAACAATCCATTTTTGATTGTCTTTTGCACTCTTTTTGTACAATCTTTTAGAATTTTCACCAACTTCATTCTTTGAATTTTTAAAATTTTTGAAATTTGTAGTTGGTGAATCATTCTTTTCAACCACTTTTTCTTTAAGTTTTTCAGAGACTCCCTGTTTTTTGTTGACTTTGTTTGGACAATTGTGAGCAATGTGTCCAACCACTTGACATTGAAAACAAATTCTAGTGTCTCTGGTTTGAAAAACTTCAGTTGGATGATAAACTCCAGTTCCTGTCCTTTTTCTCTCAGCAAGGAACTCTTGATTTGATTTTTTCAAAGATAAGCTATTTGACTCCTCTTCATAGCTTTTTCCTGCAACATATGTCATTTTTGATTTAAAATCTCTAACATATTTTTCATTTTTACGATTTTCAGGTGGAATAAAACCTAATCCTTTCTTTTTGTAATTACAATTTTGATTTGTTTTCTTTTGAAAACTAGAATCAGAATTGTAATTCTTTTTTCCTTTTTTCTTGTTTAACCTTTGTTGAACTCTAGAAGTGTAATTTTTAGGTTTTTCAGTAGATTTTAGATCCTTAATTTCAGAAAAATTAATTTCTGTCATTTTGAAAACCTTTTTGATCATGTCAAAACGAACACTTCTAATCGGAAACTCTTTGTCAGAGTATAATTTGTCCGAATCATTTAAAGTATATGCAACTTCAAATGTTTCATCATCCAAATTTGCCTTTGATAACAAAAATTCTTTACTATAAGACCGTTTTTCCGATGATTTTGAACTTTTGACTGACGAACTTGAACACCCAGACTCAGACTTTGACTCTGACACCTCCTCAGTATCCAACACCTGATCGACCATCTTTTTGATTAACTCAGACTCATGATCAGTATCAGACGAGGTAAACGTGATATCAATGTTATCTGGTAAAACGTCAGTTGTCTCAGATTTTAACTTTATATTGACTGCTTTTTCGACTTGCTCCTCATTTGGTTTTCTAGGAGAATACCCTTCCCAGATAGGAGGCGGACACTTGTTGTATTTAACAGTCGATTTCTTACCAGTCTCATTCTTTTGCTTCTCATCCTGAAATGCTTCAAAACCTGCAACAGTAGGATAAACTCGATCAATGACATAATCAGAACAAGAATAACTCAGTAATAACCTTCTGATCCTTTCATTCTCGATCTTTTCTTTCTCCAACTCTTGCTTTAGACTAGCATTTTCTTCGATGTAATGATTAATTGCCTTTTGCTTTGTCATCAATGTAGCATTCGTCATTGTTAAAGCCTTTTCTCTTTCAGAATTTGTTGTTTGAAGACCTGTCACAGTTCTGTTCAACACACTATACGATTCTTTCACATAGCTGATGTCAGATAGTAACTTTTCTATCAGTTTTTCTCTATCAAATAGAATCATATCTTTTTCTTCACAACTTTTGCAAGCTTCCAAACACTTCTTGCAAGGCTTTTCAACCTCAACAATCTTCTCAATCTAGATTGTTTTTACCACTTCAATCACATTTTCTTCATCATTTACCTTCTCAACTTCAGTCACCTTTTCTTCAACAACTACTTCAGCTTCCTCATTTTCAACCTTCTCATCTTGTTGTTGTTCTTTTGTAGCTTGTTTCTCCTTCAGTTTCTCCATGCGATCTGCAAAATAAAAATGAAAACTTTCTGGAGAAAGATGTTTTTTAGCAATATCAATATGTTTCTTTTCTTCATCATCACTGCTACTCTCCATCGATGTTTGATCAAACTCTACAGATTTTTCAGACTCAGCATCTGAAACACCAGAATCAGATGGTGTTTGATCAAAAACAACTTCTTTTTCTGAAGTATCCTCATTTTGCAAACTCTCATCTGTACTTAATGATTCAGAATCAGCAATTTCTGAACTTTCTTCAGATGTAATTGATTGATCTTTCACTTTTTCACCAATTGAACTCATCCAAGTAGCAAATAAATCTGGTTCTCTAACAATCTTTGCAATGAAAGCTTTAAAACCACCCTTTTCATCAACAAACATATCCCAACTGAAACCTTCAGGTAATTGTTCATCATTTTGATCCACTAAACATGCTGTGCTGTTAGAAGATATGTAGTTGCTCCAGTTGAAATCTACTAAACATCCTTTCTTTGAATCTTCAATTTTTCTACCATGAGCCGTCTGTAATTCTTGTGTTTGACCAACTTGCTGATAAATGGCTTTCCGGTAGTAGTCATCTTTTCCAAATGGATTCTGAGCACCACTAACTTCTCTATTCTTGCACTCCCTCTTAAAATGACCTTTTTCCCTGCACCTGAAACAAGTAACTTTAGATTTATCAAAACCTAAAGTAGAAACACAAGCGTCAAGAAAATCATTTCTCCCAGTAATTGTTTTGAACTTTTCAGCACGTCTAAGAACACTTGCAAGACACCATTTGATATCCATTAGTTCCATCTCTTCTGCATCAATTTGGTCGTAATCCTCTTTGGTAAGCATAGGATTTCCAATTCGACCAGCCACTAAACCTTCATATGAGATAAGCACGGAACCAAGTAATGCCATATGATCTTTCGCAATGTCTTCAGAAAAACTTTGACCTTCTGGAAGATTTAGAGCTATGTTGCATTGAATCACACAACCATTTCCCATCTTTGTGCTTTGAGATTGAAAACTTTCTGTTGGGCTTTTTGGATTAACACTCGGATACAATGAGAAACCACTGTTGCTTTTGTTTGAGTTTTGATCAGTCTTTTCTGTAGACTCTCCAACACTATAAGCAGTCTGAATTTTTGGACTTCTCTCAGCTTCTGAAGTCGGAACACTACCCTTGTAATACATCTTTACATCTTGTTGACCACTTGGATTATTCATCCTTGCGATCTTCTGCTGTTCTAAATCCTGACTTTCAATCTTTTCAATGAACTGAGAGATTGACAACCCTTCATAAACTCCAGTGTTTTTCAGTATCATCAAATATGTTCCCCACTCTTTCTGAAGTAAAGCATCAGCCAGCTTATCCACCCATTCCTCATCTTCTTTGTTGATGTTCATCATTGACATTGTTCGAACTAAGTGACAATAACGTTCAATGAGTTTCTTTGTATCTTCTCCGGGCAAACTTGTGAACAAGTCAAACTCCTTTTTAAGCAATGCCTTTTTACTTTTAATCATGTTTGCACTACCTTCAACTTTGACTTTCAAAGTATCCCAGATTGATTTTGATGTTTTGTCATGTTGAAGTAGTATAAAGATGTCTTCTTTGATAGCTTGTTGAAGCAAACTGATCATCATTTTTTCAGCTCGATACATTTCCCGTTCTTCATTACCAAACTCTGAAATCTGTTTTACTGTCTCCATTTCAGTACGTGGTAGCATATACTTTTTCAGAATACATTCCCATGATCTCAAATGATTTGCTTGCACCCAGTTTTCGAAACGATCTTTCCATCCATAGTATTCCTCAATGCACATTAGCTTCGGGGGTTTCTGAGTAGTCCCCGTTTCATTTTCTAAATTCATGTTCTGAGCAATGGAAGATGAACTAGGCGATGTTGCAAATGCGTTGTGAAAATCGTTATCCATGTTTCAATTACTTTCAAGCGAACTGGTCAATTCGTAGCTTTCAAGCAAAATAATCTGTCAAACTGGTTGAAGCGAGACCTTTGAAGCGAAATTGTTGAAGCGATACTTTTGAAGCGAAATAGTTCAAGCGAAACTTTCAAGTAAACACTTTCTGAAGCGAAATCCTGAAGCGAAACACTTGAAGCGAATAAGAACCCTGAAGCGAGATCTTTGAAGCGAAAACAGATAAACTTTGAAGCGAACAGATAAGTGTCGCTTGAAAGTTCAAGCGAAATCGTCCAACACAAATTTTGTTCTTCAAGCGAAATCCATTCGGATGTCAATTTTGATCACTTTTAGGTTGAATTTGGCTGTGAAACTTTCAAGGGTTTGTTATCTTGTACTATTAAACAATCCGTGAGAAATTGAATTGATTTTAACCGTAAAATCTTTCTGAACTGAGAAAAGAAGATGTAGAAGTAAGAAAACAAGATGAATTTCGGCTGATTTTTGCAGAACTCCTCCTCCTGAGCTCTGATACCAATTGTAAGGATCGGGTTCGCGACCTAAACGAGTCGGTTCAGAGGAATTCCATCAAATACAGGTGCGGAAAACAAGTATTTGACTATAAAACAGCTGAATCTTCACTTTAACACTGATTATATTGATATTTGAACACAAATACAATCAGTTCTCACACCGGCAGCACCTCGGTATAGAATCACTCAAATGTTACTTATGATTTCGCTTGACCTTGACCTCCTATATATAGACATCAGGATTTCGCTTGGAATGATCTCAAGCGAAATCTAAACATGTTGATTTCGCTTGAGCTGCTTCAAGCGAAATCCTTTACATACACAAACCTTCAAGCGAAATCTTGCTAACTCTCTCTCATTCTCTCGTTCTACGTGCCCTGATCTAATTTATCTAAAGTAAGACTCGATACAAGACGAAGTTGACAGATGTAGTGCACCAACAGGGACAGTCTTTGGGTATCCCTAAGAGGGATTGGTTTTGGGTAAATCATGGGTATTCCTGAGAGGAATACGCCTTTTGGGTAAATCTGGAATGTTGGATAATATACTCATCCTATCACCATTAAAGTCCCTTCGTGTTGTTTGGTTACCTAAGAGGTAACAAGGTATTAGTTGGTAGCGCTACTTAGGTTTGGCACCCTCACCCCGTACCTGAGAGGACGGGTGTGAACTAATGACCTAGCCATGACCAATGCTTTGATAGGAGCATTGGAGAAAGGGCAAAATAATCAGGAGCCGTCTTGTATTCGGGATATTATCTAATTAAATTCAATGGATTAAACTAAACACTTGGTAACCAATGTTTTCGTAAAACTATGAACTCACCAGCGTTGTCTGATACACTTGTTGCATGCTCGCAGGTCGTTAGGTACTTTGGATGGGAACTTGCTATCTGGATGGCTGGGGTGGTCATGGGTCGCAGTGCTTGGCTACGCGTGTCTTGTTTACTGAATTCATATACATTGGGTTTTGAAACATTAAAACAATGAATTGTTATTTGCTTCCCTAGGAACACACAACAACTATTAACATTCGGATTTTGGGGTGTTACAAGTCTACCACCCTTAAACAAGGTTTCGTCCCCGAAACCTTTCTCACTTTCATTTAACACACATTATCTTTTCTTCCAGTCCATCCACACGACCACTAGACCATCCTAATGACAATCTTCTATCTTCAAGAACCCGTTCCGGAGTTCTTATTAGTGTCGCTTTCACTAATAGCGCTAATTCCTAACAGCCTTCATAGCTAATGGTTCATTCATCATTCTAATACTCGTATATCATATGCATTATATATCTTTTTGTTTACTTGAAACCATTCTAATCATCCCACTACTAACATTCCTTTTTGTTTATTTATACATACACATATATGTTTAACTTTGACTGGTACCTTATCATAATAGGTAACTATCCATACGCGATTCATAAGTTTTTCATATAATTGATTTCTTCCTAATAAGTCCATATATATTTTTTTTATACTTTACCCTTACATACATTCTTATTCCCTTGGCCCGTTTGTAGCGGGTCAATATACATACTTCTTCACACTTATTATCGTACTTACATTCGTATGATCCGTTATAACAGATCTAATACCTTCATCCCATCTCTTAGATTATATTTTATACATATGTCATAATATATTTAGTTCTTGTTTTGTTATCACAACAAAACTACTATTTCATAGTTACATATACACGCTTAACTCTAAAGTTAACATCATTCTACGTTTCCTATAGTCATTTGTACTATACGTACCCTTACGTTACCTTCAACTCACCTCATTCATTCTACATTACTATTCTTCTCAATTCATGCATTACTTAAGTTGCCTAAGCAAGCGTATCATGCAGGTTCTTCATACGAGAGTTCAACCAAGACCCGACATTTTCGCTCAAAACTTTTAAGATCTAGTTCTTAATAACATAGTTCTCTTCTTACGTCAACTATTAAAAGTCAAATATTTCCACACCCTACCATACCTATTCCATCATTAATCTCGTAGGTCGCTTTCAATTTACAAATCCATATCTATCTGGTATGAGTTAAAACATTATACTTACTTTGATTTCATTTTGTGCTTCAGCGATCCGTAAACCAGATCGATCCGCTCCTTCGCGCTTACTGACCGTACCAGGCCAGCTTTCATTCAACCTTGTACTGAGCTTTCACTCGTGCACATTCGTTCACCAATTCGATTGGTTACATCACATTGAGAGTTCTACCATTAACATCTACAAAACCAGCGATTAGCACTTTTCATTCAAACATTCATTATGCTAGGTGATTACTCACCTATAATTCTTTTACAATTTCCTACGTACATGCTATAGCACATTCCACATTTCATTCCCTACATGCAATTCTTTTATTCTAGTTACTTATTTTGTCGACCTTTGCAATTTGACTTTTCAAGGTTAAACCAACATTTCTTACTTATCGTAAATGTATTGAGGTACACATTCGTACTTCTTTTACTTTTCATGCTTGCTTGCAAAGACGTTCATTACATCATTTCGGTATCTTTGTTAAAACTTACCCTTCTCATTCATACTTAAACCATTATCCGGGTCGTAGCCCGTCATTCATTATGACTCCTAAGAGTTGATTAGTAACACATCTAACACATAACTGGTTCAAAACTTCATTCTTTCGTTTTTAAAACTTAGCTTTGCGTGCCCATTATGATCATTCTTTTGTTCATTTACTTTACATTCACTCATATGACTCGTTTGACACAACCATGGTCAAACTATTGACACATTCTAACGTGGACTAATTTCATCCTTTTTATAAATATTAAATCTGTCCCGCGGATTCAAACGTAACATCCATACCTTTCATTACTTCAATTTTTTGAATCCACCTAGCGGTTCCAAACATACCATTCTTACCTTTTCTTCCCTCTATGATTTGAATCCATCTCATGGACTCAAACATATCATTCACATCTTTCATTCCTTACATGTACTGAATCCGTCTCGCAGATTCGAACTTATCATTTCTGCATCTCATTCCTTGAATCCGTCTTGCGGATTCAAACATTCCATTCATGCCTCTCATTCCTTGAATCTCTCTTGCGGATTCAAACATTGCATTCACATCTTTCATTCTTTGAATCCGTCTCGCGGATTCAAACAGTTCATTCATATATTGTTGATCCGTACTTTCTTATGGATTCAACATTCTTCATTCTTATCACTCATACTTTTCACTCTTACGTAGTACTCTCAATTTCCCGAGAGTCTTACTACCCATTTCACCGCACGCCCACCTGCTACCCAGTTCTACCGGACACACCTGCGATAATTACCACGGTCTCACGAACGTCATATGCTTCTTACGTACTGGCCATGTGCGCAATCCACATACTAGTTTCGTGCCTTCGTGTAATCATCGCCTTATGTCCGAGAAATGGGTTTCAGTTTCGTGCACATCTCTAAAATTTCCCCAAGACCATATCATTGCCTTTCGTTTAATAATTACCCTCCCAAGGAGATTTCTTCCTTTTTCTTTTAACATTGGTACCCATACATATTAATAGTGTGTACCTGGGGTTCATTAGCTTATTTACATCTTTTCCAGCCTTAGTATTCATCCTATTCTGCATCCACGGACCATCCTCTTCAAACACTTATGCTTACCTTGCACATACAAAACTGTTAGTTTCTTTATATGAATGTATACGTACATGCTTTCATTCCATTTCTACCTTTAGATCTTGATCGAGTCATGGATTGTACGGGTTCCTTATCACAAGAGCACACAGGTTTGAGTTCAAGGATTTATCTTCTCGTACTTGATTCGCTCAAACCAGGGCTCTGATACCAACTTGTAAGACCCTAATTCGTATTTGACAAAAAGTCGCAGCGGAAATTCGTTCCATAAAATTTCTTTTGTTATAAATGTTTTGACTTACTAGAAAGTTCATTTCCAAAATAACTCTTTCACATAAGTTCATCAATCGACTCATTTACTAAATAAAAACATAACTTGTGTTTACTATATTACATACATCAACGTTCCCGTACAATTTAACTTGTGACTCGGTCTTCGATCCCTACTCCTTGATGATCCTTCTAGTCTCGTACAACCTGCTCTCACCATATACATTCATAACATTAGCTCACATTATAAATATAAACAAAGATTCATCCTCGTATACTTTTCATTCCGTTATCTTTTTTCATTTAAGCATTTCATCCGTGCATCAAAACCCTTGGTGAGACTACAATATTGTACCTGCATTACTCTTCATTCCCAATGTACATTATTAATAATATCATTATTCAACCACATTGAAACCTTGCGTACATACATTCGTACATGCATACTTACATACCTACATACCTACCTACGTACATACATACTTGCGTACGTTCATACATACCTACTTACATACACACAAACATATTTATACATACATACATACATACATACATACATACATTTCTTCATACGTGCTTAAGTTCATACATACCTACCCACATACACATGAACATATATACAAACATACATCCCTACTTGCAATATACCTAACTCATACATGCCTACTCCCATACATACCTTCATATAACCGCGTAAACTTGTTTACATACATATAAACATGTATACTTACCTTCACACATACCTACGTTCACTAAATCATAAATTAAGTTGGTCATACTTAGCTTACGAGTGATTAAAACGCATTTAAACGACTTTCCAAGACAAAACGAGTCGAGAAAACAATTTTTGCTGAAACGTGCCCCCGTCGCGTCGCGCCACGGCCTGGGGCCCTCCTCGTCGCGTGGCGCCATGACCTGATTTGATCAGCAAGTTGCAGCTGGTTGCTGCAGATTCCCAGCACAATCCGGTTTTACGGAAACGAGCATAACTCTCTCGTTTTTGATCCGTTTTGCACGATTCTTTTTCCTACGCGTTCGTAATTTAATTCTCTATCACATGGGGTTAACATCCAACATCCAGATTTACAAAATTTTAGACTTTTAAGCTTTCGACTCGTTACCCTTTTTACAAGTTTTGATCCGTTCATGCTTCTATCAAAGTAACTTGTTTATTTGACTTCAATTTCTTATAAACCTCATAATTCTTAACATTTGTCTATTATATAAGGTTCCAATCATGGGTTTCTTACAACATCCCAACTCATTTCCACTTAAATGTTATTTTGACCCGTTAAGGGTATTTACGCATTTTTAAGGACTTTGACTCGCAAAGATCATACTTTTCGCTTTCATACATGTCCAAAGTAATCATTTAATCTAATGGCTTGTTTCTAAAAACCCTTTTAAAGTCGTTTGCCCGATATACCTATCAAGGGCATTTTTGTCAACTTCGCTCCATCCTTTACAACAAAGGACTTCCTTGCACATTCAACCAACCCTATCATTTGACTACAACTCTAAACGCACATACCTTGCTTAGATCAAAGCTAAGATCCGTTTAATACTTCATCCACCCAAATTGTTAGATGATAACAACGAGATCCTTTCGCTGTTAAATCTGTGAATTCATTATACTTGACAAAACCATTCATTAGTCGATAATGCCAAATGGTGACATCTCCACCATTTGACCCGTTAGTTCCAAATGTCCAATTTACCCTTTTTAAACATCAACTTTAATTTCTTATCATACCCACATATTCCGACCCGTATCAAATACTTGTCGAAACGTCATACTTCACATATTTACTTACCATGTTCGCAATCAATACAACGAATAGATATATTCTACAAAAAAGGGGTGTAAGCTTACTTACCTCTCATCCAAGTATGCTTCCCGTGCACATAAGTCCCGTTTGACCCGCTTCTTTGCCAAGCTTCCATGTCGCTTATCAAGCATCAACTATCATATATCATTCTTAAGATAGTTAGCTTGTTCATCATTCATCACACGGATCTTGTTTCAGAAATTATCATTCAAACTCAAAACATACTAATCTATCAAATCCTAGCCGAAATCCTTTAAACATATACACATGTATGTGATTTCAAACATCATTAACAATAACATATCATCATATTATACAAAACCCACTTCATAACTACATTGGTAATCACTTACTAGTGATCTAAGCTCAATTATCTCTAGTTTCATCATACCCTTGGTGTGTGTACAAACTTCTAAACATAAGGTACAACTAATTCATGCACAATCTCCTAATTTCATACATAATTCATCAAATCCTCCTACTAATTAACATATATCATTCACACATAAACATTCAAACATTTTATCATCATATTTCTTTCAATTCTTCTAACAACAATTCATCATACCCACAAGATACATCAATCTTTCAACAAGAATTGGACATAGGTGGTGATTCAAGGCATCATCATCACCATAACTAATGGGTTTCACCTCTAAACATCAAATTAACATAAACCATACATAACCTTTGTTCTATATGATGATTCTAGCACCTACTCATGCTCAATTTCACTTAAATTCATGGATTAGAACATAACCCACTTTACACATGATCACCAATCCTAGATTTAAGACATACCTTACGATCCCCTCGGGAAGGTGATCACTAATTCATGTTCGGTTGTGAATTTGAGCTTCGATTCACCCTCCAATTTGATGAATATTGTTGAGTTAGGGTTTGGCTCCCTTGGGGAGCTCTGGAACGATCCAGAACATACACACACGAAGTGTGTTTAGTGTGTGTTGATATTTTCTTTTAAGTTGATAATTCAACTTTCATTTACCCCACTTTAGTCCCTCGTGTATACCACTAAAACATAATTGGCACAACCTTCGTCATTTAATACTTTTGACCATACCCTTAACTAGTTTAAATAGCCTAGTTATTTATTTCATGACGTGTCATATAGGAACACATGGCAAATATTAACATTCGGATTTTGGGGTGTTACACATAAGGACCATGAGTGGGGCTCGGCAGTACCCGTTAGATCTAACCTTTGTCCATGATTCTTATGAGAGTTATTGGCATTTCAATTTCAGCCTATGCTCACATGATCTAATAGTTCATTTCATAGCCAAATCATACCATTGAAACGTATGTAACATGTATTTCACCCCCGAGAGTTATAAATCCGAAAACAGTTGAGAGAAAAGGAGGACATGAACTCACAAGTTTGTGTCCTGCTATCTCGTATGCTCAAGGTCCTTCTATGAGTCGTATAACTACCTACACACGTGCCATGTTTTATTAGACGCTTAGGTCGTGTAACGATTCTTTGTATTAGTTGTTCATTAAGACTTGTTTTGGAAGTCTTGGTATATTTTGAGTTACATCATTGATGTATATTATAATATTCCAAAGTATATAATTATCAGTTAAAATAATAATATTTTAACTTAAATTATTTTCATCCATTTATTTGGAATATTGTCAAAATAATATATGTTTGCCTCAGTTTGTGTTGTAATTCTTTTCATGGATATTTCCCAAGTATGGGTATAATTATACTTGTGTATTTTGCCAAGTATTTGTGGTGTATTCCGGTGTATATTTGTACGTACGAGAATACGTATTTTCTTATATTTATCAAGTATTCTTATGCTTAATTTTTGTATTTACATTTTCCAGAATATTATTTTTAACCAATAAAAATCACCAATTTGTATTCTTAAAATATATACATTTTAAGAAAACTTTTATAGAAAATTAGTCATAATTCTTCCTTGGCAAAAATAATTATATTTTCATATAAACCTAAAAAATAATATATTTTCAAGATTAACTTAGAAAATATTTATAATTCCACTTTTCACCCTAAATAACATATTTTTGGTTTGTTTCAAAAATAATATACCTTCTTAATAGTTCAAGAAAACATATATATTTTTCTTTACTTAAAATAATATATTTTCTTCTTGTCAAAATATGATATATTTTTGTAATAATTGTAAAAATCATATTTTTGTTATCTTGGTGTCCAAAATACCGTTTACCAAAATATACTAATGAATTTAATTCCGGAATATTGTTGTAAGTTATATTCCTTGTTCGGTTTCTTCCAATATTCGGGTATAAATTATATATTTATTTTCTTGGAATTTTGGTAATATTTTGTATTATAATTCTTGGTATTTTGGTAAGTTATATTATTTCAAGTCCTAAAATGATATAACTAAGACACATAATATACAAGTAATCACACATATTGTGACATCTAAATATATATTCTCCTAAATATATACTTAGTCACTTTTATTTATTAAAAACCAACCTCCAATATTTGTAATATTTGTAACAAATATTATGGCAAATTTCATATGAAAAACCATGGTTAAAATTTACTTATAAACACATGTTTAAAACTATTTTTCTAAGTGTTAAATTCTAGAAAAATTTTGCCATAGTTTCCCCTTAAAAATGAAGTTTTCCATGCTTTCAAAGCATATCATTATCTTTTAAAATCATCATCAATCATCAACACTTACCATGTGTGACAACCGTAAAAAATACAGGTATCCGTACAATTAATTAATATTGATTAGTGCTTAATGACTGTGCTGAATTACAATTAATGACTTAAACTGTTTTCTGATTACTGCAACATACTTACATGTGCATCACATATTATGTAACGTCATCTCATTATCACATGCAAACTTTATTGAAATACATGATGCACAAAGCACAGTTAGCGGATAACTCAGAAAAATGCTGACGACATTTAGTACATAGACAAACAGTGTTTGGAGACACTGTATGGGCCAGAGACTAAGTTTCACACTTGTATAGTGTGTAGGAAAGTGAGGACCATAAAACTGCTTCACTAGGTGATAGTTTAAGTGCCGGAAAGTGCCTAAAACCCACTTTAAGTGCTGAATTCAGCACATTTCAGCAAAATTCAGCAATTTAACAAGCTTGTAACATGCAAAAATATGGCAAAATGGTCCTGAATGCTTTCCTAAGTGTCGGGAATTAAAAGTGTCACAAAAGGGTACTTAAAGAACACTAAACAGAATAGTTTGACACTTTAACGAACCGGTATCTAACCGAACAACCGGACACTACCTGAAACACCAAAATTATACTAGAGACATTGTTTTAATGTTTCTGAGCTAGTTACGATCCCTGAACACCCTAACACACTATATAACACATCATACACTTAAACACTAACCTACACACTTAACATCTAACTATATTACCTAACTTAACATTAAAACCCAACCAAGACCCCCCCCCCTTAAGTAGACGGTCACAATGAGCCCACCAAAATCTCCACTAAATCTCATTTGATCTTACTTGATCCTCTAAAGATTGATTAAGGATATGTTGTGTACTATGGGAGCACATGAACCATTGGTTAAAAGCCTAATTGGGATTATAAGTAAACCATCATCATCAACATCTCTCACACTTCACAACACCCTTCATCTCTCTCCCTCTCCTCCCACTCTCGGCCGAGAACCACACCCACACCACCACCACTTTTAATCCATCATCAATTCATTCCCAGATCATTCTAAGGTGTAAGGGGCCATACAAAGGAGCTTGGTGCTTGTGGATCTTGAAGGACCTCCATCAATTGCTATTATCCTCCACTTTTGTCATCACCATCTCTTGTGTTCTTCCCTAGCCTTGTGCTAGTTGAAAGACTCTCATGATCCTTATTTACTTCATATGTTGTTAGTTAAATGATGATGTACATTGATAATCTTGATGAACACTAAAAAACATAATCATAAATCTCTAACATAAGCTTGATATATGATGAAACTATGTTGTTTAGTGTATGAATGATACATGCTTGTTATTTACATGAGATTATGATGTTGATCATCATAAGGAGCTTGCTAGATTGTGATTAAACACATGATCTAGCAAGAGAGAGGATGATTATGTGATAAAACAAGATGATCATCCTCATGTGTTGAGCATGAACTTGAAGAATAAAGTGATTTCTTGAAAAATAATAAACAAAGTGAGTTAGTAATCTTATGGATCTAAGATTTATGAATGGTTTTCCAAAAGAACCAAGTTCAAAATGTGATTTTTAAAAGATCTTGGTTCTTACTTAAATATACACTATTTTTGGTGATAAAACAAGTATAAGAACACTTTGTTTACAAGAAAAATTCAAAAGAATGATTTTTGGAAAAATCATCTAACAAGTTGTAAACACTCAAATCTTTCAAGAATGAGATTTTTAAAGAAATAAACACACTTTAAAGGGTAACTAAACCTACTAAACACACTACCAAATTCCTACAAGTTTGTAATAAAAGTTCAAGTTCATGTTGTAGTGCAAGTAACATTGTTTTTGCACTTGGTAAGTGTAGTTGTTTAGGGATTGATTGTTGATTGTTTGTGATGATTTTTGAAAAGAAAATGATATGCTTTAATAGCATGGACACCTCCATTTTTAAGGTAAACTATGGCAAAATTTTCTAAAAATACAAACACTTAGAAAAATATTTTCTAACAAACATTAACAAGTGTGTTTTAACTATGGTTTTCAATATAAACTTTGTCATAGATTTTGTTACAAAAATACAAGTATTGGAGGTTGGTTTTTGTAAGTAAAAATGAATAAATATGTATTTAGAATATATATTTACAATAAAGACACTTGTGCGAATATTTGTATACTTGGTGAAATAGTTATATTATTTTAGGGTAAAATAATATAACTTAACAAAATACCAAGAATTTACAATCCAAAATAATACCAAAAATCACAAGGAATAAATATATAAGTTACACACTTAATATTGTGAAACCGAACGGAAGAACGTAACTTACAAAATATTTCGGAAAATACCATTATAAATATATTTTTGGTAAATATTATTTTGAATACAAAAGGAATGAAAGTATGATTTTTATTATTATTACAAGTTATATCATACTCTGACAAAAGGAGAAAATATATTACTTTTGGAAGTAAAATATATTTTCTTGAATATTTAGAAGATATATGATTTTTGGGAAAAATATATATTTTCTGGACAATACATTATTTTTGGGACAAAATAAGTTATTATATATATTTTCTAAAGTGAGAGTTGAAAATATATTAATTTGGAACTACAAATACAATAATACGAAAATACATGTATGAGATACCCCCATCCTTGGGAAGAAAATACGAAAATAAATACTTGAGAAGTATTAATACAAAAATATTGCTTAAACAATTATCCCAAAACTAAATATAATTTAAAGTTAAAATGATTATTATTTTAACAAGTAATTATAACTTGGAATAATATTGGGAACATAAGAAACGTAACTCAAAAACGTTAAACTCTAAGCCAAGGCACGGCCCGTTCGTCTAATAGACAGTAGTACATTGTAGGTAGTCGTGTTTGCTGAATAAATTTGGGTTACGATTCTGAAGACGCAATACTGTGAGTTCATAACCCCACCATTTTACGGTTTTACATCTTTATAAATGTTTTCGGGGTGGAAAGACATGCACATTTTTCAGAAACATACAAAGTTTTCGATGAACAAAGATTGCATATTTTAGACAAAGCACGTTTTGCAAGAACATACGAGGTTTTTGAATAAACGAAAACTCATATTTCTAAATCTTGTTACGAATGGATTTCAAGGAACTCAAATGGTTTACGAATGATTCTTACTAAAGATACCGGTTTTACAAAACAAATGCGTATTATTGAAATGTGAATGATTTTCATGACTAGGGATGGGATCGTCTAGTTATAATATTGGGACTGGGTTGGTCTGCGTTTGAGGAACGGGACACCCAGTGAGTTCATGTCCCCCTTTTCTTTTAACTGTTTTAGTTTTATAACTTCGGGGGTGATATACATGTTATAATTGTTTATAAACGTTTTATGCATGCTATGATTAGCTTAAGGAGGGTTATTGCTAGATCATGTGAAAGGTGGGTATAACACTTAAGGCCATTAATCCTCATCGCAGGACCGATGGACATGAGTGATAGATTTATTTGGGTGTAGCGAGCCCACACCCATGAGGACCAGGGTGGACCATGTGGTGACTATGTCCACATACTAATGCCGTGGCAAAATTTGCTAGGTTTGAGTTTTCCTGCACATTTCACACATATCAATGGCCTTGCAAACCATTGGTGATATGTTTTTCCTTATTGCTACATACCAGGGACATACATACACACAACATACTTTAAAGGTTTATTCATACACATGCACATGAACTCGCTCAACTTTTGTTGATGTTTTTTTAAACTACATGTATTTCAGGGAACTAAGTGGATCTGGCAGGTGTGTGCATGTGTTTCAAGCTGCGTAATAAATAAAAGATGTCATCCGAGGTCGTTGGGTTTAGGAGATGTATCTTACTCCTGGACGAGATACATGTTTCTAAACTCGGGTTTGTTTAAGGTCTTTTGTCGAGTCTTGGTGAACTCCTTAAAACATGTTATGGTTTGTAATTTGAATTCGGTGTCAACATTTCAGACAAGTATGATGTGGTATTTTCAAACTTAAATTTATAGATGAACATCTTATGGTTTTATCATATAGCATTGTTATGATTGAATGCTATGGTATTAAGAAGTCACACCAATAACCACGCTTCCGCAAATGTCAGGGTGTGACAGCTTGGTATCAGAGCTTTGATCGTAGCGAACTAGGATTCCATCTCGAGTCTAGACTACGATCATTAGGGCTCTCACGAAAATGTTTTCATAACATATTTTCATTGCATACACAAAATGTCCAGATCCAGGAAACAAACATTTTTACAAATAAAAGACACAAAACACATTTCAAGGAATTCGTTTATAATTCAGTCTGAGAGACTGGGGAGTTAGTCTGAGAGACTAGCTGGGGAGTTCGGTCTGAGAGACTGGGTAGTTCAGCCTGAGAGGCTGGGTAGTCTGAGAGACTAGTTGGGACAGTTTGAGAAACTGGGAGGTTTAGTCTAAGAGACTAGGTGGTTCAGTCTGAGAGGCTGGGTGGGATAGTCCTGGGAAGACTAGGATACATACATGCTTACATTGTTACTACTTACATGCTTACTTGATGATTGTTGATATATGTGCATATGTTGTGATTGCTTTGTTACAGACACCGTGTCCTCTTCTGATAGTGGAGTATCAGATACCGTAGACCCTATGGCCATAGTTTCAGATGATGAGATCATCCCAGAGGATGAGGTTTTTACATCTGACACTACGAGTAGCGATGATGATGATTTCCAACCATTTGCTTTACCAGATTTTGGCGATGATATACCGCTAGCTGATGGTCTTCCTGGCGAGGATCTACTTCTTGTTCAGATCCCTGCTCCTTTTCCTCTTGCTGCATTTCCTCTCGAGGATCTGCCTCTTGAGGCCATGTCTGACGACGACATCGATCTTTTTATTGAGGGTCCCCCTGAGGGTGCCCAGGATGATGGAGCTCCAGTCGATGATGCCGTTGTCGCTCCACTAGTCAAGATTCCAGTCGCCGATGTCATTGCTGTTCCGCTTATTGAGATTCCTGTCATTGAGATTTCATCTGACCATTCTGGTCCTGATTCATTCAAGTCTGTGTCATCTACTACTCTACACGCACTGGGATTACAGCGTTATCCCACCGATTCTGATTCCGACACAGCTATGTCTGCCGCACCTGTTCCTCCACAGGACTTCGAGTTTGATGATGAGTTTGATCCAGTCTTTCCACACGACTTTGACCCTGAGCATGAGATTGAGTTTGTCCCCGATGATCAGCCTTTTGAGGCACCTGTCGTTCCTGACGATCAGCTCTTTGATATACCCGCTGATCTTGAGCTTGCACCAGCTGACCCTGAGCCTTTGATTGCACCCGAGCCCATACCTGTTCATGATCCTCTACCGGAGCATGACCCCGTTGACATTCCAGTTGTTGCACCACTGTTACCTGACCCTCTACCTGCAACCGCAGACCATGCTCTTTTTGCTGACCATGTAGATCCCCGTTATACATTCACCCGCAATGGGTGGATAGATGAGGACGACGATGACTTGCCTCCTTTTGTTAGACCTGTTACTCCCCCACCTGCACCAACATATGCACCAGTTGACATTGCCCCGTTTCACCCACATGTGTCAGACATACACCGCACCGATCTACCGGTCACGTTCCTACAGGATATTCCTCCACCCCGTCCAGGGGAAGGACCATCTAGCCAACCATCTGGTCATGTCCCACCTGTGTTGGTTTCTTTTCCTTTCATGCCACAGTTTTCACATATTGCACTATTTGCTGCTGCACCATCGGGCGAGCCACTGATTTGGTTTCCGTCCAACACGATGCCTTTTTCTGATCCATACCATCCCTTCCATTACACTGGATACACGAGGGATGAGCTACTCCTATCCTTACAGCTCCAGCAGGAGATGTTGTGTCGTAGAGTCATGGATCTTGAGAGGATTCCGCATCCTCCACCTTGCACTTGTCAGTCACCATTCGCGACTCCACCCGCTCCTCTTTTACCATACCCAGACTTTGATATTCGCTTCCTTACTATAGAGCAGCAGGTTAGCTATCTGTTGCGTCATGTTCATGCCCTCAAGGAGGAGCTAGTGCATCTGTGTAGTTTGCTTTTCGTTCCTCCACCACCTCCTCCTCCACCATCAGCATAACAGTTTTTGGTTTTATGCAGGTAGCATACTTTTGGTGAGAGTGCAGCTATTGAGCCCAGATTGCACAGCCTTTTGACGACCACTTTTTGACCTTTGACTTTTGATTGTTGTAGTTTGATGGATAGTTTGGACAAGGGTGATGTGACCCTATAGTCCCTTTTGATATATGGTACATTTGTGAAACATGTAAAACTGTAATTGTGGTCATTGATATATGAAAGCTCAATCGCAACATTCTCATTATATACGTTGTTGGATTACTTGTTTGTGTTATGACATGGGATGTTATGTGTTTACTTGTGTTGATGAATGTTATTACTTACACATACTACATACTTATATACACAAATAACTGACCTATACAATCTTCTTTAGAAGATGCCTCCTCGAAGAGAAACTCGACTGCCCACAACAGAGGCTGAGTTACAAGAACAGATTTCACGAGCGATAGCACAACACGAGGCCCTGCGCTCTGAACATAGCCGGGCTACCTCTGGAAGTAACCCACCTCATGGTAATGTTTAAGTCTCTAAGGACACATTACGTTACATTTGGATATTCCATGTGCGATCACTAATGCTTACTGTGAATGATGTTACTTGTACAGGTTGTACCTATAAGCAGTTCTTAGACTGTAAGCCTTTGAATTTCGATGCCACCGGGGGTGCAGTAGCTTTTGTCAGATGGACGGAGAAGACTGATTCTGTGATAAGGATGAGCAAATGTGCTCCTGATGCGTGTGAAGTGTGTATATGAATTTAAGTATATTTTAAGCCCTTTTACACTTTCTTTAGCCAAGTTTTAAATTTATAAAACACGATATTTACTAACACTAAACACACATATGGGCAAGTGCACCCATCGTGAGCGTAGTATAGTGTTGGTAAGATACCGAGGTCGTCTAAGGACACAAGAGCTTTTAGTACCGGTTTATCCTCAACGTCTAATCAAATCAAAACGTTTAGAAAAATGTTTTAAGCTAAGAAAAATAAAAACTAATTTAAAATGCTGAAAAATAAAAATAAAAGAAAAACAGATAGACAAGATTAATCACTTGGTTCCGACTCGTGTATAGTGTAACCTTTGATTATTTCCGCACTTTTGCACTTATTTAAGAGATTATCTTAGTTATTGTAGTAGGCCCCTCTTTTGAAGGTGACGTTACCCTCAACCCAGTAGTTTGAGTCAGCAAGGATACAATCCTAAAGGGTCGGATTATTGAAAGATAATGATCTAAGTTATTAATGCAAATTATGGTAGGCCCTTCTTTTGGAGGTCACGTTACCCTCGACTAAGTAGTCTGAGTCAGCAGGGATACAGTCCTAAATAGCCGGGTTATAGTATTAATAGTAGTTTAACTTATGAGGGGATCAAAGAGTTTGGACCCCCGCCATCCAATACCGTTAAGTATTGAAGGAGGTCCTACTAAATTTGACCCAGGTCCATTGCAGGACCTCTAAACGCTGAACAATGGCAAGACTCTTACCAAACCGTTCCCTTAACCCCCGACCAGGTAGCCAACATACCTCCATATAGACCGTGGAGATATGAATGGTGAAAATCTTTTATTTTATATAGACAGTAAAATAATGTCAAGACACCACGGAAAAACGATAAGGAAGAATCACCTTCAACATAAGAAACTAGTTATTAAAGTCATTAATACAAAACCAAGTAAAAAGTGCGAAAAGATTAGAAATAAAAGTCTTCACCAAGTGATGTAAGAGACTTAGGCAAACATGGCCTTGATTGTCAAGAACTCTTACGATCAATCTTGGATCCCGAGACGACTCACACACTCTATGATGGACAATGGATGATGGTGGTGGATGATGGTGTTATGGTGGTGGTGGGTGGTGGGTGAAGTGTGAGAGAGGTGGTGTGCCAAGGGATGGTTTGAGCTTGAGCCAAGCATTCCTATTTATAGGCTAAACAGAAGCTCGGGCACGGCCCCGTGTCCACATCCTCTCTTTCTTCATTAAATGCACCTTGTCTTTATTAGTTGACCACGCCCCCGTGTCCGCTGAGCACGACTCCGTGTGCAGAAGAATCTTTGTACTATGAAGATTTGCCTGGATTGAGCGAATCTTATAGTTGACCACGGCCCCGTGTCTGCTGAGCACGACCCCGTGATGGGCAATAGAAGCTTCTACCACTTTGTCTTTTCTGCTGACGCTTGGGCACGCCCCCGTGCTGGCTGAGCACGGGGCGTTTTCAGTCTTCTGTCTTCTTGTTTTGCTTAGGAAGATGCTTGTCGTGGGGTCAGGCATGTCACATTTGTTCCTTTTCTTGTATTTATGTTAGATTTTGCTGTCTTTTTGCTTCTTTTGTTAATTTGAGCTCATTTAATCCTGAAAATACAAAAGGAAGACAAAAGCACACTTTTTCCAACATTAGTACTAAAAAAGGGTTAGTTTTATGCCACAATTGATGTAATTTATATGTTGCATTTTGCACATATCAAATACCCCCACACTTGAATCTTTGCTTGTCCTCAAGCAAAACTCTTTAGTTTGTGGCTTTTGCACTCCCAAATGGAATGGGTAGAAAAGAAGGTTTTTGGGCTTGTCATAGAGTGTCGGGATTTCCAAGATTCTTTATTTAGTTTTATTTTTATTTATTTACAATCCTATTCGTCATGATTTATTTAAAACTTTTCATAAGATAAATTACTTATTAGGGCATAACATGCCTCTTTAAAATTTTATTTATATACAAGTTCACATACCTCATGGGGGATCACTCAACACTCGGCCGAAGATGTATTTTAGTGGATCACTCGAGAGCGGCATGGAACTTACTCCTACCATAGGCTTGCCAAGCAATAAATCCTCCTCATTTTTAACTATATACCTTTATAAATATTAAGAGGACTTTTTGGGTGAAGGGTTAGGCTTGGGTTAAAGGTAGGTGGTTGGGTTAGTGGTTAGTGGTTAGTAGAAAAAGGGCGAAAAGCGTAACAAGCGTCGGTTTTCGTAGGACTTTCTATTTTTGTAACTTTTATTTTGATGAAGCTATTATTCAAACAAAGTTATTTTTGATAAAATTGTTTGTTTATTTTCTTTTTGCTTCATAATCAACACATTTTTTTTGAAAGTCATATGAGAAACCGAACTTGTTACTAAAACAAAGGGTTAAAAATGAAAAAGGTTTTGGTGGGTGAAAGGGTGTTTGTTTGGGTTATGAAATGAAAAGGTTTTGGCTCAAAGGGGCTAACTAGGGGGATTTTGGGTAGGTGGTAAAAAAGAAAAAAGAAAAATAATGGTGTAGAAATAAAAAGGGTTAGCCCTAATGCCTCCATCATTTACTTACTCGAGTTTAAGTTGGTAAGGACCGGGAATGTATCGTCATGGCAAGTTCTAGAGTCGTAAGAACCAAGCGGCTATTCACACAAGAAACGGAAAATGAGCATTTAGTTTAAAGATATGTATTTGTATGCTCAATAAAGGCTCAAAACTCACTTTTGTGGGAATGGGTTTTTATGTGATCAAGTATATATAATTGAATTTTAACTTAAGCTTGTCATGCCTTTTCATAATTTTCTTATGTTGGTTCTTTTTATCACGACGCAATCGGTTGTAAATTCGTAAAAATATAACCTTGTTAGAACTTGAAATTCCCAAATTAAACCTAGACAAGTAAAAAAACTGAATTTTTTTTTTGAAAAAAATTTGGGGTGATTAGCGGTTCCAATAGAGTTTTGTGTAAGGCTTGTATTTAGGACTTTCAAGATTCAAGGTTTTAGCATCCCCCCCCCCCCACACTTAAATTACACATTGTCCTCAATGTGTCCCAAAAATAACTTTTTAGGTTGATTGAATGTGTAAAAAGGTGTGAAAAAGCAAGAATTTTGTGTTACTGGGCGCTGAACACGGCCCCGTGTTGTCCGGGCACGGCCCCGTGTTCAAGTGCCAGTAACAAAATTAAATCAAGAGAAACAGAAGCCTGGACATGGGGGCGTGTTGGGTGAGCACGGCCCGTGTCCAGTTTACCTGAACTGGGTATTTCTGCAGACTGTGCAGCACGGGGCCGTGTTGGGCGGACACGGCCCGTGCCTAACCTACTGTAAACGAAGAATTTTGTCGGATGGTCCTGTTTTCCTGCATGGGGTGCTGGTTCAAGCTTCCCTTGTATCCTTTGCCATCTCAAGTGTGTTTTATTCCTGAAAATTAAAACTAACTAAAAAACATAAAAATTATTCTAAACTAAGGATAGTTCCGCGGAATGCCTCCGTGGTGCGCCACGTTTATAAGGGTCCTTGGCTAGACCCAAAGCCTGGTCATATGTCACTCAAGTGGGATGTTTCGCATTCCATGTTGCACCGTCGGAGAGCATCATCCAAGCTTGAGTCTATGACCTTCATGTAGTCGACCGGGTTTTCGTCTTCTACTCTCTTTCCAACTCCAAACTTTACTTCCTCGTCCCCAAACTTCAACGTTAGTGTTCCGTCATTCATGTCAACCACTGCTTGGGCGGTGGCTAGAAATGGCCTCCCGAGGATGAGAGGAACATCGGCGTCTTCTTCCATGTCTAGGATGACAAAGTCGGTTGGGAAAACGAAATTGTCAACTTTAACCAATAGGTTTTCAGCGACACCTTGTGGAATTTTGATGGATCTGTCGGCGAGTTGTATGCTCATCTTTGTAGGACTCGTTGTTCCTAGGCCAAGTCGTCTGAACATCGATGTGGGCATGAGGTTAATGCTAGCCCCAAGATCGGCTAATGCATTACGAACGGGGGATTCCCCAATCCAGCAAGGAATTGTGAAGCTTCCGGGATCGATTTTCTTTTGTGGAAGTTTGTTGAGTACTAAGGCGGAGCATTCTTCGCCTAAGTTAACTAATTGCAATGATTCAATTTTCCTTTTATGAGTGAGGAAGTCCCTCATAAATTTTGCATATTTAGGCATTTGGATAAGTACCTCGATAAAAGGAATATTAACATGTAATTGTTTTAATAGATTTTTGAACTTTGCGAATTGCTCATGGGTCTTTTGACGATTTAACCTACCGGGGTACGGAATCGGAGGAGTCATGGTGGGCTCTTGATTCGGTAACGAAGCCTTTTCTGGTTGGGGTACGGGTGGAGTCGTGGTTTGGCTAGACTAGCTTCTTTCATCTGACGGTAATGGAGCCTCCTCAGGACCCACGGTTCGATTTCTCAACGTGATGAGATGTACTTGTGCTTTTGGGTTGGTTTCGGTATTGCTAGGTAACGCGCCTTGAGGTCTCTCGGAGAAATTTTGAGCTACTTGATTTAATTGTTTTTCAATGTTTTGAATGCTAGCTTGTTGATTTCTAAAATTCGATTCCAATTGCTGAAATCGATCCGAGTTTTTCTTTTCGGTGTCGGAGATGAGGCGAGATACAGTATCTTCAAGCCTTTCTCGTCCACCTTGTTGTTGAGAAAAGTTTTGTGGTTGTTGAAAGTTAGTTCGTTGGTTTTGTTGGTTACTACTATTGCCGGGATCTCTCCAACCAAGGTTTGGGTGGTTACGCCATCCTTGGTTGTAGGTACCCGTTGGAGGACCTGACGGCCTAGGTCTGTTATCAATGTAGTTTACCGTTTCTGTTTGTTCATCTAATTCTTTCATACAACTCCAATTTTCATGTGGCCCACCACACCCTTCACAAGCCATAACCGAGGCCGTTTTTGTCATTTCTAGCCTTTTGATTTTCGAAGAGAGGGCCTCGATTTGGGCTTGTAAAGAAGTGCTTTCATCAACCTTATGGGCGCCCGGGGCAATAGATTTATTACCTCGGGGAGTGTGCCATTGAAAATTGGTTTGAGCAATTTCCTCAATTTGATTATATATTTCATTTGGGCGACGATTACCTAAAAGTCCCCCGGAGCTAGAATCAAGTGTTTGTCTTGTGTGTGGTAACAATCCATTGTAGAAAGTGGATACTTGTTGCCATACCGCAAGACCGTGATGAGGACACTTTCTTAGTAGCTCCTTGAACCTTTCCCAAGTTTCATATAAGGATTCCCCATCCTCTTGTGAATATGTATTAATTTCAGTCATTAATTTAGCCGTTTTAGCAGGAGGGAAATACTTATATAGAAACTTTTGGGCTAGTTCATCCCAGGTGTTTACCGAGCCAACTGGGAGGGTGTTAAGCCAAGCCTTAGCTCGGTCTTTTAGTGAAAATGGGAACATTCGAAGGCGGATGGTGTCATTTGATGCTCCATTGATCCGAAAGGTATCACATATTTCTAAGAAATTAGTAATATGTAGATGGGGATCCTCGTCCGCAAGCCCATGAAAAGTTGCGGAGTTTTGAAGCATTTGTATCAAATGCGGTCGAAGTTCAAAGTTATTGGCTTCGACATTCGGTGCATTGATAGCGGCGCCGAGATTACCTACGGTGGGCCGTAGGTAATCCATGAGGGTACGTTGATCCGCCATTGGAAGTGGGTCCCCCAAAACTTTCTCTTGATTTTTAGCTTTAAGTCTTTTTCTGAGAAAGCGTTCGGGTTCTTCTAGAGGTTCTTTTATGTCTCTACTAGAACTGGAGCTCATGCACTACGTAGGAAGTTCAAATGTGGCGCCAAGTTTCCAAGTCCTGCGATAAAAACAGAAAAGAATGTTGGTCAGAAGGTTCACCACGGCCCCGTGCTCAGTGAACACAGCCCGTGGTCAAAATTACAGTAATTGTTCTCCGGATCCCTGTTACTAGGAGTTGGACACGGCCCCGTGTTGCACCAACACGGCCCCGTGCTCAGCTCTCTGTAACTCGGAAAATAAAAACTGCCAGTGATAATGCTGAGCACGGCCCGTGTCCGACCAGGCACGGCCCGTGCCGAGCTCAGCAGAAACTGAAAAACTAAGAAAATTCCTAAAAAAATTGAAAAATAAGAAAAAAAACGATTAGGCCGTTGATTCCTAATTTCTTAAAATCCTTGTGTCCCCGGCAACGGCGCCAAAAACTTGATGCGTGTGAAGTGTGTATATGAATTAAAGTATATTTTAAGCCCTTTTACACTTTCTTTAGCCAAGTTTTAAATTTATAAAACACGATATTTACTAACACTAAACACACATATGGGCAAGTGCACCCATCGTGAGCGTAGTATAGTGTTGGTAAGATACCGAGGTCGTCCAAGGACACAAGAGCTTTTAGTACCGGTTTATCCTCAACGTCTAATCAAATCAAAAAGTTTAGAAAAATGTTTTAAGCTAAGAAAAATAAAAACTAATTTAAAATGCTGAAAAATAAAAATAAAAGAAAAACAGATAGACAAGATGAATCACTTGGTTCCGACTCGTGTATAGTGTAACCTTTGATTATTTCCGCACTTTTTCACTTATTTAAGAGATTATCTTAGTTATTGTAGTAGGCCCCTCTTTTGTAGGTGACGTTACCCTCAACCCAGTAGTTTGAGTCAGCAAGGATACAATCCTAAAGGGTCGGATTATTGAAAGATAATGAATTAAGTTATTAATGCAAATTATGGTAGGCCCCTCTTTTGGAGGTGACGTTACCCTCGACTAAGTAGTCCGAGTCAGCAGGGATACAATCCTAAATAGCCGGGTTATAGTATTAATAGTAGTTTAACTTATGAGGGGATCAAAGAGTTTGGACCCCCGCCATCCAATACCGTTAAGTATTGAAGGAGGTCCTACTAAATTTGACCCAGGTCCATTGCAGGACCTCTAAACGCTGAACAATGGCAAGACTCTTACCAAACCGTTCCCTTAACCCCCGACCAGGTAGCCAACATACCTCCATATAGACCGTGGAGATGTGAATGTTGAAAATCTTTTATTTTATATAGACAGTAAAATAATGTCAAGACACCACGGACAAACGATAAGGAAGAATCACCTTCAACATAAGAAACTAGTTATTAAAGTCATTAATACAAAACCAAGTAAAAAGTGTGAAAAGATTATAAATAAAAAGTATTACACTAGACACTTGTCTTCACAAAGTGATGTAAGAGACTTAGGCAAACATGGCCTTGATTGTCAAGAACTCTTACGATCAATCTTGGATCCCGAGACGACTCACACACTCTATGATGGACAATGGATGATGGTGTTATGGTGGTGGTGGGTGGTGGGTGAAGTGTGAGAGAGGTGGTGTGCCAAGGGATGGTTTGAGCTTGAGCCAAGCACTCCTATTTATAGGCTGAACAGAAGCTCGGGCACGGCCCTGTGTCCAGTGGGCACGACCCCGTGTCCACATCCTCTCTTTCTTCATTAAATGCAGCTTGTCTTTATTAGTTGACCACGCCCCCGTGTCTGCTGAGCACGACCCCGTGTGCAGAAGAATCTTTGTACTAAAGGTGGTAATGGGAACGGTAATGGTCGAGGACCAGGTTGTTTTAATTGTGGAGACGTAGGGCATTTCAAGAGAGAGTGCCCAAAGCTCAATCAAGCTCAGGGAAGGGTTTTCAACATCGGAGCGAGGGAAGCTCGACAAGATCCAAATGTAGTTACTGGTACTTTCCCTATCAACCAACGCTTTGCATCTGTACTGTTTGATAATGGTGCCGATTATAGTTTTGTATCACCAGAGTTTAAGAATATACTTGGGTTGGTAGCTAGTAAGCTAGATATTCCATATTCGATAGAACTAGCTAATGGAAAGCTAGTAGAAGCAAATGAAGTCATCAGAGGTTGCGTGATATAACTGGGAGAGCACGAGTTTACGCTGGATCTGCTGCCAGTCGAGTTGGGAAGCTTCGACGTGGTAGTAGGGATGGATTGGTTGTCGAGCAACCGAGCAAAGATTGTATGTCACGAGAAGATCATTGGCATTCCAATGGCGAATGGAGACACAATTGTGGTACATGGAGAGAAGCAAGATACGCCTCTAAGGATCATTAGTTGCTTGAAAGCCCGCAGATGTTTGCAGAAAGGATGTGTCGCCTTCCTGGCACACATTGTGGACAAGGAAGCCGCTGAGCCAAAGCTAGAAGACATCCCAGTCGTGAAGGAATATCATGAAGTCTTCCCCGAAGACTTGCCAGGATTGCCGCTGCAGCGACAAGTCGAATTCCATATTGACTTAGTTCTAGGCGCCGTGCCTGTAGCTAAGGCACCATACCGACTTGCACCTTCAGAAATGCAGGAGTTGTCGACGCAACTTCAGGAGCTATTAGACAAGGGATTTATCAGACCAAGCTTCTCGCCTTGGGGAGCTCCAGTTTTGTTCGTTAAGAAGAAAGATGGTAGTTTCCGCATGTGTATCGACTACCGGGAGCTAAACAAGTTGACCATTAAGAATCGGTATCCTTTGCCGAGGATTGATGACCTGTTCGATCAACAGCAAGTTTCGAGTTTTTACACTAAGATCGATCTTCGATCAGGTTATCACCAGTTGAGAATACAAGAGGAAAGTATTCCGAAGACTGCATTCAGAACTCGATATGGACATTACGAGTTCCTGGTTATGCCGTTTGGTTTGACAAACGTGCCAGCAGTATTCATGGATTTGATGAATAGAGTTTGCAAGTCGTACCTCGATAAGTTTGTGACCGTGTTTATCGACGATATTTTAATCTACTCGAAGACGAAGGAAGAACATGAGCAACATCTAAGAGCTATCTTAGAGCTGCTCAAGGAAGAGAAATTGTACGCGAAGTTCTCGAAGTGCGAGTTCTGGTTGTGCGAGGTTCAGTTCCTTGGTCACGTGGTTAACGGAGATGGAATTCATGTGGATCCCACAAAGATCGAGCCGATCAAGAATTGGGAGACTCCGAAGACGCCAACCGAGATTCGACAGTTCCTAGGTTTGGCAGGATATTACCATAGATTTATTGAGGATTTTTCGAAAATCGCTCAACCATTGACCTCCCTTACTCAGAAAGACAAAAAGTACGAATGGGGAGATAAACAAGAAGAAGCTTTTCAGTTGCTGAAGAACAAGCTTTGCCATGCACCCATCTTATCCCTACCGAAGGCACCGATGACTTCGTGGTATATTGTGAATCCTCGCGTCAGGGATTGGGATGTGTATTGATGCAGAGACAGAAAGTTATAGCATACGATTCGTGCCAATTGAAGGTTCATGAGAAGAACTACACCACACATGATTTGGAATTAGGCACGGTGGTGTTTGCATTAAAGATCTGGCGACATTACTTGTATGGCACGCGCTGTACAATCTTTACTGATCATAAGAGCTTACAGCATATATTCGATCAGAAAAAGCTGAATATGAGACATCGACGATGGGTTAAGCTGTTGAACGATTATGATTGCGAAATTAAGTATCACCCAGGGAAGGCGAATGTGGTCGCAGACGCCCTGAGTCGGAAAGAAAGAATCAAGCCCATAAGGGTTAGGGCTTTGGAAATGATTATTCAAACGGACCTCTCGTTGCGAATTCATGCCGCGCAGAGAGAAGCTCTTAAGGAAAAGAATCTTGAGGATGAGTATCTCTGTGGGATGGAGAAACAGTTGGTACCAAACGAGGAAGGAACGTTGTGCTTCATGGGAAGAATTTGGGTTCCCCTCTTCGGTGGTCTACGAGGCGTTATTTTCGATGAAGCTCACAAGTCACGGTAATCGATCCATCCAGGATCGGATAAAATGTACCTAGATTTAAAGGATTTTTATTGGTGGCCGAGATTAAAAGGTGATGTTGCAACGTATGTTGGCAAATGTTTGACTTGTGCCAAGGTAAAGGCTGAATATCAGAAGCCTTCAGGTCTTCTGCAACAACCTGAAATACCCATGTGGAAATGGGAGCAGATTTCAATGGACTTTATAACGAAGTTACCAAGGACGCCCAGAGGTCATGATATGATTTGGGTAATCATAGACCGTCTGACGAAATCTGCACACTTTTTGGCGATCAAGGAAAAGACAACACTAGCAAGCTTGCTGAGCTATACCTAAGAGACATAGTTGCACGGCATGGAGTGCCTGTCTCGATCATTTATGATAGAGACGGAAGGTTTGTGTCAAGGATCTGGCAATCCTTCCAAGAAGCCTTTGGTTCTCAGTTAAATCTGAGTACTGCATTCCATCCACAGACTGATGGCCAGAGCGAACGAACGATTCAAATGCTAGAAGACATGTTACGAGCTTGCGTGATGGATTTAGGTGGTAGTTGGGACACTCACTTACCCTTGGTAGAATTCTCGTACAACAACAACTACCATGCGAGCATCCAAGCTGCACCATTTGAGGCTCTCTATGGACGCAAGTGTCGATCACCGTTATGCTGGGCAGACATGGGTGATAGATAACTTGTTGGTCCTGAATTGGTTCAAGAGACGACTGATAAGATTACACAGATCCGAGAGCGCATAAAGGCGGCTCGTGATCGACAAAAGAGTTATGCGGACCGAAGAAGGAAACCTTTGGAGTTTCAAGTGGGAGATATGGTTTTATTGAAGGTTTCACCCTGGAAGGGTGTAGCACGCTTTAGGAAGCGTGGGAAGTTGAACCAAGATACATTGGACCATTTAAAATCCTGGAAAGGATTGGTCTGGTAGCTTACAACTTGGATCTTCCCACAGAACTGAATGGAGTTCATGATACATTTCATATATCTAATCTAAAAAAGAGTCCAATTCAAGAAACAGTTGTCATTCCTGCCGATGAAGTCCACATTGACGACACACTCCACTTTACTGAAGAACCTGTTGAGGTTACTGATTGGAAGGTTAACAAGAGGCGACGGTGTAGTGTTAAACTCGCCAAGTTTAGTTGGAATACGCGACATGGCCCATAATTCACTTGGGAACGTGAGGATCGCATGAAAGCAAAATACCCACATTTGTTCCCCAAGACCCCTGCAGCCAGTAGCAGAACTAAAATTTCGGGACGAAATTTTCTTAACAGGGGGAGAATGTGACAACCGTAAAAAATACAGGTATCCGGACAATTAATTAATATTGATTAGTGCTTAATGACTGTGCTGAATTACAATTAATGACTTAAACTATTTTCTGATTACTGCAACATACTTACATGTGCATCACATATTACATAACATCATCTCATTATCACATGCAAACTTTATTGACATACATGATGCACAAAGCACAGTTAGCACAGTTAGCGGATAACTCAGAAAAATGCTGACGACGTTCAGTACATAGATAAACAGTGTTTGGAGACCTTGTATGGGCCAGAGACTAAGTTTCACACTAGTATAGTGTGTAGGAAAGTGAGGACCATAAAACTGCTTCACTAGGTGATAGTTTAAGTGCCGGAAAGTGCCTAAAACCCACTTTAAGTGCTGAATTCAACACATTTCAGCAAAATTCAGCAATTTAACAAGCTTGTAACATGCAAAAAATATGGTAAAATGGTCCTCAATGCTTTCCTAAGTGTCGGGAATTAAAAGAGTCACAAAAGGGTACTCAAAGAACACTAAACGGAATAGTTTGACACTTTAACGAACCAGTATCTAACCGAACAACCGGACACTACCCGAAACACCAAAATTATACTAGAGACATTGTTTTAATGTTTCTGAGCTAGTTACGATCCCCGAACACCCTAACACACTATATAACACATCATACACTTAAACACTAACCTACACACTTAACATCTAACTATATTACCTAACTTAACATTAAATCCCAACCAATACCCCCCCCCCCCTTAAGTGGACGGTCACAATGACCCCACCAAAATCTCCACTAAATCTCATTTGATCTTACTTGATCCTCTAAAGATTGATTAAGGATATGTTGTGTACTATGGGATCACATGAACCATTGGTTAAAAGCCTAATTGGGATTATAAGTAAACCATCATCATCAACATCTCTCACACTTCACAACACCCTTCATCTCCCTCCCTCTCCTCCCACTCTTGGCCGAGAACTACACCCACACCACCACCACTTTTCATCTATCATTCATTCATTCCAAGATCATTCTAAGGTGTAAGGAGCCATACAAAGGAGCTTGGTGCTTGTGGATCTTGAAGGACCTCCATCAATTGCTATTATCCTCCACTTTTGTCATCACCATCTCTTGTGTTCTTCCCTAGCCTTGTGCTAGTTGAAAGACTCTCATGATCCTTATTTACTTCATATGTTGTTAGTTAAATGATGATGTACATTGATAAACTTGATGAACACTAAAAAACATAATCATAAATTTCTAACATAAGCTTGATATATGATGAAACTATGCTGTTTAGTGTATGAATGATACATGCTTGTTATTTACTTGAGATTATGATGTTGATCATCATAAGGAGCTTGCTAGATTGTGATTAAACACATGATCTAGCAAGAGAGAGGATGATTATGTGATAAAACAAGATGATCATCCTCATGTGTTGAGCATGAACTTGAAGAATAAAGTGATTTCTTAAAAAATAATAAACAAAGTGAGTTAGTAATCTTATGGATCTAAGATTTATGAATGGTTTTCCAAAAGAACCAAGTTCAAAATGTGATTTTTAGAAGATCTTGGTTCTTACTTAAATATACATTATTTTTGGTGATAAAACAAGTTTAAGAACACTTTGTTTACAAGAAAAATTCAAAAGAATGATTTTTAAAGAAATAAACACTCAAATCTTTCAAGAATGAGATTTTTAAAGAAATAAACACACTTTAAAGGGTAACTAAACCTACTAAACACACTACCAAATTCCTACAAGTTTGTAATAAAAGTTCAAGTTCATGTTGTAGTGCAAATAACATTGTTTTTGCACTTGGTAAGTGTAGTTGTTTAGGGATTGATTGTTGATTGTTTGTGATGATTTTTGAAAAGAAAATGATATGCTTTAATAGCATGGACACCTCCATTTTTAAGGGAAACTATGACAAAATTTTCTAAAAATACAAACACTTAGAAAAATATTTTCTAACAAACATTAACAAGTGTGTTTTAACTATGGTTTTCAATATAAACTTTGCCACATATTTTGTTACAAAAATACAAGTATTGGAGGTTGGTTTTTGTAAGTAAAAATGAATAAATATGTATTTAGAATATATATTTACATTAAAGACACCTGTGTGAATATTTGTATACTTGGTGAAATAGTTATATTATTTTAGGGTAAAATAATATAACTTAACAAAATACCAAGAATTTACAATCCAAAATAATACCAAAAATCACAAGGAATAAATATATAAGTTACACACTTAATATTGTGAAACCGAACGCAAGAATGTAACTTACAAAATATTCCGAAAAATACCGTTATAAATATATTTTTGGTAAATATTATTTTGGATACAAAAGGAATGAAAGTATGATTTTTATTATTATTACAAGTTATATCATACTCTGACAAAAGGAGAAAATATATTACTTTTGGAAGTAAAATATATTTTCTTGAATATTTAGAAGATATATGATTTTTGGGAAAAATATATATTTTCTGGACAATACATTATTTTTGGGAAAAATAAGTTATTATATATATTTTCTAAAGTGAGACTTGAAAATATATTAATTTGGAACTACAAATACAATAATACGAAAATACATGTATGAGATACCCCCATCCTTGGGAAGGAAATACGAAAATAAATACTTGAGAAGTATTAATACAAAAATATTGCTTAAATAATTATCTCAAATGTCACACCCCGACCACGTAAAACAATAAAACGTGGCGGAAACGTCGGGAAGTGTTGTAACAGAATCATTGTTTCACAACCATGGATTAAACAGTTTCGTTTTTTTAAATTAAACGTATTACATTACATTGGAATTAGAAACAAAACAAGAACAAATAGAATTTCATTGTTATTAAGTCACTAAGGCCTAGTCCATTCCTATGTGAGCGTACACAAAAAATCATCATCAAACATCATCAACTATGGTACCTGAAACACACGTGAAAATATGTCAGCATAAAAATGCCGGCGAGTACATAGGTTTTATATGAGTGTCAGATTCATGGCTCGTTTTACATGTTGCAATACTTATTTAAAAACCTTGTTTTGAAAAGTATAATATTGCGACATAATTAACCAACTCAAATTAAGTTGGTTATAATGTGCAAAATCTCGTAGCCATGATTCTTAACTCCAAAACATTTGTTTTATTAAAGAGTTAAATGCCATTTTAGTCCCTATGGTTTTAGTCATTTTGTCAGTTTAGTCCAAAGGTTTCATTTTTAACCTGTGGATCCAAAAAGGTTTCACCGTTGCCATTTTAGTCCACTGGGTTAACTTCATCCATTTTTTCTGTTAACCAGAAGGGCAATTCGGTCATTTTATATGTAATTCTGTTAACTAGAAAGGCAATTCGGCCATACAAAATGACCGAATCGCTCTTCTCATTAACAGAAATAATGGATGAAGTTAACCCAGTGGCCTAAAATGGCAACAGTGAAACATTTTTGGACCCACATGTTAAAAATGAAACCTTTGGACTAAACTGGCAAAATGACCCAAACCACAGGGACTAAAATGGCATTTAACTCTTTATTAAATCAAATTGTAAAATATCTCATAAAAACTCGTTAATAAAACTCGTATGGCTTATATTATTCAGAAAAATCCTTGTGTGACATTGTTTCGAAATCGTTTACCCAAGTGATCTAGATAACACAACGATATATAATGTGTTAAAAGCACTTATATATAGGAAGTACCAGCGGCGTATCCATCATGCTTTTAACACATTACACCCGCCCCGTTACCTAATCACTTCCCTAACCCAATAGCTCAAACAGTTACAAATGGTTCACATAAATCAGATGGTTATAAACGGTTCACATAAATCCAACGATTACAAATGGTTCAAAACGTAAAACAATTGTGCTAGCATGTTAAGTGAACATACATAGCAAAACATAATGAAATCATGTACTAATAGTGTACTAATGAACATAGCAAGTATATGATATGAAAACATGGAAAGCACGAAAATAACAAGTAGGCACATGTGTTTCACCCCAAAACGTTTGGAAAACAGTAAAAGAGGAGTCTATGTACTCACTTGAGGGTGCTTAGAAGTCTTGAACAACAACCAAGCAAGGCTAGAGGGATCACGGAAATCAAACGGCACCTAATATAGGTAACTATGTAAATAACCGGACCTAAATCGGGATATCGGATAGAATGAGGTTTCGTAAACCAAATGAGTATAGAAACTCATGCAATATGGTTTAACAAAGCCTACATTCTAAAAGGAAACCTATCCTAAGTGCTTATGACCCATTACAACCCGTTTAGGTAGCTTACGCTACTTTAACGCGTCGTTCGCGTAAAACGCGTTCGAACCGCCTAACTAGTCCTATGATAAGTAATATATGCCTTAACATGTTTAATAATGTTTCCTAATCAGTTTAGATGTCAAAATTTAGGTTACATATGCTTAAAATGAATTTATGCGCAAAAAGGGCATTTTGGTCATTTTCCTAAGGCATATAAATTACCTATCATACAACTAACTAAATGAAGTGACCATAAGGTATAACCTCGGAAGGTTATTCCCTATACAACTATGGTCACCTAATGTGTTTGTTCGGATCCTAATGATCGACCAAACGGGTCGGGTTCGAAAGTATAACCGATTGTTTAGATCGCTTACCTTACGACCCTATATAAGCGCTAAACCTAAAGTGACGAGCTAAACATGTTAAAACATGTTTTACAAAGTTCGAAAACAGGTTTGGTATCAAAACAAACGGTTTTGATACCTAAAAGTAGTTTGGTTACAAAATACGCAAGAACACGCATTTTGGCCGAAACTTCGACTCGTCATTAAGCCTAGATAACGTGGTAATCAGTAGGTATAGTCACAAGAGACTAAAACCATCGTGATTACGCTCACGTTATGAAGTTCAAACGAACTTCATGTTGACCATAAACTGGTCAATGCAGAAAGTCAAACATAGTTTGACTTTCACGCTAAAACGCGTAAAAGAACGAAAGAGGATTTACAACGGGTCCAAGAATGGAAGCTTTGATCCGAATATTCTCAGGTATGAAGTGATAACACATCAACTTAGAGAACAAATTCAGATCAAAGGTGTGAGTTTGAGAGTGAAGTTGTTGGTGCATACATCTGTCGACTTCGTCTTGTATCGAGTCTTGTATTGTATTAGATAGATCAGGGCACGGAAAACGAGATAATAGGTGAATGGACTATTTCGCATGAAATAGAAAGGTGGCTATTTCGCACGAAATCACTTAGGTATTTCGCACGAAATGACTATTTCGTGTGAGATTGATTTCGTGTGAAGTGTTTCGTACGAAATCACCATGCCTATAAATACCTGATGTGTCTTGTCATTTGTAACGATCTGATTCCGGCAACGAAGTGCTGTCGAAGTGTCTCCAGGCTGTAAAACGTTGTATTTTCAATAAACGAGATAGTTAAAGTGATTTCTTATGTAATCCAGCTGAAATAACTCCGATATGTTTGTTTCCGCCTCTCATATTGGACAAGTTCTCTTCTGATCGACTCATTTGGGTCAGAAAACGATCCTACAAGTGGTATTAGAGCTCAGGAGGAAGAGTTCTTACCATTTCAGCTGCAAAATTTGATTTCTACACCTTCTTTTCAAAATTAAACTTGATTTCACGGTCAAAATGACTTGAATTTCTCACATTATATGCGAAACTGTGTTTTAACAAAGCCTTGAAATAATTAGATCTAAAATTGGACTAAAACCTATTCAATTTGACAAAATTTCAGCCGTTATGATGACATCAGCAGTATTTCGCACGGAATAGCATCAGTTTCATCCATTTCGCACGAAATACCACACTCATTTCGCACGAAATAGACATTTCGCTTGAAAGTTTTGTTATTTCGTACGAAATCAGTTATTTCGCACGAAATCAGTGTATTTCGCACCAAATTGGTATTTCGTTTGACTATTTCGCACGAAATCATTCATTTCGTGTGAAAGTCCTTATTTCGTGTGAACTTATTTCGTTTGAAGTTGTCTTGTAGGGTATTTTGTTTGAAGGGTATTTCGCATCAGTGTTTCGTTTGAAGGAGTTCATTCCGTGTGAAAGATTTCATTTTGTTTAAAAAAATATGACTTTGTGAGATTTTAGAAACCGAATCATGGAAGAAGAATTTTACAACGCATTTGCTACTCCGATTACTATTGCACAGAACACAATGTTAGAAAATGAAACGGGCACCATGCAAAAACCACCAAAGCTCATGAATATCGAGGAGTATAAAGGATGGGAGGAGAGATTCGAAAATTGGGTTCAAGCAAATTATTTGGATGCTTGGGAATGTGTTGAAACGAAATATATCAGACCATTGAATGATGGTGAAGAGGAGATTGCTATTAAAGATCTATGTGTTGATGATAGAAAGAAATACAAAAATGAAAAGATGATGATTAGTCTATTGCATCAAGCTGTTAAAGAAGATATCTTGGTTTTACTGCAACACAATGGGAGTGCGTATTCAATTTGGAAAGCATTAAAATCAAAGTTTGTAGGGAGCCAAGAGATGATTAAAAACAAAAAATCGCTTTTGAAAAAGGAGTTCGATCTATTTCGTGGTTTAAAAAATGAAAGCACCAAGCAGGTCATAGAAAGATATTGCAATTTAATTGTTAACATGGAAAGGTTGAGCATCACAAAGGATAATGAAGAGTTGATTGAAAAATTGGCTGATGCGTTGCCACATGAAGTTTGGGGCACATAGCTTATGATGTTAAGGAACAAGAAAGGGTTTAGCAATCTAACACTGAGCAAGTTTATTGAAAAACTTGAAGCTCAAGAGATGGAACAATGGAAGATCTCTAGAATGAAAGATTTTGATGGTGAACAAGACATTGGTCTATATTACAAAGGAGGTATCAGTGACAAAACAAATCTTTCACCAAAGATCGAAACTGCTTTCAATGTAAAAAGTTCATCTGGAGAGTCATCTCAAGGATCAAACAACAAAACGGGATTTTCGTCATATCCATCATTTGATCCAAACTTTTCAGCAACTAAGAATGGAAAGATGTTACAATGCAACATTGCATTAAACCTTGAGAATGGTCAGAATTTCTCGGAAGAGGTTGCAAAAGGTCACATGTCTTTATTGGTGACTGTGTTAGAATCATATGAAAGTTTAGTTGCAGGAAGGATCGGAAATCCAATGTTGACTAAAGAGGATTACGATCAGATCGATGCTGAAGAGATGGAGTTAATGGATATTAAATGGTGTTTGGCTAGTGTGTTGAAAAGAGCTAAAAAATTCAAACAGATCACGGGAAGAGATGATTTCCGTGATGCAAATGTTTCTACTTTAGGTTTTGATAAATCTAAAGTTACTTGTTTTCGTTGCAGGGAAAAAGGGCATTTCAAGCGAGAGTGCACAAAGCGCGAAGCAAGTGGAGCTGAAAATACATTCAACAACAATGATTACTATCGAAAAGCAATTTATCATCAAGTTGCTCAACAACCACATCAACAACAGACACAAACTGCACATGCTAGAAAGGTGATTGAAGATGAATCATCAAAGAAAGCATATTTGATGAACAAAATGATAAATCAAGATGATGAAAGAATTCCAGAAGGTTTCACTTGGGAAAATTTCGGTTGGGATGATTATGATCCTAACAAGAAGTAAAATCATAAAGCATTTGTTGCTCGAGTTGAGGAAGATAGTGATAATGATGATTATTATCCAAAAAGAATGAAAGAGCATTTAAGAATGCTAGAAGAGAGTGACAGTGATGATGAAAAAGTTCGAGTGAAAATGAAGAAAGTTAAAAAACCAGTTAGCAGTGATGATGAAGAAGTTCGTGTGATAAGGAAGAAAATAAAAGAAGTTCCAGCTTTCATGATTGAAGCAGAAGCTCATGCACAAAAGATTCCTGTGAAATGTGAAAACTGTGAAGCAGTGGAAAAGCAAAGCAGTACTTTGATTCATAACATGAACAGATTGAAAGAATCCTATGATGTTCTTAACAAAGCCATGAATAAATACAATCAATCAAGCAGTGAACAAGCAACAGCTATGAAAACACTTCAAGGAGCATTCATGACAAAGCAAAAAATTGTAAACAATTACATTGAAAAGTGTGCTGTGCTGGAACAGAAACTGGAAACTCAGAGGATAGAAACAGAGAGAGTTAATAGATTGTTAAAAAGTTACTCATGTACTTCTTATGTTATTGACAGGATTTATCCAACCGTTGAAGGCATGAAGGCATTTGATGAAGAGGAAGTATCTGAAGAAAAGAATTGTGAAAAAAAGAAGGATACTGAAGTAAAGAATTCTGGTAAGAAACATAGTGCCAGTTACAACAAGTGTCCACCCGCGCTTGAAAATGGATATTCTCCTAGAAATCCAAATTCAGAAAGAGTCAAAAAGGCAACAAACTTACAGTGGGAGTCTGAGCTATCAGTTAACTTGCAAGAAAACATTGATGTCACTTTTACATCATGTGACACTGATCATGAGTCCGAATTAATAAAGAAAGTGGTCGATCAGGTGTTGGATAAAGATGAGTCAGAGGAGTCAAAGTCGGAGTCCAAATCAGAGTCAAAGTTTGAATCCGACACGTCAAGCTCAAAAGTCAAAAAGGAGAAACGGGTTTATAATAAAGAATTTCTGTTATCAAAACCTAATTTGAATGACAAAACATTCAAAGTGGCTTATACTTTGAATGATTCTGACAAATTATATTCTGATGAAGAATTTCCAATAAGAGGTGTTAAAACTGAAATGATAAAAAAGGTTTTCAAACTAACAGAAATTAATATTTCTGAAATAAAAAATGTAAATCTTTCTGAAAAACATAAAAAGTACACCTCAAGAGATCAACAAAGGTTAAACAAGAAAAAGGGTTACAATTCTGGTTCTGGTTTTCAAAAGAAACCAAACCATAATGGTAATTTCAAAAGGAAAGATCTTTGATTTATTCCACCGAAAAATCATAAAAATGAAAAAACTTATAAACCAAAAACTGTTTTTGTTTCAGGAATATCATCTGAAGAAGAAAAGGAGCAATTGTTCAGAAAGGAGACAAACAAAGAATTCCTTGCAAAGAAGCAAGAAGAAATGAAGAAAGATGTTGCTCAGAAAAGGGAAATGAGAACCTGTTTTCAAGGTAAAACAATTGGTCATATTGCCAGGAACTGTCCAAAGGCAATCCAAACAAAACAGGGAGTTTCTCGTAAATTGAAAGATAAGATGGTTGAAAATGAACCACCAACCAAACCTTTTATAGTTTTCAAAAACTCGAAATTTGAGGTTGGTGAATGTTCAAAAGGTTTTTACAAAAGAAAAGCAAATCTTGACAACCAAAAGTGGGTAGTTAAGAAATCTGATGATATTTCTAGCAATGATTCTGATTCGTCAAAAGCAGAGGAGCTATTTCTGGCGATAAATCTGATTCCATAAAGTCAGAGGAGCCACAGTTTGAGAAAAAGAGTGAAAATTCGGTTCCACCAATGGATGATGCAAATTTTCCATCATTGCGAGCTGAAAATTTTAAATCAAAATTTGGAAAAGTTGAGATTTCAAATCAATTCTTTTCTGAGAAGAAAGAATTTGATGTTGAAAAAACCTTTAGCCCCAAAGTTCAAAATATTTTTGGAAAAATGGTTGACGGGAAGGTAAAAGGGGTAAAGGAATTCTATGAAAAGAAAACAAAGAAACCAGGCTCAAAACATCTCGGATGTCGGTTCGTTTGGTCGTACGGTTGCGTTGTTCGGTTAATTACGACGAAAATCGTAATGAACGCAAAAACGATCCAAATTACGCGACGAATGGAATTTTATCATGCCAATCACTAAAATAAAATATTTTAATGATTACATAAATTTTTGGATGTCCGGATATATTCAGGACGTAAGATATGCGCAGAAATGCAAACTTATGCACTTTTGACGCTTTTAGTCTCTATTGATCAAATAAGATTATTTTAGCATACCGAACCCCTCAAAGCCTATTTCTAAGCTATGTAATGGATATTTAGGGTATGTTTAACTTATGATCAAGTTCCGGAATGTTCGTTACAGTACGAATCCGCATACTTTCGTAGGTTGTCGAATTTAGTCCCTGTAAGCGAATAAACTTGATTTCGGCACACCAAACCTTCCAAAACTTATTTCTAAGTTATGTAAAGGTTATTTAAGGTATGTTAAGCCTATGTCACTGTTCCAGAGTGTTTGTTGCATTAAACTGGTTATATTTACACATCAGTGCGCGTATAACCTTCCAGAAAGCGATTTAGAGCCCCGAAATTGAACAACAATTGATATGTACAAATGATACACATATTTATACAAACCCCAAGTATGAAATACAATATTTCATTGGTTTGGTATTTGTTTGATGGTTGAAGTGACACAGGTGTCACACCAAAACTAAATATAATTTAAAGTTAAAATGATTATTATTTTAACAAGTAATTATAACTTGGAATAATATTGGGAACATAAGAAATGTAACTCAAAAACGTTAAACTCTAAGCCAAGGCACGGCCCGTTCATCTAATAGACAGTAGTACATTGTAGGTAGTCGTGTTTGCTGAAGAAATTTGGGTTACGATTCTGAAGACGCAATACTGTGAGTTCATAACCCCACCATTTTACGGTTTTACATTTTTATAAATGTTTTCGGGGTGGAAAGACATGCACGTTTTTCAGAAACATACAAAGTTTTCGATGAACAAAGATTGCATATACAAAGCACGTTTTGCAAGAACATACGAGGTTTTTGAATAAACGAAAACTCATATTTCTAAATCTTATTACGAATGGATTTCAAGGAACTCAAATGGTTTACGAATGATTCTTACTAAAGATACCGGTTTTACAAAACAAATGCGTATTATCAAAATGTGAATGATTTTCATGACTAGGGATGGGATCGTCTAGTTATAATATTGGGACTGGGTTGGTCTGCGTTTGAGGAACGGGACACCCAGTGAGTTCATGTCCCCCTTTTCTTTTAACTGTTTTCAGTTTTATAACTTCGGGGGTGATATACATGTTATAATTGTTTATAAACGTTTTATGCATGCTATGATTATCTTAAGGAGGGTTACTGCTAGATCATGTGAAAGGTGGGTATAACACTTAAGGCCATTAATCCTCATAGTAGGACCGATGGACATGAGTGATAGATCTATGTGGGTGTAGCGAGCCCACACCCATGAGGACCATGGTGGACCATGTGGTGACTATGTCCACATACTAATGCCGTGGCAAAATTTGCTAGGTTTGAGTTTTCCTGCACCATTTCACACATATCAATGGCCTTGCAAACCATTGGTGATATGTTTTTCCTTATTGCTACATACCAGGGACATACATACATACATACATACATACATACATACAACATACTTTAAAGGTTTATTCATACACATACACATGAACTCACTCAACTTTTTTTGATGTTTTTTTTTAAACTACATGTATTTCAGGGAACTGAGTGGATCTGGCAGGTGTGTGCATGTGTTTCAGGCTGCGTAATAAATAAAAGATGTCATCCGAGGTCGTTGGGTTTAGGAGATGTATCTTACTCCTGGACGAGATACATGTTTCTAAACTCGGGTTTGTTTAAGGTCTTTTGTCGAGTCTTGGTGAACTCCTTAAAACATGTTATGGTTTGTAATTTGAATTCGGTGTCAACATTTTAGACAAGTATGATGTGGTATTTTCAAACTTAAATTTATGGATGAACATCTTATGGTTTTATCATATAGCATTGTTATGATTGAATGCTATGGTATTAAGAAGTCACACCAATAACCACGCTTCCACAAAAGTCAGGGTGTGACACCATGTGCCAAAATCATGCAATTTATACGACATCATGAACTTGAAATTTTTGTAAAAACTTTAGTAACTTACTATGTTATTTAGTAGACTTAGTTACCCTTCAAAACATGTTTCTTTGTTCATAAATATCATTCTTGAAAAATTTAGTCTTTCACAACTTATAAGATGATTTTTCTAAAAATAATTCCTTTGTATTTTTCTTGTTACAAACATGTTTCTAGTCATGATTTAGCACTAAAAATATGATTAGTTTCCTTAGAAATTATGACTTTGTAAATCTTGTAAATAATCTTGGTTTCTTGAGAAAATTAATTTTGAAATCATCCATTTACAAGACTTTTAACATGTATCAATCATCATCATACTCTAAAACAACTTCATTTTCAAGTTCATGACTCACATAAAGGATGATCATTATGATTTCTTTAAGATCCATCCTTATACTTGCTAGATCATGTGTTTAATCATCATCTAGCAATCTTTTTATGGTGATCTACACCATAAACACAAGAAATCAACAAACAAGTATACTTCATACACTTAAACATCTTAGATTTCATGTTATTTAGCTTTATGTTAGTGTTCATCTTCATGTTTCTTTGTGATTCTTGAGTTTAACCATTATGATTAGAAGTAAAAACAAGATCAAGAAGCTTACTACTAGCTCTAATGGCTAGGGAAGTGGCACAAGAATGTTGATGATGAATATGAAAGAAAATAGGTGGTTAAAGGCTCCACAAAGAGGTCCTTCAAGTTCCTACACTTCAAGCCTTCTTAGATGATCTCCTTACACCTTGTAGTGGCCTTGGAATGGTTGTTTGAAGCTTGAAAATGGTGATGGTAGTGTGGTGTGTTTGAGCCGAGACCAAAGGAAGGAAGGAGGAGGAAGATGATGTTGTTGTTGTGAAATGTATAAGTCTTATGGTCATTTTAAGAAATTCTTCCAACATTAAAGTAGCATAAGGTATAATGTGTTGGAATATACTTTAACAAATCAAATAAAATATATCAAAGAAATCTCTTGTGGGGGCCATGTCCCCTAACCGTCCAAGATGGGGGGGGGGGTATAAGTTTCATTTCAATTGTAAGTTGGTTCAATCTAGTTCAATTCCAAGTATTCTAATTAGGTATTTAGGTGTTTAATGTTTATAAGACGTAATATGATGTTCGATGACCATAACTAGCTTTGTAACATAAAAACAATGCTTCTAGTAAAAATTTGATGTTTCGGGTAGTGTCCGGTTGTTCGGTTGGTTACCGGTTCGTTAAGGTGCTAAATTACTCAGTTTAGTGTGCTTTATGTAGTCTTTTATAACAGTTTCGATTCCCGACACTTAGGAAAGTATTCTGGACCATTAAACCACATTTCTGCATTTTATTTAATTGTTAAAATGCTGAAAATTGCTGAATTTTGGTGTTTTCTACATAATTCTGCAGTTTTAGTGTGTTTCTGGCACTTTCCGGTACCTATATCATCACTAGGAAGACAGTTTTGTAATCACTACTTTCCTACACACTATTCTAGTGTAACACTTGGTTCTGGGGCTCATTTTGTGTCTTAATATCATGTCTGTTTGAAACTGAACTCCCGTCAGTACTTCTTGATTGTCTGATAACTGTGCTAACTTTGTTTCGTGCACTAATTAAACCATATTGTGTTGCATGTGATAAAGATAAAAATCTTGAAACATGAAATGCCATTGTATGTATATGACAGTAATCAGAAATTCATTCGTCTTGTTAATTCAATCGTGCACAGTCATTAAAGCACAGATTACTGTTTATTATTGTACGGAATTCATGGTAAAGTGCCAGTTGTCACACTTAGCATATAGAACAAAGTTTTCATCACTAAATCTTCAAGCAAGCTACTCCAATCAACAAAGACTTGGGTAAAGAAGCTTTGCTGATCTGCTTGAGCAGATGTTTGGGTAGCTTGTTGAGGTGCAGCTTGTTGCTCCTGAACCTGAGGAGCTAGGGCCTGGACATATTGTATCCGTGGGACAGGGGATTGGACATAGCGCACAAGAACAGGTGTTACAGGGTGTGCATAATGAACAGTGTTTACATGAGCAGCAGGGGCATATTAGGAATAATGCACAGTGTTTTGGGTATTTTGAGGTCTAGAGCTAGGATGTGTGATGATTGGTCCATTATTTTGACTCCTACATTCTCTAGCAAAATGACCTAACCTATTACACTTGTAGCATTTTATCTTTGATTTATCCAACCCCACTTTCAAGTTCCCATGTAACCCTAGAAATTTTCTCCCTGTTCTCTTATAAAACTTGCTGGTTCTAACACTCAGCAGTGCAAGTTGGTGCAAAATATCCATTTCCTCCAGATCAGCTGGATCAAAGTGCTGGAGATCATTGAGTTCAAAAGACATATTATCAGAATTCTGGTTTTCAGCATTAGCTATAAAAGCATAGTTGGATGAGTAAGAATTAGAGTTGTTAAAAGCTCCACCATCTGTTATGTCAATATAATGATCATAACCCTATCCTTACTACCACCAGATTCTTCCTGACCCAAAAGAGTTGTGTTACCGAAAGTGTAATCATCAGCTACCTTTCCAGACTCTTGTAACTTCTTTTTCTGGTTCAACTCTCTCTCATAGGTGAGGAGTCAACCATGAATTGGGTCAGACTAAGTTCTTTGAACCCAACAGAGTTTTTGGTTACAAAAGAAACTTAATCAGTAAGAAAACTTCCTAGCTAAGAAAGGAATTTGCCTTACCTATAAATAGGAGCCTAGGATTTCATTCTTCCTTGCTCATTCCTTCTATTCTTCTCTCTATACGTTGGTGTTCTAACCAATAATCACCAATACGATATTCTATCCGATCGATTCGGAAACCAATGGACGAATGCCAAAGTGCTGTCTAAATAAGACTATACTTTGTGAATTTTGTTAAGGTTCTGATCTCGTGACCATCGTTAGGTTTGATTGGCTTTAACACTAATACGTATTCCACTCTGTTACTAAATGTTTAACTACCCTTTTCCTAGCACCTCATGAACAAAGTATGGACCTTCCCATTTTGGTGCTAGTTTTCCAGGGCGCTCGGTATTAGAGGCTTCATTGTCCCTGAACACATATTCCCCTGGAGTGTACGTGCGTGCGCACCCTTGCATTGTAGTATTGCTCCAACTGGGTCTTGTACTTGACCTCTTTAATGCGTGCGATCTCGCGCCTTTCTTCGAGTAGGTCCAAGTCTAAGCGGCGCTCACCCTCGTTATCAATCTTGTTAACTGCTGATAAGCGCAGTGAGGGGAGGCCTATTTCTGCTGGGATAACCGCCTCCGAGCCGTAAACAAGGCTGAAGGGGGTCTCGCCATTGCTGGTCTTTGGCATGGTACGATGAGCCAACAAGATGCTGGGGAGCTCTGATATACGTTAAATTATACATGTTTTTATACCACAAAACACTTCCGTTTTAAGCGTTTTTGGCCAAAACAGCGACGTTTAGGTGCCAAATCTGGTACTTTTATATTTTCAGGTCTTAAACGGAGCACAAAAGAAAAATCTGATGAAAACGGACAAATTCTGATGCATTTATGATAAAACGGACAAATTTCTGATGACTGCCAAGTGTGGCACGACCGTGCCATCCGACAGCACTACCATGCCGATCGTTCGATCTCGGAAGCACTGCCAGTGCAACAGCCAGTGCCGATCTGTTCCCGGGCCACATGACCGTGCCACCCGCCGCATGACCGCGCCACCCGCCGCATGACCGTGCAATGGCCAGACAAGGGTTTCTGATCAACATTCTGATGACCCCGCACTACCGTGCGACCAACGGCATGACCGTGCCGATCTGATGACCCATGCAACCTGTCCACTAGTCCACTTGGTTGACCTGGGATCGGAGAAATTACGTCACCCGACAAGACTTGATCGCACGGCCGTGCGACCCAACGGTACGACCGTGCAACCCAACGGCATGGCCGTGCCAAACTGAAAATTTCCTATAAATAGCAGCATTCGCTACTGATCAAAATGTTGGGTTTATCTCCATGTTTTTGGGCAATTTCTGGGTTACGAACCAGTCCTGATCAGACCCATTTGAAGCCTTAAGATCGAGTGGAAGCATAACCGATCCAACCCATCAATTCCTTGCTTGTTTATGGTTCGATTCCTTGTTCTTGTACATGTATTCTGATCATTTTTCAAGTTATGAGCTGATGTTAGTTTATGTTTAATGTAGTTTATGTAATAATAGTTATAAACTTGTTTCTTGAATAATCTTTTTGTTGTAATCTTGTTTGTATGAAACTTTAGTACTTTTTCATGTTTGAATCTTCATGATTATATAATGAACGTTTCATTGATGTTGAGTTCCTGATTATGTTTGATTATCTTGGATAATGAATATGTGGTTAGTGGGATGGTAACTATTTCTTGATTAATCACTTGTTTGTAAACTTGTTTACACCATGAGACTCGAGAGGGGTATTGGTTTTATCTAAGATATATCTTATTTTGATTAGGAATGCTTTCTTGCACATAAGGGTTCTAACAAATTATATGGTGTTGATTACATGTGCTTGCATGCAGGTTATGTTCCTTGTTTAGTAGTTTTGGTCTGAAATTGCTGACATGGTAGATTTGTGTTCAAGACTTGTAAAGGTGAAATATGTTGTTATATGATTTACTTAAATGCTTATCCTCGTGGCTGTATTGTGACCATCGGTATTGCTTTCTTTGATAAGTGAGGTTAGAAAACTCCTAGCGGATGACTAATCTATCTTTAAAGGTTCACATGAATGAATATCAATAGCTCGCTAAAGAATGATTTTAGGTGGTTAACGTGTGTTTATCGCGTTAACTTTCCGAAGAATCATCATGTTAGAAAACTCCTAGCGGATGACTAACTGTCTCAAAATTGGAAGATTGATTAAGTGCTTTTGTGACATATGTGGTAGATAACATGTTTAGGTTGTTTGTGAAACAAGATAATAGTGTATTTATGTTTTAGATATAATTTAGATAACTTAGTTAAACAACCATTCACTTACCCTTTTATCTAGTGATCTAATGACTAAGATTTAGTACTTAATAACCCCCGTGTTCCATGGATCAATATCTGGCTCTTACCAACACTTTACTGCATATATGACGGGATACACTTGTCCTTTGTTGTATGTGTTTTAATGTTAGGGTATAACCATTTTTATAAATATTAAAACCCACGTGAGTGCGAAGTTCACTGTAAATAAATGTATAAATTATGTGCACTTAGAATTCTACCAAGCTCATCGACCCATCGTTTTGTGCCAAGGCGGGCATTGATCCCTTCAACTATACTTTTGTTGACACTCTCCACTTGACCATTGCCTTGGGGGTGTGCAACGGAAGAGAAAGTGTGTTCAATGTTTAATTCCTTCATCCATTTCCGAAGGTCTTCGGAGGCAAAATTTGTGCCATTGTCAGTCACTATTTTGAGTGGGAGGCCGAATCTGCAAATGATATGCTCCCAAATGAATTTCCGCACTATCATTGTTGAGGTTGAAGTGATGGACTTTGCCTCCACCCACTTAGTGAAGTAATCAGTAGCAACAATTATGAACTTGACTGCGCCTGGGGCTTCAGGAAAGGGTCCCACCATGTCGATCCCCCACAGTTGGAAAGGCTAGGCTGTTGATACTGGAATCAGATCATTTTTTGGGCGCAGGGTCTTTGGCGCATGCCTTTGACAGGCATCACATTTGCGCAGTTCATTCAAAGCGTCGACGTGCATCCCTGGCAAATAATAGCCTGTATTCATGATCTTTGCCACAACCATGCGAGGTCCCGCATGTATTCCACAGATGCCTTCATGAATTTCTCTGATTTAGTAGCTTGCATCTTGGGGGTCCACGCAGCGTAATAGTGGCCCCAAAAAGGATCTCCTATAAAGAATTCCCCTGTTCATTTCATAAAACAGCGCTTTGTTTTGGACCTTCCTAGCCTCCGCCTTGTTTTCTGGAAGAATTCCCTCTTGCAGATATTGAATGATAGGGGTCATCCACGAGGGTGGCCCTATCTCTATGACATTGACCTGGCGCAGCACTACCGATGGGTTTTTTAAAACTTCAACTCTGACATCCTTCGCGAGGTGCTGAAATGCTGTTGAGGCTAGCTTACTTAGCGCGTCAGCGGGCTTGTTTTCTGATCGGTTGATGTGAACAACCTTGTACAATTTGAACCTTTGGAGCAGCTCTCTTGCTTGTTCTTAGTATAAGCCATTACCTCACGCTTGCATCACATAAACCATTGATTTGGCTCGCGATTAGCAGAGAATCAGCATGTGCTTGTAAGTTTTTTGCCCCCATCTTGATGGCCTGGCGCAAGCCTGCCAGCAACGCTTCGTACTTTGCTTCATTGTTGGTATTCTTAAAATCTAACTTGATAGCATAGGTGAACACATGCTTTTCTGGGCTGACTAGGGGCAAACCTGTTCCTGCACCGTTTTCATTTGAATCCCCATCGGTGAATAACAACCACAATTCATCCGATGTGTTATGGGCGGGAGTATCCACTACTTCACATTCTTTGATCTTGTCTTCTGGAACTTCAGTAATGAAATCTGCTAACACTTGGCCTTTAATAGCTGGGCGCGGCCTATACAAGATGTTATGCCCCCCCAGTTAAATTGCCCATTTTGCCAAATGACCCGATGTTTCCGGCTTTTGCAAGATAGTGCCAATGTGAAAATTGGTGAGAACAGTGATGACATGACTGGTGAAATACCTGCGCAGCCTCCTAGAGGCGTGTAGCAGCGCGAGTACTAACTTATCCAACATCGAATAGCGTGTTTCCAAGTCAGTGAACATCCCGCTGACATAATAAATTGGAGTTTGAATTCCCTCCCTTTCCACTAGCAATACGGACCCAACTGCCTTGTCTGAAGCAGACAAGTTGTTAGTGCATACATCTGTCGACTTTGTCTTGTATCGAGTCTTGTATTGTTTATGGCACGAATATCGAGAAATCAAGACAAATGGTTAATTTCGCTTGAAGTGTTACAGGTTAATTCCGCTTGAGTCTTGTAATCTCGTTTGTAGTCTGATTCCGCGTGAGTTATTATATCGTTTGAGTGTGTTTCGTGCGGAATTTGTGAGGCTATATATAGGAGTGTGTCCATGTCATTTAGGACAAAAATTACTTAGAGGTTTTCCAACGGCGAAGCTCTGTTGAAGTGTCGTCTTGCTGTAAAATTGTTCCAGATCAATATAAACGACAGTTAAAAGTGATATCTTGCTGAATTCAACTCATTATGTCTGTTTCCGCCTTTCATTTTGAGTAGAACGCCTCTGATCGACTCGTTTTTGGTCAGACAACGATCCTACATGTGGTATCAGAGCTCAGGAGGAGGAGTTCTGCAGATTTCAGTCTGATTTCATCTCATTTTCCCACTTCTACACCTTCTTTTCTGAATTGAACAAGATTTAACGGTCAAAATGTCTTAAATTTCACATATTCTGTGCGAAACAGTGTTTTAAAGAATCCTTGAGAAAATTGGACCTTAATTCAATCAAAATCTGATAAAATTGATAATTTCGTTTCAAACATAGTTCGCAAAAAATGACATCACCTTAATTCCATACGGAATCACTGCTAAATTTCAAACGAAATTAACTAATTCCGCTTGAAAGTTTTAATTTCGCGACAAAGTATAATTTCGTTTGAGCCGGTTCACACGAAATCACCTATTTTTGCACGAAATTAACTAATTCCGCTTGAAATAGTTAATTTCATTTCAAAGTCTTATTCCGTGTGAAGTAATTCCGCGTGGAATTACTATTTCCGTTTGAAAGTTGTAATTCTGTGTGAAAATCTAATCTCGTTTGAAGTGCTTGTGCAGGTAATTCCGTTTGAGGAGTATTTCCACTTGAATTGGAATTTCGTTTAAAATTGAAACTTTGTGAAAAAATTTGCCGAAACATGGCTGAAGAATTTTACAATGCGTTCGCGACACCCGTTGCTCCTGTTACTGCTGCCGAAACATTGTACAGTGAGAATGAAACATGAACTTATCAAAAACCACCTAAGCTAATGTTCATTGAAGATTTTAAAGGTTGGAAAAATCTATTTGAGAACTGGGTGCAAGCATATAAGTTTGACGCATGGTGTGCTTTAAACAAAGATTATGAGAAACCGAAAAACGAGCGTGGGCTTGAAAAAGCATTTTGTGATTTCTCAGAGAGTGATAAATTGAAGTATACAAGTGAGAAAATGATGATTAGTCTTCTATAACAAGCGGTAAAGGAAGATATTTTTGTTTTGCTTCAACATGAGGGTACTGCTAGATCGATTTGGAATGCATTGACTCAAAAGTTCAATGGAAGTGCAGATATGATTAAAAACAGAAAGGCGTTACTGAAGAAAGCATTTGATATGTTTGTAGCTTTCGAAGGTGAATCAACAAAAACGACCATCGACAGATATTGTCATCTTGTGTTGGAAATGGGAAGATTGGACATTAAGAAAGATGATGATGAATGGGTTGATAAACTTGCTGAAGCACTACCACAACATAAGTGGGGAACTTATTTGATGATTGTGAAACACATGAGGAAGTCTGAGAATATGAATTTGGCACAGTTCATTCAGAAAATTGAAGAGCATGAATTGGATATTTAGAAAACTGCTATCATGACGAATCCAAATGCTCAACAAGATGTCAGTTTGTATTACAGAGGGAACAAGTTTGAGGCTACCCCCAGCCCTAGCCCAAAGATCCAAACTGGTTTTAGTGCTGACAGTTCATCTGGAACAAAGGGTAGTAATGTGACACAAAGTGGTGGATCTTGAAACTGTCAGCTGGTCTTTTCTTGAAAACTGGTTTTAGTCCTAACTCAGGAACTTATGTGTCACACCCCGACCACGTAGAACAACAATACGTGGCGGAAAACGTCGGGGAGTGTTGTAACAGAATCATTGTTTCATAACACATGGAAATTTAAATATTGTTTTATTAAGTACACGAGTTACAATGTCTTGACAATCAAAGAAACATAACATAAATAACTAGTCTTGCATCTTTTATTGTCACTAAGGCCCATGTCCGCCTAAGTGTATCTTGATCAATCCTATGCTTCATTTCCTGAAACACATGTGAAAATAGGTACGTCAGCATAAAAATGCCGGCGAGTACATAGGTTTTGTGAAAATAAGATTCATGACTTATGTTTAAGAAAATGTTTAGTCATGAACCTTGTAATTTGCTTTGTCTTTGTAAATCGTTTGAAAAACAATAAGTTCCGATGATACGTATAAATAAGAGAATAATGCATGGTTAAATGAATAACCATGTAAAATGAGTTTGTATAAGTTAAGTTGTTTGTAAAACAATGTATTGTGAAAAGTATGTTATTTGTATAAAATGTTATATGTCTAAATTGAAATGATTTCAAATAACGCAACGATATGTAATACCATACAATCACTTATATATAGGAAGTACCAGCGGCGTATCCACCATGCTTGTATCATATTACACACACCTCGTTACTTAAATCACTTACTCAAACCAAACCAACAATGTAAGATGTCTATGTTTAAACCAACTTCCAAATGTATTGAAATAATATGTTAAGATGTTTATGTCAAGATGTAAATCATGTAATGTGTAACCAATGTCAAAAGTGTTTATGTGTCAAATGTAAACCATGTAATGTGTAACTAAAATGATATGTATGGCTAGTGAAATGCATCAACTAAACCATATGCACAAGAACATAGTATTGAAGTAAAACTTGGTTTAAATCAAAGTTATGTTCTGTGTAGTAAATGCATGCTATACTGATATAAACATTTATGTGGTATTGTGAAAATTCATACATCCAAGCCTTGCGACAGTCGGATAACTTATGTAAAAATGAGTTATCAAAAGAATATGTATTCGGATTCGGTCATTCCTTACGTCCAAACAAACCCGAGATTTCAGGAATGGGATTCGTCAAGTCCTATGGTACCACTACCTACTACCGAGCGGCATGATCGGTGTTAATGAATGTACATTGTCTCATTTAAACAAACCAAATGTCATAACAAAATGTAAGCATGTGATGAAAGCAAATGTACTAAGTATGCAAATAAATGAACATACATAGCATGTGATGTGATGTGAAACGATGTACTAAGTATGAACTAAATGGACATACATAGCATAAAATGTAATGTAAAATAATGTACTAATAGTGTACTAATGAACATAGCAAGCATATGATATGAAAACATGGAAAAGCATGAAAGTAACAAGTAGGCACATGTGTTCCACCCCAAAATGTTTGGAAAACAGTAAAAGAGGGGTCTATGTACTCACTTGAGATTGCTCGGAAGTCCTAAGATAACCACCAAGCAATGCTAGAGATCACGGATATCAAACGGCACCTAATATAGGTAACTACATTAATAAACCGGACCTAAATCGGAAGATCGGATAGAATGAGGGTTCGTAAACCAAATGAGTATGGGAACTCGTGTAATATGGTTTAACAACGCCTACATACTAAATGAATCCTAACATAAGTGCTTATGACCCATTACGACCCGTTTAGGTAGCTTATGCTACTTTAACGAGTCGCTCGCGTGAAACGCGTTCGGACCGCCTAACTAGTCCTATGACAAGTAACATATGCCTTAACATGTCTAATATTGTTGTCAAATCAGTTTAGATGTCAAAAGTTATGTTACATATCTTTAAAATGAATTTTGGCATCAAAGGGGTATTTTGGTAATTTACCTAAGGCATATAAACTACCTATCATACAACTACTTAAACGAAGCGACCACAAGGTATAACCTCGTAAGGTTATTCCCTATAAACTATGGTCACCTAAAGTGCTTGGTCGGATCCTAATGATCGACCAAACGGGTTGGGTTCGAAAGTATAAGCGATTGTTTAGATCGCTTACCTTACGACCCTAAATAAGCACTAAACTAAAAGTGACGAGCTAAGCATGTTAGAACATGCTTAACTAAGTTTAGAAAACAGGTTTGGTATCAAAACAAATGGTCTTGATACCCACAAGTAGTTTGGTTACAAAATACGTAAGAATACGTATTCTGACCGAAACTACGGCTCGTCACTGAGCCTAGATAACGTGGTAATCAGTAGGTATAGTCACTAGGGACTATAACCATCGTGATCACGCTCACGTTATGAAGTTCAAACGAACTTCGCATCGACCATAAACTGGTCAATGCAGAAAGTCAAACAAAATTCGACTTTCGGACTCGAAAAGCAATAAAAGAACGAAGGAACACTTACGAAGGGTCCCCGAATGCTAATCTAGATCAAAATAGCTCAGGTATGAAACAAAGGTTTCAACTTAGAGCACAAATGATCAGATTCTAGTGAGAAATGAAGTTGGGGTATGTGGGTATTTATAGTAAATGGACAACCGTTAGGATCATTTCTTGGAAAAGGGGGCACGATCTAAGCCGTACACTTGTTGGAAAGTTGTGGTAACTCATTTGCCATCCACCATAAGAGTTTGACACTTGGCACTTGGCCTTTGGAGAGTGTTAAGGGCTGTTAAAAGCTGAAAAAAAACGTTTTGCTGCATCTGGCCCCTGTTTACGGACCTAGTTTGGCAGATTTACAGTTTCAGTCCCTGCAACCTCAAAACTTGGTTTCCGATGCGTTTTTTTGACACGTTTAAGCCCCGTTAACCCCATTTCAAAGCTCTAAAATGAAGTTAAAGTATAGGGAAATTAAAATGTGTTCAAAAATATCTCAGGTGTCGGTTCGTTTAGTCGTACGGTTACGTTGTTCGGTTAATTACGACGGAATGCGCATAAGCGCGAAAAATGATCCAAATGGCGTGACGAATGGATTTTTCTTATGCCAAACACTAAAATAAAATATTTTAGTGCTTACATAAATTTTTGGATGTCCGGATGTATTCAGAACGTAAGTTATGCGCGAAAATGCAAACTTGTGCACTTTTTGACGCTTTTTGTCCCTGAATGACCCCAAAAGTTTATTTTAGCATACCGAACCCCTCAAAGCCTATTTCTAAGCTATGTAAAGGATATTTATGGTATGTTTAACTTATGGTCATGTTCCGGAATGTCTGTTACAGTTCAAATTGGCATACTTTCACAGTTTGTCAAGTTTAGTCCATGTAAGCGAATTAACTTGTTTTTGCCATACCAAAGCCTTCAAAACTTATTTCTAGGTTATGTAAAGGTTATTTAAGGTATGTTAAGCCTATGTCACTATTCTGGAGTGTTTGTTGCATTAAACTGGTTATATTTATGCATTGGTGCGCGTATAACCTTCCAGAAAGCGATTTAGAGTTTGGAATTGAACAAAAATTGATATGTGCAAATGATACACATATTTTCACAAATCCCAAGTATGAAATATAATATTTCATTGGTTTGGTATTTTTTTGATGGCCGTGGAGGCACAGGTGTTACATTATGCATAACTACCACATTAATAGAGGTCCTTCTAGATGTGCATTGAAAATCGACATTCAGAAGGCTTATGATACTGTCAACTGGTCTTTTCTTGAAACTGTCTTATTACGGTTTGGTTTTCATCGGAAAATGGTTAAGTGGATCATGAAGTGTGTCTCTACTGTGTCTTATTCCTTGTGTATTAATGGGGAATTGCATGGTTATTTTAGCGGGAAGAGGGGCCTTAGACAAGGTGACCCTATGTCTCCGTACTTATTCACTTTAGTCATGGAGGTCCTCTCTCTTCTTCTTCAGCGTGCGGCTATGGTCGGTTCGGGTTTTAAATTTCATGCGCATTGTGCTAAACAAAAGATTATAAATGTGTCTTTTGCGGATGATCTGTTTATATTTGCTCATGGTGATTGTGTTTCGGTTAAGTTATTGCGGGATGCTCTTCAAAAGTTTACGCGGATCTCGGGATTGGTTCCAAGTGCTCCGAAAAGTACTATTTTCTTTTGTAATGTTCCTCCCCATACGAAGGCCCAGATTTTGAGTGTAATGTCGTTTCAGGAGGGGTCCCTTCCTGTTCGCTACCTTGGAGTGCCGTTAATCTCTTCAAGGCTTGCTTATAGTGATTGTAAAGTCCTGGTGGAACGGGTTACGAGGAGGATTGATAATTGGATGTCTAAGTCTTTATCTTTTGCGGGAAGGCTCCAGTTGATTAATTCGGTCATTTCAGCTATGTACACCTACTGGGCCTCAGTTTTCATGCTTCCGGTCATAATTGTTAAGGAGCTTGAAACTTGTATGCGTCGATTTTTATGGAATGGGGGATCTCAAGGCACTGCTCGTTCGAAAGTTGCCTGGAAGGATATTTGCTTGCCAAAAGAGGAGGGTGGTTTGGGTATTCGAAGTGTCATGGACATTAATAAAGCTTTGATTTCTAACCATATATGGAGTATTATTAATAATCGTCGTTCTCTGTGGGTTCGATGGATTCATTCCTACAAGCTAAAGGGCACTAGTTTTTGGGAGGTGAAATGTTGTGCCAATCCTAGTTGGGGATGGAGAAAGATTCTAGCTCTTCGTAACAAGGTTCGGCCATATGTTTGGAGGTCTATTCAAAGTGGTCGCCAAACAAATGCATGGAGTGATAATTGGTGTTCGTGTAGTCCTCTTCGTAGCTTTATTTCTCCTAGAATCATCGCCAATGCAGGATTCAATCTAACCGCGATGGTTGCGGATCTTCTTGACGATAATGGTCAGTGGAAATGGCCTCTTGCTTGGTATGATTTATTTCCGGTTCTAATAAATATTACGCCACCCGTTCTGCTGGAGGATATGGTTGATCGTTGTCGTTGGAAGGATAGTGAAGGCAATCTACAATTTTTTTGCTCATCGGAAGCTTGGAACTCTTTTCGGCTGAGAAACAACAAAGTCACTTGGGTGGATTCGATTTGGTTTAGCCAGTGCGTTCCTAGACATTCGTTTCACTTGTGGCTAGTTATTAATAACAAGCTAAAGACCCAGGATAGGTTGGCTATTTGGGAAGCGGGTAGTGCCACTAACCTCATCCTCATGTGTTGTCCTCTATGTTGTTACGACCGGGACTCTAGGGATCATCTTTTTTTCCAGTGTTCTTATGCGTCTGAGGTGTGGGAAACAGTGAGGGAAAGGGTTGATATGGGAAGCGTCAATAACACATGGAGCTTGATCATGGCTTGGATGGAACAAAGCGCTAACTCGAGACAACTTGAAAGGATTGTTTGTAAGATTCTTGTAGCTACATATTTCATATGGCAAGAAAGAAACAACAGGTTATTTTCCAAGCTTCAACGTACCCCGTCTATGCTTTCTCAAGTTATTATTAGTACGGTTCGGCTGAAGTTAATGGGATTCAAGTTTGGGAGATACCTGATTCACATGAAGATTCTTGATAAGTGGCAGATCTCGAAGATGGATATGATTTCGGATCCAGGCTAAGGAGGCGTTCGATTGTTTTTGTTTGTCTTTCATATTGGGGTAGTGTTTTGTCTAGTTGATATCTTGGCTGTGTTTTTTGGTTTGTTTTGTTGGTTTGGTTCCCTAGTCGGGGTATGCCTTGGCTAGGTAGTGTGTGTCGGGTTTTTTGACACACCCTGTTCTTTTTATTGGTTAGTTATAAAATTCACCGGGGTAACCCTTTACCCAAAAAAAAAGAGTGGTGGATCTTCATCTTCATATTCAAGTTTTGATCCGAATCATACAACATCAAGTCCTCAACGACAGAATTCAACAAATCTTCAATGCAACGTCACTTTGAACATTCAAAATGGTCAAAATTTGTCTCCAGAAATAGCCAAGCAACACATGATATCACTCGTTGCTATGTTGGAATCTTATGAAAGTTTAATTGCTGGCAAGATTGGAAATCCGATGCTTACAAAAGAAGATTATGACCAGTTTGATGCAGAGGAACATGAGTTGATGGATGTGAAGTGGTGTTTGGCTAGTGCTTGTAGGAGGGCAGAAAAGTTTCAACAAATTACTGGTAGAGATGAGTTTCGAGGAATGGCTACTTCTCCTTTGGGATTTGATAAATCAAAATTTACATGTTTCCGGTGTAAAGGAAAGGGTCATTTTAAGAGAGAATGTACAAATAAAGAAGCAACCGGGAATCAAGAAAAGAACAATTATTATCATAAATCAAGTTTTCATCAGATTGATCAACAACCTCAAAAAAGGGAACCACAAACTGCTCATGCACGTTCCATTGAAGAGAAAAGAGCTTTGTTTGGTATAATTGATCAAGATGATGAATTTGTTGCAGAGGGATTTAGCTGGGACAAATACATACCAGCTGGTTTAGGTCTTGTTGCTAGAATTCTGGGTGAAGATGAGGCTAGTCAGAAAAGAATCCTGATTTTTCCAGATCTTGGAAGTGATATTGATACTGATGATGAAGAAGAATATCTTAACAAAGCTAGAAAAGGCATAGATCCTGACAGTTTTAATTTGTTTTTTGCAGATAAAATGGAGATGCTGAATCAGAAGAAGATTGCCAGATTGAAGAGAGAGTTGGAAGCAGCAAAAATGCTGGCTGATGAAAAGGCAAAAACAGAAGCTGGAGAAGCAAATGTTGAACCAGTGACTGAGAAAATAGTGGAGAAAATAGTTGAAGTTGAAAAATTAGTAGAAGTTGAGAAAATTGTCGAAGTAGAGAAAATCGTCGAGGTAGAAAAATTTGTTGAAGTCGAGAAACTTGTGGAAGTTGAAAAGATTATCGAGATTGAAAAGATAGTTGAGGTTACTAAACCTTGTGAGAAATGTTCAGAATCTTGCAAGAACTGTGATGAAAAAGATAAAAAGATTGCTGAGTTAGAGAAAATGAAGGAAGATTTGTTGTTTGATGTGAAGTATGTAAAGGAATCATATGATGTTCTGAACAACACAGTGAATGGTTTGAAAAAGACAAATTCAGAAATCGAAGCTACTATGATAAAGATGAATTCTACATTGATGACGAAGCAAAAAGTCATTAATGAGTACATTGAAGATTGTGCACAGTTGAAGAAAGAAGTGGAACTCGAAAAAATTGAGAGTGAAAGAATCACAAGGTCACTGTTGAGTTATACAACATGTGATTATTTGATTGATTGAGTGTATCCGACTGTTGCAGGTCTTGAAGCATTCAAGGAGAAAAAGACTGAAGATACTGATACTGGTAAGAAACACAGTGTCAAATATAACAAGTGTCCGCCTCCAATCTTTGAGAGTTATTCTCCCAGGAATCCAAATGAGGAGCGTCTAAAAAAGGCAGTCAACATAAAGTTAAAGTCTGAAACAGTTGATGTGTTACCAGACAACATTGATGTCATATTCACAGCATCTGACACTGATCATGAGTCTGAGTTAGTAAAGAAAGTTGTCGATCAGGTGTTGGATATGGATGAAGAGTCAAAGTCGGAGTCTAAGTCAGATAGTTCGAGTTCGTCTGAGAAGAGTCCGAGTTCACCGGTTAAGAGGGTTTATAATAAAGAATTCCTATTGTCAAAATCTAATTTGAATGATGGATCAATTAAAGTAGCTTATACTTTGAATGATTCGGACAAATTATATTCTGATGAGGAATTTCCAATAAGAAGTGTCAAAACTGAAATGATCAAACAGGTTTTCAAATTAATAGAAATTAATATTTCTGAAATAAAAGATTTAAATCTTCATGAAAAACCTAAAAAGTACACTTCAAGAGTTCAACAGAAATTGAACAAGAAAAAGGGTTACAGTTCTGGTTTAGGTTATCGAAAGAAACCAAACCATAACGGTAATTTCAAAAAGCAAGGTTTGGGTTTTAGTTCTTCGGAAAATTATAAAAATGAGAAAAATTATAAACCAAAAACAAAATTTGTTTCAGGAGGAAGTTCTGAAGAAGAGCAGAAGAAACCGTTCTGGAAACAATCCAATCAAGAGTTTCTTGCTGAAGTAAAGAAGAATGTAAAGAAATTTGCCCCGAAAGTTGATAGAAGAACTTGCTTTAAGTGTCAAAAGGCTGGACACATTGCTTGGAACTGCCAAGAGTCCACTTATTCAAAACAGGGAGTGTCTTCTAACTTTGAAATGAGAAGAAAATATATTGACAAATCTGAACAATCAAAAGAAAAGGTTAAAATGTTTGAAAAATCGACTGTGGAAGTTGGTGAAACTTCAAAAAGATTTTACAAAAGACAAGTCGATTTGAACAAACAAAGATGGGTAGTTAAGAGTTCAAATAGTAGTTCTGACAATGAATCTGATTCCATAAAATCAGAGGAGTCATCTGTTGAGAAGAAGAATGAGAATTCCGTTCCAGAAGTGAACGATGAAAACTTTCCTAAATTGTCTAAAGAAAATTTGAAGTTGAAAGTGGGTAAAACTGAGATTTCAGGTCAATTCTTTGTTGGTAAGAAAGATTTTGATGCTGAAAAGGTGTTTAATGGTAAAGTTAAACATATTTTCGGGAAGATGGTTGATGGGAAAGTTAAAAGTGCAAAAGAATTTTACAAATCAAAATGTTGGTGGGATAGATGTGTACCAGAATCTCCCAAGGCTGGTCAGGCTTGGGGGAAAGTTTTTCCTAACTGAAAATCCGGACTTGCCGGAGCTCCCAGGTTGGTAAGAGTGGAGCAGGAATCGGCATCATTCTTGAAAAGGTTTGGTTGGTAAATCTACAGGTGATACTTTATATTGTTATATTTTGAATTACAAGTGGTTTTTGGTTGATAAGTGAACCTACAAGAGGTTGAAAAAGGTTTTCACTTACTAGTGGTAAGTCAAGGACATTAAATTGTACTTGTTTTCCTGCAAATGATTGAGAAACAATGTGATGAACCCCAATTTTACAAGTGGTAAAATCAATGAAACTTATTTTCCGGAAAAACCATTTGATTAAAACAAACTTAAGTGTTTTGAAATCACACTGGGAAAATAGTTTGTTGAAAGGGGGAGTTCTGATTGTTTATGCCAAGTGGATGGCGATCTGAAGTGATTTGATATCAGTTGTCACTTTGCTTGTATAGTTTGTTTTCAAATTTCCTAAAATGTGTTTGCATTTTAGGGGGAGTAAAAATTTTCAGAAAATCCAAAAACATTAGAAAATTTGAAAAAGTAAAAAACATGATAAAATTCAAAATGAGTTTTGTTGTCAAAAAGAGGAAATGATAGTACATCAGTGGACGATCACAGCATGCTAAAGAATTGGAAAGTTAAAGTGTGATAAACGGTCTCACTGATGATGTGCCAGTAGGTTTTTGCACATTTAGTAAATTGTGACGAGATATAAACCTATATTCAAATTTGCTTATATCGTGGGTAACATCTCTCGGATATATGGGTAACCCCCGAAATCTTGTTTGAAGGACCCCTCTTTCTGAGATACTAGGTCTTTATGCTTAGTGATATCTAGGGTATTATCCCGGGACTTCTGATAATGCGGAAGCAATGGCCTAGTCCCCGGAGAATACTTTACGCTTGCTTAAAATATAGCCTACCCTCATCATAAAAAATGATAAAACATTGCAAAATGCAAATCATGTGCTGTTGTAAAAAAGATCCTCTAAAGGGGACCCACCAAAAGTCGAACCGTCATCTCTCTGCTGAACGGAAGTTCTGACCGGACCTCTCACGGTTTTTCTCAATTTAACCCCTTACAGATATCATCTAGGTATACTCACCTGTAAGACTGAATATTGGGATCTGGATACAGGAGTATATTCTGAGGTGGGACACGCGAATAAGTTTAGTGTCTAAAACATTAATCTCGTATCTCGAAACTGTTGAACTTTGTGTGAAAATTTAAGTGGATCAGTATACTGACAATCTAAGTGAATCGTTTAGAACTTAAAATGTTTAAAGCTTAACGGTGTTGGTGATTTGTCTCATAAACTGATATGATTCTCTTACACAAACTCTAAAAAATATTGTATGTAAATATTTCGTTTCTGCATTGCATTTCTTTTCATTCAAAATCCAAAAAGATTTTCGGTGTGTTTTAGCATAAATTTTTGAAAAATTCAAAAAGATTTTAGACAACTGATGTTGAAAAGCTGATTTTCAAAATTCCAAGTGCTAAACATGATGAGCATGTGGTGAGGGGGAGTTTGTGTTTTTAAATGAGAAAAGATTTTGAAAATTGTCTACAAGTGGTCATCAGAAGCTGTTATAATGATAAATCATTCTAGAAAGATACCTGTTTATAGTATATAAATTTGTCAAATCTTCAAATTTGTGAAATTTATTGTGAGGTAGAGAATGTGCAGGATATCTGAGTGATAGAGAGCCAGGTTCCGATATCTGAAGACTCTGTGATTTCAACAAGCCAGACTGCGATCCCAGCAAATCGAAAGGGGGAGTCTGAAGAAATCCGAGTAGAGATTATCTGATGTAGAAAGAGAGCTTTAAGACTGATAAAGACTGAAGACGTTGAAGACTCGACACTTAAGACTCGTCAACATCCGAGGGGGAGTCTGTTAGTGCATACGTCTGTTGACTTTGTCTTGTATCGAGTCTTGTATTGTTCATGGCACGAAGATCGAGAAATCAAGACAAATGGTTAATTTTGCTTGAAGTGTTACAGGTTAATTCCGCTTGAGTCTTGTAATCTCGTTTGTAGTCTGATTCTGCGTGAGTTGTTATATCGTTTGAGTGTGTTTCGTGCGGAATTTGTGAGGCTATATATAGGAGTGTGTCCATGTCATTTAGGACAAAAATTACTTAGAGGTTTTCCGACGGCAAAGCTCTGTTGAAGTGTCGTCTTGCTGTAAAACTATTCCAGATCAATATAAACGATAGTTAAAAGTGATATCTTGCTGAATTCAACTCATTATGTCTGTTTCCGCCTTTCATTTTGAGTAGAACGCCTCTGATCGACTCATTTTGGGTCAGACAACGATCCTACACAAGTACAGTATGAGGGGTTCTTTCTCGAACGGAGCTGTTAGGGTGGGGAGTTTGATCAAACACTCCTTCATCTGCTAGAAGGCTGCCTCTGCTTCCGCTGCCCATTTAAATTCTTGCTTATTCACGCAATTGCGCAATGTACTGATGAAAGGATAAGATTTTCCTGCATGATTTGATAAGAAACGATTGAGCCTGGCTAGGCGATCGACTAATCTTTGCCTTTCTTTGATCGTGCGCGGTGACGGCATTCTTTCAATCGCTTGGACTTTTTCTGGGTTGACTTTAAAACCACCGTTGGTAACTACGAACCCTAGAAACTTGCCTTCCTCCATTCCAAAAGAACATTTACTCGGGTTGAGCTTCATGTTCACACTTCGCTGAGAATTGAACGTCTTCTCGATATCTTTTAACATTTGGTCCTCTTCAGTACTCTTGATCACAAGATCGTCAATGTAAACCTCGATGTGCTTCACAATGTCATCTCCAAACGTTTTGTCCATTAACCGCTGGTAAGTTGCGCCAGCATTCTTGAGCCCGAAGGGCATCTTTGTATAGCAGAAAATACCCATGTCGGTGCGGAAAGCAGTCTTATCTTCATCTTCCAGCTTCATCTGGAACTTGGTGATACCCCTTGTAGCAATCTAAAAAACATTTCCACCTGAATGGCGCAAGAGAGTCTATTTTCTTATCGATCTCAGGCAATGAGTAACAGTCTTTGGGATATGCCTTATTGAGATCTGTGTAGTCGACGCACATACGCCACCCACCTGTAGACTTCTCGACCATTACAGGATTCTCGACCCAACTTTGGTAGCTCACCTCCCGTAATATTCTTGCCTTCAGCAGCTCACAAACTTGTTCATTCATAGCCTTCGTCTTGTCAGTACCTAGGTTGCGCTTCCTTTGTACTTTAGGCTCAGCAGATAGATAAGTGTTCAGTGATGTCGCACGGGACATCTCTCATGTCGGACAGTGTCCAAGAGAATATATCCATGTTTCTGAACAGTAGTTGTTTTAGGTGCGTCCTGATGTTTGGGGAAATTGCATGGCCGATCGTCACCGTTTGTTCTGGGTATTTGCGATTCAAAACCCATTTCTCTTGTTCAGTTGGTAAGACCTTGCTGGCTTTAACTGGGCGAGCATCCTCTGTCGCCATCACTTCTTTCTTTGAGTAGATAATCGCCACCCCGTTTCAGTTGGGAAGCCAATGGCAGAATGGGGCATGGAGGTTACCATGTTCATCTCTCCCGGGGTTTCTCTTCCGACCAGGACGTCGTGTTTTGACTTTACTGGCCTCACCATGAAGTTGACGTTCATTTTTCTTGAGTAAATCCCGTCATATAGCATGATGGGGAAGCTAATCTGACCTAACAAGAAGACTGTTTCATTGCAGAACCCAGATAGTGGATAGTCGACTGGCTCGAGACGCGCTTTGTCTTCAGGGTCGAATTGGTTTAAAAATTGTTCATGGATTATATCGATCGTACTTCCAGGATCAATGAAAACCTAATCTGTTTCATAATGGCCTACAATGCCAGTAATAACAACGGGGCACGTGGCACGTGGACCCCCGTGTACTACTGGGAAGATGCCTTGCTGCTCTTGCCATGCTGGCTCGAACAGGCGTTTGCCTTTGCTTCTCGCGCTGTATCTCGGTCCATCAACCATGTGAGTTTCTAAACGTCTGACCTTCTTTTGGCCACCATCATCATTTCTTTGGATTTGGCGCGTCTCCTTGCGCACGTTCTTGACCAGGTGGCTCAACTTGTCGCTTTTTAAGGCTTTTTCAATCTCTTGCCTCAAGCTGATACAGTCATCGGTTAAATGGCCTGTAACTTTGTGGAAGTCACATTAAACATTAGGTTCTTGCCCCTTCTTGTTTGTCATTGGTTTCGGCGCCTTAAAATCATGGTTCTCCGTCATGAGTACCTCCTTAGGTGTTTTGATGAGCGGAGTCCAATGTTTTTCTCGATTTTCATTCTTGACAGCTTTGCGATAACCAATCCGATCAATTGCGTCTCACGCATCCTCCTTGAAGTGAGGCCTCTCTTCATAACCGCTGGACTAGCTTGGTTTCCATCAAGGGTTTCTGTTTTTTTGCGCCTGCCAGAGTCGCGCGAGTTGCCCCTTGAAAAACGATCCTCAGAATAAGAATTCTTGCCACCTACCAACGATTCTTCAGTCTGCGCGACGATCTTTGCAGCTGCCATGAGTTTGTCACATTCTTTAGGCATTCCATCTTTACCTGTGATAGTCCTGATCAGACTATCACAATGGATGGCCTTTTTGAAGTGGGCACACATTAAATCTTCACTAACGCCTCCAATTTCCAAACACTCTTTGTTGAAACGAGTGATAAAGTCTTCTAACCCTTCATTCTCTCTTCGCCAGATGTTTGTGACTTCGGACGTATCGCGCTGATAGCGTCTCTGCTGGCTAAAGTACGTTACAAACTGGTCTCTTAAATCAGTCCATGATTTGATTCTTCCAGAGGGGAGGCTGTCGAACCATGCACGAGCAGCTCCTCTGAGAGTTTGGATAAAAAGATGGCACCACATTGGCATGGTCCATTGTCCCAGTATACCAACACTTGTGAAGACTCGTACATGATCGCGGGGTTCAGTAAGACCGTTGAACTTTCCCACGGTTTGCAGTAGTTTAGCTTTTTCCAGCGGGGCTAGAGCGATGCTTCGAATAAACTTTGAGTGTTCGGCTGCTTCCGCTGGTCTGTAAACGAGACTGAAATCATGTTCTGCTGCTTCGTTATAAACGGCGCACGGCCTTGGTCTGTAAGACTCATGATTTCTCTGCAAGCGGTTGAAAACTGAAGAACCTTCGTCTTCTTGCCAAGTGGGATCATCCTCATCCGTGTTATCCCATTCGTTGTTGATGTTGCGCGGCCCGAGCCGGCTGTGCAACGGGTGCCTGTGTTGCGCATTGGATGGATGATCGTAGTAACTGCATGTCTCCTCATACGTATGGCGCGTGTCATGCACTCTTGGTCTTCTTTGGGGAGGAGGTCTATTGAACTGCCCTTGCATGTTCTGCTAAGAAGGCATCTGGCGCGCTCCTTGTGTTGGCGCAAGTGGTGTCACCAGAGATGGTTCCACTTGCAATATTGCCTGTTGTGCGCTCAACGACTGGTAGACAGCGTTTATAGTAGCGATCTGCTTGGCATACCAAGAAGCTAGGGTCTCCCCTTCTGGTAAACCTAACAACGCCGATATGTTTAAAAGTGCTGGGTTTGACGGACCAGCAGTGTTACTCGTTGGGGTAGCCGTTTGAGTGATGCGAGTAATACTCGTGCAGAGTCCCCCAACGTTTGTTGCTTCGCCTTCGGCTAACTCGTCAATGGGAAGGGGTTGAGCGTGCGAGTTTTCCTCCCACGTTCCCACCTGAGAGTGTGTACCGAAACTGAAATCCGGTATTCCCTGACCAGCCATGATCGAGAGAATCAGAAAAAAGCTCAGAAAAAAAAGATGAGGTGATTATAAAAACTGGTGTGCGCCAATGAAGAAACACAGAACTAATTTTTGGTTTATTAGTTTGGTTTATGTTTCAACCATAGAGGTTAATCTTCTTAATCCTTCCTGAGTTAAAGCTGAGATCCTTCCTACAAAACAATCAACACCCCGTTAAGCTTGTTAAGAGGGGAATATGGGGGTTTCCCTCTTAACCACTCTCCGGCATGAGAATAAGTATTTGTTTTGAGGAAATAAGTGTGTGTTTAGAGTGAGAGATTAGAGAGCAGAATGGTTTAACCTGTACATGAAGGTCCCTATTTATAGCCGGAGTAGTATAGAAGGAGATGGGCTGATGGGCCTTGGGCCGGGAGTCGACAACAAGGAATATCCTTTTTGTCTTTTCTATGATGACCGTTAGTGCTTCTAGAAGGTCGTTGGTGCTGGCGCACCTTGATTGGAGCCATGTGTCCGGGTTATCGTCCTTGTTGTCTCTCTGTCATCAGCAGGTGAGTGGAGATCATGGGACAGTTGTCGTCGCCCCCTGGTTGGTGCCACATCGGCGTCCTTGTGTACTTTTTGTCTCCTGCACGATTGTTAATCGTGGAGCATGATAGGATACAGCCTGTTGGACGCTGATTGGCTTACTCCTCTGCCACTCGTACCTTTCTTGCTTCCTGGAATGAACCTGCGTCGCTACCCTTGCGTGGCCTCTGGTTCGTATCCAATCAGCCAGCGCAAGGTCTAGGGCTCGAGGGCTTTCATTCAGGATTCCAAGTGTGGAATCTGATCTTCAATCTTGCTTGGGCAACGTGCGCGGCTTAGGCTGTGCCTATGTAATCCTCGCTGGGTCTGTAGATTTGTCAGATTGATGTATTAGGAGTATAGTCATGTGCGCGACATGATTGGTCTGCGCGACTTTTTGGGACCATACCCCTTTAGGTTTGCACCCTAATCTCCTTTTTATAAAACGTAATCTTACTTTAAGCCTCCTTTAAGATTATACAATTATAATCCTCTTAATAATAATCTAATTAATATTAAGTCCCTCGGGTTTAAACTATTATTATTTTACAAAGAATAATCCACTTACTCTTGAACAGATACGATTCGTGTACCAACGTGTAACTCTTCGGATCGTACCGAGTTGGTTACGTTGACTTTAATTACGATTGGACATACATGTCGGCAACAGTTATAACATAGATAATATCATATAATAAACATGTACCAAACCTATACTACATGATAATTTTTTGAAAAATGTTTCTTGTCTAATAATAAAAGAATTCTTTTATTAAACTTTGTTAAAACTATGATTAAATGTATACAAAAATTTGTAAAAAAAGTGTAGTAGATAATACTGTTATAACATAGATAGTATAATATAATAAACATGTACCAAACCTATACTACATGATAAAGTTTTAAAAATGTTTTTGTTTAAAAAATAAAAGAATTCATTTATTAAACTTTGTTAAAACTATGATTAAATGTATACAAAAATTTGTAAAAAAAAAAAACCATAGCAGTACGACCCGTATAGGTCCAGCCAGCCACCAGACAAGAACTGACACATGCAGATTTGACTTTTGAACCTATACGACCCGTATAGGCTTATACAACCCGTATTGAAAAAGCAAAGTGTGCGGATAGATTGGCTGGTGCCAATAGAATTCCCCTTTATATACTTGCCAATTAGTGGTGGAGTGGTTGGGGAAAGACTTGGTGTTTCTTGTGACACGGGTTCGACTCCTACTCTCCCTATTATTTTCTGCGACATCCAGGTGAAGGGAGGCTAGGTTTTACCAATGGGAGGCTAGGTTTTACCGATTATACCACTTAGGGGTGTGCAGGATTCGTTTCGAATTCGAAAAATTCGAAATTCGTTTAAATTCGATTCTATTATCAAGAATTCGTTTCGATTATAAGAATTCGAATTCGAATTCGATTCAATTCGAGTCAAGTAAATCGAATACGAATTTATAATTTCAAATTCGATTCGAAATTCGAATAAAAATTATACATTTTTATTTATTATTTTTATATATAATACATATATAACTTTATTAGGCTATACTATAAGCTATTTTCAAATTTTTTCCGAGTATTAAAATTACCCATTACCAAACCCACTACATGGCCTATAACTAAAACCTAAGTAACAAATCTATCAATAGATTTCTAAGCGTAAAAATATTAACTTGTAATGTGGAGTGGTTATTCCCGACTTCTCGTTTTGAATTTTAGACTTGTGGTACTTTATTTGGAACTTTTTAATGTGATATCGTGCTTTATAGCTGCTTTAAAATTTATGTTTCATTTTGAAAGTTTTTTACATGTTTTTAAAGAATCTGAATTAAATCGAATTTATTCGAATTCGAATTTTTAATCGAATACGAATTGGGTTTTTTATTCGAATCGAATTTGGTAGGTTTTAATCGAATTCGAATCGAATACGAATTCAAGGAAAAATAAAAATTATTCGAAAATTTCGATTCGAATAATTCGAAAATTCGATATTCGATTCGATGAACACCCCTAATACCACTGTCGTGGATGGAAGACGATGTTTTACCGATTATTCCACTGTCGTGCCTCGGGGCGGGTGGACGTCGGGTTTCCGCGTATCTGGGAGAGCCAAGGGACTGGTGGTGGTCGAGTAGTCGACTTTGACCACAATGCCCGGTGTCACCGTGGTTGGCACGTCGTTCCTTGCCGTTCAAAAAAATATACTTGGTTCTGGTTCAATATTTTGGTAATTGGATTATGATTAAACTATTTATAAACTTGGTTCTGGTTCAATATTTTGGTAATTGGATTATGATTAAACTATTTATAAACTTGGTTCTGGTTCAATATTTTGGTAATTGGATTATGGTTAAACATTTTGGTAATTGGATTATGATTAAACTATTTATAAACTTGGTTCTGGTTCAATATTTTGGTAATTGGATTATGGTTAAACATTTATAAATTTGGTTCGGGTTCAGTATTTTGGTAATTTTTTTTTTGAATGGCTCAGCGGAACACACCTAGACGAAGTACCTCCGCCCCTGGGTTCGACCCCCGCCCCCCCCCCCCCCCCCCCCCTAAGGTCCAGCGCACACCAGCTTTCGACCCAGCTGGTAGTCGACCCCTTAGCTCACCCGTGCGGGAAAACCGCTCTGGCCCGGGATCGAACCCGTGACCAGAGGGTAAAACCCTCACACCTCCAGTCCTCCACCCAGCTGAGCTGGGCTTCATTGGCACAGTATTTTGGTAATTGGATTGGTCATTTCTAATCCCTACAGTCTATTGTTAAATAGGTTAAACCGGACTTGAATACTGAGTGACGTCACAACTAATTTTATAAATATATTTGTAAAATAAATAAATACTATATTACTACGATGATTGTAATTAAACTAGTTGATGCCCCGTCCGCGTTGCGGGGCGATGGCCGAATAATGAGCGAGTGTTAGGCAGCTTATTGACACGAAAAACAATTAAATCAAGCAACCAATTAAAACAAAACAATTTTATAGTTTTGATAAAAAAAAAAACTAAAACAATGGCAATATTGTAATTTTTAACTGAGGGAAAGTTGTATTTTTTGACTGGGGTAAAATCGTAATTTGCTAAAAGCTAAAGTAATGGCAGTACTGTAAATTTTCACAAGGGCAAAATTGTAAATTTTCACAGGGGCAAATTCGTAATTTTGAACTTGGGGTAACAGCGTAATATAAATTTGAACTAAGGGCACAATCGTAAATTTAAGCTGGAGGCAAAACCATAATTTTATTTTGAACCAAGGGCATAAGCGTAATTTTGTGTTGGGGGCAAAAACATAAATTTATTTTGAACCGGGGAAAAAACGTAATTTTGAACTGAGGGCGAAATCATAATTTTTTAAACGGGTAAAAATCACATTTTTGAATAGAGGGCAAAATCGTAATTTTTAGTTGGGGGCAAAAACAGATTTTTTTTTGAACTGGGGGCGAAAAGGTAATTCTGAGCTGAGGGCAAAACCACAATTTTATTTTGAATCGAGTGAAAAATCGTAATTTTGAGTTGAGGACAAAATCGTAATTTTATTTTTAGCTGGGGGCAAAACCATAATTTTAAAGAGGGGCAAAAACGTAATTTTAAAATGAATATAAAATAATAAACTGGTTGGTCCAATGCGGGAGTGCCAGGCAAAATCGTAATTTTGAATTGAGGGTGAAATCGTAATTTTGAGATGGGAAAAAACGTAATTTTATTTTGAGCTGGGGGGCAAAACGGTAATAAGACGTAATTTTAAAATGGATATAAAACAATAAATTGGTCTGTCACTATTCCCACAATTCATAATTTTGAATTGAGGGTGAAATTGTAATTTTGAGATGGGAAAAAACGTAATTTTATTTTGAGCTGGGGGGGCAAAACGGTAATAAGACGTAATTTTAAAATGGATATAAAACAATAAATTGGTCTGTCACTATTCCCACAATTGGTAATTGTATATGTAGGAAATAAATAAAAGAAATATATTGTTCAAAAAAAGAACAGTAAACAGATTTTGAGAAAATAAAGTATTTTGTTCAGCTACCCTGAAATACAATTCTAGTGTCTTCTAAAGTCTATTATTTAGGAGGTTTTCATGTTCAAATCTTATAAATCTAAAAAAAAAAACAATATTTTGTAAAAAAAATATTTATGCTAAACCGTTAAGAATACAATATTTGGTAAAAATAAAATAATATTTATTCTAAACCGGTTCAACCGCCTCTTCGTATAATTTTTGATTTGTCCTTTTCTTTAACGGACTTGAACGCAAGACCCCTTCTCAATTCTGGTATTTAAAGGTTTTGTGTTTACCAATAGACCAATTCATTTATCGAGTACATTTCAATAACATAACTATTGTTGTATTTTATAAAGAGAAAATTACCAATCTAGCCAAGACTTTAATCAAATTACCAATCTAGCCACCTCATGCCTCTTTGGAAGGCCACTCATGTATGGGATGAGTCTTTCAAGCATGGGATGAGTCCTTGGGGAGAAACCCAATAAAAAAAAGACACGTGGCGGGGATGAGTCTGCGGACGCATGGGATGAGTCTGCGGACGCATGGCTTGTGGGTCCGCGGACGCATGGGATGAGTCCGCGGACGCATGGGATGAGTCTTTCATGTGTGTGAGGTGATTTGTGGGTCCGCGGACGCATGGGATGAGTCTTTCATGTGTGTGATGTGATGAGTCTTTCCACGTGTCAGTTGGGGATTGGCGGACGAAATACTTGGCCTGGCAAACGCATTAGAAGACTTGGGATCTGTGAGTGGCCTTCCAAAGACGCATGAGGTGGCTAGATTGGTAATTTGACTTTTTTCTTGGCTAATTTTGTAATTTTCTCTTTTATAAATGTCTTGATACGTTTCTAACGTTAAAACAAAAAGTAACTTAGACCAAACAAATAATCTTTAAAAGTGGGAATGGCATATAATCAAAAGTACGCAAATCAACCAAAAGAGAATCAAGGTATATATACTTGTCCCCAATAACACTCCTAAATTTCTCCTTTAACCACTTGACTTGCATATATAATTAACGCATAAATTGTAATAATGCAACATCTATATGTGCCAAGTTCAACAAGAGTTCTTTAATCTCTCATTATGAGCAACCACCTGAACAATACCAGACAACTTTCACGACATCCCAGCAACGCCTATGCGAGGTACATCAACGACAGTCGGGTCAATTTCGACTTCATATCTCCACCATCGCCTCCCTTTCCTCCTACCTTGGTCGGTATTCTTTTTTTTTTTTTTTAATTTTTATAAATCTATGGAACTATCCAAAGTTGTTCCTTGATCTGAAAGTGTAACATTTGTTACATTTTGTTATAGGTCCTTTCTTATTAGGTTATACAAATTATGTTTAAACATTTTGCAGAATGAAAGAGTTGGTGTTGATCCATGGTTATGGTCACTCTCGGAAAGAAATTTGACTTTACCTTCGTCCATCATAAGGTTATCTCTAAAGCACTATCCCATTTTATCGCTTCAAAAACACATACCTTGAATTTAAAAGGGTTAAAAGTCATACCCGTTTTAAGGTGAGCTTTTTCTATATTGTTTGCGTTTATCCAATTAGTCTGTTTACAAACCGCTAACTTTTAAATCAACTTCGATGCAAATGGTAGCAAATATAGTTAGTCTAGTAGATACCTACAAATAAGATTAGACCTTTGTTAATAATTAGGTATGGGACTATATGAATTAGACAACACATAGCCGTGTGATACAATAGCTCAAATATCATGCCATGGTGAAAACACAACTATATAGTCGCAATAAGCTCAAATATACTACCATGGTGAAAACACACAACTATGTCGCCGGAATAAGCATAGTCATTGTGAGTTATGTTAGGAAAACCGTGTCATACACGACTATGTATAAGATCTGTGAAAGTCATACGTTTGATTCCTAAGACCATTTTTAAGGCATGATTATGTATCTAGATGTAAATAGTTGTGTCTTATGATTTAACTAGTGATAATAGATATGTAAATTAAGGGGGTTACATGCATGACCCCGTCTATGAATATCACATAATTGTGTGCTTTCATACATATTAGTAGTATCTTTGACTTTTATATTTTAAGTATTCCGTCTCTTCCCTTTTGTTAGTTATGTATGGGGATTCAAACTTGCAACTTAAACATGACACTTTTAGGTATTGAGCTTTGTATTTTTATTAGAAAAGAACTTATAAAATGCAGGATTGGTATTGATTATAAAACATGTATAAATCAAACATATCATTTGTCACCTTCAACATCATCCTCTTCGGCTGCCCCTCTCATCTCCTACGCTCCTTAATTATTTTTTCCTTTCATTGCCATCAACCATACACATTCACGTTCTGTGTTTTGACATGATTTTGGTTTTGGATCTCATTTGTATCGCTCATGATTGCGGTTTCAGATCTCTTTTTTGTCAATTTGGTAGATGTTATGTACCATAACATCAAGTCAACACTCAACGGCTAACAAAATTGACCAATGGTGGGTTATATATCTTGAGAAAATTACAATTGATTGATCTAATAGAAGTATCATGGGTTAATTGATAAGTTTGTAAATCGCTCATGAGAGATACGTTTTAACCCATCTTTATAGATTTAGAAGCGTCTAAAAAACTACTTAATGAGGGAAACGAAAATTTATACACTAAACTCAAGTTACTAATAACAAGCAAATTAATATGACATATGATTGAAAACATGGCGATACAAAATAGTCAAGAGTTAATCCTAATAGTTCGGGTAAAGTTGTGGGATGAGATAAACCGAAACAAAATAGTCAAGAGTTAATCCTAATAGTTCGGGTAAAGTTGTGGGATGAGATAAACCGAAAGAAAAGATAAAGACGTGTAATCCGTTAAGAGAAGAACATAATTAATATTAGTTAGTTGTTTAGAGATAATTACAAGTTTGAATTAATAGGCTTATATAGTTGTTTTATTTATTGATAAATTATAAGTATTATAGTTCGTATTGGTTTATGACAGCTTGTTTAGCAAGTAATTAGTTTACTATAAATAGATGTGTTAGGATATGTAATTCTTTAGTTGTTTTTGTTTTGGTTCAATATTATGTAATTCTTTGGTGGGTTTTTTTTGGTTCAATATTAATAAAGAAGAAAGAGTCGTGATCTAGTTGATCATAAAATTTTTGTGTTTTACGATTTTGATCCAGTTAATTCGAACAAATAGAATATTCTTTGAAATAACTAGAAGGAAACACCTAGCATATTTAATTATTTATATCACAATAGTTGCATAGGGAATCCTAATATAAACGGCATTATGTCATTCTGTTTGGTTATGTTACATGCTGTTACGGCAATGTGGACTATGTAAAAATACAGGGTTAAGCGAAAAAAGATTAACCAAACTGAAACCGAAATAACTTACAAAATTGCACCTAAATATGTGACCCAAAACTAATAACAGATGGATCGGTTTTGACTTATTATGAAAATAAAAAAAATATATGATCTAGTATCCGTTATACCTCGTTCAAAAACCAAAACGGACCGAATCCCCAAAACTGAACTGACCATAGCAACTAGTTTGAGTGTTTTTATTGAATTTATGACCTAAACTCATCATTTTTTAGTTTAAGATTTTAAACCCAAACTAGCGTTATTAAATCCGCGCGTTGCGCGGTGGGTGGGTATCAGCTCGTTTAACTACGACACTGACACTTGTTATAGCAACCAATAGAAAAAAAAATCATGATATAACCAAATATATACCAACACGGCGGGAATTTGATCGGTATCGGTTTGTTTTGTTACGCCGCCTACACTCGTTACAGCAACCCATAGAGAAAAAAAATGTTGATATGATAAAAAAATACTGACACGTGAATTACATCGATAAAAAACAAACGCAAGTTACATAAGATATATAAAAGAACCACATAACACATATAAAAAACCACTAAACAACACATATAAAAAAACCTTTGAAACAAATATACTTAGACCGTGGGGTATGGTGGGGCGTGGGTTGGGGGCATGGTGCGATATGTGGAGTATGGGACACCCAAGACCAAAAGCCAATTTCAAAGGGGTATGGTAGGGCGTGGCTGGGGTGGCGTGGAAAAAAAAAACCAATTTCAAAAGCCTAGTGCTCTTGGCCAATGAGGTTCCGCCATGTCATGTGGGTAGGTAGCCCCGCCCAACGCCCGGGCTGAAACCCCCGCCCAAGGGGCCACGCCGAAACCCAAGCCCACACGCCGAAACCCAAGCCCACCCGAGGTGGTGACTTGGGCGTTTGTACCCAACCCCCGCCCCAACCCCGCCCCATACCCCATATTCTTACTGTTCATTGGGTGGCGTGGAAAAAAAAGTCAATTTCAGAGGGCTAGTGCTCTTGGCCAATGAGGTTCCCCCATGTCATGTGGGTAGGTAGCCCCGCCCAACGTACGGGCTGAAACCACCGCCCAAGGGGCGACGCCGAAACCCAAACCCACACGCCGAAACCCAAGCCCACCCGAGGTGATGACTCGGGCGTTTGTACCCAACCCCACCCCATACCCACATTCTTACTGTTCATTTACTTCATCTTTTAATAGTATACAATACAATAGTATACAATTTGTTAATAAGTGATCAACAAATATCATTGATCAAAAGTTTTGGGTCCAACTTCATTATTTTGGGCCAATATTTGGGCCCAAAAACTTTCAAGCAACTTTAACTAAAAACCAACCCTTACATAATTGGTTTCCTAAAACAAAAAAGAACGAAAAGTTTGGTTTTGGAATCTTTTATCCCAAAACCAATCCATTCACACCCTACTTTTTTTATTATTTATTTCTTATCTTAATTATTGATATATTAGAAAAACTTATGTGAAATCGCAGTTTCCCACGACCTCGTATGCAACTTGTAGTGTTCCGCAACAATGTGGCAAACAGCAGTAACATGCGGTCAAGACCAATGGAACAATCTCGGCAACAACATTCTGAGTTAACTCCAAATGAGCAAAGGAAAGCTTTGATGAAACTTAGGAAAGAGATTTTTAATCCAACTCCAAAAAAGATAATACAAAGGTTAGGTAAGTTTTATAGACAAAAAGATGCTACAAAAGCGTACGTGGAAGACGATGATGACAAAAAGTGTGTTGTTTGCTTAGAAGACTTTGAACCAAAAGAAGTGGTGATGGTGACACCATGTAATCATATGTTTCATGAGGATTGCATCTTACCTTGGGTCAAAAGCAATGGCAAATGTCCGGTTTGTAGGTTCTCGCTTTGTGGAAGTGACGAAGAGAGTGGAGCATCATCGACGAACAATGATAACGTGGTCAATAATCGGTTACCTAATGACTTGGTTTCTTTTGTAACATCAAGGGGTGGTTCTGCCACTATTGAACCCTTTTGGTTTTGATGGTGGTCTTGAGGTTCATGTGGCTAAGTGGACAAAAAGTATGAAACCTACTTACTTCTATAAACAAAATAGTTATTTGTAGTATGTTAGCGGTGGCACAAACTGACTTATGGTAAGTTTTCTATTTGGGTGGTCAATGACATAAGAGGAAATGCTCGGCATCAGGTTGATCATAACTCTTTGTGTTTGAGACTTAACCTTAAGGGTGCAAACCATACTCAATGGGTACATAGAATATCGCAAATGTGGTTCATAAATCTACTTAAGACTTGCTAAATGGATGGATCTATCTTTACTCAACGCAAATGGTTACACGCATGAACTTGTTTTGAGATTTGTAGATAAGCGATAAAGGTGAACAACTTTAAGCAAATGAACAAATTTTAAGAAACTTAACAAATCAAAACAACCATAGGGTGCTTAGAGATTAAAACCTTTGTAGTGGATGAAGGAACCATCTGTTTCCTTGTATACATGTCAACACCGAGCATTTTTTATTCAGACGATACTAGCCATCGAACTCAAAATGAATATTGAAATTAAAGTAGTCGTTCCTTGTATCAATATGTGTACATGAAAATATGGAGGTGGTAGAACACTTAAAATCCTATGTAAACGCCGCTAACACTCGGAGAATTTTGAACTACATTTGTAGTATTTTCTTCTTTTATTTCACTAATAAAACAAGAAAAGTGTTGCGCAAAGATTTTTGTGGACCCATTATACTTTTAAATGTTTTTTTGCCTGTTAAAATGTAGCCGGTTCCTTTATTTGATTTTTTTTTTCTGATTAGCTCTTTGCATCTAGTTTTGTAAGTGTTAAAGGTTGACGTCTATTTAAATAAAATTTGGGTCAAATTGTCTAATTGATGATTTTCCCCAATTCAGACCATTTTATTTTTCATATTTCCTTTTAAATCGATTATTAATAATCTTCATATCTTTTAAAAATAATAGAGTTAATTGCCCGGATGGTCCTATGGTTTCACGTTTTTTCACATTTAGTCCTCACCTTTTGAAAATAGGAGGTATGCTCCCTATGGTTTGTCATTTTGTTACTCGGATAGTCCCCTGACATTTACTCGGGGGACTATCGGAGTAACAAAATGACAAACCATAGGGAGCATACCTGCTATTTCCAAAAGATGGGGACTAAACGTGAAACCACAGGGACCATCCGGGCAATTAACTCAAAATAATAATAGTATATTAAATTTTACAACAGAACAGAAAACATGATTAAAACAAAATGAGAGGTGGGAGGTAAATTGGTAAACCCAAATCCACCCACCGATCCATGTGCCCCTATGAAATATGAAACACATGATCCAGTGCCCATCTACCCTAGGGGTGTTATGAGCCAATTCGATTCGAGCGAGGGTCTGTTCATGCACGAATTGAATTACAACCAATCCGATCGGATCGGATCGAATTTGCAAAACCGAGCACAAAAGTGATGCTCGTGCTCGGATTGAATTTGAATCGAGCGGATCGTTTTCGCTTGGCACCGAAATTAAAACATATGTAGCGACACAAAAGAAACTGAAATCCGCATTCAACAAAAACAAATCCTAACTTAATTAAAACATGTCCAACACCTTACTAAAAAAGCAATACATAACTAAAAATGTTTTTAACAATATCAAGAAGCACAAAAATGGATCCTAAAAATCAAACATGAGCAGCAACGAGGTATGTGGCAGGAGGTAGGAGATTGTGCCTATGCTGATTTGAAGTATACGGCGAGGTAGGAGATTGTACCGTATCCGTATAAGTTGAACTTGAACAGCAGCGAGGTATGTGTCAGGAGGTATGTAGCAGGAGAATAGGTGCTAATTTGAATTTTTAGGAATTAGGAATTAGGCTTAGGTTTTGGTATTGAGTTGGACTAGTATGTTTTTTGGTCTCTTAATTTTTCTTAGGCTAGTTATCTATTATCTATATAACTATATATATATAGGGGAATCTTCAAATGAAAACAACTATTTATCGCGAAAACTCGAAAACTAACTTAAAAAGCCTAAAAACCATACCAATTTTTTTGCAAACCAATTTTTGCTATTTAAATTATATAAAAAGACACTTTAAAAAAAAAATTGTAGTGCACATGTGTAATATTATACATGTGTGTGTCCTACACATGTGCACTACAATTTTTTTTATATAAAAAAACTAGCGATTTTTATAAAAAAATTGAAAAAAAATTGTGTGCTTTTTAGGCTTTTTTAGTTAGTTTTCGAGTTTTCCCAATAAAAGTGTTTTTCATTTGAACCATCCCCTATATATATATATATATATATATATATATAGGGGGAGGTTCATTTGAGAAGAAAATTAAATTGAGAAGAAAAAGAACAAAGGGTACAATTGTAAAATATTAAATAGTTTTTCTCTCATCTCATTTATTATTATTTTTGACTAATTAATTAGTCATAAAGACTATCATCATACACACTAAAATTTTTGCCTAGACACATCAAAATTTATCCTATGCGTTTTTGAAATTTATCCTACACATACTAAAATTTATCCTACACAACTCGTAATTCATCCTACACACCTCATACTTTATCCTACACTTTAAAATAATTTTTTTCTTCTTTGAAAAAATATTTTTTTTTTTTAAAATAAGATACAATTTTAATTTAGTTAGCTATTAAAAAGGAAGACTAACAATTAATGATCTATCTAGTTTTACCAATATACCCTTACACCTATATTAAATACAAAAATTAAATGAAGTAAAAAGAATCATTCTTATTGGTTGAAGATTGTTCTTTTTTATTCTTACAAAAAATTTCTTCTCATTTGAACCCTCCACTATATATATATATATATATATCCTTTTTAATAGCTAACTAAATTAAAATTGTAAGACTAACAATTAATGATCTATCTAGTTTTACCAATATACCCTTACACCTATATTAAATACAAAAATTAAATGAAGTAAAAAGAATCATTCTTATTGGTTGAAGATTGTTCTTTTTTATTCTTACAAAAAATTTCTTCTCATTTGAACCCTCCACTATATATATATATATACAATTTTAATTTAGTTAGCTATTAAAAAGGATATATATATATATATATATATAGTGGAGGGTTCAAATGAGAAGAAAATTTTTTGTAAGAATAAAAAAGAACAATCTTCAACCAATAAGAATGATTCTTTTTACTTCATTTAATTTTTGTATTTAATATAGGTGTAAGGGTATATTGGTAAAACTAGATAGCTCATTAATTGTTAGTCTTCCTTTTTAATAGTTATCTAAATTAAAATTGTAACTTATTTTCAAAAAAATATATTTTTTCAAAAAAGAAAAAAATTATTTTAAAGTGTAGGATAAAGTATGAGGTGTGTAGGATGAATTACGAGTTGTGTAGGATGAATTTCAGTATGTGTAGGATAAATTTCAAAAACGTGTAGGATAAATTTTGATGTGTCTAGGCAAAAATTTTAGTGTGTAGGATGATAGTCTTTATGACTAATTAATTAGTCAAAAATAATAATAAATGAGATGAGAGAAAAACTATTTAATGTTTTACAATTGTACCCTTTGTTCTTTTTCTTCTCAATTTAATTTTCTTCTCAAATGAACCTCCCCCTGTATTTATATATATAAGTGACCGCTAAAATGAGAACCACCTCGAGTTGTAAGAACCGTGAGAACTTTTTGATCCGGGCGCGAGGTGGACCAAATTTTTTTTTTTCATAAAAGTAAATGCGTGTATTATAAACACATTTGTAAAAAAAATGTCGTGTGTGTAGTTTTGAGCACCACAAGTTTGTGTTTACGGGTACCGTAAATTTTTCTGGTAAGATTTACGGTACCCGTAAACACAAACTTGTGGTGCTCAAAACTACACAGACGACATTTTTTTTTGAATTTTTTTTTTTACAAATGTGTTTATAATACACGCATATACGTTTATGAAAAAAAAATTTCGTCCACCTCGCCCCGTACGGTGTAGTTCTCACGGTTCTTACAACTCGAGGTGGTTCTCATTTTAGCGGTCCCATATATATATATATATATCTTAAAAATCTATAATGTATATATAATTATTTAACAAAAATAATTCGATCGACGGGCGAGCGGACCTTTGCTCATGCTTGGCTCGTTTTCAAATCGAACCGAGCCGAGCGGCTCATTTACAAACTGAGCAGGAATCGAACGAGCATTTTTCGAGCATTTTTTGAGCGATCGTCAAGCGATCCTCGATCGTCGAACAGTTTGGACAGCCCTAATCTACCCAAATAAGATAAATAAAATAGATAAACTCGATGAAACATTTACTAATTTAACAATCGTAGGTGTAATGAAAAATTTGTTTGGAGATCCTTAATAAGTTTAACATTTGAATTCTTAACTCTAACAAAGTTATTTTTTTTATATAATCAATTTACACTATAACCCTAAAGGGGTATGGTCTTAAATCATGTGCAAGGCATTAGAACACATGCGTGCCAAGGACCATACCTAGACTTAACAAAACTATACTTACCAATGGTGTAGTGGTTAATTGGCAAAAGCAAAGCCTTTAAAACACCTAAGTTGGGAAGGGGAAGGTCTTGGGTTCAAGTCCCACAGACGACAGGGGATTAAAGAAATTAGCCGTTCAAAAAAAAAAAAAAAAAAAAAACTATACTTAGCTATAAACAGAGCATGCACGCAGGCCCATCCCGGTGCATACATGTGACAACTAAGACAAATACAATAGTACATATGGCAGGTGTTACAACCAATCAGCATGCGCCAGGCTGTTCTCAGACAACTCCCACGATGATCAATCGTGCAAGAGATAAGAAGTATAAAAGGACAGTGACGTGGAACTAACTAGGTTGCACCGTTCGCTGCTCCATGATCACTACTCACATGTCACACCCCAACCGATGGCGAAATCATCGGGGAGCGGCACTAGGCGAATCAGATTGCTCAAGAGAATCCATAACAACTATTTAATGACAATATTTAATGCGTTCATTATCCCATACTAATAAACAATATCTCAACAAACAGTCATACAGATTTCATGTCTCTCAAGCAATACAAATCCGACAACCTAGATTTTACGTGAGTTTCTAGACTTCCTAATCTTGTTTCATGATAACCTGTGATTTACCTGCAACATACATTAAAATAAAGTCAATACAAAGGTATTTGCGAGTATACAGGTTTGATATAATAGTAAGGTAGATTAAGCGATGCGAACTTCCTCATACATAAACATGATACAACACAATACATATACTCACAAGACAATTACTACCAGCTAAGTCCCGAGATGACTACGAAGGAGAGCCCACAGGGCGTGTTATCCTTAACTAGACCCCGTCGGGTGTGAGTCGAACTATAGTACCATACTAGCTAAGGTGGAACGTAACGAGTAAGAGTCCTAGCACATATGTATCAAGCATCACGTGTAAATATGTACTTCAGTCATTCGCATGTGAAAATAGTTTAGAATGTGTACTGCGTTATGATAAGTGCGTTTTAGGTATGAACGTATGTTACACCCCAAAAGTGTATTTTAAAGCGTAAAAGGGGGTCAAGTATAGTGACAATGTGTGTTTACCGAGTAAACACAGTCTGGATTGGATTGAAGGGAGCGCGTTTAGCCTGTGCACGGAACAGAGTGTAATCAACTTGTCGATCGGATGAGTCTCATCCGGACGGATGGTCATCCGGACGGATGGTCATCCGGACGGATGGTCATCCGAGCGGATGGCCATTCTAACGGATGGCCATTCGAATGAGAGGTGATTGTTTGCGAAATCGTTTAAACTCGAAGTTTGGTTAAAAATATTAAAACAATGGGAATTATAAGGATCAGGTCATCCGAACAGATGGTCATCCGGACGGATGGCCATTCGGGCGGATGGTCCTTGGTCGAAGTTTTGTAAAATTTCTAAGTAAAAGTTTTAAGTTTAACGGAGACGGTGTGACGACGTGTCAACAACGGAATACATCAAATCCAGTTCCTTCGGTCGGATGGGCCTCGCCCATCCGGACAGACGAGCTGTTCTTGATGGAGATTCATGTTTAACCCGTTAATCGGTCCATCTCTCCGGTGGAAATCCGTTTTCAAGCCGACTTTCGACTAATGAACGAGTCGAGAGTCTGATCGAGTCCAGATTCCATCGAAACTTGTGTAAAAACTAAGGAAAAGTTGAAAACAGATGATAAAGTGTTGAAACCCTTCATAACTTAGTTGAAAAGTGTGGAAATCCGTTAGATCTGGGACCAATCTCGATCAAATGGTATTCCACAACAGTTTGCCTAAGCAAAACGAGTGAGAACCACCTTCAAGAGATCCAAATCAGTGATTTCAGGGAAAAAGTTAGTGTATGTGTGTGATTTTGATGAAGAAGATGAAGTAGACGTGATTGGAGATGAAGATTGACGAAGATTTGGGAGAAGAAGTGTCACACCCCAACCGATGGCGAAAACATTGGGGCATGGCACTGAGCGAAACAGATTGTCCAGAAGTTTCCATAACAATTATCATTACCAATCAATTTAAAATAACATGTCTCATACCATGCCTCAAAAGGTAAACAAATTGTTACAGACAAAATCTAGGCAAATAGTTCTATTCCGACAACTCAGATTTTTAAATAGAGCAATTGTTTATCTGCTTCTAGAGACTCTTGATTTAATTTGTACAGACAACGATTTGTTGGCCTCTAGAGCCTTATTCTAGCCTCGATTTCCTAGCAGATGTGCATCCTAAGCACCTGTCAGATACGTTAAAATAAAGTCAATACATATAATGTAAAGGTGAGCATACAAGTTTGACAATAGCATATAGAGTTCGAAATTCGTTTACGCATAACCAGCATGTACACATAGTGAAATGAAGCACGTTAGTTATCGACATAGATCCATCAATACCAATGACTGCGGGTTGACTGCCTGAGGCAGTTCGCAATACATGATTACCACCGTAATCCATGCAAGTAATTGTCCTTAACAACCCCTGCGAACATGTGCTGAGTCCAAACTATAGTACTATCGTTGCTAAGGCAGGTAGACAGCATTCCACGTGTAAACATAACAAACAAGCATTCATAAGCCACGTATAATATGCATTAACGGTTAGCGTTCAAATAGTATTGAGTAGTGTGTTTATTGTGATTTGAATATTCGTAACGTATGTAACACCCAAAAGTGCGTAAAGCAAAAAGGGATCGAGTATACTCACAACGATGATGGATTGAAGGGACCGCTAGAGAGTAGGGTTAGCCTGATCAGAACGATAGCATAACGATAAGTGACGTGTAAATCGATGCAAGGTGTAAGTGGCTCGGACAACAGCTCGGTTGGATGGTAATCCGACCGGATGGTCCAGTCGTGTGGATGACAATCCGTTCGGATGGTCATCCGGGCGGATGACTGTACGAGTGGATTGTTTCTTCCTTTGATGTGTTTGTGTATGATGGCTTGTCCTTTGAAGTTTTCATTGTAGCATTTTGAAAACATTGAAGTATCTCTACCTTTCAAGTCAGTCGATTGGACGGTCTGTCGTGCGGACGACAATCCGCTCGGATGATTCATCTGGTCGGACGGTGACTCGAGTGGCGAGGTTACTCAGTGAGAACAATTCCACAGCAGGTTGTCACTCGATCGGACAGCAGTCCGGTCGGGTGGCATCCTTTAGTGCATTGAACATGTTGAAAATTGTTTAAGTGTTAAAGTCCAAGTATCTCATGATCCGAAGAGTAATTCGGTCGGATAGTAGTCAGATCGGATAGCAATTCGTTCAATACTCAAACTTCAGTTAAAGTTGGTTAAGTGTGGGATCCAAGGTGTAAGCCGTTCGGATGACCTAGTTGCTCGGATGGCTTATCCGTTCGGACAGTAGTCCGGTCGGATAGCACTCCATCCTGGTTGTTCCGTTCGTCTTTCACTTGGCCGTTTTGATTGTTTGTTGCTTTTATCGAGACGTTTTGACAACGTGCTTACCAACGGAACCCCATCCTAACCCAAGTGTCCCGATCAAACAGGAATCACCCTAGTTCGACCAGTTAACCGGTTCAAGACGGTTGTTCTTGGTTAACCTGAAATCGGTGGTCTCGTGAGTAGAATCTAGATCTTGAACTAGTACAACACCGCGAATGAGTAGAAGACTAGAACAAGGTCCGATTCTATCGGTTTTGAGTGCATTGAGTGTAAAAGAGTTGAAAGGAAGTTAGAAACCATCTTTCAATCCTTTTTCACTATGATTATGTTTAGATCTATGCAAGATCTTTGTGTATTCGTGTGGAAATCGATTAGGTCTAAGTTGTTCTTGGTGGATTGAGGCCAAAACATGAAGCTCTTCCAGAACACCATGATGACGCCATCCTAGAACACCTCAAATCTAGTGATTTCATGGTTAAAAGTTAAGATTCAAAAGATAGATAAGTGTAGGAGTGCGTGTAGATTAAGGAAGTACAAGATTTAGGACGAGATCTTACCGGGATTGAGAGAAATCGAAGAAAAGGTGAGGAGCACGGGCTGTTCGGTCAGAGAGTTTCCAAAAGTAGAAAGAATGAAAGTGACATGGGTATTTATAGAGTTCCAAAAGAGGAAAGTGTTGGCCGGTCGGATGGCATCTCGCCCGGATGACTGTCCGGTCGGATGGCACCCTGGCACCATGATCAAGTGGCAGCCTGGTCGGATGGCACTTGGTTCGGGTGTTCGGCGCGACGATTTTTGAGGTTTCGATTGTAATTGCGAGCGATGCGATAGATTTTTCCTAGTCAAATTACTTTTAATCCCAACCATTCATATCTAGCACTATCTCTTCTCCACAATTTATCATACCATTTCGATTGCGATTGAGTTCGACTACGATTCGAGTTTCGATTGCGTTTCGATTGATTACCACAACACAACACAACACAACATAAATAAACATGCACAAGTAACACGTAAGGCACACACACACACGTATAACAATAACCAAAATGCGTAGTTCGAGTAGCGAGTGCGATTGTGATTTAATGTCGATTTGTCTAGCATAGTTTGATTATCATTTAGTTAACTTTATCGCATTGTTACTTCCTATAGTTCACAGTCGTAAGTTGATTAGATAGCGAATAACATAAGTCGATTATTGTAATTATTGACAGTTACTCCACACAATACAACTAAAATAAACACATAAAAGAAATTCACTACTAGTCAAGTCGCGCGAAACCGGTCATTTGACTTTGACCTTGACTTTGACTTTGACTTCAGAAACACGGGGTGTTACAAGAAGCTTGCAAATAGGCCTCAAATCGCGTCTGAGTCTTGGGAAGCGGATGAGAGTGTCAGAGTGTTAGAATGGAGATGAAAGGTTGGTATTTATAGCGGAGGGGAAAGGTTAAGGCGGTGCGCGATTGTGTGGTGTTCGGATGGCTCCATCCGGACGGATGGTCATTAGAGCGGATGTCCATTCGGACAGAAGGCCATTCGGACGGCCGAATTCGCGCGAGTTAGTTTTCCAGATTTGGTTCGTTTGTTAAGCGTTGCGTTGCATTCAATCATTGTGGGTATTCTAAGCGTTTTAGCAAGTTACATAGTATCGTGTTATGTTGCGTTCAGTGCGATAGTTTGAGTTGCGCGTGCCAGCGAGTGCGTGTTTAAACAAGTCTTAATACTGATATATATATATATATATATATATATATATATATATATAACTAATCAATATAATAATAGGTCATAGCATAAGTAATTGTGTTTTGAGTTTGCGTTTGCGTTTGCGTTTGCGAGTAGCGTAGCAATAGCGTAATAGTATATGCGAAAAGTGTAAGCATTGTCATATAGCATGCTGTAATGAGCGATGTGTTTGAAAATACGCGAAGTAGCGTAGTTTGCGATATAGTTTGCATTATGATTCGAATCTCTGGTGCTAGGCGTAACGAGAGTAACAAGCGCGAAAATGCGGGTTGTTACATCACAGCTGGTGACAGACTCGACAACAAGGACAACCGTCAGACCAAGTGGCTCCAACCACCATGCGCTAATGTCTCAATCCTCTGCAAAAACGGTCGTGTCAGAGTAGACAAATATGATATTCCTTGTTGGCGACGTTCGGCCCAAGGCCCATCAGCCCATCTCCTTCTCTACACTGACTATAAATACCAGCCTTCAACCACAGGTTTAAGGACCGGCTCTCTCATTCCCTTACTCCTAACACATACTCTTTGACTCTAACGATACTTATTCTCACGCCGGAGGGTGGTTACAAGGAGAACTCCCTACATCTCCTCCTTGTAATGAGTCTCATGGTGCTTTGTTTCGCAGATCATACCCATATCATTATCAATGAAAGACTAAGGATTAACCATTCTTGACGAGACCATTCCCATAAGGATAAACCTGTCGTCTTAGACTTGGTGCTTCTTCATTGGCACCCACCGATCTTTTGCACTACTCATGATCCTTTTCTTTCCTCTCTGATCATCCACATGGCTGATCAGGGTATTGCTTTCATACTCTCATCATGCTCCGAGTGTTGACAACGAGCAAGTCCAAACCCCACATGTTGATGGGTACGCCGAGGGAAACTTCACAGAAGGCGGGGTCATACACGCCAATGATAGTACTGCGCGATCCAATCAGCACACTACACCAACGACGCTACACGTGGGTCCTTCCCCTCAGAATGCTTCGTTACTTCTAGAAGGAGAGACTCCCGCCTCCTGGTTCATGAATTCTTAGGTTGCGCTAAACATGTTGTATGCTTAACTATGTGCACAAGTGTCAATTAGCACACAACAAACTCCCTTTGTACAACCAACTCCACGAATCCTGGACTATACCTCCCTCACCAGCGTCCGCGTGCGGGTAGGATGAAACCAACATCAACATGACGAGTCTTACGACAACAATAGCACCACGTGCGACACACGAGCCAACACTAGAAGGCACGACGAATCATAGTACGAGCACTTGCACATAAGAACTCTCCTCCAATACCGCCTTAGTCCCCGGCGTATTACTCACGACGAGTGGGATATGTACACAGGGGAATCTGATCCGACATACCGACAAGGATATAGTTTAAATGTGTTCGATAGAATACAAGCCAACCATTGATCGTACAAGTCGCTCCCCTCCCCTGCGCAGTGTACAACCCAACCACTGAACATGACTAAATTCTGGTCTACAGGTCGGCTGCAGCCGCAAAAGAATCCAAGTTTATCTCTGATATCGCCTTAGCCCCGCTAGCTAGAGAAAACGAAACTCCCGTCGAATGTTGGGAAGTTTAGTGGCTCATCAGACCCTGACGACCACATCCGCCTGTTCAGTAGCGCAAGGGTGGTCAGTTATTGGACACATCCTATGTGGTGCCATCTTTTTGTTCAAACCCACATAGTGGCAGCACGCACATGGTTTGATAGTTTGCTAACCGGTAAGATTAAGTTATTCACAGACTTACAGAAAAAATTCTTGCAACATTTCAGCCAGCAAAGACGCCATGTTAGAGACTCCACAAATGTCTTGAACAGTTCGCATAAAGAGAGCGAAGCAATTGAAGATTTCATCACTAGATACAACAAAGAATGTCTAGAGATTGGCGATGTCAGTGAAGACTTGATGCACACACATTTCACCAAAGCAGTACTATGTGATGACCTCATCAGAACTATCTCAAGAAAAGACTGCATGCCCTAGGATTGGGACAAATCATGTCAGCAGCCAAAGTTTGGGCCCAAACAGAGCAAAATCTGACTGGTGGGAAGGGTCATCATTACAGCAAGAATAATAACCAAGATCTAACCTATGTGACAAGAAGGGTAGAAACACGTCATGGGAACACTCCCAACCCGACAGTTATAAAGGAGAAAAATACAGTTCAAATGATGACTCGCGAGCAACGATCAACAAGATCAGCTACAGAAAGAATGTCAAGCAAGAGAATAGGGATAAGCAATGGACTCCTCTCAAGAAAACTCCAAAGGAGATTCTGAGCATGAAGACAGTCATAGCTAGCTCATAATCAAAGATTCCAGCCATCGAGTTTATTTTGTTTCCTTTTTAAAAGTTCTTGTAAAGCCTATTTATACAGGCTCCTTTTCTTGTAAATTCATACACAAAAAATAGAACAATACAAAAACAATTCGTTCTGAATATCATTGACATCATTTTTCAGTTAAAAAATAAAAAAACACTAAAAAAGCGTTTTTTTTCTAAATTTTATTATAATAGGCCAGGTTAATTTTTTAAATCAAAAAACTATATTTTTTTGTTTGTAATCTATGATTTACACTAAAAACATTTTGCGATGTTTGATTTAAAAGACTTTTAGTATTTGTTTAGAATTTAAAAGAACACTTTGACTAATTCTAATGGCGCCAGAGAAGAGAATATGAAACCAATTCTCAGTTCTTTTGGAACTAGTGAATACAAAACAAGACACCAATAATTCAGTAAACATGAAACGAAAAGAGCATCATTCATTCTCGTCTTTTTCTAGCCACCACTATTCCATCAACTTTCTTGAGGAAATAGTAAACATGAATCTGAAAAATGCAGTGATCATAGATCGCAACGAAAGAAAGCATACCTGGTCTTCGTAGTCGAAGGTTTCCGGTCAAAGGTTGCTGGTCGCCGTCATCGTTTAAGGATGGTCGGTCGTCGGAGGGCCGGCGTTGGGTTGGGAGGGTCGACGAAGAGTTTGGAGATCGGAGTTTCGAAACACCGGTAGCAGGTTGTGAGGGCTTATACGGATGGTTAAATATATTTTTATGATTTTATAAATTCTACCTAATCTAAATAATAACCAATTAAGCCTTAAAAGACAACAAAAAAATAAAAGAAAAAAATAGTAACCTGATGGTAATTGCATTGCATAGTATTAGAACACCAAATTAAAGTTTAGTTACTTTAGATATACACAAAAAGTTCCAGTTACTTAATTGAAATAGCTAGCAAACTTAATTACATTTCTATGACATTTTCCCAATTATAAACTTCTTTAAGTTCAATAATTTTGGTAAAAATACTAAGATTGCACTTTACTCATAAATAAATTACAGTAATTGTATAATTCTTTAAGTACCATGTGAGCTCAGATAAATAGTTGGTAGTAATTGGTGCACAAGGCGCTCGACTAGGCTTGCTCCATCAACACGCACAAGAACAAATTTTCACTGAATTCTTGCTAAATCCGACCAGGACAAGTTTGAAAAAACTAAAACGAGTTTGAGGCATCTAAAAAAATTATGGAACCAACCTAAAACAACCTTAAACAAACATAAATGTTGTAAAAAATGGTTGTTTATGTAGTTTTAAACGGGCCTTCGCATTTTAAGTGCCTATGAGGGGTGCTCACGCTTTACGCCTTTGGTGGGCCTGGTGCCAACTACTAAGGTTAAACCATGTGCAATCTATGGTTTTTCACTTCTTGAGCAGTGATGTAGTTTGCCTATGACTATCAAGGTTGAACCATGTGCAATCAATGGTTTTTCACTTCTTGAACACTGGCGCGGAGACCACGTGGCATCTAGAGGCCAAGGATGTCCCCAATTTCCAAGACAAAAGTCCTTGCCTACAGACCATACATGGGGAGGAGAGAGAAAGCGAGAGAGACCCGTGGAGTTTTTGTTAGGAAAGTCTGATATGGAGGTCCTTGGTGTTCGGTTTGTTCTTGGCGCTGAATATTATAAAGACATGTTTTAATGTGTGAGCTAATTGAAAAACAAATTACGACCCTTTTAGATTTAACCTTAATATGTTATGTATTTTATATTTACTAGCAGGGTGACAATTTGCATTGCGGTACACATTTTTGTTAATTCATTAACTCAGTTGTCATCTATTGTATAGTACTTAGGTTAGTTTTCTGATTCGTATGATGTTCTACAAATTTTTATTATGTTTATTGTTTTCTTAGGTTTTTGAGTTAGTGGCACCAATTGATCTATCTATATCATAAGGCTTACACATCTCAATAACATAAGAAATAGAAGCATAAGTCATTTGTAGCATTGTTACATAAAATTAGAAACATAAGAAAACTTAAAACATAAAAATAAATGTTTAACGATAAAAGCAAAATTTTAAGAATCCATCATTCTAATATCACGTGCATCATGCATTTTTCATTCGTATGAAACATATTCTTTTCATTTTACCAATAGTACCCTTTTACTTTTACGTAAAATCTTTAATATTTCTTTTATTTTCGTACAAAAATAAAATATGTATTTAATTTAATTTAATGTTTAATAATTTTTTTAGCTTTTATTTCTTGATAAATTTGAGACCCAAAAAAATCACACGTTTGATCGATGCTTTTCTTGCAACTGGCATATTACAAAATTCCAAATTACTTTAATCTATAAATTAAATACAATTAGATTTTGAACAACCAAATAACTTCAGTATACACCAAATTTTTTGAACAGCCAAACAACTTCCATATACACCCAAGAACATAAAAGCTATAAAAAAAAAACATAATAGTTATTACCAACAGACAAAAAAAAAAGTACATATCCAGATAACTAAAAACATGATAGCTATTACCCAAGGAGCCAATAGCCATTACCCATGTGACAACTGTCAAAATTCCAAGTAATAAATATACAAAGAATAAACAAAATATTGGTGGAACCGAACTAAGGAATATAACTTACAAAATATTCTAGAAATATTATTCATGAGTATATTTTGGTAGATAATATTTTGGACACCAAAAGAACAAAAATATGATTTTCACAATTATTACAAGTTTATATCATATTTTTGACAAGAAGAAAATATATTATTTTTGGTGAATAAAATATATATGTTTTCTTGGAATTATTAGAAGGTATATTATCTTTGGAAGAAATATATATTTTCTCAAACAAACATCAAATATATTATTTTTGGGAGAAAAATAAGTTTATATATATTTTCCAAGTTAGACTTGAAAATATATTGTTTTTGGAACTTATATGAAAATACAAATATTTTGCCAAGGGAAAAATTATTCTAAGTAATATTTCTTAAAATATATATTTTGGAAATATATATTGATGAATTTCTATTAAAGATATTATTCCGGAAAAAATTATACAAAATTAAGTATAAGGATACTTAATAATTACAAGAAATACGTATTTTCGTACGTATAAATACACTCCGGAATACGACATCAATACATGGCAAAAAGATACAAGTATAAGAATACAAATACAAATACACCCATCTTTGGGAAGGAGATACATATATAAATACTTGAAAGGTATCAAGTTAAATATATTATTTTAACTATTATTCCAAAATTTAATAAATATAATTTAAGTTAAAATATTTATTATTTTAACAAATAATTATAACATGGAATAATATTGAAGGCACAAAGAACGTAACTCAAAGACACTAATCAATACTAAGTCAAGGCAAGACCCGGCTCGTCTAATAGGCCTTAGTACGTTGTAGGTAGTCGTGTACGCCAGGCGAAGCTTTGAGTTACGGTGTTTACGAAGAACGCAAGACTGTGAGTTCATGTTTCCCCTTTTCTTTTAACTGTTTTCAGTTTTATAACTTCGGGGGTGAAGTACATGTTACAAACTGTTTTCAAATGTTTATATGTGGTATGGTTAGCTAAGGAAGGGTACTGCTAGATCATGTGAGTGGTGGGTATAACGTTTAAGACCATTAATCCTCGTTCTAGGACCGAGGGACATGAGTGATAGATCTATTTGGGTGTAGCGAGCCCCGCCCATGTTGGACCAGGGTTTGGCCCATGGGTTGACTATGTCTTTCAGCCGGAAGCCCGGTGCAAAGTCTGCTAGGTTTGAGCCTTCCTGCATCACGTCACACATATTATTGGACTTGCAAACCATTAATGATCTGTTTTCCTTGTTGCTTTCATACCAGGAGTTTACATACATACATACATACATACTTTCAATGATTCAAAGGTTTATTCGTGCACACTCACAAACACATGAACTCGCTCAACTTTTGTTGATGTTTTCAAACTACATGTATTTTAGGGAATTAAAAGTGGATCTGGCGGGCGTTTGGATGTTTCAAGTGATGTTGAGAATAAAAGATGTCATCCGATGTTTAAGGGTTTGGATTGTGTGTCTTATCCTAGATAAGACTCATCTTTCAAAGCCTGGGTTTATTTAATGTCTTTTGTTGAGTCCTCGTGAACTCTAAAATCAAGTTGCATGGTTTGTACTCGAATTTGAAGTCTATGTTAAAAACAATATTGATGTTACGTTTTTAAATTATTCTATGGATGGACGTCTTTGGTTTATCATATAGTTGTTGTTATGATTGAATGCAATGATATTAAGCAAGTCACACATAATCACGCTTCCGCAAAAGTCAGGGTGTGACAGTTTGGTATCAGAGCCTCGATTGTAGCGAACTAGGATTCTTCGAGTCTAGACTACAATCATTAGGGCTCTCACGAAAATGTTTTTACAACATGTTTTTATTGCATACACGAAACGCCCAGATCCAGGGAAACAAAAAAATTTACAAACGGAAAGACACGAAACATGATTACAAGGTTTACCTTTGTGGTTTAGTCTGGGAGACTAGGAAGGATACATGATTTCATGATACATTGACTTTGCTTGCATACTTAATGATAGTGGTTAATATATGTGCATATGTTATGATTGTTCTGTTACAGACACCATGTCTTCATCCGAGAGTGGATTGTCCGATACTGATGACCCTATGGCTATTAGCTCTGGGGCGAGTGAGCCAGAGATCTTTAACTCAGATACTGAGAGCGACCCAGATATGCTATCAGACGACGATGACGACTTCCAGCCGTTTGCGTTGCCTGATTTTGGAGATGACTTACCACTTGCTGATGGTATTCCAGATGAGGATCCTTTTGTTATTCCCATTCCAGTCCACGATCATCTTATAATCGGTCATCCCGATGGTGAGCATATTGTGGCACCGATCCTCGCTTCTGTTCCTTTAGTGGTCATCCCTCCTGAGGATTGGCCATTCAATGATCTGTTTGATGATGATTTTGATCTGTTTGTTGATGGTCCTCCCGATGACGCTCATGGCGACGGAGAGCTAGATGAGGACGTTGTTGCTAGTCCACTACCTGAGATCCCTGTTATTGAGATTTCCTCTGACACTAGTTTACACTCTGTCTCAGATTCCTTAGAGTCTGTGACATCCTCCGCTTTGCAGGTAGTTTGATTGCGGCGTTATGCCACTGATTCTGACGATGATACGGCCATGTCAGCTGCACCATCCCCTCCACACGATCTCGAGTTTGATCTTGAGTTAGACTTTGTCCCTGTTGATCAGCCTGACGATGCACCTGCTGATCCTGAGCCTTTGCTTGATCATGACCCTATCCCATTTGGCTTACCTGACATTGCACCCCTAATACCTGATCCAGTTCCTACACCCGCTGACCCTCCTGTTGTTGAGCCACTTATTCCTCCACCTGCACCCGCACCCGTTGATTTGCTCCTTTTCACCAAGTGGAGTCTGATGTTCACCGTGTTGATCTCCCTATCGTTTTCTTGCAGGATATACCCGCACCCCGCCCAGGGGAAGGCATTTTAGGACAACAGCCTAGTCATGACCCTCATGTTTCATCATCTTATCCACACATACCCCAGTCTGCACCTTCTGCTAGTTTTACCACTCCACCACTTGATGAGCTACTCAGATGGTTCCCACCGTACACCATGCCAATTTCGGATCCCTACCATCCCTCTCAGTTTGTTGGATATACACAGGATGAGCTACTTTTATCACTTCAGTTACAGTATGAGATCATGAGTCTTAGGATTTTGGAGCTTGAGATGACACCGCGTCCTTTACCATGTCCGTGTCAGCCTGCTTTTGTTCCCCCTCATTCATCATCGTCTCCATTTTCACATCCTCCTGCACCTCTTACTCCATTTCTTGAGTTTGATGCTCGATTTCTCACGGTCGAGTAGCAGATCAGTTATCTGTTGCGTAATATATATGAGCTTGAGGAGGAGCTTGCGCATGTGCGCAACTTGCTTTTCTATCCTCCTCCACCACCATCAGCATAGCTGGTTTTTGGTTTTATGTAGGTAGCTTTGCTTTTGATGAGAGCACCACTATTGAGCTGAGCTAGTGAAGCCTTTTGGAGACCACCTTTTGATTGCATGACTTTTGTAGACTGACAGACTTGTTGGACATGGGTAGTGTGACCCTGTGATCCTTTTTGATATGATACATTTTGTAAAACATGTAACAATATTTTTGGTCGATGATTAATGAAAGCTCAATCGTCATGTTCTCATTAAACATATTGTTGGCTTACTTGCTATGATTATGTTGATTACCTGATTGCTTGCTATGATAAATGCTACTATATATGTACTACTTATTATACAAATAAGACCTGACCTATCCAATCTTCTTTTAGAAGATGCCTCCTCGAAGGAACACTCAGTTGCCCACAACAGAGGCAGAACTGCACGAACTGATTTCACAGGCAATCTCACAACATGAGGCCTGACGCTCTGAACACAGCGGAGGTACCTCAGGAAATAACCCACCTCACGGTAATGTTTAAGTCATCTAAGACACATTACAATACGTTTGGACATTCCATGTGTGTTTGCTAATGCTTACTGTGAATGATGTTGCTTGTACAGGCTGTACTTACAAGTAGTTCCTAGACTGCAAGCCTCTGAACTTTGACGGCACTAGAGGCGCCGTAGCTTTCGTAGGATGGGCTGAGAAGACGGATTCTGTGTTGTGAACGAGTAAGTGTGCGCCAGAGCATCAAGTCACTTACATTTCTGGACTATTCCTAAATGGAGCTCTGTCGTGGTGGAACCTTCAGGTTCAGTCTTTAGGTGAGGCTGCAGCGTATGCTATGACATGGGATGAGATGAAAGAACTGATGCGCAAGAAGTACTGTTCAAGGGCAAAAATTCAGAATTTGGAAACCGAGTTTTGGAATCTGAAAATGGATGGTCCCAAGATCGCTGAGTATGTGCAGAGATTCCACGATTTGTCTCGAGTTGTCCGTTACATGGTAGAGCCAGAATTCAAGCGAGTTGAACGTTTCATTTGGGAATTGGCACCCCAAATACTGAGCATGGTGACTACTTCTAAGCCTCCGACAATTACTGAAGCCATCGACTTGAGTGTGGCCCTGACCGAAGAAGCAGTTCGTTTGGGCAAGTTTTCGATCTCTTAGCAGAAGAAGAAAGAGACTCATGTGGAGTCTTATGGAGAGAACAAAAGGAAGTTCTCGAATTTCAAGAAGGGTACCCAAGGAAACAACAGTGGTACTAACAAGCGTAAAGATGCTAACCCACCAGCCGAGGTCAGGACTGGTGCTGCAAGTTCGGCGAACAAAGGAAAAGGATACATGGGCACCCTGCCCAAGTGTGATGTATGCCAGTTTCATCACGCTGGCCAGTGTAGGTTTAGGAAATGTGAATCCTGTGGAAAGAATGGTCATTCGAAGGGAACGTGCTGGGCTGGTACTGATCTTGGGAATGGTAGTCAGAGAGGAAATGTCAGTGGCTATGGTAATCGTGGTGGAAACGGTTATGGAAATCGCAATCAAGGAGGAAATGGTGGAAATAGAAATCGTGGTGGTTTTAGAAATCAAGCTGGTAACGGAAACCCTGGAGCAAACCACAACCAGGGCGGAAATGGAAATGTAAATGGTCGCGGCTAAGGTTGTTTTGGTTGTGGTGATGTAGGGCATTTCAAGCGAGATTGTCCGAAGAACAACCAAGCCCAAGGAAGAGTCTTCAACATTGGAGCTAGGGAAGCTCGTCAAGATCCGAACGTAGTCACTAGTACGTTCCCTATCAATCAACATTTTGCATCTGTGCTATTTGATACTGGTGCCGACTATAGTTTCGTATCCCTAGAATTTAAGGATATACTTGGGTTAGTTGCCAGTAAGTTAGATATCCCGTATTCGATAGAACTAGCTAATGGAAAGCTAGTAGAAGCCAACAAAGTGATTAGAGGCTGTGTGATAGAGCTGGGAGAGCGTGAGTTTATGCTTGATCTTCTACCAGTTGAGTTGGGAAGTTTCGACGTAGTAGTTGGATTGGATTGGTTGTCGAGTAATCGAGCTGAGATTGTATGCCATGAGAAGATTATCCGTATACCGATGGCGAATGAAGAAATGATCGTGATTCATGGAGAGAAGCAGGGTACGCCTCTACGGATTATCAGTTGTTTGAAAGCCCGCAAGTTTATGCGGAAAGGATGTGTTGCCTTCTTGGCTCACGTTATTGATAAGGAAGCCGAAGGGCCGAATCTCGAAGATATCCCTGTGGTAAGGGAATATCCTGAAGTATTCCCCGAAGACTTGCCAGGATTACCGCCCCAACGACAAGTCGAATTCCATATTGACTTGGTTCCAGGCGCCGCGCCTGTAGCCAAGGCACCTTATCGACTTGCGCCTTCAGAGATGCAAGAGTTATCAATGCAGCTTCAGAAGCTTGCTTCTGGATAAGGGATTCATTAGACCAAGCTTCTCGCCTTGGGGAGCTCCGGTCCTATTTGTCAAGAAGAAGGACGGTAGTTTTCGCATGTACATCGACTACCGAGAGCTGAACAAGTTAACCATCAAGAATCGGTATCTTTTGCCGAGGATTGATGATTTATTCGATCAAATTCAAGGTTCGAGTTACTACTCCAAGATCGATCTTCGATCAGGTTATCACCAGCTGCGAATACAAGAAGAGAGTATACCAAAGACTGCCTTTAGAACTCGTTATGGACATTACGAGTTCCTAGTAATGCCGTTTGGTTTGACAAACGCGCCGACAGTATTTATGGACTTGATGAACCGAGTTTGCAAGCCATATCTCGATAAATTCATGATTGTATTTATCGACAATATTTTGATTTATTCACGGTCGAAGGAAGAGCATGAGCAACACCTTAGAGCCATCTTAGAGCTGCTAAAGAAGGAGAAACTTTATGCTAAGTTTTCAAAGTGCGAGTTGTGGTTCCGTGAGGTTCAGTTCCTTGGTCACGTGGTAAACGAAGGTGGAATTCATGTGGATCCCACCAAGATCGACGCGATTAAGAATTGGGAAACTCCGATGACGCCAACCGAGATCCGCCAGTTTCTAGGTTTAGCAGGGTATTACCGCAGATTCATTGAGGATTTTTCGAAAATTGCTCAACCGCTGACCTCCCTTACTCAAAAGGATAAGAAGTACGAATGGGGAGACAAACAAGAGGAAGCTTTTCAGCTGCTCAAGAATAAGCTTTGCGATGCACCTATTTTATCCCTACCCAAAGGCACCGACGACTTCATGGTATACTATGATGCCTCGCGTCAGGGATTGGGCTGTGTGCTAATGCAGCGACAAAAGGTTATCGCATATGCTTCGCGCCAATTAAAGGTTCATGAGAAGAACTACACCACGCATGATTTGGAATTAGGCGCAATGGTGTTCGCTTTGAAGATTTGGCGGCATTACCTTTATGGTACCCGATGCACGATCTTTACAGATCACAAGAGCCTACGGCACATATTCGATCAGAAAGAGCTTAATATGATTATGATTGCAATGGGTTGAGCTGTTAAATGATTATGATTGCAAAATCAAATATCATCCAGGAAAGGCGAATGTGGTGGCAGACGCCTTAAGTCGAAAAGAAAGGATTAAGCCCATAAGGGTTAGGGCTTTGGAGTTGATTGTTGAGACAGACCTCTCGTTGCGCATTCGTGCTGCGCAGAGAGAAGCCCTCAAGAAGGAAAACTTGAAGGATGAATATCTCCGTGGGATGGAGAACAAGTTGGTACCCAACAAGGAAGGAACCTTGTGTCTTATGGGACGAATTTGGGTTCCCCTCTTTGGTGGTCTTAGGGAAGTTATCTTTGATGAAGCTCATAAATCAAAGTACTCGATCCACCCAGGGTCGGACAAGATGTACCAAGACTTGAAGGATTATTATTGTTGGCCAAAACTTAAGGGTGATGTGGTTACGTACTTTGGAAAGTGTTTGACTTGTGCCAAAGTAAAGGCTGAGTATCAGAAGCCTTCAGGTCTTCTGCAGTAACCTGAGATACCCATATGGAAGTGGGAACAAATCTCAATGGATTTCGTAACAAAGTTGCCCAAGACACCCAGAGGTCATGATACGATTTGGGTAATCGTGGACCGTTTGACAAAGTCTGCGTACTTTTTGCCAATCAGAGAGAAGGATAACACAGGTAAGCTAGCTGAGCTGTACCTAAAGGAGATAGTAGGACGTCATGGAGTGCCTATCTCGATTATATCAGATAGAGATGGAAGATTTGTGTCAAGGATTTGGCAATCCTTTCAAGAAGCATTTGGTTATCAGTTGAATCTGAGTACTGCTTTCCATCCACAGACGGATGGTCAGAGCGAAAGAACGATTCAAACGTTAGTAGATATGCTACGTGCTTGTGGAATGGACTTGGGTGGCAGTTGGGACACTCACCTACCTTTGGTTGAGTTCTCCTATAACAACAGCTACCATACAAGCATCCAAGTTGCACCGCTCGAGGCTCTCTACGGACGCAAATGTCGATCACCATTATGCTGGGCAGATGCAGGTGATAGACAGCTGGTTGGTCCCGAACTGGTCCAAGAGACGACAGATAAGATCATGCAGATCCGAGAATGCATCAAGGCGACTCTTGATCGACAGAAGAGCTATGCGGACCAAAGAAGGAAACCTTTGGAATTTGAAGTGGGTGATATGGTTTTGTTAAAAGTTTCACCTTGGAAAGGTGTGGCACGCTTTGGGAAGCGTGGTAAGTTAAACCCACGATTTATCGGGCCATTTAGAATTTTAGAAAGGATTGGTCCTATAGCATACAAGTTGGAGCTACCAGCAGAACTTAATGGTGTTCATGATACATTTCATCTATCTAATCTAAAGAAAAGTCCAACTCAAGAGACTGTGGTTATTCCTGCTGACGAATTTCACATTGACGACACACTCCACTTTACCGAAGAACCTGTTGAGGTTACTGACTGGAAAGTTAACAAGAATCGGAGGAGTAGTGTTAAACTCGTCAAGGTTCGATGGAACGCGCGTCACGGCCCAGAGTTCACTTGGGAGCGTGAAGACCGCATGAAAGCTAAATACCCACATTTATTCCCTAAATCCCCTGCAGCTAGTAGTAAAGCTTAAAATTTCGGGATGAAATTTTCTTAACATGGGGAGAATGTGACAACTATCAAAATTCCAAGGAATAAATATACAAAGAATACACAAAATATTGGTGGAACCAAACTAAGAAATATAACTTACAAAATATTCCGGAAATATTATTCATGAGTATATTTTGGTAGATAATATTTTAGACACCAAAAGAACAAAAATATGATTTTCACAATTATTACAAGTTTATATCATATTTTTGACAAGAAGAAAATATATTATTTTTGGTGAATAAAATATATATGTTTTCTTGGAATTATTAGAAGGTATATTATCTTTGGAAGAAATATATATTTTCTCAAACAAACATTAAATATATTATTTTTTGGAGAAAAAGAAGTTTATATATATATTCCAAGTTAGACTTGAAAATATATTGTTTTTGAAACTTATATGAAAATACAAATATTTTGCCAAGGGAAAAATTATAAATAATTTTTCTAAGTAATATTTCTTAAAATATATATTGATGAATTTCTATTAAAGATATTATTCCGGAAAAATTTATACAAAATTAAGTATAAGGATACTTAATAATTACAAGAAATACGTATTTTCGTACGTATAAATACACTCCGAAATACGACATCAATACATGGCAAAAATATACAAGTATAAGAATATAAATACAAATACACCCATCCTTGGGAAGGAGATACATGTATAAATACTTGAAAGGTATCAAGTTAAATATATTATTTTAACTATTATACCAAAATTTAATAAATATAATTTAAGTTAAAATATTTATTATTTTAAAAAATAATTATAACATGGAATAATATTGAAGGCACAAAGAACGTAACTCAAAGACACTAATCAATACTAAGTCAAGGCACGACCCGCTCGTCTAATAGGCCTTAGTACGTTGTAGGTAGTCGTGTACGCCAGTCGAAGCTTTGAGTTACGGTGTTTACGAAGAACGCAAGACTGTGAGTTCATGTTCCCCCTTTTCTTTTAACTATTTTCAGTTTTATAACTTCGGGGGAGAAGTACATGTTACAAACTGTTTTCAAACGTTTATATGTTGTATGGTTAGCTAAGGAAGGGTACTGCTAGATCATGTGTCGCAACACCCGCCCCCTTATCTGTCCCGGGAACAGGCGTTCGCGAACATTCGTTTGTGGGGGTATCAGCTTGTTTAATTTATTAATTTGGTAGCAGAAATTACATCAGGACCATAGTTAGGAAATGTTTATCAGAGTAAAACCACCATATTTTATATTAATAACCACTTGGGTAAAACCCAAGTTCCTTATTACAATACGTTTATAGGGATAAACCCTATTTTATTGAATTTAAAACATCGTCTTTTAGGTAACTTTTATAGTCACATTTTTCCAAGCCGTCAGTGCTCTCCAGCTGGCTTTTTACTAATTGGCTGTCACATTGTGTTACCTGAAATGCGTTTTAAAAACATTTGTCAGTGGGAAATACTGGTGAGTGAATCCCAGTTTAATCAAGAAACATTTTATCAATTAACACAATATTGAGAGTGATCACATTGTTTATTTCTACATAATTACTCATTCAGTACTGTCAATCCTGACTGGTGGGTCATATTACACATTGGCTAACTCGTCGTCCAATGGTAACGTGTTCCACATTTTGTATACAAAACCCCAACATACCGGCAGTAATTGAAGAACTACAAAGACTCAATCACTGCTTAATCACATTGTAAAACATTTAAGGTTTTGTAAAACAGTTCACAAAAAAGTTTACAAAAAGCGGATAAACTCACATTGCTATCTTAGACTTCGTGTAAGGGTTTCCTAGGTTTAATCTATAATTTACACAAATGTACATATGTTAGTATAATAACCCTTTGATTATATTAGCGATACCCTCCCCGAGACGGTATTCCAACAACTATGTCGGGCAGAACCACGACAGTTGTTACGGAACCCTAAATCAATCGGGCAGCGTATCTAATACGAAACTGGGGTTATAATACTTACAACGGGGCAGAACCTTGCTAATTCGGGGGTATTATACTTGGAAATTATGCCTATAATTTGAGAATTCGAGATACAGAAAAGAATTTGAACGATTTGAGTTGAAACCCGATGCCTGCTATATATAGTGCCATATCTCGACTTTTACGCGGCCCGCGTAAATGTTAACAAAGGGCTACACGGCCCGCGTCAAACCTGGTCAAAGGCGTAGGTGATCCGGGTCACCACATAGGTTCAACACGCGTTATGACACGTGTCAACACAGGGGTTCGCTTGACTTTTAAGTTGTCGCGGCCGGCGTAAGGGTTAAGCGAAGGCTTACGCGGCCCGCCTGAACCCTATTTTCTTTGTTTTTTATTTATTTTAAATGTTATAATGTATTTTGGGCTCGTTTTTCACATACGGGGTGTATTTTAAGACATATAGGGGTATTTTAACATATACTAGGGTGTCAGAAAAATATTTGGGAGGGTTGTTATATCCTCCCCACCTTGTTTTAGAGCTCGTCCTCGAGGTCTACTGGAACATGTGTGGGTATTTCCTTTACATTTCTGGTTCAGGCTCCTATGTGTATTCTGGTCCTCTTTTGGAGTCCCACTTCACTTTGACTAGAACTAGTCTTTTGTGCTTGAGATTCTTGACTTTCCTGTCTTTAATCTCTAGAGTAGGGTTGTAAACGAGTCGAGCCGAGTCGAGCCAGGGTGGGGTCGAGCTCAAGCTCAAAATTAATTCAGGCAGTTAAACTTGGCTTGAGCTTTACGTCGGAGTTAAACGAGCTTAAGAACGAGCCAACGAGCCGAGCCATGGGCCGAGCCGAGCTTAGCTCGAGCTGGGCTTGGTTACAAAATGAGCCAGCTTGGTTCACGTCATCTTAAATTGAGTTTTTTTAGCTAGTTTTTCTCGAGCTTCTTTCGAGCGAGCTACGAGCCGAGCTACGAGTCGCGAGCTTTATGAACAGCCCTACTCTAGAGGCTTTTCCACAAATTTTAATTGCTCATTTACCTCTATATCCTTAAGAGGTACTATTAATGACTCATCAGCTAAGCATTTCTTGAGATTGGATACATGAAATACATCATGTATTCCTGCCATTTCCTCTGGCAGTTGTAGCTGATAGGCTACATGTCCTATTCGTTTCAAAATTTTGAAAGGTCCAACATACCTGGGACTTAGCTTTCCTCTTTTTATGAATCTTACCACTCCTTTCCAAGGAGAGACTTTTAACAATACTTGATCCCCTACTTGAAATTCCAACGGTTTTCGTCTGTTTTCAGCATAACTTTTCTATCGATCACGTGCTGCTTTCAGTCGTTCCTTGACTTGAATGATTTTGTCTGTTGTTTCTTGTACTATCTCAGGTCCAGATAGTTGCTTTTCCCCAATTTCTGCCCAACAGACTGGGGTTCGGCACTTTCGTCCATAAAGTGCTTTGAATGGTGCAACATTTATACTTATGTGATAACTATTATTATAAGAAAATTCTATCAATGGTAAGTGATCGTCCCAATTACCTCCGAAATCAATTACACAAGCTCTAAGCATGTCCTCCATTGTCTGAATCGTCCTTTCACTTTGTCCATCCGTTTGAGGATGATAAGCTGTGCTTAGATTCAACTTGGTTCCCATTGCTTTTTGGAAACTTGTCCAAAAATGTGAGGTAAACCGACTATCTCTGTCAGAAACAATTGATAGAGGAATTCCATATTAAGAAACCATTTCATTTACATACAATTTAGCTAATTGTTCCATACTAAAAGTTTCTTTCATTGATAGGAAATGAGCTGACTTGGTTAATCTATCTACAATCACCCAGATTGTATCATTACCTTTCTTTGTTTTGGGTAATTTAGTAACAAAATCCATTGTTATCAATTCCCATTTCCAAATAGGCATTTCTAACTGTTGTAGTAAACCTGAAGGTTTCTGATGTTCAGCTTTAACTTGTGAACAGGTTAAACACTTAGAAACATAGGCTGCTATGTCCTTTTTCATTCCTATCCACCAGAAATTCTTTCTTAAATCCTGGTACATTTTATCGCTTCCTGGATGCATCGTATATTTAGACTTATGGGCTTCTTCTAATATGCGATGACATAGGTTTCCTAATTTAGGTACCCATATTCTTTTCTTATGGAATCTCCAAATTCCATCTGTTCCTTGTTCTAGTTCCTTGATCATTCCTTTTAGTTTTTCAGTATCATCCTTGATTACTGATTCTTGTGCTTTTCTAATCTGCTCATTTAAATCTACTTGTAGATTTAATTTAAGAGAACGTACCCTTTTTGGCTGTTCGTGATATTTTCGACTTAAACAACTACATTTTCTTTTCCTGCATGATACTGAATATCACAATCATAATCATTAAGAAATTCCATCCAACGTCTTTGTCTCATATTCAATTCCTTTTGCCCAAAGACATATCTTAAACTCTTATGATCGGTGAAAACAGTAAACTTACTACCGTACAGATAATGTCTCCAAATCTTAAAAGCAAAAATTATAGCTCCAAATTCTAAACCATGAGTTGAATAATTTTCTTTATGATTCTTAAGTTGTCTGGATGCATAGGCTATAACCTTTTGTCGTTGCATTAATACACATCCATAACCTAGTTTGGAAGCGTCACAATACACTACAAAATCTTCAGCTCCTTCTGGTAATGCTAGTATGGGTGCATGGGTTAATCTTTGCTTAAGGATTCTAAAGGCTTCTTCTTGTTTTGGTTCCCATACAAACTTAACAGATTTACATGTTAACTTAGTTAAAGGAATGGTGATTCTAGAAAATTTTTGAATAAACCTTCTATAATAACCAGCCAATCCTAAGAAACTTCTAACCTCGGTTGGTGACTCAAGGGTTTTCCACTTGGTTATTGCCTCAATTTTGGTGGGATCCACATGAATTCCTTTATGATCAACTAGGTGTCCGAGAAATTGTACCTGTTCTAACCAAAATTCGCACTTTGAAAATTTAGCATAAAGCTTTTCTTAATAAACTTAAAAGTGCGTGCAAATGCTTTGCATGTTCCTCTTTATTCTTAGAGTAAATGAGTATATGATCTATAAAGATAATTATGAATTTATCCAAATACGGCTTACATATTCGGTTCATCATGTCCATGAATGCAGCTGGGGCTTTAGTTAAACCAAAATGGCATGACAGTAAATTCATAATGACCATCCCTTGTTCGGAAGGCGGTTTTAGGAATGTCCTCTTCCTGTACCTTTAATTGATGACATCCTGACCTTAAATCAATTTTAGAGAAAAATCGTGCTCCTTGCAATTGATCAAACATATCATCAATTCTTGGTAACGGATACCGATTCTTAATTGTGACTTTGTTTAATTCACGGTAGTCAATGCACATACGCATTGATCCGTCCTTCTTCTTAACGAATAAGATTGGCGCTCCCCAAGGTGATGAACTGGGTTGTATGAATCCTTTCTCTAGCAATTCGTCTAATTGTTTCTTTAGTTCTTGCATTTCTGCTGGTGCCAAACGGTAAGGTGCTTTGGCAATTGGTGCTGTTCCTGGTAGTAAATGGATTCTGAATTCAACTTTTCTATCTGGAGGTTGCCCTGGTAATTCTTCTGGAAATACATATGAAAACTGAGATACTACTGGGATATCCCTTAATTCTTTTCCTTTAGTGTTAGTGATTATAGAAATCAAATACACTAATGATCCTTTTCTTATGTAACTTGCTGTTTTCATCATAGAGATGAATTTAGTGGATTTAGAAGTTTTATATCCTTTAATTGTGATTTGTTCACCCTTTGGTGAATTTACTTGTATTGACTTTTGATCACACAAAATACTGGCTTTATTGGCTATTAACCAATCCATTCCTAATACTACATCAAATCCTGCCAGATTCATTGGGTAAAGGTTTGCAATAAATTTCTGATTTCGAATTTCTATTCTTGCTCCCTGCAATATTTCGGAAATTCTAATGGTTTCACCATTTGTTGTTTCTACCAAACATTCTTGTGGAAGTTTAGTTAATGATTGATTGAGAAGTTTGCAAAATGAAGTATTAATAAAACTTTGGTTTGCACCAGTGTCAAATAATACTTTAGCAAAAAATGTCATTAACTAAAAACGTACCAGTGATCACATCCAGGATCATCTTTGCTTCTTCTGCCGTTAGGACGAAAGCTCTAGCATTTTTGGTATTCTTGTTGTTTGTAGCCGGAGCTAATTTTGGGCAGTTAGGCTTGATATGACCTTGTTCTCCACAGTTGTAACATGTCCTATTATTAGCTTTCTTCCTGCAGTCTTCTTCCTTGTGTCCCGATATTTTGCAAAAAATACAATATATGGAGAATCTTTCTGAATGCTTCCTTTTGCAATTTTTACACTAAGGTGTAGAGGCAGATCCTATATTTTTTCCACGATTAGAATTTCCAGAACGAAATTCTTGTGTGAGCTTCTGGGTTAGGTTCCTTCTTTGATCCTCTTCTCGTGTACGGATTAATTCACCTGTCAAGGTATTGGTTAGTTCTACAGCTTCTTCTATGGTTTGAGGTCTAGCTGCCTTGACTACGTGTCTTATCTCCCCAATTAATCCCCAGATATAACGGGAGATTAACACTGGCTCGGGTGAAGCAAGATTTGGCACTATTCTAGCATATTCAAAGAGTAATTTAGTGTACCCCTTACTATCTACACCAATCATTCTAAGGTTTAAGAACTTGTTTGCTGTTTGTTCTTTTTCATTAGGAGGGCAAAATTTCCTTTCTACCATGTTTTTAAACTCCTCCCATTCCATATTGTAAGTTCTATTACTTCCTTTAGTCTGGAGAATAGTATTCCACCATTCTAGTGCTGAATTCTTAAACAAATTGGAAGCAAACATTATCTTATCTTCTTCGGCGCACTTGCTTATTCTTAAGACTGCCTCAGTCTTTTCTATCCAGCGTATGGTTGCAATGGCTCCTTCGTTGCCCGAGAATTCCATTGGTTTACAAGACCAGAATTCCTTATAAGAACAACCGTAAGACACGGTTCTTCTTCTTTTGGGAATGGGCATTTGAAGTATAGGTCCATTGTTCACGCTGTTTTCGGGTTCGGCAGGTCGCTTGCTATCATGTTTACTTTTATTTTCTGCTTCTCTAACGGTTTGAATAATATATGGCATCACATCTATTATTCCTTGTGTGACTATGTGTTGAATAGCACTGTTGTCCACTTGGTTTCCATTGTTGTTTGGAATTTCGTTACCCGAGTTATTGTTACTCTGGTTATCATTATTCAGATTTCCCTGGTTTACTTCGTCGTTCATCTGAATTTTAAACATTTATCACATATTAATATCACAAGATAATGAATAGTTTAAGTAACAACCACATAACACACATATTGGTCAAAAGCGTCGAGCATTGCGACTTTACTCTTTTCTATATAGTATGCGTCAAATACACACTAAAACAGGAATTTAAAAATTACAATACTATTATGCCTCCTTAACCACAAAGTGGTCTATACTACGATAGATTTATTATTATTACACATAATTTATTTATTTTATTATTATTACCAACTTCACCATCACCTTCATGGATACGGATTTCCCCTGAAATCCATCCGACGCTCATCGTATTTCCATACGAGTTGCTCTCCTACATACCTCATCCTCTCACTACTTTATATGATTTCTTCTCCGAAAATTCGGAGTTCTTGCAAGTTCTCTGCACTCATTGGGGGTGCAGGTGCTCGTACTGGATCAGAATACTGTGGCCTGGGATTCTCCTGAGGGTACGGATTTTCTAAAATCTCCCTGATATATTCGTCATTGTCATAATAGGGATCTAGAGGGTCCAGACCTGGATACGCTGCTATGTTCGGCAAGGTTTCGTCATTTAGATGGTAACGTGGCACATAATCCCTAAGATCATCAAACCACGGATCATAATTTGGGTCTAAGGGATTAGGGGCTGGTATCCTAGGTATTTCCTCAGGATTGAAATCATGCATTTCTACCTCCATCGGCTGAGTGGGAATTAAAGGTAAGGGTTGTGGGGCTACTAGTTGTTCCAGACTTGGGGCGGCAGCAGTTGTTGCTAGGATACGGAAATTGGCTAGGCTTCTATTAAGCATATCCTGTGTATGGGCATCTGACTCTCGCTTAACGGCTGCTAGGGCTCTTTGCTGTTGCAACTTTCGCATTCTTTTTCTACGCTCAAAGGCTCCCTTACTGAACCATCCTCTCTTTTTCTGAGGAATGGATCTTCCGACTGAGCTTTAAAGGCAAATATCCCTTCTTCCTGATCAGCGGAATACCCAGAGAGGGTAGGCTGGGAAGAGGTACTGATGTGTGCAAAATGCAACATATAAATGACATCAATTGTGGCATAAAACTAACCCTTTTTTAGTACTAATGTTGGAAAAAAGTGTGTTTTTGTCTTCCTTTTGTATTTCAGGATTAAATGAGCTCAAATGAACAAAAGAAGCAAAAAGGCAGCTAAATCTAACATAAATACAAGAAAAAGAACAAACGTGGCATGCCCGACCTCCCTGACAGCGTCTTCCCAAGCAAAACAAGAGAGCAGAAGGCTGAACACACCCCGTGCTCAGTGAACACGGGGGCGTGCTCAGCGGACACGGGGTCGTGGTCAACTATAAGATTCACAGAATCCAGGAAAATCTTGATAGTACAGATACGCTTCTGCACACGGGGGCGTGCCCAGCGGACACGGGGGCATGGTCAACTAATGCAGACAATCTGCAATTAATGAAGACAGAGAAGAGGATGGACACGGGGCCGTGCCCACTGGACACGGGGCCATGCCTGAGCTACTGTTCAGGCTATAAATAGGGGTGCCTGGCTCATTTGCAAACCATCCCTTGGCACACCACCTCTCTACCGCTTCACCCACTACCCACCACCATCACAACACCATCATCCACCACCATCATCCATTGTCCATCATAGAGTCCCTGGGATCCAAGATTGATCGTAAGAGTTCTTGACATTCAAAGGCCATGTTTGCCTAAGTCTCTTACATCACTTGGTGAAGACAAGTGTCTAGTGTAATACTTTTTATTTTTAATCTTTTCGCACTTTTTACTTGGTTATGTATTAATGACTTTAATAATTAGTTTCTTATGTTGAAGGTGATTCTTCCTTATCGTTTGTCCGTGGTGTCTTGGCATTATTTTACTGTCTATATAAAATAAAAGATTTTCACCATTCATATCTCCACGGTCTATATGGAGGTATGTTGGCTACCTGGTCGGGGGTTAAGGGAACGGTTAGGTAAGAGTCTTGCCTTGTTCAGTGTTGGACCTGCAAGGACCTGGGTCAAATTTAGTAGGACCTCCTTCAATACCCACCGGTATTGGATGGTGGGGGTCCAAACTCTTTGATCCCCTCATATGTAGCTACTATTAATACTTTAACCCGGCTACTTAGGATTGTATCCCTGCTGACTCAGACTACTTAGCCGAGGGTAACGTCACCTTCAAAAGAGGGGCCTACCATAATATGCATTAATAACTTAATTAATTATCTTTTAATAATCCGACCCTTTAGGATTGTATCCTTGCTGACTCAAACTACTGGGTTGAGGGTAACGTCACCTTTAAAAGAGGGGCCTACTACAATAACTAAGATAATCTCTTAAAAAGTGCAAAAGTGCGGAAATAATCAAAGGTTACACTAAACATGAGTCGGAGCCAAGTGATTCATCTTGCTATCTGTTTTGGTTGAGGGTAACGTCACCTTCAAAAGAGGGGCCTACTACAATAACTAAGATAATCTCTTAAAAAATGCAAAAGTGCGGAAATAATCAAAGGTTACACTAAACATGAGTCGGAGCCAAGTGAGTCGGAGCCAAGTGATTCATCTTATTTTTCAGCATTTTAGTTAGTTTTTATTTTTCTAGTTTAAAACCTTTTTCTAACATTTTGATTTTATTAGACGTTGAGGATAAACCGGTACTAAAAGCTCTTGTGTCCTTGGACGACCTCGGTATCTTACCAACACTATACTACGTTCACGATGGGTGCACTTGCCCATATGTGTGTTTGGTGTTAGTAAATATCGTGTTTTATAAATTTAAAACTTGACTAACGTGTAAAAAGGGCTTAAAATATACTTAAAATTATATATACACCACACACGCATCAAGTTTTTGGCGCCGTTACCGGGGACACAAGGATTTTAAGAAAGTTAGGAATCAACGGCCTAATCGTTTTTTTCTTATTTTTCTATTTTTTTAGGATTTTTTCTTAGTTTTTCAGTTTCTGCAGAGCTTAGCAGGGGCAGTGCCTGGTCGGACACGGGCCGTGCACATCATTGTTACTGGCAGTTTTTATTTTCCGAGTTACAGAGAGCTGAGCACGGGGCCGTGTCGGTGCAACACGGGGCCGTGTCCAACTCCCCAGTAACAGGGATCCGGAAAACAATCACTGTATCTCCGACCACGGGCCGTGTTCACCTGAGCACGGGGCCGTGGTGAACCTTCTGACCAACATTCTTTTCTGTTTTTATTGCAGGACTTGGAACCCAGGCGCCACATTTGAACTTCCTACGTAGTGTATGAGCTCTAGTTCTAGTAGAGACATAAAAGAACCTCTAGAAGAACCCGAACGCTTTCTCAGAAAAAGACTTAAAGCTAAAAACCAAGAGAAAGTTTCGGGGGACCCACTTCCAATGGCGGACCAACGTACCCTCATGGATTACCTACGACCCACTGTAGGTAATCTCGGCGCCGCTATCAATGCACTGAATGTCGAAGCCAATAACTTCGAACTTCGGCCACATTTGATACAAATGCTTCAAAACTCCGCAACCTTCCATGGGCTTGCTGACGAGGATCCCCATCTACATATTACTAATTTCTTAGAAATATGTGATACCTTTCGGATCAATGGAGCATCAAACGACGCCATCCGCTTTCGAATGTTTCCATTTTCACTAAAAGACCGAGCCAAGGCTTGGCTTAACACCCTCCCAGTTGGCTCGGTAAACACCTGGGATGAATTAGCCAAAAAGTTTCTATATAAGTATTTCCCTCCTGTTAACTTCCTTTTGGTCACCAATTGTATTGTGATTGATTTTATTTACTAAAATACGTTGTTCGATATGATTGGTGGCTCGATCCTGGTCACGTCACGCCTCCAAGCGATGGTACTCCGCATGGTGGATTTTGGGGGTGTGACAGATTGGTATCAGAGCCATTGGTTATAGTGAGCTTGGTTTTAAAAAAGGGAAATGTTTTTGATAAAACCAGACTATAACCGGTACAGTGCTCAACGATCCACAACGACGCTTCGCTCCACGTGCAAGACTCAACACCCTAGGTGGTATGATTTAAGTTTATATTTCTTACTTACTAGATTACTTTTGTCCGGTGTGGTGTTTATGGTGTGTTTATTTAGGGTAGTAGCATGTTGTCTATTAGCCCTACTGCAATCTTTATGATATGCAATTGTTTACTTGAAATTTGACAAGTGGTGGTCAAATTCTTTTCTAATTTCTCGTCGCCCCTCTACGACAACTGTTTATGCATTCTATCTATTTACACGCTTAACTCGACATGACGTCACCATCTTACCCTCCGTACATTCGGCTTGTACGTCAACATTCACGAAGACCCAACCTGGCTCAAACGAACTCGGGTTTTGGAGAACTATACCCACGCATCCCCGTTGACGGACCTCATCATCTCCACTGGTCGTCGTTACCAGAAACGAAGCAGCCACTGTTACGCGCGTTCGTCGCTTTGCAACTCGCAACCCTACCAACCAAACTCTATTTTGGACAAGTAATATACTTCCGTGATCGTAATGCAACGAACTTCCCTTTTTGTGTCATGCCGCCACACCTCACTACTAGAACTGCTTCTAAGCGACATATTACTTGGTCGAATTCTTCTGTTATTGGTGGACCCCTGTTTTCGCTCGATTCTTCGCATGAACCTCATTAATTCCCTGTTTCTTCGATTGGCAACTGATTTAACGAAACGCCAACAACCACACCACTATTTCCACCGATCACAAGATTACCCCCATCACCTTATTGGGTGGTTACTGCTTCTTCTACTTGATTTACTCCTTCGAAAACCCAACCTAGCGAATGGATGCCCTTACTAATGGGATAATCTTCAGGACGCTCAAGGACAGAAATATGGATCACTCAACCTACAGGCGAACACGATAATCTATACGCTTACCTGACCCGCCTTACACTACAAGAAATCGTACTATTCCATGATAGTCTTCTTAAAAACGCGGAATCTTTATACTAGCTTTTGTACCGACACCTGATTATTGGTTTATGTTATGTCTAATTTCTACCATTTGCTTAGACCAAACCGTCATTCTCTTACCACAGTGACATTTCATTCTCGCTCCACCATGCAAAGACACTGAAATGAACACCCTCTAGCATAGAGAGTTTGGAAGGCTCGACTCTCGATCCTTGGTAATCACTCCTTGAAACCTTCAGAGTGATGCAAAGAACGATCCCAACGCGGTAATGGGTAAGTTTCTTCTGGACGACTTCTTTGTTACTGTTTTATTCGATTCGGGTGCCGATACTAGTTATGTATCCTTAAAAGTTAGCCAAATGCTTAAGCGCACTCCAACACTCCTGAACACCAAACACGCGGTAGAACTAGCAAATGGTAAAAGTCTAGAAGCCACACACGTAGTTAAAGGTTGCAACCTCGTCTTAGCTGGTCAGACTTTCCCTATCGATCTTGTTCCTATCACCCTTGGTAGTTTCGACGTCGTTATTGGGATGGATTGGCTATCTCATCATCAAGCGGAGATTGTTTGCAAGGAGAAAATCGTCCGCATTCCTCGTTCTGGTGAAGAACCTCTCATGATTCGTGGCGACAAGAGTGGTGCTGTCGAAGGCATCATCTCTTTCCTTAAGGCCCAGAAGTGTTTGCGAAAGGGCCACACTGCCATTCTAGCACTCGTTACTGACACATCCACGGAAGAGAAGAGAATTGAAGACATCCCTATTGTGCGCGATTTTCCCGAGGTATTTCCTGAGGAATTACCTGGTCTTCCGCCTCATCGCCAAGTTGAGTTTCAAATCAAGCTAGCTCCTGGAGCAGCGCCAGTAGCTCGAGCACCATATCGTCTAGCTCCATCAGAACTCGAAGAACTGTCCACACAGCTACAAGAACTCTTGGAAAAGGGTTTTATACGTCCGAGCTCTTCGCCCTGGGGAGCTCCAGTCTTGTTCGTAAAGAAGAAGGATGGTACTTTCAGAATGTGTATTGACTATCGCGAGCTCAACAAGGTGACTGTGAAGAATCGTTATCCTCTTCCACGTATTGACAACTTATTCGATCAGCTGCAAGGGTCGAGCTATTACTCCAAGATTGACCTGAGATCGGGATACCATCAGCTGAGGGTCCGAGATGAGGACGTCTCCAAAACAGCATTCAGAACTCGTTACGGCCATTACGAGTTTCTGGTTATGCCATTCGGGCTAACGAATGCACCAGCGGTCTTCATGGATCTCATGAACCGAGTGTGCAAGCCTTACCTGGATAAGTTCGTTATTGTGTTCATCGACGATATCCTGATCTATTCCAAGAGTCAGGAGGAACACGAGCAGCATCTACGTCTTATGTTGGAACTTCTTCGAAAAGAGCAGTTGTATGCCAAGTTTTCGAAATGTGACTTCTGGCTTCGCGAAGTCCATTTTCTAGGCCATGTGGTAAACAAGGATGGGATTCATGTGGATCCATCCAAGGTTGACTCAATCAAGAACTGGCCTGCACCCCGCACACCAAAAGAAATCCGCCAATTCTTGGGTTTGGCAGGATATTACAGAAGGTTTATCAAAGACTTCTCCAAGATTGCGCAACCTCTCACTTCACTGACTCAGAAGGGTGTCATCTACCATTGGGGTGATACACAAGAATCCGCTTTTCAACACCTAAAGGATAGACTTTGTAGCGCGCCTATCCTCTCATTGCCCGAAGGCACCGATGATTTTGTAGTTTATTGCGACGCTTCCATCCAAGGACTTGGTTGCGTATTGATGCAACGTGACAAGGTCATTGCCTACGCATCGCGCCAACTTATTTGACATTTTTGCTTACATATATGGGGCCTGTCCTGTATATGAACTAGTGGGAAACTCATCTTCACTACTTGTACTTATTTGGGATTGTTTATAATAGAATCACCGGGGTAACCCTTTACCAAAAAAAAAAAAAAAAAAACTATAAGTCGCGTACCTTCAAAGTGTACCCTTCAAACGTGTTTCACCTCCGGCTTGTCCACTCGACTATCCGGATGCTTTACCTAGAGAGTTCCATTCACCATCAATTTAGAACTCTTTTACAATCAATAACGGACGATTATTATGATATTCAAATCTGCATTTTTGTCCGATTTAACACTTTATTCCTCACTTAGGCGTTTCAACAAACACCTAGTGGGTCAAATTCTTACTTACTCATTACTAGGTTCTTGACATGTTATTTTCACCTACTTTTACTTCGATCAAGCGATTTGCACCAAATTTCAACATCAATGATACAGAATTTAACACATGAATTCAGTTTTCACTAGAATAGTATTCACAATCCTAGTGTTTATCTAGTCTCTACAAAGTCAATAATCACCTACATTGGTGATTAAAATCTCTAGAATTATCATACTAAATTTTAACAAGAATTCATCTAGGGTTTTATCCCTAAACATCATGTTGCTTCTAATTTCAACCATGCATCAAGTAATCAAGCTGAATTTTCGTTTTTCACATTTAACCTAGAATTTAAGATGCAACAAAATACTACAATTTTGCATACCTTTTGATCTCTGCAACGAGGTGATCACTAATTCATGTTTGAAACTTGATTTAGAGCAGATTAGAGGCTTCAATTTGTGAATTTTGTGAGGATTTTAGGGTTTGAAGGAAACCCCTGGTAGCCCTCCTCTTCTGATCGATCCCAGCACACGCATGTGTGTGTCTGGTGGGTTATTTTTCTTATTTGAACATTTAAGTTTCAGTTTTTATTAATTTGGCCCATCAACTTTTGTTTAACTTATAGTTTAGGTATTTCAACCTTAATAATAGTCATTTCAAGACTTCTTAACTAACTGGGTTATAAATTCCTAGTTAGTTTGTTCTTGTTTATTTAACATTTTATTATCCTGATTTTAAATTTTATATATTTCGGGGTGTTACAGCCACCCTCACATTTCTCTCTCTATATCGCTCTTGCGTGTTCTCCCTTTTTGTTTCTCTTTCTATTGATTGAAGTGGTTAGAGAAAGCATAGATTTCGTCTCAAATTTGGTAACCTTATTTCAAAATTTAAAAGTTAAAAAAGATGGAGCCAAATATAATTTACGTATTTCTTAACATGATAGGTTTAATGCGTTGTACATTAAAAACAATGGATTAAAATGTAACTATTGTTTAAAAAGACTAATTTACCCTTATTTTAGGGGGTGTATATATAAATAAAAAAAGGAAAAGTTCGTATTTTTTGGGTATCTTAAAATACCCCTCCCTCAAGCATTATAATATAGTATAGATTGTATGAAAAAGATTATTAGTTGTTATTTTCTACTTTAACCACTTGTACATTAAAGCATTATCTACTTGTACCTTTTAATCTGTGCGTCGATATTGAACAAGACAACTAACGAAACGTCGACAAAAATGTGTAGGTCATCATGCTAGCTTTGAATTTTTTTTAAACAATATAGTTTATAAGATATGTCAAGAATAAGTAAAAAACTTATAAGTTTGTTGTGCAGGGGTGAATTGTAACTAATCATCTACAATTTTGTTAAAACCTTAGAGATTTCACCGTAATAAGTTTAGAGGCTAAAAAATAAATAATGTTTAAAAGACCAAACTATCCTCATTTTAGGGGTCTTTTTATAAATAAAAGGGAGGGGAGAGAGTTCTTATTTTTTGAGTATCTTAAAATGCCCTTGCATCGTACATTATAATATAGTATAGACTAGGTTAGTTCCCCGTGTGTTACACGGGTTGAACAATCTAAACTATATAATAAATATTTCATGTAAATGCAAACCAAAGTAGGAGACATTTATATACCAAATTGACATAAATGAGTTAATATAAAGATGATGTATGTTACTATTATAAAATTCATCAAAGAAACATGTAATCTTTGAAAATGATACAAAAATAAATATATTATATTATATAATACTTATTATTGTATTTACGTATTACATTATATTTAATGAGAAATAAAAAGTTACAATTATAATTCGCACATTACCGAAAATAATTTGAATCCAAAAAATATTTACATAATTGTTTGATTTTTAGCTTGATTTTAGCGATGTATTGCAACATTTTGTTATATATATATATATATATATATATTTAAAGTTAGATAGTAATAAATTATGAAAATAATATGTTGAGTAAAGTATATGTATGATCCCTGTGATTTATCAAAATTTTGAATTTAATCTCTAATTTTTCAAAAATAAACGAACACTATAGGTGGTTAGTAATAACAATCAAGTTATATATTTAGTTATAATAATATGACAAACAAATTAAGGACCTAAATACAAACAATCAAGTTATATATTTAATTTAATAATAATAATATGACAAAACAAATATTGAACCTAACTATGTATAAATTTCTTAAGATAAACTAATAGACAATAATTAAAATCCCCATAATAAATAAATAAATAAGATATTTGAGTGTGTTCCCTTTTCATCAAACGAATTTTAAAATTTATGGTTAGATAATTTATTAAAAAAATATGGTTCGTTAATAAATAATTATGATTTTTTTCTAGAAGAGATTAAATTAAAATTAAACTAAATAATAATTATCTATAAGAGATTAAACTAAATAATATTTAATAGGAGGGTTATCTATAATTAATTAGAAGAGATTAATTAAACTAAATAATAATTATCCATAAGATTCATGGCCTAATATGATAACAAGTGTCCCAATCTTGGTTTCTTTTATTATATAGTATAGATTATAAAAACATCAAGAAACAAGTGAAAACTAATTCTATGTTATAGTAGTTTCAATAATAGGTATCAAATCTAACTACTGATATACAAGAAAAACACCCTACTTGATTTGCTTTTTGTGTGAAAACTATAATAATGTTGTAATATTCTGAAGAACGAAGAAAAGCTCTTTATTTGCTTTAGAATAATCGTTCCAAATACTTCAAACTCTGATTACATTACATATAAAATTAAAATATATATAAAGATATATTCATACAAAAGTAATCAATTACTTGGAAGAAATTAAATGACTGATGACTGAAGCTCACTACTTCCAGTTGTTAGCAACAATGTCAGCCAAATCAACCACCCTTTGCGAGTAACCCCATTCATTGTCGTACCATGCAATCACCTTCACCATGTCATCTCCCATAACCATGGTCAATGACGAGTCAACTGTCGACGACACGTCGCTACATCTGAAGTCAACAGACACAAGGGGCTCATCGCAGACCGATAGGATACCATTCAGCTCGTTGTCTGCAGCCTCTCTGAATGCCGCGTTGACCTCCTCAGCGAAAGTCTTCTTGGAGACCTGAACCACAAGGTCCACCACCGAGACGTTGGGTGTGGGGACACGTAGAGCGATCCCGTTCAGCTTCCCTTTGAGTGATGGCAACACAAGGGCCACAGCCTTTGCTGCACCAGTGGAGGTTGGGACAATGTTTAGTGCTGCAGCTCTTGCACGTCGAAGGTCACGGTGGCTGGCATCGAGTAGCCTTTGGTCTCCGGTGTAGGAGTGAGTGGTGGTCATTGTTCCCTTGATGATTCCTGTAATGTCAAATAGTTGGTAAAGATTTGTTTGCTTTGGATTTTTAACGGTTAGGTTTTGGTTTTGGTTTACAACGGCCAAAAACAGTTACCAACACTTTGGCTCACGGTTTAAACTAAAAACTGTCAAATCCCGACCCCAAACAAGCTCCCTTGACCGTGAACAAGCGAAGCTGTAGTAATGTATATATTATATGGATCGCTAGATGATTACCGAATTTTTGGTCGATGACTTTGACGAAAGGAGCGAGGCAGTTGGTGGTGCAGGAGGCGTTGCTGATGATGGCCTCGGAATGGTTGTAAAGCTCGGCGTTGACACCGACAACATAAGTGGGAATGTCTCCTTTCCCAGGTGCAGTGATCAACACCTTCTTGGCTCCTGCCTCAATATGCTTCCCAGCACCTTCTCGGTCCACGAACACCCCTGTGCCTTCAATCACCAAATCAATCCCCAATTCCCTGCACTCATTCATGTCAATGTTTTATAACGGAACCTGCTAAATGCATCATTAAATTAAAATAAAAAAAATGTAAATCATAGATACATACCCCCATGGAAGGTTGGAGGGGTTACGATCAGAGACGACTTTGATGATCTTGCCATCGACGGAAATACCGTTGTCACCGGCGGGTTTGACTTCGGCGTCAAAGATGCCGAGGGTGGAGTCGTACTTGAGAAGGTGGGAAGCTTGTTTCACACCTCCGGTGTCGTTGATGGCAATGACATCCAGAGGAGAATCCTTCCGTCCATGCCAACACCTCAAGAAGTTCCTTCCGATACGACCGAACCCATTGATGGCAACCTTCAGCTTTGCTTCAACCGGTCCCTTCATACCTTTGCTTGAACCAACCTGATGCCCAAAACACACCCTCTCTCACTATTCAATTCAAATAAACAACAATTTTAACTTGCTCTCTGCTTGTATACTTTTTTCCAAACATCAACCCAGCCATTCAACCCTCTATCTTTTATCATATATTACACAAAAAATTACTGTCTTTTTAATTAAATAATACTTTTTAATGCATTTATCATTACATTTTCTCTTTCTTCCACTCACTACACTTTCAAAATATATTAAAAAATTACAAAGGGTAAACAGTGTCCCCTCAAATTTACAGATAAACAGTAACATTTTCTCTAACAGTTACAACCATTTTTTATAAAATAAAAACCTTCTCACACATGGAGAAGAGATGTGAATGCTCTTAATCCTAATACTTTTACTTCTTGTCACCAATATGGGTAACATTTTCCGTCCATTTTAATAAAAAGGATATATTGTTAATTTTATAAAAAAAAAAAGTTAACTTTGAAATCAATACGAGTTGGTGAAAAGATAAAACATACGAGTTAAGACATACTTCAGTAAACTTTATATATTTTTTTTTTTTTGAATGACTAAACTTGCACACCATGAGGATTGAACCCATAACCTCCTACTATTCTATACCTTATCTAACTCACTAGCACCATTGGGCTTTCCCAATGAATAAACTTTATATTATTTGGATGAACTTTTAACAAGTTACATGGCAATATTTAGTTATTAACTAAAGGAGACATTATATTCAATTACTTTCAAATTACGAATTTCACACACTGATGTTTTACAATCTAATATGTTGCACTTTTTTAACAAGTTACATGACAATATTTACTTATTAACTAAAGGAGACGTTATTTTCAAATAGTTTCTAATTATGAATCTCATCCACTTATGTTTGACAATCTAATATGTTGCACTTTTGTTCGTTTAACTTAAGAAAGGGCAATCTTAAGTTAGGCTCGTTTAGAGCTTTAGTTATAAAGTTTGAGTTAGGCTTGTTTAGATCTTTATTTCTAAAGCTTAGGCTTGACTCTTTTATATCTTTTTGTTATGTCTGTAATTTTTATACATATTTATTAAGAAAGAATATAGATACTTTGCTTTTTTCAATTTGTAACACCTTTAGTCTAAACTTTTGCAATTTGTAACACAATTAGTCCCTATCTATTAACAAAAAAAAAAAAAAAAATTAACCTCATTTGTTTCAGAGACTAAAGGTGTTACAAATTGAAAAACTAGACTTTTTATGAACTTTCCAATAAATATGTATCACAACCAAAACAATAACATATCACAGGTGTCAAACATGTAATAAATTCTTTCTATAACTTAAGATAGGCTCATTTCGATTTTTATTTAAAAAAAATCATGGTTGTAAAACAAGGTCTTCAAGGCCGAGTACTCCTCGAGTAGTCGCTACAACGTGGTCAACATCGGAATCGATCAAATGCTGTCAACATCGGCCAAAATCGGATCTAGTAGGTCAACTCGGGCCGAGTTTGACTTAAAATAAAATAATCCATAATTTTTATGCCTATAATATTAAAGAATGAATATCAATTTCACGTATTTTGTTATAAATACTATTAAATTTATGTTATTTGACATATATTTAATTTCCGAAAACTAATTTCTTTATAATTTGGCATGTCCGAGTACTCCCCGTGTACTCTCCGCCTAGGCTGAGTACTCTCAACTCCCCGGTTGACCGACTAGGGAGCGCCTAGCGACTTTTGCAACCATGAAAAAAATCGAGCTTTGCTCATTTAGAGTTTTTTTTTGAACGACAAATTTGGATCATTGACGGACCACTAGAGTATTATCGTGGCACTAGCGAAACCACCCGATCATATCCATCTCCACTAGGCAATAATGTTTATACACCAATTCAGGAGGAAACCTAATAAATTTGGGAAAACCCCCTTGTGGGAATCGAACCTATGACCTAACGGTCATAAATTTTATCTCATCACCAAGATGCCACTAGGCTATAATGCCATGGACTTTGCTCATTTAGAGTTATATCTCTAAATAATAAGCTCTAAATAATAAACTCGGCTTCTGAGTTATTTTTAAAGCTAGCGTCCAGTTTATCTATGAGCTTTGCTCATTTAGAGTTATATCTCTAAATAATAAGCTCTAAATAATAAGCTCGGCTTCTGAGTTATTTTTAAAGCTAGCGTCCAGTTTATCTATTGTTGAGCTTTGCTCATTTAGATTTATATCTCTAAATAATAAGCTCGGCTTCTGAGTTATTTTTAAAGCTAGCGTCCAGTTCATCTATTGTTTATAACTTCTTTTGATTATTTTATTTATATTCGATTATACAGTTATAACTAACTTTATAACATATACCTATTATTATAATATAGGATTAGGATCAAATATAAACGCTCCTTAAAATAAGAAGTGTACAAAGGCTCTTTATAAAAAACCCACTAGAAAAAAAAAACCTAAACACCTACCACCACCCAAAAACCTAAACCCCCCCATCACCCGCCCCATTTTTTTTTTAGGTTTTTGGAGGGTGGGGGGGGGGGGGGGGGTTGTTAGGTTTTTTGGGTGGTTTTTTGTGAGGTATAGGTTTTTTTTTTTTTTTTTTTTTGGCGCGGGGGAAGGGGGGTTAGATTTCTGGGTGGTGATGTGGTGGGGTGGGTGTTTAGGTTTTGTAGAATAACTTAACCCTTATATTATAATACTTATATATAACATTTCATAATGTATATGTATATTATTTAAGTTTATATCATAACTTTGTATATAACAATTATAATTTTAAAAGTATATATTAATATATTAAATTAATAAAAGTTTATTTAAGTTTGTCTAGACTTGCGAGGTTAGTAAACCTTGATCCTTGAAGCCCAATCTCAAGCTCAGGCTCAAGCGTGGGCTAGAGCCAAGCTTTTAACAGGCTGAACTTGAGAAACTTAAAAGCGGCTAGCCTCATTTACGCCCTTAGTTTTCTGTGTCGGTTCAATTAGACATTTTTCCCCTGGATACTCTATTTATAGATGGGTAAAAGGGATGAAAACTTTCAAGTCAAAACTTTCGAGTCAAATTGAACTCGTAAATCAACTTATGCATCGTATTAAGTAGCATTTGTAAGTTGTAACTTAAGTGACCAATATCATTTCTATCTGGTCAACAACAATAGCACAAAAATATATATTTTTATACATTTTATTTCCTTTCTTAGTTATGTTTAACTTAACTACATCATCTATAGTTAACTTAAGTACGGTATCTTTTTACAACCCTTTTAAATGATTATAACGCCATTTGGTTTTTATAAACCGATTCCATCAGTTAGCAAGACTAACAGAACGTTCCATTTCAAAACATAGATGCAAACTGAAATGGGCTGAAGTTTTACCATTTGGACGCCATTATAATACACTATACATTCCTATTTTTGTAGCAATGCTATTTCAAAACTAGATAATGTGCACGTAGACATCCAAACAACATTTCAAGATCTGAAATTAAATACCGATTTAATTTCAAAAAGTAGCATAACATTCAAATTGAGGCACTTACAAAAGAGGTTTGGAAGGCAACCAAAGACACCAAATCATCAGAAGCTTTCCTTCCAATAGGAAGAGATGAGGTACGAAGCCCAGAAAATTCAGAAAACCCTTTAGCATTCACCTGTAACAAGTAACCAACTTATAACATGTTTCGAACAATTATGTATATACACGTACGTTCGTTCGTTCGTTTCAGAACCAATATAATATGTTGGTAACAAATGTGTATCACGTTTAAAGTAGCTGTACAAATGCATTATGCGGTTCTAACGTATATATTATGGAAAGAAACCTGGAGAGAGGAGTTGGCCATGGTGAAGGCAGCAGAAGCCATGGTGTGTTACTGTCTTTGCAGTGGGATGTTTGGGGGGTGTTTGTAAGCATATAGTGTTGAAGATGAGAGTGGATGAGATTGATGATGGAAGATAAGCCTATCATCCAATTTTATGGCTGTGATTGTATATGATGTTTGTGTGTCCAATCTTTCACTACTACTTTCTCTCTCTTCAAAATCCAAAAGGGTGGCCACAATATACATCTTATCTACCAATATTCCAACTGTGTGCATTATATTTGCAAAAGACTCGTCGAGATTTTAACATACATGATACAATAATAAAAAAATAACTTACTTAGTGGTTGGATGAAAATTTATAAAAATGACAATGACGATTTATAATAGATAAAAAATAACTTATGAATGGTTTAGAAGAAAAAGTGTTAATGGCATCGAGGTGATAGGGTCTCCCGAGTCAAGGCGCAAGATGTTTGCTCTAACATTTTTTATATATCTCAGTGGTTTCTATTATCGTATACCCAAAATTTAAATATAAAAGTGTGTATGTAATTAAATATATAGGGGAAAATTATTGTAAAAATAACTTAACGTACAAAATATACGAATTGCATGAAAAGGAAAAAGTAAGCGGTGACATTTTTGTAATTATCAGTAACCATCAAAGTTACTCTACAAATGTACCTGTAGAGTAATTTTGATCTTTTGTAGAGTAATTTTGTAAAATGGTCTTGTAGAGTAATTTTGTTCTTGTAGGGTAATTATCAAAATTACACTAACCCCCCCCCCCCCCCCCCCCCCCCAAAAAAAAAAAAACAAAAAAACAAAAAAATGTAGAGTAATTTTGATTCTTTGTAGAGTAATTTTGGTCTTGTAGGGTAATCATCAAAATTACACTAACCCCCGACCCTCAAAAACCTAAAAAAAACCTAACCCCCTCCCAAAAAAAAAAAAAAAAACTAACCCCCCCCCCCCCCACCCCCCCCACACACACACACCCAAACTAAAAGCTAAAAACTAAACCAGAAAGCTAAACCCCATAACTAAATGCTAACAAAATTACTTTACAAGATCAAAATTACTCTACAGGATCATTTTACAAAATTACTCTACAAAAGATCAAAGTTACTCTATAGTTTTTTGGGGATTAGTTGAAATTTTGATAATTACCCTACAAGACCAAAATTACTCTACAAAATATCAAAATTACTCTACAAGAGTAATTTTGATAGTTACTTATAATTCCAAAAATGACACCGTACTTTTTCTCTTTTCCTTCAGTTTGTATGGTTAGTACGTTAAGTTTATTTGTATTTGATCTTTATTCTAAATATATAATCAACTTTTATGTACAACTTAAAAAAGCTATACCTGCAACCTTTTAATGCACAAAAGTTGCCCATATACAAGAAGTGTGTCTATTATACATCCGTCATCTTAAGCAGTCAGAACTTCTAAAGGCACCTTGTGCCTGAGGCGCTTTTAAAATAACAAGGTACTTGTGATATGTCGACTTCATATAACCAATCATGGTAGCTAATGATGTACTTGACACAATCAAAAGGCAATGTTGAGTTGGGAGCACTCCTTATAAAGAGTAGCGGATCTTGCCCGTTGAACATGCTAGGGCCGAAAGACACGGGCACTACAAAAAGCACGGACAAGCCCGGGCCAAACATAGTATATATAAAAATTTTCGATCGAAATACGGAAAATTAACACTACGCCCGAAAAACTTTCCCGGGCCGTGGCCCTGCCACGGCTCTTCTAAGAACCGCCCCTGCTTACAAAGATGACCTCGAGGCTGGAAAAAAAGCCATGAAACGCTATAAATCTACGTTAGTAATGTTGGTTCAGTTCTGTTTAATCATAATGGAAAACATGAAAACATACATTTGATTGCATCATCACAGGCTAGCAGAGAATCCAGATGGAGACGCAGCAATAAGGTTTGACATGATTGTCATCTTGGTCTGGTTCCTCCTTAGGGTGCAATCTAATGATGGGGACTTAGAAAACCGAAAGGGTATCGGCTGTAGGAGATGGAGGTCGAATTATGATGTTATGATCTTATGGGGTGTGTCTGATTGTGTAACTGAGTAACCCCTTAACCTCCACACAACTCTCCATATATAAGCACCCAGGAGGAAACCTAATTAGTTAATAAGGGTAATATGGTCCATCAACAATTACCAACTAATTATTTAATAGGTTGTTATATATTTTGATCCATATAATGTAAATGATTATAATGGCTACTAGATTAAATATTAAATCATAATATATTTAATCTTACATTCTCCCACTTAGCCGAGTAATCATTTACCATGAGTATTAGATAAGCCTGATCAGGAGTTAACACTCATTTTAGCCTTAAACAAGTACTATAGCAGAGAAATACAGCCGTTGAATCATTATGCGACTCAGGACCCCCATTAATCATACTATAGCCTTAATTTAAAACATAATCGTTATGATCAAAATACGCATAAGCCCTTTGTTTGATTTGTAACTATATTTGTCTATATGCCATTATGCTAGCTTGACATATTCTTAGAGACATACAAAATCAAACTGATGAGGAAAAATTAACTAATACTTAGTCATTCATAGTACGATATGCAGTTGCGCATGGCCATTAATTAATACCCGTCTCTGAGCTCTCTTAATAAGACTTATGGGTAATAGCCCTTCAGTTATAGGATCCTTAAGCATATCATGAATGTATTCGATACAAAACTTAGTTTCCTCAATTCGTTCATAAATGAATAATTAATTGTGTATCGAAACTTAATGCAGCACCTCTTGAACTGTTACTGTTCAAGGAGTTATGGTAACTGACTTTATCACACTAAGTCTTCAAAACATTAATTAAATGGAGTTAATATACTTATGAGTCCACTGATAAATTTCCAACAAATTTTTAGTGACTATATTATGTCATTATAACTTAGGTTGTTAATATCAGTGCATTATGACTCCTCCATGAAATAGGTTTTGTCTGCCGACATAAAGATATACCCGAAATTACATTTTGTCATCTTTGAATATCTCAAAGTTAGAGTAATAAACCGGTTTTAATTCTCACTTCTTCTTCAAATTGTAACCTCTCGTCTCTTTTAAAGATATTGTAATACTCCATTAGATGCTTCACATTAATCTAGACGTATCTAGTGTGTTGCAATGTGAGTAATATCTAAACGAGTATAGACTTAAACTTGCATAAGGCTTCTAATTAATGAAGCATAAATAAATAATCTCATTTATCCTGTTATCCTCTAAAGGAATAGCAGTATTGTTTGTTACATACGTAAGGACCCATTTAATGTTAAACTTATGGAACAGAACTAATATCCCATTGGGTCTATCTCAGTATGTTATGATATCCATCACGTAAGAGATATCTCTGAGATTTGTTATATCAAGATCGAAAGGTGGCGGTGGGGGTGCTTGTGTCTTCGGCCGAGAGTGAAAGAGAGGGAGAGAGAGTGATTTGTGTTGGTTAAGTGTGAAATGAGTATGATGTGCTAAGTCTTGATCTTATAGGCAATTCTCATGTTAATTGTCCAAGGGTTCATATGTCTAATAGATATTAGACAAAGATGATTTAAATAATCATCAAAGTACAAGGGGTGTCCCCCTTGGGGACGGTTCGGTTAGAGAGGGGGGGGGGGGTCTTGGTTCAATCTCAACTATATAGTTAGGACTTAGTTAGATGATTAGGAAATTAATCCGGTTACTAGCGTGTAGTAAGTTGTGACGGGTGTTAGGGTATTCGGGGACCCTAACTGGTTCAGAAAAAGAAAAACAGTGTTGTTGGTAAAATATTATGTTCCGGGTAAAGTCCGGTTGTTCGGTTGGATAGAGATCCGTTAAAGTGCTTAACAAAGCTTTAAAGTGTCGTTATTATTATTTTTAGTGACACAACTTATTCCCGACACTTTGGAAAGTGTCTAGTAACATTTTTCTCATGTTTTGGCACTTTATTAGGTAGCTTAATGCTGAATTTTTATTTGAAGTGCTGAATTTTGTACTTAAAGTACGTTTTAGGCACATCCGGTCACTGTAATCTCATTCCTAGTGACGCAGTTCTACAACCCTTATATCCCTACACTCACCACTAGTGTAGCAAACTATCTCAGGCTCTTACAGGCCTTAGAGGCAGTACCTGCCTGGTGCTAGTTATGACAGCACGTTTAATAGGTTATCCGTTCATTGTGCTACTGTGCTTTTGGTGCATCAAGGTTGTCACAAAGGTGCTGTAAGCAAAACATGGAGTGATAGCAAGTAAAGTATGATGCAAGTAAGTACATGTATCAGTATTCAAGTAGCAGTTTATCCACAAGTTCAAGTAAGCACAGTAATTAAGCAGTAATTAATTATTAATTAAGTCGTACGGATACCTGGTTTAGTGAGGGTTGTCACATTCTCCCCCCGTTAGAAAAATTTCGTCCCGAAATTTTAAGTTCTGCTTCTAGAAGTAGGGTTCTTGGGAAATAGGTGAGGGTATTTCTCTTTCATCCGATCCTCACGCTCCCAGGTGTATTCAGGACCATGTCTGGCATTCCAACGAACCTTGACGAGCTTGACACTGCTCCGGCGGGTCTTGTTTACTTTCCAATCCGTAACCTCAACAGGTTCTTCAACGAAATGGAGCGTGTCGTCAACATGAATCTCGTCGGTGGGAATGGCAACGGTATCTTGAGTTGGACTTTTCTTCAGGTTGGATACATGAAATGTATCGTGAACTCCATTCAGCTCAGTAGGTAAGTCCAGCTTGTATGCTACTAGCCATATTCTTTCCAAAATTCTGAAAGGGCCAATGTAACGCGGATTTAACTTCCCACGCTTTCCGAAGCGTGCCACACCCTTCCAGGGTGAAACTTTCAATAAAACCATATCTCCAACTTGGAATTCCAAATGCTTCCGGTTTGGATCTGCATAGGCTTTCTGCCTTTCGCGAGCTGCTTCGATGCGTTTTCGAATCTGCGCAATCTTGTCTGTCGTCTCTTGGACGATTTCGGGACCAACAAGCTGCCTATCACCTGCGTCAGCCCAGCATAGGGGTGATCGGCACTTGCGTCCGTAAAGAGCTTCAAATGGCGCGGCTCCAATACTGGTGTGGTAGCTGTTGTTGTATGAAAATTCGACCAGTGGCAAATGCTTATCCCAGCTACCGCCCAAATCCATAACACATGCTCTCAGCATATCTTCCAAGGTCTGAATAGTCCGCTCGCTTTAACCGTCGGTCTGAGGGTGAAATGCCATGCTCAGATTTAATTGTGAGCCAAAGGCTTCTTGGAAGGATTGCCATATCCTTGACACAAACCTTCCGTCTCTATCAGAGATGATCGAGAGAGGCACTCCATGACGTGCGACGATCTCTCGCATGTATATTTCTGCCAGTTTGCTGGTGTTATCCTTCTCTTTGATTGGCAGAAAGTGTGCGGACTTTGTTAGGCGGTCAACTATCACCCAGATAGTGTCATGGCCTCTTGGCGTTCTTGGCAACTTTGTAATAAAATCCATGGAGATTTGTTCCCATTTCCATTTGGGAATCTCAGGTTGTTGCAGGAGTCCTGAAGGCTTCTGGTATTCCGCTTTCACCTTAGCACATGTTAGACACTTGCTCACATAAACAGCAACATCGCCCTTCATCCTAGGCCACCAATAGTAATCCTTGAGATCTTGGTACATCTTATCCGCTCCTGGATGGATAGAGTGCCGCGATTTTTGAGCTTCATCAAAAACAACTTTCCTTAAACCACCAAACAGAGGAACCCAAATCCTTTTCTCAAAACATAACGTTCCTTCCTCGTTTGGCACCAATAGCTTCTCCATCCCACGGAGATATTCTTCTTCAAGATTTCTTTCCTTAAGAGCTTCTTTCTGCGCGGCACGAATGCGTAAGGAAAGATCAGTTTGGATAATCAATTCTAAAGCCCTAACCCTTATGGGCTTGATCCTCTCTTTTCGACTTAGGGCGTCGACAACCACATTCGCCTTCCCTGGATGATACTTTATCTCGCAATCGTAATCATTTAACAACTCAACCCATCGTCTTTGTCTCATATTCAACTCCTTCTGGTTGAATATGTGTTGTAGGCTCTTATGGTCTGTAAAAATTGTACATTTCGTACCATATAGGTAGTGTCTCCAGATCTTTAAAGCAAATATCACTGCGCCTAGCTCCAAATCGGGCGTGGTATAGTTCTTCTCATGTGCCTTCAACTGACGTGATGCGTAAGCAATAACCTTCTGGCGTTGCATCAACACGCAACCCAATCCTTGACGCGAGGTGTCACAGTATACCACGAAATCGTCAGTACCTTCCGGTAGTGCTAGGATTGGCGCATTGCAGAGCTTATCCTTCAACAGCTGAAACGCTTCTTCCTGTTTGATTCCCCAATCAAACTTCTTATCTTTCTGGGTGAGGAGCGTCAATGGTTGAGCGATCTTTGAAAAATCCTCAATGAACCTTCGATAGTAGCCAGCCAAACCCAAGAATTGTCGAATCTCGGTTGGCGTCTTTGGCGTTTCCCAATTCTTGATCGCTTCGATCTTGGTTGGATCCACATGGATTCCATCTCCATTTACCACATGTCCAAGAAATTGGACTTCACGTTGCCAAAATTCACACTTAGAGAATTTGGCATACAACTGTTCTTTCTTCAGCAGCTCCAAAATAGCTCTTAGATGCTGTTCGTGCTCAGCCTTTGTCCTTGAATAAATCAAGATGTCGTCGATGAACACAATCACGAACTTGTCCAAGTACGGCTTGCAAACTCTATTCATCAAATCCATAAAGACTGCAGGTGCGTTTGTCAACCCAAACGGCATAACAAGGAACTCGTAGTGTCCATAACGAGTTCTGAAGGCTGTCTTCGGGATACTCTCCTCTTATATCCTTAACTGATGGTATCCAGATCGCAAATCGATCTTTGAGTAAAAGCTTGAACCTTGCAGTTGATCAAACAGATCATCAATTCTTGGCAGAGGATATCTATTCTTGATCGTCAGCTTTTTCAGCTCCCGGTCGTCTATGCACATTCGAAAACTACCGTCCTTCTTTTTGACAAACAGGACCGGAGCTCCCCAAGGCGAGAAGCTTGGTCGGATAAATCCCTTGTCTAACAACTCTTGATGTTGTGTCGACAATTCTTGCATCTCAGACGGGGCAAGTCTATAAGGTGCCTTAGCCACAGGCGCGGCGCCTGGGACTAAATCGATGGGAAACTCCACTTGCCTCTGAGGTGGCAGTCCAGGCAAGTCCTCCGGGAAGACTTCCGGATACTCCCTCACGACAGGGATGTCTTCGATCTTCGGTTCTGCAGCTTTCTTGTCTACAATGTGTGCCAGGAAGGCAGCACACCCTTTTTGCAAACACTTTCGCGCTTTGAGGCAGCTGATAATTCTTAACGGCGTATCGCGCTTTTCGCCATGTACCACAATTGTTTCGCCATCTTCGGTCGGGATACGAACGACCTTTTCGTGACAAACAATTTATGCCTTGTTGCTTGATAACCAATCCATTCCTACTACTACGTCAAAGCTCCCCAGCTGGACTGGTAGTAGATCCAAAGTAAACTCACGTTCTCCCAACTCGATTGCACAACCTCTGATCACTTCATTGGCTTCTACTAACTTCCCATTAGCCAATTCGATTGAGTAGGGAATATCTAACTTATTAGCGGCTAAACCAAGCATATTCTTAAATTCTAACGATACGAAGCTATAGTCGGCACCAGTATCAAATAAAACGGATGCATAGCGTTGGTTTACAGGGAACGTACCAGTAACGACATTGGGGTCCTGGCGCGCTTCCCTCGCTTCGATATGGAACACTCTTCCACGGGCTTGGTTCAACTCTGGGCAGTTCCTCTTAAAGTGCCCGATATCACCACAGTTAAAGCATCCAGGTCTTTGCCCATTTCCACGTCCATTTCCAGCTTGGTTATTCCTTTGGTTATGATTCACAGCGCCTGCTTGATTCGCATTGTTGCCTCGATTCCCATTACCTCCATTGTTTCCTTGTGGGCGATTTCCAATTCCACCCCGATTATTGTTTCTGTTTCCAAATCCTCCTTGGCCTCCCTGACCAACAGTGGCCCAATAAGAATCCTTCAAGTGGCCAGGTTTCCCACACGCTTCACATACCTTCAAACCACATCGGCCAGAATGGTGACGCTGGCAGGTGTTGCACTTGGGCTGGGTGCCCATATATCCCTTTCCTTTCTTTCCACCACCAGCTGTAACCTGAGCTGGCGCGTTTGGCTCTCCTTTCTTAACAACACCACTAGTGCCTTGTTTGAAGTTCGAGAACTTTCGTTTGTTACCTCCGGATGACTCGACGTGAGTCTCTTTCTTCTTTGTCTCGATCTCACCAAACTTGTTCAAGCGGATAGCCTCCTCAGTGAGAGCTACGCTCAAATCGATTGCCTCAGTAATTGTTGCAGGCTTAGAGGAGGTCACCATGCTTATGATTTGAGGAGCTAATCCCCAAATGAAGCGTTCAATCCGCTTGAATTCTGGAGTGACCATATAGGGTACCACATGCGACAGGTCGTGAAACCTCTGAACATATTCCGCGATCTTCGGACCTTCCATCTTCAAATGCCAGAACTCAGTTTCCAATCTTTGGATTTCAGCGCGAGAACAATACTTTTTGCGCATTAGTTCCTTCAGTTCGGTCCATGTTAGTGCGTAGGCAGCAGCTTCACCAAGTGTCTGTACTTGCAAATTCCACCAAGATAGGGCTCCATCCAGAAATAGCCCAGAAATGTAGGTGACTTGCTGGTTTGGTGCACATTTGCTCATGCGGAGAACAGATTCAGTCTTCTCGGCCCAACGAACAAAAGTGACAGCACCTCCGGTGCCATCAAAGTTGACAGGCTTGCAGTCTAGAAACTGCTTGTAGGTGCACCCTGCACATACGTTACAACATATTAATGGCATTAGCATCTTTGCTAGAGATATCCAATTAGATCATGGTATGTCTTAATGACTTAGTATTACCATGAGGTGGATTGTTGTTGCCATTGTTGTTTGAGTTGCTTCCGCTGGGTCCTCCTAGCGAGGCGGCGTATTGCGCGATGGCAGCAGCGATGACTTGTTGGAGTTCTGCCTCATTGGTAGGCATCGGCGTTTGACGTCTAGGCGGCATCTTCTAAAAGATGAGTTCACGTCGGCCAGGCCAAAATAAAGCGTACGTATATAATGATAGTAATAGTACATAACATCTCATGTTATAATCATATCAATCACACAACATCCCATGTTATAAAACATAAATAATCAATCAAAACATCACTTATGATGAGAATACTGCGATTGTATTGCCAAACTTGAGACCACATGGTAGAGTGTACAAGTATATAATAGTGTCATACATCATCATCGACTAAGGGCTACATCACCCCAGTCTAAAAGAATATCAAATCAGTGTCAATACATCCCATATACATGATTAACAAAAGTCAGAATCAGAATGCAGTCTCCAAAAATGTTGTGTGGTCAGAGCAATCGCCGTCTTCTCACCAACGTCTACCCATGCTGTACTAAAGATGCCCTAAACTGATGGTGGTGGAGGAGGGGGAAAATGGGTGTAGAACAAACGTCACAAATGGAGCCAGTCCTCCTCCATGGCTCTCTGGGTACGCAACCAAGAAGCAACCTGCTGCTCAAGTGCCAAAAGGCGTGCAGCATAGTCAGGTAACAATGGTCGAGGGTGCTGCGAAGAAGCAGGGTAGGTCTGACCCTGACACTGGCACGGCGGTGGCTGAGCTCTCTCAAGCTCCTGAATACGCCGTGTGAATGCCTCCTGCTGGACAACAAACGACATCAGAACGTCCTTAATAGAATACCCCATATGGAAAGGATGGTAGGGGTCGGTCGGTGGCATAACAGAAGGTGACGTCCAGAGAAACGGCTCGCTGGCTGGATCAAAAGGTGGCACAAAGAATGGTGGTGCAGGGGGAATAGCAGATGAAGACTGTGGCATAACTGGAATATATGTCGGCACATGTCCAAAGGGACGAGCCGAGGAACCCTCTCCAGGTCGAGCTGGAGGTGTGTACTGTGCAAATGAAAAAGAGAAATCATCGTGACGTGCATTGGTGGTATGAGGAGGAATAGGTGGAAGCTCATCATCCGCAGGAATCCACCCATGCTGGGCGTGCTCATCTCGTGGGTCAATCTGTGCCTCAAAAAGTGCTCGATCAAACTGTACAGGCATAGGGTCAAGGTGGGGTGCAACAAGAGGGTCAACAGGTATATCAGCGATAAGTGGGGGATCAACATGATCAGCAGCAATAACATGGTCACCCTCCAGTAGTGGTACATGTCACACCCCGACCGCGTAAAACAACAAATCGCGGCGGAAACATCGGGGCGTGTTGCGACAGAATTAATTGTCTCATAACCATGGTATACAAAGTTGTCTTTTATTTATAAACAAAGGTGTTACATTGTTTCAAACAGGAAATTAAAGAGTTCAGAACATAATTAAACATAGTCTATCTTATTTTAAAGTCTCTAAGGCACAGGTCCGCCCTAGTATCATGATCAACATCCTATGGAAAAGCACCTGAAAACACATGTGAAAATAGGTACGTCAGCATAAAAATGCCTGTGAGATACATAGGTTTTGTGAAAAATAGGATTCATGACTTGAGTTTATGTTAAATCATGAACCCCGTACTTTGCTTTGTCTTGTAAATCATTTGAAAACAATAAGGTCAGATGATATGTATAAGTAAATGTCAGGTTAAATAAATAACCATGTAAAAATGTGTTTGTATAAGATAAGTTGTTTATAAATCAATGTCTTGTGAAAAGTATGTTATTTGTATAAAATGTTCTATGTCTCAATATTGAAATGATTCAACTAACGTTACGCCATGTAATACCATACAAACACTTATATATAGGAAGTACCAGCGGCGTATCCACCATGCTTGTATCATATTACACACGCATCGTTACTTAATCACTTAATCAAACAAAACCAACCAATGTAAGAAGTCTACGTTTAAACAAATTGTCAAATGTATTGAATAATAAGTCAAGTGTAAATCATGTCAAATGTCTATGTCAGTTATCCATGTCAAATGTCTATGTCAAATATCCATGTCAAATGTCTATGTCAAAATGTCATGTATGGCAAGTGAAATGTCTCAACTAAACCATATGCACAAAAACAAAGCATTGAAGTAAAACTTGGTTTAAATCAAAACTATGTTTTGTGTAAATGCATGCAACTATTTAATATGAACATTTATGTGGTATTGTGAATATGCATACATCCAAGCCTGGCGACTGTGGTGAAAAAACCCTTTAAACAAATTAAAGGTCTATCTGTCTTAATGTCAACGAATTCGGTCATTCCTTTCTGTCCCCTTACCCTGGGATGTCCGGAACGGGAGTTGTCAATTCCTATGGTACCACTACCTACTAACGAACGGCGTAGCTAATGTTAATGGATATATTGTCCCATGTAAACAAACCAAATGTCATAACAAAATGTGAGCATGTGAAAACAATGCACTAAGTATGTAATCAAATGAACATACATAGCGTGAAATGTCATGTAAAACGATGTACTAAGTAATGCACACAATGGGCATACCTAGCATGAAATGTCATATAAAACGATGTACTAAGTAATGCACACAATGGGCATACCTAGCATGAAATGTCATGTAAAACGATGTACTAAGTAATGCACACAATGGGCATACCTAGCATGAAATGTAATGAAATCATGTACTATAATGTACTAACGAACATAGCAGTATATGATGTGAAAACAGGAAAGCATGAAAGTAACAAGTAGGCACATGTGTTCCACCCCAAAACAGTTTGGAAAACAGTAAAAGAGGGGTCTATGTACTCACTTGAGATTGCTCAGTTGTCAAAAGATAATCACCAAGTAAAGCTAGAGATCTCGGAATCAAACGGCACCTAATATAGGTAACTATGTTAATAAACCGGACCTATCTCGGAAGATTGGGTAGCATTAGGGTTTGTAAACCAAATGAGTGTAGGAACTCACGTGATATGGTTTAACAAAGCCTACATGCTAAATGAAACTTAACATAATTGTTTACGACCCATTACGACCCGTTTAGGAAGCTTATGCTACTTTAACGCGTCGTGCGCGTGAAACACGTTCGGACCGCCTAACTAGTCCTATGACAAGTATTATATGCCTAAACATGTTACAAAATCAGTTACGTGACAAAAGTTTAGGTTACATATGCTTAATTACCAATTATGTATGAAAAGGGTATTCTGGTAATTTACCTAAGGCATATAAACTACCTATCATACAACTACTTAAACGTCGTGACCATAAGGTATAACCTCGGAAGGTTATTCCCTACACTATGGTCACCTAACGTATTTGGTCAGATCCTAATGATCGACCAAACTGGGTCGGGTTCGAAGGTATAGGCGATTTATTAGATCGCCTACCCTACGACCCTAAACAACGTGGTAATCAGTAGGCATAGTCCCAAGGGACTATGACCATCGTGATTACAATCACGTTGCGAAGTTCTAACGAACTTCGCATTGACCATTACTGGTCAACGCTGAAAGTCAAACAAAGTTTGACTTTCCGACTCGAAAAGCAGTAAATAATAAGGAAAAGAACGAAAGAATACTTACGAAGGGTCCCCGAATGCTAACCCAGATCAAAATAGCTCAGGTATGAAACGAAGGTTCCAACTTAGAGCTTCCTTAATCAGATTTGTGGGTTTTTGTGTTGAGTATGGATGGGTATTTATAGTAAATGCACCACCGTTAGGATCGTTTATCGGGAAACGTGCCTTGATCTCACCCGTACAAGTGTCGGAAGCTTATGGTGGCTCATTTGGTCACTCACCATAAGAGATCAACACTTGGCATTGGGATTAGGAGTGGTTTGCAGCTGTTAACAGCTGTTTAAACATTGCACCTGGTCTGGAGACCCCATACGCATCGTATGGTATATATACCATACGCATCGTATGGGTGAACTTTGGCAGAATTACAGTTTTGGTCCCTGAACTGTATTTAGGCCATTTTTGACACGTTTAAGGCCCGTTAACCCCATTTCAAAGCTCTTAAATGAAGTTAAAGTATAGGGAACTTAAAACATGTTCAAAAATATCTCGGATGTCGGTTCGTTTGGCCGTACGAACGCGATGTTCGCTTAATTACGACGGAATACGCATAAGCGCGAAAAACGATCCAAATGACGCGACGAATGGATTTTTCTTAAGGCGAACCCTAAAATATAATGTAGTCATGCTTCCATAAATTTTTGGATGTCCAGATGTATTCAGAACGTAAGTTATGCGCGAAAATGCAAACTTGTGCACTTTTTGACACTTTTAGTCCCTGAATGTTCCAAAAGTTTATTTTAGCACACCAAACCCCTCAAAGCCTATTTCTAAGCTATGTAAAGGATATTTAAGGTGTGTTTAACTTATGGTTATGTTTCGGAATGTTCGTTACAGTTCAAATTGACATACTTTCGCAGTTTGTCATATTTAGTCCCTGTAAGCGAATTAACTTGTTTTTGCCATACCAAAGCCTTCAAAACTTATTTCTAAGTTATGTAAAGGTTATTTAAGGTATGTTGAGTATATGTTGATGTTCCCGGAGTATTTCTCGCATTAAACTGAGTACGTTTACGCACTAGTTTGCGTATAACTCTCCAGAAAGTGATGTAGAGTTTGAAATTACATAAAAGTCAAAACATGAAAAATGTATAACATAACAAAACAAACATTGTGATCAAATAACATTGTTTTATTGATAACAGAACTGTTCATAGTGATTACAAGCACAGTTGTTACAGTCTCCCCTACTTGTGGAAATTTCGTCCCGAAATTTATTTAGAGGAAACTCGTGGAAAAAAGATGTGGATATTTCGTCTTCATTTGATCTTCGCGTTCCCAAGTAAACTCAGGTCCACGTTTAGCTTCCCAGCGAACTTTGACCAAAGGAATGCGCTTGCGTTTAAGCCACTTGACTTCACGTTCCATGATTTCCACTGGTTTCTCAACAAATTTCAGTGTTTTGCCAACACGAATTTCGTCAAGCGGTATGGAGAAGTTCTCATCAGCTGTACACTTCTTAAGATTGGACACGTGAAAAGTTGGATGAACATTTCCCAGTTCAGGAGGTAACTCAAGTCTGTAGGCTACCTTTCCGATTCTTTCGACGATCTTGAATGGTCCAACGTATCTAGGTGCAAGTTTTCCTTTCTTTCCAAATCTGATCACACCTTTCCAAGGTGAGACCTTAAGTAATACTCGATCACCGACTTGAAATTCAAAGGCTTTGCGTTTTGGGTCCGCGTAAATCTTCTGACGGTTTCTAGCTGCCTGAAGGTTATCACGAACCTTCTTGACCTTGTCAGTTGTCTCTAAAATGAGGGCAGGTCCAGTAAGTTGAGCCTCGCCAATCTCATTCCAGCAGACTGGTGAACGACATTTTCGACCATAGAGAGCTTCGAAAGGAGCCATTTTGATGCTAGTGTGATAACTGTTGTTGTAGGAGAATTCAATCAATTTAAGATGTGAATCCCAGCTACCACCAAAATCGATCACACAAGCTCTTAGCATATCCTCCAGTGTCTGGATTGTTCTCTCAGATTGACCATCCGTTTGCGGATGATAAGCTGTGCTCAGATTAAGTTGGGTCCCCATAGCAGATTGCATGGTTCTCCAAAAATGAGAAGTGAAACGAGCATCTCTGTCAGAAATGATGTTCAAAGGAACACCATGTCGAGCCACAATTTCATCTACATATATTTGAGCAAGTCTGTCAGTAGGAAAATCCTCGCGGATTGGCAAGAAATGTGCTGACTTTGTAAGACGATCAACGACTACCCAGATGGCATCATGACCCTTCTTTGTGCGCGGGAGTTTGGTAACAAGATCCATAGTAATGTTTTCCCATTTCCAAACTGGGATCTCTGGTTGCTCCAATAAACCCGAAGGACGTTGATGTTCAGCCTTAACCTTAAGACAAGTAAGGCATTTGGATACGTATAAGGCAATGTCTTTCTTCATACCAGGCCACCAATAGTGAATACGAAGATCCTTATACATTTTATCTGAGCCCGGATGAATAGAATAACGAGACTTATGGGCTTCATCCATAAGCAAGGCACGAAGATCATCCTGGCTTGGGACCCACAAACGGTCCATGAAGTAATATGATCCATTGTCCTTCAGTTCCAGAGCAGGTGTTATGTGATAGGGAAATTCCTTATCCATTAAACCTTGTGAAACACAAGCTTGTTGAGCTTGAGAAATGCGTGCTTGAATATCGGATCGAGCTTGAATAACAGATTGAACACGTACACAATGAAGCTTAGTACGTTCCTTACGACTTAATGCATCAGCCACTACATTCGCCTTACCAGGATGGTAGCGAATTTCGCAATCGTAGTCGTTTAAAAGCTCAACCCAACGTCGCTGTCTCATGTTGAGTTCTTTCTGGTTGAAGATATGCTGAAGACTTTTGTGGTCTGTGAAAACCACACATTTTGTACCATACAAATAGTGTCTCCAGATTTTGAGAGCAAAGACAACTGCACCCAACTCAAGATCATGAGTGGTGTAGTTCTTCTCATGAATCTTCAACTGCCTCGATGCATAGGCTATGACTTTGTTCCTCTGCATCAGAACACAGCCAAGACCTAATTTAGATGCATCGCAATACACGACAAAATCATCATCACCCTCAGGCAATGATAGAACAGGCGCATCGCAAAGCTTCTGTTTCAAGTGTTGAAAAGCTTCCTCTTGTTTGAATCCCCAGTAAAAGGGCATTTTCTTCTGAGTTAGAGCAGTTAGAGGAACTGCAATCTTAGAGAAGTTTTCAATGAAGCGGCGATAATAACCCGCTAGACCAAGAAAAGAACGAACTTCAGTAGGAGTAGTAGGCGTATCCCAATCCTTAATCGCGCTGATCTTGGAGGGATCTACATGAACACCTCGTTCGTTGATAATGTGTCCCAAAAATTGAACTTCTTTAAGCCAAAATTCGCACTTGGAGAATTTGGCGAAAAGTTGCTCTTTCTTCAGGAGTTCCAGAGTAAGACGAAGATGCTGCTCGTGATCAGCTCGCGTCTTAGAGTAAATTAAGATGTCATCGATAAAAACAATGACGAACTGATCCAAATAAGGTTTGCAGACCCTATTCATTAAGTCCATGAAAACAGCAGGAGCATTAGTCAAACCGAATGGCATGACTGTGAACTCGTAATGTCCATAACGTGTACGGAATGCTGTCTTCGGAATGTCTTCTTCATGCACCCGAAGTTGATGATACCCGGAACGCAGATCAATCTTCGAAAAGTAAGAAGCGCCCTGTAATTGATCAAAGAGATCGTCTATGCGAGGTAGGGGATATCGATTTTTGATGGTAAGCTTGTTAAGCTCACGATAATCGATACACATCCTAAAGGATCCATCCTTCTTCTTGACAAAAAGAACGGGAGCACCCCAAGGTGAAAAGCTAGGGCGGATAAAACCTTTGTCAGAGAGCTCCTGAAGCTGTTTAGACAACTCTTGCATCTCAGACGGTGCAAGACGATATGGAGCTCTGGCAATGGGATTTGCACCAGGTACGAGATCAATGCGGAACTTGACTTGGCGTGCTGGAGGTAGACCAGGTAAATCTTCAGGGAACACTTCAGAATAATCCCGAACGACAGGAATATCTGAAATAGACTTACCCTTGCCTTTATCTTCTGTAACATGTGCTAAGAAAGCCACATAGTTCTTCCGCAGATACTTCCGAGCTTTAAAACAAGACATAAGTTTGAGACCACCGATAGGCTTCTCACCTTGAACCTGCAGGATCTCGCCTGTCGAAAGCGGCACACGAACAATCTTCTCAGAACAAACTATCTCTGCGTGATGCTTGGATAACCAATCCATTCCCACAATAACGTCGAAGCTTCCAAGTTGCATAGGCGCGAGGTCGATAGGAAAAAGATGGTCGTTAAGATTCAACTGGCAGTTGTGAAGAACAGAATCCAGAATAATGGGTTCACCACTAGCAACCTCTACTGTCAAAGATTTGCCTAGTTTCGTTCTAGACACGCGAAGCATTTGCTCAAAAGACAAAGACACGAAACTCTTATCGGCACCAGAATCGAAAAGAACAGATGCAGGCTGATTATTAATAAAGAACGTACCGTTCACCACATTATCGTCAGCCTGTGCCTCTTGGGCATTCATGTTAAAAACTCGGCCTCGAGCCGGAGCCGGATTCTGGTTCTGGTTCTGGTTGGCTAGTCTTGGGCACCGGTTTCTATAGTGGGTCAGATCCCCACAATTGTAACAAGCACCCGGTGGGTATTGTGGTCGAGCAGCTTGACCCTGTTGCGGAGCAGGAGGCTGAGCAACTTGTTGAGCCGGGTTCTGAACCGCGGGATTCTGAGCAGATCGACAAACATTTGCGAGATGGCCTGATTTCCCACAGTTAGTACAGAAACGGCATGGAAGTTGCGGCTGGTGGTGACTGTTGCATCTATTGCACAAAGGTGCATTCCCTGAATAGGGTTTCTTCGCTGGAGGCTGTGCGGGTTGGTTGGGAGCTGCCTGGTTTGCTTGAGCAGTGATAGCAAAATTTTGGGAAGCCTTACGCTTCTTTGCCCTCTTCAAAGAACCAGAGTTCTTTCCATTCAAGTTTTGACCTTTCTTGCTATCTTCCTTGTCAGCCGACTGCTTCTTGCCCTTGTCACCCTTCCTGTGTAGCTTTCCCTTTCTAATCTGCGACTCAGTCAATGTCGCAGATAGCTCGATCGCCTGACGAAGTGTGGCAGGGTTACTACCAGTAAGAATGTCTTGTACCGAGTCAGGTAGGCCATCGATGTATCTCTCGATAGCCTTGTCGAGTGGGGTGACCATTGTTGGGCAAAGCAGACTCAATTCTTCAAACCGATCAGTATAAGCCCTGTGCTCACCACTATCTTGCTTCAAAACATCAAACTCTTTCTCCAACGCTCGCTGTTCATGGCGAGGACAGAATTCCCTCATCATAAGGGCTCTAAGTTCAGCCCATGTCTGTGCGAGAGCAACTTCTGCACCCCGGTCTCTCATAACCCCGTTCCACCATGTCAAAGCCCTCTTCTGAAATACGCTCGAAGCAAACTCGACTTTGCGATTTTCGAGACACTGCACGTGGCGAAAAGTATTCTCTATGCTCTCAAACCACTGAAGAAGCCCAGTCGCTCCTTCAGAACCACTAAACTTGAGTGGTTTAGCCTGATTAAAATCCTTGTATTTGCACGGACCATTGTTGTTGTTGTTGGCTTGTTGCCATTGAGCAAAGAGATTTGGGAATTGAGCAGCCATCTGCTGCGCAATAATTTCTGCCAGTTCAGCAGTAGCTATCTGGTTCTCGCGTCGAGGAGGCATTCTAAAAGAGGAAAACATGAAAAGAAACGAGTGAGATGATTGGATGAAGAGAATGAGATGAAACAAAATCAACAAGAGAAAAGATGGTGGTCATTCGTCCGTATCACAAAGCAAACAAACGACTCACAGTGACTAATCAAAGTAAATGGGTCAGAAATAATGTATAATGAAGACATGCTCGCCTATAAGTGAACACTCACTCCAAGAATTCCCAGGTAAGCACAACTGGTCTCGCGTCTGGTTGAGATGTATACGAAGTGCTTGCCTAGACAGAAAACCCAGAATACAGGCATTCACCCTTCCAGTTTGCACATGTTCACATTATTTATAACCCAAAACTTTTGACGAGATTTTGAAAATTAGAAGGCACAAGGCCAAAAACCAATACTGAAAAGGGTTCAAAACCATAAAACAGAGGGTTCAAAACCTTACAATTGAGGGTTCAAAACCTTGTAATAAATCATTCAAAAACAGATGATTGTTTTTCAAAAATCGTTTCAGAAAAATTTTGTTCCTTGTTTTGTTAATCACCTAAGGATAGGTGATGTACATGTTTTAAGATCTAAACACAAGATAACTTGTGTTAGGTTCCTAGAAAAGTTATAGTCTAGGTCAAAGCATTACTAATAACCTAATTCCCTATAACCATTGGCTCTGATACCAACTCTTCTGTCACACCCCGACCGCGTAAAACAACAAATCGCGGCGGAAACATCGGGGCGTGTTGCGACAGAATTAATTGTCTCATAACCATGGTATACAAAGTTGTCTTTTATTTATAAACAAAGGTGTTACATTGTTTCAAACAGGAAATTAAAGAGTTCAGAACATAATTAAACATAGTCTATCTTATTTTAAAGTCTCTAAGGCACAGGTCCGCCCTAGTATCATGATCAACATCCTATGGAAAAGCACCTGAAAACACATGTGAAAATAGGTACGTCAGCATAAAAATGCCTGTGAGATACATAGGTTTTGTGAAAAATAGGATTCATGACTTGAGTTTATGTTAAATCATGAACCCCGTACTTTGCTTTGTCTTGTAAATCATTTGAAAACAATAAGGTCAGATGATATGTATAAGTAAATGTCAGGTTAAATAAATAACCATGTAAAAATGTGTTTGTATAAGATAAGTTGTTTATAAATCAATGTCTTGTGAAAAGTATGTTATTTGTATAAAATGTTCTATGTCTCAATATTGAAATGATTCAACTAACGTTACGCCATGTAATACCATACAAACACTTATATATAGGAAGTACCAGCGGCGTATCCACCATGCTTGTATCATATTACACACGCATCGTTACTTAATCACTTAATCAAACAAAACCAACCAATGTAAGAAGTCTACGTTTAAACAAATTGTCAAATGTATTGAATAATAAGTCAAGTGTAAATCATGTCAAATGTCTATGTCAGTTATCCATGTCAAATGTCTATGTCAAATATCCATGTCAAATGTCTATGTCAAAATGTCATGTATGGCAAGTGAAATGTCTCAACTAAACCATATGCACAAAAACAAAGCATTGAAGTAAAACTTGGTTTAAATCAAAACTATGTTTTGTGTAAATGCATGCAACTATTTAATATGAACATTTATGTGGTATTGTGAATATGCATACATCCAAGCCTGGCGACTGTGGTGATAAAACCCTTTAAACAAATTAAAGGTCTATCTGTCTTAATGTCAACGAATTCGGTCATTCCTTTCTGTCCCCTTACCCTGGGATGTCCGGAACGGGAGTTGTCAATTCCTATGGTACCACTACCTACTAACGAACGGCGTAGCTAATGTTAATGGATATATTGTCCCATGTAAACAAACCAAATGTCATAACAAAATGTGAGCATGTGAAAACAATGCACTAAGTATGTAATCAAATGAACATACATAGCGTGAAATGTCATGTAAAACGATGTACTGAGTAATGCACACAATGGGCATACCTAGCATGAAATGTCATATAAAACGATGTACTAAGTAATGCACACAATGGGCATACCTAGCATGAAATGTCATGTAAAACGATGTACTAAGTAATGCACACAATGGGCATACCTAGCATGAAATGTAATGAAATCATGTACTATAATGTACTAACGAACATAGCAGTATATGATGTGAAAACAGGAAAGCATGAAAGTAACAAGTAGGCACATGTGTTCCACCCCAAAACAGTTTGGAAAACAGTAAAAGAGGGGTCTATGTACTCACTTGAGATTGCTCAGTTGTCAAAAGATAATCACCAAGTAAAGCTAGAGATCTCGGAATCAAACGGCACCTAATATAGGTAACTATGTTAATAAACCGGACCTATCTCGGAAGATTGGGTAGCATTAGGGTTTGTAAACCAAATGAGTGTAGGAACTCACGTGATATGGTTTAACAAAGCCTACATGCTAAATGAAACTTAACATAATTGTTTACGACCCATTACGACCCGTTTAGGAAGCTTATGCTACTTTAACGCGTCGTGCGCGTGAAACACGTTCGGACCGCCTAACTAGTCCTATGACAAGTATTATATGCCTAAACATGTTACAAAATCAGTTACGTGACAAAAGTTTAGGTTACATATGCTTAATTACCAATTATGTATGAAAAGGGTATTCTGGTAATTTACCTAAGGCATATAAACTACCTATCATACAACTACTTAAACGTCGTGACCATAAGGTATAACCTCGGAAGGTTATTCCCTACACTATGGTCACCTAACGTATTTGGTCAGATCCTAATGATCGACCAAACTGGGTCGGGTTCGAAGGTATAGGCGATTTATTAGATCGCCTACCCTACGACCCTAAACAACGTGGTAATCAGTAGGCATAGTCCCAAGGGACTATGACCATCGTGATTACAATCACGTTGCGAAGTTCTAACGAACTTCGCATTGACCATTACTGGTCAACGCTGAAAGTCAAACAAAGTTTGACTTTCCGACTCGAAAAGCAGTAAATAATAAGGAAAAGAACGAAAGAATACTTACGAAGGGTCCCCGAATGCTAACCCAGATCAAAATAGCTCAGGTATGAAACGAAGGTTCCAACTTAGAGCTTCCTTAATCAGATTTGTGGGTTTTTGTGTTGAGTATGGATGGGTATTTATAGTAAATGCACCACCGTTAGGATCGTTTATCGGGAAACGTGCCTTGATCTCACCCGTACAAGTGTCGGAAGCTTATGGTGGCTCATTTGGTCACTCACCATAAGAGATCAACACTTGGCATTGGGATTAGGAGTGGTTTGCAGCTGTTAACAGCTGTTTAAACATTGCACCTGGTCTGGAGACCCCATACGCATCGTATGGTATATATACCATACGCATCGTATGGGTGAGCTTTGGCAGAATTACAGTTTTGGTCCCTGAACTGTATTTAGGCCATTTTTGACACGTTTAAGGCCCGTTAACCCCATTTCAAAGCTCTTAAATGAAGTTAAAGTATAGGGAACTTAAAACATGTTCAAAAATATCTCGGATGTCGGTTCGTTTGGCCGTACGAACGCGATGTTCGCTTAATTACGACGGAATACGCATAAGCGCGAAAAACGATCCAAATGACGCGACGAATGGATTTTTCTTAAGGCGAACCCTAAAATATAATGTAGTCATGCTTCCATAAATTTTTGGATGTCCAGATGTATTCAGAACGTAAGTTATGCGCGAAAATGCAAACTTGTGCACTTTTTGACACTTTTAGTCCCTGAATGTTCCAAAAGTTTATTTTAGCACACCAAACCCCTCAAAGCCTATTTCTAAGCTATGTAAAGGATATTTAAGGTGTGTTTAACTTATGGTTATGTTTCGGAATGTTCGTTACAGTTCAAATTGACATACTTTCGCAGTTTGTCATATTTAGTCCCTGTAAGCGAATTAACTTGTTTTTGCCATACCAAAGCCTTCAAAACTTATTTCTAAGTTATGTAAAGGTTATTTAAGGTATGTTGAGTATATGTTGATGTTCCCGGAGTATTTCTCGCATTAAACTGAGTACGTTTACGCACTAGTTTGCGTATAACTCTCCAGAAAGTGATGTAGAGTTTGAAATTACATAAAAGTCAAAACATGAAAAATGTATAACATAACAAAACAAACATTGTGATCAAATAACATTGTTTTATTGATAACAGAACTGTTCATAGTGATTACAAGCACAGTTGTTACAGTACATCAGCAGGGTGATCATCAATGGGTGGGTCAGCAATCACAGGATCAATAGGTATGCCAGCATGAGCAGGGTCATGCTCAAGCACTGGGTCAGGAGCAGCTACTGGCTCGAGGGCCATGGCAGGCTCGGGATCAACGAACTCCATATCAAAATCTGCATGATCAGCGAATGCAGGGTCAACTAGGTCTACTGGGACAACCATAGGCTGATCCAAGTGGATGAACTCTATCTCCCGGTCCGGGTCAAATCCAGGGGGAAAAACAGGGTCTGAATCCTCATCGAGGTCGTGATCGAAAGCAAATCTAGGAGGAGAGACAGCAGATGATGCCCTGTCAGGATCTGAACCGTGTGAATAGTGCTGTGCGCTCCGAGTGTATGATGGTGCGGAGGCCACAGACTCGAAGGAGTCTGGAGCGGGTGAGTGTGCAGGTGACTCCTCAGCTGGAGCATCTGCGAGTAACAAAAGACCAACGTCAGCTAGAAGGGCCTCGCCCTCAACATCGTCCTCCAGGGGCTCATCATCAAATAGATCGACGTCGTCGTCAACGTCGGCGTCGAGGAGCATATCGTAAGCAGGATAAACGGCCAAAGGTATGGGAGCAGGGATCTCTACGAGTGGTAGGTACCCAGCAAAAGGACCATCAGCGGGCTCATCGACAGCGTCGGGCAGCGCAAAGGGCTGAAAGTCGTCCTCGTCTGTGCTGGTAACATCTGATGTGTGGACCTCGTGCTCCGAAGACTCTAAGTCGTCTGATACTATGGGTCTAGGGCCCGTGGTATCCGAATCACCTGTGCCGGGCGAGTCCATGGTGTCTGTAACACAAACACAAATATGTACAAATAATCAATCATACAATCAGATAAGCACATTAGTCACCAAGTAAGCAATCAAATAATTCTCCTAGTCCCACTAGCCTCCCAGCCTCTCAGACTGCTCTTCCTAGTCCTACTAGCCAAATTCTCCTAGCCTCTCATACTGCTCTTCCTAGTCCCACTATCCTATTCTCCCAGCCTCTCAGACTGCTCTCCCTAGTCCTACTAGGCAACTACCTCGGTCTCCTAAACGGAGCCTCGGTCTTCCAGACCGAGCCTCGGTCTTCCAGACCGAGCCTCAGCCTCCCAGACTGAGCCTATAATAATAAATAAATGTGCTCAACATTTGTTTGTAAAAAGTTTTGGATCTGGACTTGAGTGGTATGCAATGTAAAAATGTTTTCGTGAGAGCCCTAGTGATCATAGTCTAGACTCGAGAAGGAATCCTAGTTCGCTATGATCAGAGCTCTGATACCAAGCTGTCACACCCTGGCTTTGCGGAAGCGTGGTTATTTTGGTGTGACTTCTTAATACCATAGCTTAATCATAACAAGCTATATGAAATAAAATCCATGCAAGATCATCCATAGATTTAAGTTTTAAAACCGAAGTAACATAACATTGTCTTAGGGACTACAACACCATAACATAAAACATTGTTTTGAAAGACATAAACATCAACATGAATAAAACGCAGTTTAAGATTTGTGACTCGTCCAGGAAAAAGTCACATTTCCTAAACCGGGATGACCTCGGAACCCATATGCAGCGGGAAGACACAACATACCGCGCCAGATCTTTAATTCCCTGAAATACATGTAAGTTGAAAAATCAACAATAATGTTGAGCGAGTTCATGTGTAAGTGAGTAAATAAACCTTTGTATGTATAAAAACCCTGGTATGTAGCAAATAAGGAAAAAGAGATCACCAATGGTTTGCAAGGCCATTGATATGTGTGAAGTGCAAGTAGGAAGACTCAAACCTAGCAGATTTATGCGTTGGGTACAAAGTCACCCCGAGGTCCATTCTGTTTGGGCCTGGGGCTGGGCTCGCTACACCCAGATAGATCTACCGCTCCTGCCCCTCGGTCCTACCCTGAGGATTAATGGCCTCAAGTTTCTGCCTACCCACTCACATGATCAGAATAATAACCCTCCTTACGCTAACCATACCATGTAAAAGTACTCGTAATCATAGTAACATGTATTTCACCCCCGCAGTTTAGAAAACTGAAAACAGTTAGAGAAAAGGGGGACATGAACTCACAGTGGTGCGTCTCTACCAAGTATATCTCCTGATCAAGCAGCTGTGCGACGACCTACACGTACTAAATCTATTAGACGGACGGCCGTGCCTTAGCTTAAGGTTTAAGTTTTTGGGAAATAGTTAGACAACTATTTCGTGTTTATATTTGTAGATACTTGGTAATTATTCTCCTTCCCAAGGATGGGGGATTTAATACATGCGCGTTCGTATACCTTCAAAATATATTATTAAGTCTCACTTAAAAGTATATTTTATTTTTAACTCCAAAATATAATCATTTTTCCCAAAGTATTATATTTTATTTCATACAATAATCCGAAATAATATTCTTGACAAATACGCGTTCATAAATATTTTCTTAAGATGCGTAAGTTACGTTTTAAAGATCGGGTGGTAATAATTATACCGTTGTAACTTATTATTAATTATGAAGGCGTATGCATTATTTCTGGAATCATTAGTACTTGGTAATATTATTTTTACTCTAAAAAAAATAATATCCGTATATTTCACAAAATAATCATAAACATTTTACGAGTGATGCTATTAAAAACATATATTCTAAATATATATATTTCAGGTTTTATTTTGTGAAAATCCCACCTCCGACACTTTGTAAATAAAGTTATGGCGAAATTTGCGTTTTGAAAACAAGTCAAAAATATATTTACAACACTTGTAGTGAAAATAATTCCAAGTGTTGGGTTTTTAGAAAAATTTCGCCAGAGTTTCCCCTGTAACTGGAGGTGGCCACGCTTTCAAGCGTATCGTTTTCTTTTATTATTCAAATCAACAATTTCCTTATTCTCAATAACAACTTTCCAAAACATCAATTAGTCAAAATATATATATAAATCGCAAAAATTACATGAACTTGTGGTTTATCCAAAAATGCGTGATAAATCCCACTATTTTTAGTGGATCTTTGCAATAATCTACTTGGTTTCGTAAAAGCCTCGTTTTTAAAGAAATTCCATCTTTACAACTTCTTGTAAAATTTGACAAAACTAGTTCTTTGTCGAAACTTAGTGTTACACAAGTATTTACACACTTGTGTGTTTGCTAAAATCATTCTTGTTTATGAAAGATCCGTCTTTAAAAGTACGTTTTCTCTTGACACGTGGTCCTTTGAAAATACCGTTTGTAGATCCGTAGATCTACTAGTTTTAAACACTATTTCGTAAGTAAAGTCGATTTTACACAAGTTCAAGTTTAGTGTGTGGTAGAGTTTCATCATTTAACCCTTTGTACACTTCAACAAACTCTATGTGATGATCCATGATCATGACTAATCCGGGTTAGATGATGATCCGAGCTACCACATCATAGATCGGCACTAAATAATCACACAAAACAAATCTTACAAGATTTACACAACCCTTGTGCTATTAACCAACATTTTTAACATTTTAGTAAACTTTTAGCATGTCTTCTTGTATGTTCATAGATTTTAACCGACAAAGTTCTTTTTAACCACTTTAAAATAGATCGAGAGTGTGTTTAAAGCAACTTACTACTAGCTCGAGGCTAGGGAAGAAACTAGTCGAAGAATGAGTGGATAAAAGCAATAGGGTGAGGTCCTTCGCGTTCCGAATGCACCAAGCTTCTTTGTATGAGATCCTTAACACTTGTATAAGCTTGGAATGACAAGATCAAGATCGAAAGGTGGTGGTGGGGGTGCTTGTGTCTTCGGCCGAGAGTGAAAGAGAGGGAGAGAGAGTGATTTGTGTTGGTTAAGTGTGAAATGAGTATGATGTGCTAAGTCTTGATCTTATAGGCAATTCTCATGTTAATTGTCCAAGGGTTCATATGTCTAATAGATGTTAGACAAAGATGATTTAAATAATCATCAAAGTACAAGGGGTGTCCCCCTTGGGGACGGTTCGGTTAGAGAGGGGGGGGGGGGGTCTTGGTTCAATCTCAACTATATAGTTAGGACTTAGTTAGATGATTAGGAAATTAATCCGGTTACTAGCGTGTAGTAAGTTGTGACGGGTGTTAGGGTATTCGGGGACCCTAACTGGTTCAGAAAAAGAAAAACAGTGTTGTTGGCAAAATTTTATGTTCCGGGTAAAGTCCGGTTGTTCGGTTGGATAGAGATCCGTTAAAGTGCTTAACAAAGCTTTAAAGTGTCGTTATTGTTATTTTTAGTGACACAACTTATTCCTGACACTTTGGAAAGTGTCTAGTAACATTTTTCTCATGTTTTGGCACTTTATTAGGTAGCTTAATGCTGAATTTTTATTTGAAGTGCTGAATTTTGTACTTAAAGTACGTTTTAGGCACATCCGGTCACTGTAATCTCATTCCTAGTGACGCAGTTCTACAACCCTTATATCCCTACACTCACCACTAGTGTAGCAAACTATCTCAGGCTCTTACAGGCCTTAGAGGCAGTACCTGCCTGGTGCTAGTTATGACAGCACGTTTAATAGGTTATCCGTTCATTGTGCTACTGTGCTTTTGGTGCATCAAGGTTGTCACAAAGGTGCTGTAAGCAAAACATGGAGTGACAGCAAGTAAAGTATGATGCAAGTAAGTACATGTATCAGTATTCAAGTAGCAGTTTATCCACAAGTTCAAGTAAGCACAGTAATTAAGCAGTAATTAATTATTAATTAAGTCGTACGGATACCTGGTTTAGTGAGGGTTGTCACAATAGGACCAGTAAACATTTCTAAAATCTATTTCAACTTTAATTAGGGAGGTTATGTAATCATCAAAGTTAGTAGGCTTTTAAACCTAGATGACCTCCTGAGTTGATTATTGGGTTCATTAGAAGTTTCAATTTTATGGATTAGCTCTTGGTTAGGTTGCTATCATTTTCAGGATTCTAAGTTTTTAAGAGTTGGTGCAGTATGGTGTACAAGAGGTGTAATCGGAGTTAAATTCGGAGTGAAATTTAATGACATTCTTCCCCCGCCTCTTGTATTCCTTGCAAATCATGATAAGGACTTTGACTGCTCCCACTAACCTTAGAAATCTTTAGGAACTCAGCATGCTTAGGGTCAATATGTAACGACTAACAAATTCTAATAGAGAGACACAAATTAATGACGTTAGTCGTTGTGATTTCTCTTGTTGAGGATTATGTTAGTTTAGGTAAGAAATCTAAGTGCGCCCATAATTAGGCAACAATGAAACTTTTGTAAGAGTAGCATTAGATTTTAAGGTGACAAGTATTGATGAAACAGTGTCGTGATGAAGCGGTGTCTTGTACAAGAGGTGTAAATTGAAGTAATATAAAGTTTTCACTCCCCCACCTCTTGCAACTATTGCAAGTTATTATTAAGACACTTAATGCTCCCACTGATCTTTGATATCTCTAGAAATGCTACAAGAGAAGTTTCAATGAGGTACGTGACGTGGGAACATATCATATATACGTTAGACTTTATTTGATTTCTTTAATGTCCAAATATCATAAGAAACTTTAGGTACATATCTAATAGAAATCTTATTAAGTATATATATATATATATATGAATAGATTTCTTCTAAGACTGTGGGCCATATGCGACAAAATTTAGATACAAGTTGATAGTCTTTCAAATGATAAATGAATTATGTCTGAATATTCCATTTGGAATAAGTTCCACGAATGTCAATGAATGACTTATGATGGACCCATACTTATTCCTTAAGCCAAGTAATATTTTAGGGCTATAACGTCATGATTTAAAATCACTTAGAATGAGATTAGTTGAATAATCATCCTCATTAACCATGTCGTGATTTCTCATGAATTTCGGTTATAATGGATGAAATTTATAAGTCTCATTTTCCTTTTGTCAAATTCTCATTTGCATGATGACAAAAGTTGTGAAAGTCTAAGGTGTCATCTATTTCCATCTTAGTAATGTTTCTATCGAGATATTTAGAACAATAAAATGAGAGTTTAAGGTAAGTGTGACTTTATTTTGGTTATGTAAACCTCACAACCTTCATGACATAGCCTAAGTAATGATACTATATTCTGATTAATCTTCAGAATATGTAAGGTATCGAAAGGCTTTGTTAGAAGACTGCTTATTATGGTTCTTATAGCCTTAACATTTAATTTTGTCACTAACTCTCATGTTAGTTATTTGTCGAGTTCTGGTAAGGAAACGTATGGAACTAGAGTCAACTAATCATGTGTTAATTGGAATATTAAAAATTATCAGACTTAAATATCATTAGTAAGTGACTACCTAATTAACTTATCCAACTGTTCTTTTGAATAATGGATAGTCTCGTTGCTTATGCCTAGTCTAATGACATAATTATGCAGTGATATTTTCCCCTGAAGAACCTTAGAGTTGGGATTTTGTACTTGCATTTTGTCTATGGACCTTAGAACAATCCTCTTTTAAAGTTTAAGTGGTTCGAAGGTGAGTAACAACTTATTTTTCCAGTTTCTAATATTTATTTCTTTGTACATATGTTGCTTATCAACACACTCATTATACTTTGGTACTTTTGAGTGTTATAGTTGATTTATAATGCATCAAATTATACAAGTGAAAATCTTAGTATGTAATGTACTGGAAAATGTACTTATTTCCATGCGTAAGCCCTTAACTTTATGGGTCATGGTATTGTACATTATTATGTATTCACATATAATTTAAATGAAGGCATGCATCTTAGGAGTTCTTGTGATTAATCAACACATAATAGATTAGTCTTAGGAAAGACTTAATCTGGAATAACTTTAGTGATAGCATTATTTTAGAGAGTTCTTGATTATCATAAGAGACATCATATTCGATTTGTCCTGTTCATCATGCTCTAATTATCTTCTGTAGTACCTTTACCAGAAGAGAGCAGTAGGATTATCGTGTCTTAAGAGATAATCAAGTATTTAACTTAAGAGCTAATCTTATAGAAACTTTAAATAAAGCAAACATTTTAGGTTTAGGAATTAGAGTGGATGAGATATCTATAGAAGAAAATTATAGTGAGTAAAAGTATGGGTACTTAAAATAAGGCAGACGAAATGATCATAAAAATTAATTAAGGATCATTGTGTGAAGAGGTTGTGATATGTCTATTACTAACATCAAAATAATAGACTTAGCTAAAATTCTACTTAAACGAAGACAAAACAGCTTTGGCCAGAAGTGTAATCATTTAAGCATATGTGCAAAGTGGTTGTAACAAATCAGCTTTGGCCAGAAATTGAGACAATCACTTTAGTTATGCACTTGTTGAGTATGCCATCTATGAATGAATTAAATCAGCTTTGGCCAGAAATTAAGACATTCATGCTTATGATGCACACACAACATAGCTTTCGTAATACTTGAACGAGAAGTAGACGCATCAAATCAGCTTTGGCCAGAATTGATACATCAGAAGCTCATTCAAGTTAAGCCATTTTGGTTTTGTAAAACATTATTTGATCCTTACTAATTAACTAAGTAATTACAAAACCAATTATTTAATAGCAAACCACCCGTTAGCGCGGATCAAACTTATGGTCTCGAGTCGAGACCTTATTGTCTCGAGGTTTCGAGTCACAACCTTGTTGTCTCGAGTCGAGACCTTTGTCTCGAGTTATGACCTTATGGTCTCGAGTCGAGACCTTTGTCTCGAGTCATGATCTAATGGTCTCGATTCATGATCTAATGGTCTCGAGTCGAGATCTAATGGTCTCGAGTCGAGACCTCTGTCTCGAGTTGTGAAGGTTTAAGGACCTGATGATTTCGAGTCGAGACCTTATGGTCTCGAGTCGTGTAATCTGATGATCTCGAGCCCTCTGTTGATAGCTGTTTATTGTGATAACATAACTGAAAATTCGAAATCTAAGGGATTATGAGATATGATTTCCTGTTTTAAGATGATCTAATTTTATCAAATATTTCGAAAATTTTATCTGTTGATCTAATAACAGTTTTTTTTTTCAAAAAATTTTAATAGTTAAAACAGATCAAAACATGGAAAAACACTCATTAATCCTAAAAACATTCCAAAACATAATAGAATTTTCGAATTTTCTTAAGAACATGATGAACCCTAAAAAAATAAAACTTCAAACATTCATCCGAAATCTCTGAAATATTATTACACATTTAAACATATTGATTTCGGAACAGTAAAACTTCATGAACATATTCATCCGAGATCCATGATTCATGATTCAGATCCGAGATGATATAATTCAGATCCGAGATGATATTTCGGATGATGATGACGAAAAATTATGGTTTTTATAATTCTGTTTTCCAGATTTATTCCAGATTTCGGATACAAAAACAGAACCGACTAATCAACATATGCTCTGATACCACATGTTGTTCAGTTCTGTTTAATCATAATGGAAAACATGAAAACATACCTTTGATTGCATCAGCACAGGCTAGCAGAGAATCCAGATGGAGACGCAGCAATAAGGTTTGACATGATTGTCATCTTGGTCTAGTTCCTCCTAAGGGTGCAATCTAATGATGGGGACTTAGAAAACCGAAAGGGTATCGGCTGTAGGAGATGGAGGTCGAATTATGATGTTATGATCTTATGGGGTGTGTCTGATTGTGTAACTGAGTAACCCCTTAACTTCCACATAACTCTCCTTATATAAGCACCCAGGAGGAAACCTAATTAGTTAATAAGGGTAACATGGTCCATCAACAATTACCAACTAATTATTTAATAGGTTGTTATATATTTTGATCCATAAAATGTAAATGATTATAATGGCTACTAGATTAAATATTAAATCATAATATATTTAATCTTACAAGTAACAAACCTTGGGCTTTAGTAAAACCCATTAAAATATGAATGATCCATTAACGACGGGAAATTTTCGCACATAAAGTATTATAAAATAAACGGTTATTGGATTTTATCACCCCTAACTATTGGCTATTTGCCGCTGCATCCCCCAACTATCATTTTGACGCCCGTCACCCCCAACTTAACACTTAGTGTGTTCTGTCACTACGTCGTTAACTGACCACTAACTTTTGATCTTGGTACTATACTTTTGGGGGTGTCATAGGGATCTTAGGAAGGTTTTAGGGATCTTAGGACACCCCAAAAGTATAGTAACAAATCAAAAGTTAGTGATTAGTTAATGACATGGTGACAGAACACACTAAGTGTTAAGTTGGGGGTGACAAGAGTCAAAGTGATAGTTGGGGGTGACAGCGGCCAATAGCCAATAGTTGGGAGTGATAAAATCGAATAACCGTAAAATAAAAAAAGTGTATTTACAATCTTCTTAAGTTTAATTACAAAAAAGCTGTTAGGTATGTTTGTATTGCAAAAATAAATGAAATGTTACCAAAACCAATAGCCATAAAAAGTATTGATATCGTCATTCGTCACTAATGTTGTTTGGTTAGTAGTTCTGTACGATACTAGCACTCGATATCGTTTTAACTAAAACCCTATTTTCAAAAAAAGTTATATCTCAGTATTAACAAAAAAATTTATTTGCCGCTGGTACTGAAAATGACTAAACCACAAACCGGAACACCGTATCGATTATGATGACACAGAACCGGTTTGGTACAGATAGTGAAGATATACCGAAATGTACTAAAGCGACTCGTATTGAAATTGAAAACCATAAAATTAATACTAGTACAAATAGGGATCTTGTTTGGTCGGTATCAGTCTGGCTCGGTATGATACGCAATATAACTCATGATAACAAGAAATTCTTTATTTTTAGTACACCTTTGTTTTCAATATAATTTGTATTGAAATGTCGCAAAAAACGTAATTGTGTATTTTGTTTTCTTTTTAAAGTTAATGAACTCAAGTTATTAGAGTATTATTTATAAATGAAGTATTATAAAAAACTAAAAACCATAATAGTGAAAATGGACACCGGTACCGATAGTCGGTATTATTTCGTGCAATATGGTTCCGGTACTCGATATAATTTACATAAAAAAAAACTTTATTTTAAATGAAATATAACACAGAATGTCGATAAAAAAGATAAACATAACTTCGTATTTAGATTTTTCCAAAAGTTTCACAAGTTATTAGAGAACATCAAATTAAATGATTAATTAAATATTATTAAAAAATTAAAAAATAATAATAATTGAACAATATTCGACGATTAGCAAAGCATTAACTATCAAACTGGGTTCCACGCACACATTTAATAACTATTAAAGAGAAAGGTCGGTGGTGACCTTTCTCTTGAATTGTGAATGTAATATGTTGACCAGCATACCAGAGTTCTAGAAAGAGCAGAACACACATTATTTTTATTACTATTATTTTTTGAACGGCAATTGTTCTATAATATAACAAATACAATAAATTATAATTTGTGTCATACTTATTTGTATTTTCTTTTTTCCTTTTTTTTTCGTGTTTCCCCCTTTTTTGTTTTATCTTATTTGTCTTTTACTTCCCTTTTTTCATGTTTTTACCTTTTTCTTTTCTTTTATTTCGCGTATAAGCCGTAAATCTATTTTATGATAGGAAACGAGCGGGGTCAAATAAAATACGTTTTCATTCGATGGTATAAATTCGAGTTAGTTTATATTTTGACGTTTCGACATATTTTTTTTACGAAAACAAGTCGAGTCAAATATAATATGTTTTTATGTTTATTATTATGTGTGGGTGTAAATTAACGTTTCAACGTAAACGATATAAATTCACGTTTCGACATAATTTTTTTTTTGAAACGAGTCTGGTCAAATATAATACGTTTTCGTACTTATTTTTGTGTACCTTTTGGTTGGTCTACGTTCTTTTACTTAAATTGTTCTCGGAAACGAACGAGGTCAAATAAAATACGTTTTCATTCGACGATATAAATTCGAGTTAGTGTACATTTTGACGGTGCTAGGTCTTGATACAAAAGTAAGGGTGATGTAGTGGTTAAATGGAACCCTCACTAAATAAACGACCCTGGGTTCGATTCCGTTTCTTTTGTAACCACAATGCTTATATAGGTTACACTGAGTTAGATCGGATACCTCGAAACACGCGTTTTCATATAATTAACGCATCACATAACGTGTCGTCAGCTATAAACAACTAAGGTGTCGCCGACGTAACGCGCTGTGTATCGCAGTTTTAATGTACATGTCGTTTTAAAATTCACATTTCAACGTAAATGACTCACGTTTTTATATAAACTTTTTTCTCAAGTGAGTCTGGTAAAAAATAATACGTTTTATACTTATTTTGTGTACGTTCATAAACTGTATTTGAAGCAAGTCGGGTCAAATATAATACGTTTTCATTCGATGGCGATGTAATTTTTTTAAGTAAAGAGTCGGGTCAAATATACAGTATAAATACGAGTTACTTTAACTTTCGACGCCGCCGCAACGCGCGGCGGGTCCAAATCCTAGTCTACCATTCAACTTCATGGTGCCTTATATGGTTGTACCATTTACCAATGTTTTAAATACCGGTATGAACTGGCCGGTTATACCGGTTAAACCCAGTGGCGGAGCTTGACCAAAAGTTTCGAAGGGGCGTAAAGTGACGGACCCAAATTTTTTTTCCTATCGTTATGTTTCGGGCCGGGCCGGGTCGGCTATTCGATTCTGGTTGGGTCAAATAATAATAGTTCCAAATAAAACAAAGTGTATATTTACCAAACTACCCATCATCTATATACAAAGTTTATAAATATTTAGGATATACAATTTAGCAAAAAATAATCGGGGAGGCGATCATATATAATTTTAAAATTTTCGGACGAAAAATCGGAAGTTATACACTTCTAACCGAAACATTGGGGTGGGCGGATGCATCCCCGGGCACCCACTATACTTCGCCCCTGGTTAAACCGGATATCAGACACGAGTCCGATACAATAAAGGCCGGTAAAATCCGAATACGGTATGTCTTATGTATCGGCGGTAAATCCGGTTCTACCGGTTCAAACCATTGAACCGGTTTGCATTATCGTAAGATTTGATTTCTTAATTTTAATAAAATACAGTATTAAGTAATATTGATCTTCTATATTTCTGGTAATTAACCTAGTGCCTTCTATTCGAATATTTCGTCGTTGTTGAAATTGTTACTCACCTCATACAATGCAATATTGTTTATAACTAATAAAAATATTCTTAAAATGCTTAATAATTTACAATAAAAATTGTTGTTTTTAGATAAAACTATGATCAGTTACATAAATTATAGTTGAAATTGGATTGTTTTTTAAGATGAATTTGTATTTTATGAAATTTATAAGGTTAACTAGTAACATGATTCAACTGTCGATACAACTCGGTTCAACTAGTTAAACCATCTTAGAGATCAACCCGATATGACTTAAAACCGGTTTTTAAAACATTGCCATTTACTATTTGGTTTCTACCACATCTCATTATTTCACTATTCTTTCCCTTATACTTCATTGAGTTTTCATTTTCTTATTTCACTATTCTTCCCTTGTACGTTAGTAAGTTTTCATTTTCTTCCCTTAGAGTATTATCAATTTTAACTTTTCTTCACTTCAAGTGTTAGTAAAAATACAATATAACAATTATAGTTTAGTTTGAATTTTAATTGACCATATACCTTATATTTTTAATTTTAATAAACCCAATAGTTGTTTATTATTATTATTATTATTATTATTATTATTATTATTATTATAACTCGTTTGAATAATGTTTTTTTTTTATCATTTCAACCTAGTTATTCTTTTCTGTATTTTACGTTTCGATCTAATATTTGCGAGTTAAGCATGTGTGTGGTTCATGTTAAACGGTCCCGCAACAACACGTATGTACTAAATACTAGTTAATAACCAATTGTAAATGGATTTTACACATTTTTGGATTGGTAACTTTGATGGAATATAATTACATATTTCGATCACCCAACGATCAAAATAAAGTATTGCTAAAGATTAATCATGAAGATATCATCTCACTCACAACCACTCTTCACTAAAGATCAACCATGGATTTTAATACAAGTAATTCTTACAATTTTAGCAATTAGCTAAACAAAAATATTTATTAAATACAAACATAAATTTAATTATGTAGACCATATTATATTATATTATATATAGATATAATTATAGGGAAGGGCTAAGTGGAAAACCCTATCTTTTTGAGAAAACTCTGAAAACCCAATATCAACTATTGATTATGTTTCATCTAAGTAGATCAATGGTTCTCCTATTTTTAGGTAAATATTAGTTTTTAAATAATTCTTATATTAGTTTCTAGTACAACTAAAGGACAATTTGGGTAGTGAAAAAGGTGTTTTTTGTGCTTTTGAACAATGAAAGTGACTTTCCAGAACCATTAAATCATCATATCACTTTCTCTTTCTCTTACCTCTTCCTCTTTCCCATTTCTTCATCCCAATCTTGAAGACAAAGAATCAACACTCTTCAAAATCAGGAGAAATAAACAACAATCACCACCACCAACCACCTCCTCCGGCGAAACTCACCGGGCTTCTTCTCCGGCCCTCTCTCTCCTCAATTTTCAACTTATCTAACAACCATAGCCACGCCAATCTCTCTCCTCTCCGTCTAATTCTACAAAAAGCTTCAACCTTTAGAAGCAAATGAATGGTCTAAATGTCTCTATAATGTGTTGTTTTAGAGAGAGAACGATGGCACGATGAATTTTTTAGAGAGAGAGAGAGTTGATGTTTTAGATAGAGAAACAATAATCTTTATTTTTTAGAGAGAAAGAGTTGAATGTTCAAGTGTGTGTGAGAGAAGAAGGTTTGAAGACCTTCTTCGTGTTCATCGGAAGGTTCTAGATTCGGTAAGTGTTCTTGAAATATCATTTCACAATTGATTTTTTGTTGAAATGGTTGTTAATATGTTTTTGTGGGCTGAAAGTGTTCTAGTAATGGTTAATGTTCATGTATTTTAAATAAATCCAAAACTTTAGGATGAGATTTTGAATGGGTTTTTTTGTTGGTTTGGTTGCTTGTTTGGGGCTTTTGATCTTAACAATAATTGTTTTTTTGTTGGTTTGGTTGCTGGTTTGGGCTTTTGATCTGAACAATAAGTGTTTTTTTGTTGGGTTGCTTGATTTACAGAGACAGACTCATAACATGTGTTAAGCACGTGTTAGAATGATATATAACGTGTGTTGATTACAGATACAGATCCATAAAAGATATCCAATTGACAAACTGGATGGATGTAGGCGACGTTAATGCAGGGACATTGAATAAGTCACATCCTTTGGGAAAGAACTCTTCGTTCATTTATAACATGTGTTAGTGGTTCATGCTGTAACAGAACACCATGATGTAACCTGACATGTGTTCATGTATAACATGTGTTAAGCCCTTGTTAGAATGATATATAACGTGTGTTAACCTTTTGTTAATTAAAAAAAAAAACAAGTAATATCTATTTTATTTTTGTTGATGTTTAAAATATCCGATAATATGGATACTGAGCGTAAAACTTGTACAAGTAATAAATTTACAAGTTAGTATGTAACGTGTAATATGAAACGAGCCATTTATGGTAACACATGTACCGGTAATTTTAGAATATATAATATGAAACGAGTCATTTGTTTTGCACATTTTGGAATGTATAACATGTGTTAAGCCTCTGTTATAATCTTTTTGTAACCTGATATGTATTCATGTATAAGCTAGTGGTTTACAAAACACCATGATGTGTATATACTGATCTAACATGTGTTACAATTTGTCTGTTCGGAACATGTAATTGCTTAACATGTGACAAGGGTGAAAACAGTCGACGGGGGCGATGAGTTTAATGGTGAGCCTAGTTAATATCGTAATCTTGTTGTAACCCCACTTGTATACATATGATAACATGTAAGCATCCATTATAACCCGACTTGTATTCATGTATATGAAAGTGGTTTGCAAAACACCATGATGTGCATATACTGATCGTAACACGTGTACAAGTTAATATGGAACATACAAGTTAATATTGTAACACCGTATACCTGGGATAACATGTGTTAAGCCTCTGTTATTGTCACACCCCGACCACGTAGAACATACAAAACGTGGCGGAAACATCGGGGAGTGTTGTAACAGAATTAATGTTTCACAACCATGGAAATTTAAGTTTCGTTTTATTGATTAAAAGTGTTACAATGTCTTAATTAAACAAGGAAATACAACATAATTAACTAGTCTTGCATCTTTTATTGTCACTAAAGCCCAAGTCTGCCTATGTGTATCTTGATCATCTTATGCAACAGTTCCTGAAAAACACATGTGAAAATAGGTACGTCAGCATAAAAATGCCTGTGAGATACATAGGTTTTGTGAAAATAAGATTCATGACTTATGTTTGAGAAAATGTTTAGTCATGAACCTTGTTATTTGCTTTGTCTTTTAAATCATTTGAAAAACGATATGATCAGATGATAAGTATAAATAAATGTAAGGTTAAATGAATAACCAAGTAAAATATGTTTGCATAAGATAAGTTGTTTATAAATCAATGTCTTGTGAAAAGTATGTTATTTGTATGAAATGTTCTATGTCTCAAACTGAAATGATTCAAATAACGTTACGACATGTAATACCATACAAACACTTATATATAGGAAGTACCAGCGGCGTATCCACCATGCTTGTATCATATTACACACGCATCGTTACTTAATCACTTAATCAAACCAAACCAAACAATGTAAAATGTTCATGTCAAGATGTAAATCATGTCAAAATGTCTATGTCAATTATCCATGTCAAATGTCTATGTCAAATATCCATGTCAAATGTCTATGTCAAATATCCATGTCAAATGTTTATAGTCCAAAGTAGTCAAGTAATGTATAACCAAAATGATATGTATGGTAAGTAAAATTTAGACTACTTAAACCATAAGTAAAAATGTACAAAACAAAGTATTGAAGTAAAACTTGGTTTAAATCAAAGTTATGTTTTGTAAGATATATGCATGCTATACTGAATATGAACATTTATGCGGTATTGTGAAAATTCATACATCCAAGCCTTGAGACAGACGGATAACTATGTAAAAGTGAGTTATCAAGAGAATATGTATTCGGATTCGGTCATTCCTTTCATCCCCTTTCCCTGGGATGTCCGGAACGGGATTTGTCAAGTCCTATGGTACCACTACCTACTAACGAACGGCATGATCGGTGTTAATGAATGTATAGTATAGTTTAAACAAACCAAATGTCATACCAAAATGTAAGCATGTGATGAAGATAATGTACCTAGTATGCTAGAGTAAACATACAAGGTAGAGCTGTAAAACAATGTGTCCATATGTTACTGGAACATATGCAACAGAGATGCAATGTAAAATGATGTACTAAGTATGCTAAGTTAACATACAAAGTAGAAAAGTCATGTAAATCAATGTGCTAGCATGCTATCAGTCAACATACCTAGCAGAAATGTAATGTAAATCATGTACTAATAGTGTACTAATGAACATAACAAGTATATGATGTGAAAACAGGAAAGCATGAAAGTAACAAGTAGGCACATGTGTTTCACCCCAAAACAGTTTGGAAAACAGTAAAAGAGGGGTCTATGTACTCACTTGAGATTGCTCAGAAGTCCTAGGATAACCACCAAGCAAAGCTAGAGATCACGGAATCAAACGGCACCTACTATAGGTAACTACATTAATAAACCGGACCTAAATTGGAAGATCGGGTAGCATTAGGGTTTGTAAACCAAACGAGTGTAGAGACTCGTGTCATTTGGTTTAACAAAGCCTACATACTAATTGAAACCTAACATAATTGTTTACGACCCATTACGACCCGTTTAGGTAGCTTATGTTACTTTAACGCGTCGTTCGCGTGAAACGCGTTCGGACCGCCTAACTAGCCCTATGACAAGTGTTAAATGCCTAAACATATTACATAATCAGTTATGTGACAAAGGTTTAGGTTACATATGCTTAATTACCAATTATACATGAAAAGGGTATTCTGGTAATTTACCTTAGGCATATAAACTACCTATCATACAACTACTTAAACGATGTGACCATAGGGTATAACCTCGGAAGGTTATTCCCTACCTACTATGGTCACCTAATGTGTTTGGTCGGATCCTAATGATCGACCAAACTGGGTCGGGTTCGAGGGTATAGGCGATTTATTAGATCGCCTACCCTACGACCCTAGACAACGTGGTAATCAGTGGGCATAGTCCCAAGGGACTATGACCAACGTGATTACACTCACGTTGTGAAGTTCAAACGAACTTCGCATTGACCATAACTGGTCAATGTAGAAAGTCAAACAAAGTTTGACTTTCAGACTCGAAAGACTCGAAAAGCAATAAAAGAACGAAAGAATACTTACGAAGGGTCCCCGAATGCTAATCCCGATTCAAGAATCTCAGGTATGAAACAATGGTTTCAACTTAGAGGTTCTCAAATCAGAATTCTAGTGATTTTAGCAATGGGGGGTATGGGGTATTTATAGGAATACCCGAACCGTTAAGATCGTTTCATGGAAAACGTGCCTTAATCCCATCCGTACATGTGTTGCAAAGTTATGGTGCTTAGGTGCTTAAATTCCATCCATACATGTGTTGCAAGGTTATGGTGCCTAAGTTCCATCCTTATCCGCTGACTAAGCAAGTTTAGAATGTGTGGTTGTGAATTAAACAACGGCTAATACATCGAATCTGGTCCCGAATGCGAAAAACTGAGTTTCTGCATGTTTTCTGCCCAGAATAGGCAGTCGCGTAGCGCGACTGGTAAAGCCTATAGGGCTCGCGCTACGCTAGCATGCACCAGCTTCAGAAAAGTTTCAAAATTGACAGTTTTGGTCCCTGTGGTGTTTTAAGGCCTTTTTCGATGCGTTTGAACCCCGTTAACCTCATTTCAAGGCTCTAAAATGAAGTTAAAGTATAGGGAGCTCAAAACATGCTCAAAAATATGCCGGATGTTGGTTCGTTTGGTCGTACGAACGCGATGTTCGCTTAATTACGACGGAATGCGCACAAGCGCGAAAAACGATCCAATTGACGTGACGAATGGATTTTTCTTATGGCGAACACTAAAATAAAATATTTTAGTGCTTACATAAATTTTTGGATGTCCGGATGTATTCAGAACGTAAGTTATGCGCGAAAATGCAAACTTGTGCACTTTTTGACACTTTTAGTCCCTGAATGACACAAAAGTTTATTTTAGCATACCGAACACCTCAAAGCCTATTTCTAAGCTATGTAAAGGATATTTATGGTATGTTTAACTTATGGTCATGTTCCGGAAGGTCTGTTACAGTTCAAATTGGCATACTTTCGCAGTTTGTCAACTTTAGTCCCTGTAAGCGATTAAACTTTGATTTCACCCCACCAAACCTTCCAAAACTTATATCTAAGTTATGTAAAGGTTATTTAAGGTATGTTAAGCCTATTTCACTTTTCCGGAGTGTTTGTTGCATTAAACTGGTTATATTTACGCATCGGTGCGCGTATAACCTTCCAGAAAGCGATTTAGAGTTTGGAATTGAACGAGAATTGATATGTGCAAATGATACACATATTTTTACAAATCCCAAGTATGAAATACAATATTTCATTGGTTCGGTATTTGTTTGATGGCCGTGGAGGCACAGGTGTTACAGTCTCCCCTACTTTAGGAAATTTCGTCCCGAAATTTATTTAGAGGAAACTTGTGAGAGTTTAAAACATGAAGTTGAAAAGATCGAACAACATTGGTTAGGGTTCTTGAACTTCTAGTAACCTTAATAACATTATGTTTGCAATGTAAGAGGGACACTTATATACAAGTATATGAAGCGTCATTGGTGCGTCCACCGTACCTCCATTACATTGTTCTCATTTCGTTATTGTTGTCACTATCGGCTCATACACATAATAAATCTTACTGGGTTTCTGTGCACTAAATTTCATAATTATGTACGCGTCCATAATCAGAAAATTTCTTGCATAGTTCACTCAGTCCATTTTATAATGTGCAGGGGAAAACCAAATGAACAATCCTGTGATGAGTGTGACTAGACCGCCATAGAGTCCTTTTAATTAAATCAATAAATGATCTAAATAGACTATCAAGGAGTCTGTCCAGCTATATCACTAGATGTCGTTCTTTAACCAAATTGTGAATCAATCTTTTTGATTAGACCACTAAAGGGTCTATTATGAATCATGGAGCAGTACTATATAATCCAAGGGTCTTAACTATTACATAGAAGCCCATTAAGGATTGAAGGTAGTACCTTTTGAATATCCTGCTACGAATCTCTCATATGAAGATATGAAAGATCCTGCGAGGATTTGGATAACGGATATCCAGAGTATTAAAAACACAAAAAATGCATAAAAGAAAACATAAGATGAATAAACACATAGTCACATAACCACAAAATTGTTTAACTAGAAGTTTGTTCTGCTAACAGAGTACATGTATTTAAAGCACACTAGGAACCCATCTCGTGGATTTCATTTGGTACTTTAAATATTATCAAGAATCTAACTATAAAGATAGCAAGATTTCTAAAAGAAAAATTCGATTTCGATTTTAAGGAACCGAAATGTTCGAATTTAGGTATAAAAGGAATCCAATTAAGGACTCTGATTTGAATGATGATTATCCACAAGGATCTAATTGTGGAGATAAAAAGATCCCATATGGATTTTAGAAGTTGAAGATGTTTTGAAATCTTGCACGGGACGTGCTTATGTCAAAACATGAAGTAAAAATGCTTATGAAATTGAGATGCCAGATATGCCAAGGCGACATATGAAGCAGAATTTGAAGGTTAAATCACTATATGAGGAAAATATTTTTGAAAACTGTGCATGGGGTTCTTTTAAGAAAAAATGTGTTTAGCGTTTTTGAAACCTTATATATAATACTTTTGAAATAAAGTAGGTGTATTAGATAGATACATTTACAAAAATGTTTTAAAATCATGAGAGATGAATTTTTTGGAAATTATGTATAAGGTTTTTGAAAGACATGAATGATGCTTTTCGAAATCATGCACTTGATGAGAAAATGTACTGTGTTAATATTGTTTTCAGACTATATGAAATATTTTGAAATTAGGAAGGTTGGTTTTGATAACATGGCCAATGTTTTTGAAATAACATAGACAATGCATCTAAAAAAATTGTTTTCAAACTATATGAAATGTTTTGAGATCATGAAGATTGTTTTGAAATACTGGTACTGTGTATGTTGAAAAATCAAAACGTAATGGGTATGAGATTTGAAAATATCCTTAGTTATTTAACCAAGGATTTCAAAGGTACTGATGTGCAAAAAGCACGATTACACATAATTTCACTTTATTTCATGTACTTCGTTTCTTAGAATGAAACGAGTACTTAGAACTTTCGAGGAAATTATGAGCGATCACTTGAAAGGGAGAAATCACAAGAGTAATTTGTAAGGAACATAGTCCCTTAATGTAGGTATTATAGGGAAATTCTATACATACATGTAACTATACTTGTATATCAGAATTGTGAACAACAACTTTTATTTATGAACAAGACATATTGTTTCTCATTACTAGAAAACGAAAGAAACAATAGCATAAGACAGCAACATCTTCTATTCAGCCAACTGCTCATCCGTGGGTCAAATTTGCATTAGCAAGCTTTGGGCAATCCCTTAGGAAATGGCCCATCTCGCCACAGTTATAGCAAAGCCCTCGTGAGAAACGAGCTTGAGCAGGAGTGTCGCCAGCTTGATTTGGTACAGCTGCAGTTGGGCAAACCCTTGCTGTATGACCTATAAGTCCACAAATCTGACATTTGCGGCACTTCACACTAGGGTGATGATGAAGGTTACATTTGTTGCACAAGGGTGCAGTTCCATTGTATGGCTTCCTAGCAGGGGGTTGAGCTGGTTGGTTGGGGAAGGCTTGACCATTGTGAGCGACCACGGCGAAGTTCTGAGAAGCCTTTCGCTTCTTTGACTTCTTAGGGAATCGTTCATCCATGGTCTTTGATTCCTCGATTGGTTTCTTGTCTGGTGGTGCTATCACCTGACTAGGTCCTGCCTGTCTTGGTGACTCTTGAGTGGCTTCATCCTGGAGACGATACATGGCAGTAGCTAATTCCACAGTCTTCAGGACTACTTCGCCTATTCGCTGAGCGAATTTGGCAGTCTGCTTGGATATCTGGGTGTCATCGTGATGAAGAGACATTCTAGAAGAAAGTGAAGGACAGAGGAAGAAGCAAGTGAAAGGTTATTGGGTAATCAATACAGAATGGTAACGAATGAAAATTGTGATCATTTGTTTGTTTCCTAAGGCAAACAAATGAGATGATGACAAATCAAAGTAAATGGGTCAAAAATAATGTATCGCGAAGACATGCTCGCCTATAAGTGAACACTCATTCCAAGAATTCCCAGGTAAGCACAACTGGTCTCACGTCTGATGAGATGTATACGAAGTGCTTGCCTAGACAGAAAACCCAGAATACAGGCATTTACCCTTCCAGTTTGCACGTGTTCACATTATTTAAAACCCAAAACCTTGTCGAGATTTTGAAAGTTCAAAGGGGTTCAAAACCTTATAACTGAGGGTTCAAAACCTTGTAATAAATCATCCTAGAACAGATGATTAGTTTTCAAAGTGGTTTTGAAATTTATGTTCTTGTTGTGATCGTCACCTAAGGATAGGTGACGGTATTGTTTTATGACTAAACGCAAGTAAACTCGCGTTAGGGTCCTAAGAAGGTTATAGACTAGGTCAAGGCATTACTAATAACCTAATTCCCTATAACCATTGGCTCTGATACCATCTTTTCTGTCACACCCCGACCACGTAGAACATACAAAACGTGGCGGAAACATCGGGGAGTGTTGTAACAGAATTAATGTTTCACAACCATGGAAATTTAAGTTTCGTTTTATTGATTAAAAGTGTTACAATGTCTTAATTAAACAAGGAAATACAACATAATTAACTAGTCTTGCATCTTTTATTGTCACTAAAGCCCAAGTCTGCCTATGTGTATCTTGATCATCTTATGCAACAGTTCCTGAAAAACACATGTGAAAATAGGTACGTCAGCATAAAAATGCCTGTGAGATACATAGGTTTTGTGAAAATAAGATTCATGACTTATGTTTGAGAAAATGTTTAGTCATGAACCTTGTTATTTGCTTTGTCTTTTAAATCATTTGAAAAACGATATGATCAGATGATAAGTATAAATAAATGTAAGGTTAAATGAATAACCAAGTAAAATATGTTTGCATAAGATAAGTTGTTTATAAATCAATGTCTTGTGAAAAGTATGTTATTTGTATGAAATGTTCTATGTCTCAAACTGAAATGATTCAAATAACGTTACGACATGTAATACCATACAAACACTTATATATAGGAAGTACCAGCGGCGTATCCACCATGCTTGTATCATATTACACACGCATCGTTACTTAATCACTTAATCAAACCAAACCAAACAATGTAAAATGTTCATGTCAAGATGTAAATCATGTCAAAATGTCTATGTCAATTATCCATGTCAAATGTCTATGTCAAATATCCATGTCAAATGTCTATGTCAAATATCCATGTCAAATGTTTATAGTCCAAAGTAGTCAAGTAATGTATAACCAAAATGATATGTATGGTAAGTAAAATTTAGACTACTTAAACCATAAGTAAAAATGTACAAAACAAAGTATTGAAGTAAAACTTGGTTTAAATCAAAGTTATGTTTTGTAAGATATATGCATGCTATACTGAATATGAACATTTATGCGGTATTGTGAAAATTCATACATCCAAGCCTTGAGACAGACGGATAACTATGTAAAAGTGAGTTATCAAGAGAATATGTATTCGGATTCGGTCATTCCTTTCATCCCCTTTCCCTGGGATGTCCGGAACGGGATTTGTCAAGTCCTATGGTACCACTACCTACTAACGAACGGCATGATCAGTGTTAATGAATGTATAGTATAGTTTAAACAAACCAAATGTCATACCAAAATGTAAGCATGTGATGAAGATAATGTACCTAGTATGCTAGAGTAAACATACAAGGTAGAGCTGTAAAACAATGTGTCCATATGTTACTGGAACATATGCAACAGAGATGCAATGTAAAATGATGTACTAAGTATGCTAAGTTAACATACAAAGTAGAAAAGTCATGTAAATCAATGTGCTAGCATGCTATCAGTCAACATACCTAGCAGAAATGTAATGTAAATCATGTACTAATAGTGTACTAATGAACATAACAAGTATATGATGTGAAAACAGGAAAGCATGAAAGTAACAAGTAGGCACATGTGTTTCACCCCAAAACAGTTTGGAAAACAGTAAAAGAGGGGTCTATGTACTCACTTGAGATTGCTCAGAAGTCCTAGGATAACCACCAAGCAAAGCTAGAGATCACGGAATCAAACGGCACCTACTATAGGTAACTACATTAATAAACCGGACCTAAATCGGAAGATCGGGTAGCATTAGGGTTTGTAAACCAAACGAGTGTAGAGACTCGTGTCATTTGGTTTAACAAAGCCTACATACTAATTGAAACCTAACATAATTGTTTACGACCCATTACGACCCGTTTAGGTAGCTTATGTTACTTTAACGCGTCGTTCGCGTGAAACGCGTTCGGACCGCCTAACTAGCCCTATGACAAGTGTTAAATGCCTAAACATATTACATAATCAGTTATGTGACAAAGGTTTAGGTTACATATGCTTAATTACCAATTATACATGAAAAGGGTATTCTGGTAATTTACCTAAGGCATATAAACTACCTATCATACAACTACTTAAACGATGTGACCATAGGGTATAACCTCGGAAGGTTATTCCCTACCTACTATGGTCACCTAATGTGTTTGGTCGGATCCTAATGATCGACCAAACTGGGTCGGGTTCGAGGGTATAGGCGATTTATTAGATCGCCTACCCTACGACCCTAGACAACGTGGTAATCAGTGGGCATAGTCCCAAGGGACTATGACCAACGTGATTACACTCACGTTGTGAAGTTCAAACGAACTTCGCATTGACCATAACTGGTCAATGTAGAAAGTCAAACAAAGTTTGACTTTCAGACTCGAAAGACTCGAAAAGCAATAAAAGAACGAAAGAATACTTACGAAGGGTCCCCGAATGCTAATCCCGATTCAAGAATCTCAGGTATGAAACAATGGTTTCAACTTAGAGGTTCTCAAATCAGAATTCTAGTGATTTTAGCAATGGGGGGTATGGGGTATTTATAGGAATACCCGAACCGTTAAGATCGTTTCATGGAAAACGTGCCTTAATCCCATCCGTACATGTGTTGCAAAGTTATGGTGCTTAGGTGCTTAAATTCCATCCATACATGTGTTGCAAGGTTATGGTGCCTAAGTTCCATCCTTATCCGCTGACTAAGCAAGTTTAGAATGTGTGGTTGTGAATTAAACAACGGCTAATACATCGAATCTGGTCCCGAATGCGAAAAACTGAGTTTCTGCATGTTTTCTGCCCAGAATAGGCAGTCGCGTAGCGCGACTGGTAAAGCCTATAGGGCTCGCGCTACGCTAGCATGCACCAGCTTCAGAAAAGTTTCAAAATTGACAGTTTTGGTCCCTGTGGTGTTTTAAGGCCTTTTTCGATGCGTTTGAACCCCGTTAACCTCATTTCAAGGCTCTAAAATGAAGTTAAAGTATAGGGAGCTCAAAACATGCTCAAAAATATGCCGGATGTTGGTTCTTTTGGTCGTACGAACGCGATGTTCGCTTAATTACGACGGAATGCGCACAAGCGCGAAAAACGATCCAATTGACGTGACGAATGGATTTTTCTTATGGCGAACACTAAAATAAAATATTTTAGTGCTTACATAAATTTTTGGATGTCCGGATGTATTCAGAACGTAAGTTATGCGCGAAAATGCAAACTTGTGCACTTTTTGACACTTTTAGTCCCTGAATGACACAAAAGTTTATTTTAGCATACCGAACACCTCAAAGCCTATTTCTAAGCTATGTAAAGGATATTTATGGTATGTTTAACTTATGGTCATGTTCCGGAAGGTCTGTTACAGTTCAAATTGGCATACTTTCGCAGTTTGTCAACTTTAGTCCCTGTAAGCGATTAAACTTTGATTTCACCCCACCAAACCTTCCAAAACTTATATCTAAGTTATGTAAAGGTTATTTAAGGTATGTTAAGCCTATGTCACTTTTCCGGAGTGTTTGTTGCATTAAACTGGTTATATTTACGCATCGGTGCGCGTATAACCTTCCAGAAAGCGATTTAGAGTTTGGAATTGAACGAGAATTGATATGTGCAAATGATACACATATTTTTACAAATCCCAAGTATGAAATACAATATTTCATTGGTTCGGTATTTGTTTGATGGCCGTGGAGGCACAGGTGTTACAGTTATAATCTTGGTTTAACCCAACATGGTGTCATGTATAAGCTAGTGGTTTCCAAAACACCATGATTTGTATATACATACTGTAACATGTGTTACGCGCCTGACATGTATAACGTGTGTTAAGCCTCTATTATAATGTGTGTTAAGACTTCTAGAATGGATGCATAAACTCCAATAGTAACTTAATAACAACATGGTATACTTGATATAACGTGTGTTAAGCCTCTTTTATAACGTGTGTTAAGACTTCCAGAATGTGTTAAGTGTAACATCCGTGCTTGTAATCATTGTGAACAGTTCTATTATCAATAAAACAATGTTATTTGATCCCAATGTTTGTTTAGTTGTGTTTTACATTTTTCATGTTTTGACTTTTATGTATTTCAAACTCTATATCACTTTCTGGAGAGTTATACGCAAACTGGTGCGTAAACGTAATTAGTTTAATGCGACAAATACTCCGGAACATCAAAATATACTCAACATACCTTAAATAACCTTTACATAACTTAGAAATAAGTTTTAAAGGCTTTGGTATGGCAAAAACAAGTTAATTCGCTTACAGGGACTAAACTTGACAAACTGCGAAAGTATGCCAATTTGAACTGTAACGAACATTCCAGAACATGAACATAAGTTACACATACCATAAATATCCTTTACATAGCATAGAAATAGGCTTTGAGGGGTTCGGTATGCTAAAATAAACTTTTGGGTCATTCAGGGACTAAAAGTGTCAAAAAGTGCACAAGTTTGCACTTTCGCCCATAACTTACGTTCTGAATACATCCGGACATCCAAAAATTTATGTAAGCATGACAATATTATGCTTTAGTGTTTGGCTTGCCAAAAATCCATTCGTCGCGTCATTTGGATCGTTTTTCGCGCTTGTGCGCATTCCGTCGTAATTAAGCGAACATCGCGTTCGTACGACCAAACGAACCAACATCCGGCATATTTTTGAGCATGTTTCATGTCCAAAATGTTTAGGCATCATTTTAGGGCCTTAAAGTTGGCTTTACGGGCCTTAGAAGTGTCGAAAATGGCCTTAAACACGTGCAGGGACTGAAACTGTCATTTCTGAAACATGTTGGCTGATCAGGCAGGCCAGGCGGCCCGCATTATACTTGTCTGATCCTGAAGCAGGCCGCGTCCGACTATCAGACCAGATTAACTGCATTTAACAGCAGTTTGCAGCTGTTTGATCCACACCCACACATTCCCAATTGCTTAGTTAGATGATAAGGATCATTTTTAGCTAACATAAGGTTCCGACACTTGTACGGATGCGATTAAGGCACGATATTCGACAAACGATCCTAACGGTTCGGGTATTCCTATAAATACCCATCCACCCCATTGCAAAACTTACAAGAATTTTGATTTGAGAAACTCTAAGTTGAAACTATTGTTTCATACCTGAGATTTTTGAATCGAAATTAGCATTCGGGGACCCTTCGTAAGTATTCTTTCGTTCTTTTATTGCTTTTCGAGTCTTTTAGAGTCTGAAAGTCAAACTTTGTTTGACTTTCTGCATTGACCAGTTTATGGTCAATGCGAAGTTCGTTTGAACTTCGCAACGTGAGTGTAATCACGTTGGTTATAGTCCCTTGGGACTATGCCTACTGATTATGTAACATGTTTAGGCATATAATACTTGTCATAGGGCTAGTTAGGCGGTCCGAACGCGTTTCACGCGAACGACGCGTTAAAGTAGCATAAGCTAACTAAACGGGTCGTAATGGGTCGTAAACACTTAGGTTAAGTTTCGTTTTAGTATGTAGGGTTTGTTAAACCATATTACACGAGTTTCCATACTCGTTTGGTTTACGAAACCTTATTCTATCCGATCTTCCGATTTAGGTCCGGTGTATTAACATAGTTACCTATATTAGGTGCCGTTTGATTCCGAGATCTCTATCATTATTTGATTGTCACTCCAGGACTACTGAGTAATCTCAAGTGAGTACATAGACCCCTCTTTTACTGTTTTCCAAACTGTTTTGGGGGTGGAACACGTGTGCCTACTTGTTACTTTCCTGCTTTCCTGTTTTCACATCATATACCGGCTATGTTTGTTAGTACATTATAGTACATGATTTCATTACATTTCATGCTATGTATGTCCATTGTGTGCATACTTAGTACATCGTTTTCATATGACATGTATACAACTGCTATAACATTTGGTTTGCACAAACGGGTCTTTATTACGTTCATTAACATTTGCTACGCCGCTCGGGAGTAAGTAGTGGTACCATAGGACTTGACAAATCCCATTCCTTACATCTCGAGTTTGTTTGGATGTAAGGAATGACTGAATCCGAAAACATTTCTTTTGATAACCTTGACTGAAAGGGTTATCCGACTGTCTCAAGGCTTGAATGTATGCGTTAACTTACCACATAAATGTTTGTATCAATGTAACATGAATTACTTTGCAAAACATAACTTTTTGATATATTCAAAATACTTTGTTTTGTACATTTCTACATTTGGACTATGTGACAATACTTTACTTACGATACATAACATTTGATACACATTACTTGACTACTTTTGGACTTATAAACATTTGATATGGTTTATACAAGGACTTTTGACTATTGGTTTAAACATAGACTTTATACATTGGTGGTTTGTTTAAGTGACTTAAGTGACGATATGTGAGTAATATGATACAAGCATGGTGGATACGCCGCTGGTACTTCCTATATATATAAATGTTTGTATTATATTACATATCATAGCGTTATTTAAATCATTCATGTTGGATTTATACACTTTATACAAGTAACATGTTTTCACAAGACTTTGGTTTACAATACAATTTATTTTATACAACTCATTTTACATGGTTATTCATTTAACCATACATTATTCTCTTATTTATACATATCAACTGAACTTATTGTTTTTCAAGCGATTTACAAAACAAATCAAATTACAAGGTTCATGACTAAACATTTTCTCAAACATAAGTTATGAATCTTATTTTCACAAACCTATGTATCTCACAGGCATTTTTATGCTGACGTACCTATTTTCACATGTGTTTTCAGGAGCTTTTCCATAGGATGTTGATCAGGACACTAGGGCGGACCTGTCACACCCTGGCTTTGCGGAAGCGTGGTTAATTTTGGTGTGACTTCTTAATACCATAGCTTAACCATAACAAAGCTATATGAAATAAAATCATGCAAGATCATCCATTTGATTAAGTTTTAAAACCAGAGCAACATACCATTGTCTTAAAGACTTACAACATCATAACGTAAAACATTGTCTTGAAAAACATAAACATCAACATGAGATAAACGCAGTTTAAGATTTGTGACTTGTCCAGGAAAGAGTCACATTTCCTAAACTGGGATGACCTTGGAACCCTTATGCAGCGGGAAAACATAACATACCGTGCCAGATCTTTAATTTCCTGAAATACATGTAAGTTGAAAAATCAACAATAATGTTGAGCGAGTTCATGTGTAAGTGAGTATGTAAAACACTTGTAAGTATAAAAGTTCCCTGGTATGTAGCAGTGTAAGGAAAAAGAGATCACCAATGGTTTGCAAGGCCATTAGTATGTGTGAAGTGTAAGTAGGAAGACTCAACCTAGCAGATTTCGCGTCGGGTACAAAGTCACTCCAAGGTCCGTTCTGTTGGGCCTCTTAGAGGTCCGTTCTGTTGGGCCTAGAGTTGGGCTCGCTACACCCAGATAGATCTACCGCTTACGTCCCTCGGTGTTTCTGCCTACCCACTCACATGATCTAAGTAGTAAACCTCCTTACGTTAACCATACCATGCATAAAGTACTTGTAATCAAAGTAACATGTATTTCACCCCCGCAGTTAAGAAAACTGAAAACAGATAGAGAAAAGGGGGACATGAACTCACAGTGAAGCGTCTCTACCAAGTATCTCCTGCTCACGCAGCTGTGCGACGACCTACAGGTGCTAATTTCTATTAGACGGACGACCGTGCCTTAGCTTTATAGTTTAAGTCTTTGGGAAATAGTTAGATAACTATTTCGTGTTTACATTCTGTATATACTTGGTAGTTAATATCCTTTCCAAGGATGGGGGATTCAATACATGTGCGTTCATAAATATTTCCGTAAGTGCGTAAGTTACGTTTAACAATCGAGTGGTAATATAATTACCGGTGTAACTTATATATTTATGGTGAAAGCATTCGTATTATTTTGGATTCGTTAACGTTCGTAAATATTATTTTTACTCTAAAAATAATATTTATGTATTTTCACAAAATAATCATAAACAATGTGTGAAAAATATATATTTATCACGTTAAATTTTGTGAAAATCCCACCTCCGAATATTTAGTAAATAAAGTCATGGCGAAATTTATATTTTGAAAACATGTCCAAAAATAATTCTAACACTTGTAGTGTAAATAGTTCTAAGTGTTAGGTTGTTAGAAAAATTTCGCCAGAGTTTCCTCTGTAACTGGAGGTGGCCACGATTTCAAGCGTATCATTTTCTTTAACAAATCAACTCAACAATTTTCTTTATTTGATCAAAACAACTTTCAGCACAACAGCTAATCAACATATGTGTAAATTGCCAAAAATTACATGAACTTGCAGTTTTTCCCAAAACTGTGGTGTAAACCCCTTAAATTTAGTAGATCTTCATATAAGGTAATTTGATCTTGTAAAAACCTCATTTTTAGAGAAAATCCGTCTTTACAACTTCCAGTCATCTTTTACAAAAACTGTTATTTTGTCGGATCTTTTCATTTCACAAGTGTTTACACACTTGTGGTTCATAAAAATCATGTTTGTTAGTGTAAGATCTATCTTTTAAAATACATGATTTCTTTGATACGTGGTTCTTTGAAAATACCACTTGCAGATACGTAGATCTGCTAGTTTTAAACACAATTCTTACAAGTAAAACTCTTTTACACAAGTTCATGATTCGCGTGTGGTAGAGTTTCACCTTTTAACCCTTGTATTATTCAAAACAAGCTTATGTTAAGATCCATGATCTTACCAAACCGGGTTAAACGATGATCCAAGCTACCACATCATAGATCGAGCCTAAATAATCATACATTTCGAATATTACAACATTTACACAACTTATGAGCTATTAACCATCATTTTTAGTGTTTTAAGAAGACTTTAAATCATCAACTTGTAGGATTTCGAGTTTTAACCGATAAAAATCCTTTTAACCACTTTAGAATAGTTCAAATACGAGTTTTAAGCATTATACCTCTAGCTCGGGGCTAGGGAAGAATCTATGCGCAAAAGAGGTGGATAAAAGCTAAGTAGAGAGGTCCTTCGCGTTCCGTTTGCACCAAGCTTCCTAATACGAGACCCTTGAAGCTTGTATGATCTTGTAATGTGAAGATGGAAATCGAAAGGTGGTGGTGGTGTTGCTTGTGTCTTCGGCCGAGAATGAGCAAGAGAGGGAGAGAGTGTGTTGGTGTGTTGTGGTGAAAATGAAGGTTATGGTGTGCTTATGCTTGAACTTATAGACAATTGGAGTAAGTATTATCCAAAGGTCCCAATGTCTAATTGATATTAGACAAGAAAGATTTAAATAATCAAGGTTGTACAAAGTGTGTCCCCCCTTAGTTGGGGACGGTTAGGAGGGGGGGGGTCTTGGTCCGATTCCAACTAGATAGGTAAGTATTAGTTAGGTTAAACCAAGTTAGTTAAGTGTTTAACCCAGTTACTTGTGTATAGTGTGTTACAATGGGTGTTAGGGTAATCAGGGACCCTAACTGGCTCAGAAAAAGATAAATAATGAAAATAACAATATTTTCATGTTTCGGGTATAATCCGGTTGTTCGGTTGGATAGTAATCCGTTAAAGCGTTACTAAAGCTTTAAAGTGTCGTTATTACTCTTTTTAGTGACACTACTCATTTCTGACACTTTGGAAAGTGTCTAGTAATATTTTTCTCATGTTTTGGCACTTTATTAGTTAGCTAAAAGCTGAATTATTGTGTAAAGTGCTGAGTTTTGTACTTAGATTACGTTTTAGGCACATCCAGTCATTGTGACTTATTCCTAGAGACGCAGTTCCACAACCCTTATATCCCTACACTCACTACTAGTGTAGCAAAACATTTCAGGCTCTTACAGGCCTTAGAGGCAATGTTTGCCTGATGCTGGCTTTATCAGCATGTTCAATAGGTTATCCGTTATAGTGCTACTGTGCTTTTTGTGCATCATGTTTGTCACTAAGGTTCAGTATGTAAATAATGTAGTGACGATAAGTAAAGTATGATGCAAGTAAGTACATGTATCAGATATCAAGTAGCAGTTCATCAGCTAGTTCAAACAAGCACAGTAATTAAGCAGCAATTAATCATTAATTAAGTCGTACGGATACCTGGTTTGGTGACGGTTGTCACATTCTCCCCCCGTTAAATAAATTTCATCCCGAAATTTAAGTTCTGCTTGTAGACGCAGGGTTCTTAGGAAAAAGGTGGGGGTATTTCTCTTTCATCCGGTCCTCACGTTCCCAGGTGTATTCAGGACCATGTCTGGCATTCCAACGAAATTTGACGAGCTTGACACTGCTCCGGCGGGTCTTGTTTACTTTCCAATCCGTAACCTCAACCGGTTCTTCAACGAAGTGGAGCGTGTCGTCAACATGAATCTCGTCGATGGGAATGGCAATGTCAACTTGAGTTGGACTTTTCTTCAGGTTGGATACATGAAATGTATCGTGAACACCATTCAGTTCAGCAGGTAGGTCCAACTTGTGTGCTACTAGTCCTATTCTTTCCAGAATTCCGAAGGGACCAATGTAGCGCGGATTTAACTTCCCATGCTTCCCGAAGCGTGCCACACCCTTCCAGGGTGAAACTTTCAATAACACCATTTCTCCAACTTGGAAATCCACATGTTTCCGGTTTGGATCCGCATAGGCCTTCTGTCTGTGGCGAGCTGCTTCGATGCGTTTAAGAATCTGCGCGATCTTGTCTGTCGTCTCTTGGACGATTTCGGGGCCAGCAAGCTGCCTACCACCTGCGTCAGCCCAACATTAGGGTGATCGGCACTTGCGTCCGTAAAGGGCTTCAAATGGCGCGACACCAATACTGGTGTGGTAGCTGTTGTTGTACGGAAATTCAACCAAAGGCAAATGCTTGTCCCAGCTACCGCCCAAATCCATAACACACGCTCTTAGCATGTCTTCCAAAGTCTGTATCGTTCGCTCGCTCTGGCCGTCAGTTTGCGGATGAAACGCAGTGCTCAGATTCAATTGTGAGCCAAAGGCTTCTTGGAAGGATTGCCATATCCTTGACACAAACCTTCCGTCTCTATCAGAAATGATCGAGAGAGGCACTCCATGGCGCGCGACGATCTCTCTCATGTAAATTTCAGCCAATTTGCTCGTATTATCCTTCTCTCTGATAGGTAAGAAGTGTGTTGACTTCGTTAATCGATCCACTATCACCCAGATAGTGTCATGGCCTCTTGGCGTTCTTGGCAATTTTGTAACAAAATCCATTGAGATTTGTTCCCATTTCCACTTGGGAATCTCAGGTTGTTGCAGAAGTCCTGAAGGCTTCTGGTATTCCGCTTTAACCTTAGCGCACGTTAAACATTTGCTCACGTAAACAGCAACATCGCCTTTCATCCTAGGCCACCAATAATAATCTTTGAGATCCTGGTACATCTTATCCGCTCCTGGATGGATAGAGTACCGCGACTTGTGAGCTTCATCGAAAATAACTTTCCTTAATCCATCAAACAGAGGAACCCAAATCCTTTTCTCGAAGCATAATGTTCCTTCCTCGTTTGGTACCAAAAGCTTCTCCATCCCACGGAGATATTCTTCTTCAAGGTTTCCTTCTTTGAGAGCTTCTTTCTGCGCGGTACGAATGCGCAAGGAAAGATCGGTTTGGATAATCATCTCTAAAGCTCTAACCCTTATGGGCTTGATTCTCTCTTTACGACTTAGGGCATCGGCGACCACGTTCGCCTTCCCTGGATGGTACTTTATCTCGCAGTCGTAGTCGTTCAACAATTCAACCCATCGTCTCTGCCTCATATTCAACTCTTTCTGGTTGAATATATGCTGTAGGCTCTTGTGATCTGTAAAGATTGTACACTTCGTACCATAAAGGTAGTGTCTCCAGATCTTTAAAGCAAAAACCACTGCGCCAAGTTCCAAATCATGTGTGGTATAGTTCTTTTCGTGCACTTTCAGTTGACGCGATGCGTAAGCAATAACCTTTTGGCGTTGCATCAACACGCAACCCAATCCTTGACGCGATGCGTCGCAGTATACCACAAAATCATCTGTACCTTCCGGTAGTGCTAAGATTGGCGCATTGCAGAGCTTATCCTTCAGTATCTGGAACGCTTCTTCCTGTTTGATTCCCCAATCAAACTTCTTATCTTTCTACGTGAGGAGCGTCAATGGTTGAGCGATCTTCGAAAAATCCTCAATGAATCTTCGGTAGTAGCCCGCCAAACCCAAGAATTGTCGAATCTCGGTTGGCGTCTTTGGCGTTTTCCAATTCTTGATTGCCTCGATCTTTGTTGGATCCACGTGGATTCCATTTCCATTCACCACGTGCCCAAGGAATTGGACTTCACGTAGCCAAAATTCGCACTTGGAGAATTTGGCATACAGCTGTTCCTTCTTTAGCAGCTCTAGAATGACTCTAAGATGCTGCTCGTGTTCAGCCTTTGTTCTTGAATAGATCAAGATGTCGTCGATAAACACAATCACGAACTTGTCCAAGTACGGCTTGCAAACTCTATTCATCAAATCCATAAAGACTGCAGGTGCGTTTGTCAAACCAAACGGCATAAAAAGGAACTCGTAGTGTCCATAACGAGTTCTGAAGGCTGTCTTCGGGATACTTTCCTCTTGTATCCTTAACTGATGGTATCCAGATCGAAGATCGATCTTTGAATAAAAGCTTGAGCCTTGCAGTTGATCAAACAGATCATCGATTCTTGGCAGAGGGTATCTATTCTTGATCGTCAGCTTGTTCAGCTCCCGGTAGTAGATGCACATTCGAAAACTACCGTCCTTCTTTTTGACAAACAGGACCGGAGCTCCCCAAGGCGAGAAGCTTGGTCGGATAAAACCCTTGTCTAACAACTCTTGAAGCTATGTCGACAGTTCCTGCATCTCAGACGGAGCAAGTCTATAAGGTGCCTTAGCCACAGGCGCGGCGCCTGGAACTAGATCGATGTGAAACTCTACTTGTCTCTGAGGTGGCAGTCCAGGTAAGTCCTCTGGGAAGACTTTCGGATATTCCCTCACGACAGGGATGTCTTCGATTCTTGGCTCAGCAGCCTTCTTATCCACAATGTGTGCCAGGAAGGCAACACATCCCTTCTGCAAACACTTTCGCGCTTTCAGACAGCTGATAATCCTCAACGGCGTCTCACGCTTCTCTCCGTGAACCACAATTGTTTCGCCATCTTCGGTTGGGATACGAACGATCTTTTCGTGACAAACTATTTCTGCCTTGTTGCTTGATAACCAATCCATTCCTACCACCACGTCGAAGCTTCCCAACTGGACTGGTAGTAGATCTAAAGCGAACTCACGCTCTCCCAATTCAATCACACAACCTCTGATAACTTCATTGGCTTCTATTAACTTCCCATTGGCCAATTCGATTGAGTAGGGAATATCTAACTTATTAGCGGCTAACCCAAGCATATTCTTAAATTCTAACGACACGAAGCTATAATCGGCACCAGTATCAAATAAAACGGATGCATAGCGTTGATTTACAGGGAACGTACCAGTAACAACATTGGGGTCCTGGCGCGCTTCCCTAGCTTCGATTTGGAACACTCTTCCACGGGCTTGGTTTAACTCTGGGCAGTTCTTCTTAAAATGCCCGATATCACCGCAGTTATAGCATCCAAGTCTTTGCCCGTTTCCACCTCCATTTCCAGCTTGGTTGTTGTTTTGGTTTGCATTGCCAGCTTGGTTCGCAAAGTTGCCTCGATTCCCGTTTCCTCCATAGTTTCCTTGTGAGCGATTACCACCACGATTATTATTCCTATTCTCAAATCCTCCCTGGCCTCCCCGGCCAGCACTAGCCCAACAAGTGTCCTTCGAGTGGCCACGTTTCCCACATGCTTCGCATATTTTTGGCCCGCAATGACCAGAATGGTGGCGCTGGCAGGTGTTGCATTTGGGCTGGGTGCCCATATACCCTTTTCCTTTCTTTCCTCTACCAGCTGTAACCTGAGCTGGCGTGTCTGACCCTCCTTTCTTAACCACCACACTGGCGCCCTGCTTGAAGTTCGAGAACTTCCTTTTGTTACCTCCTGATGACTCGACGTGAGTCTCTGCCTTCTTGGTCTTGATCTCGTCAAACTTGTTCAGGCGAATAGCCTCCTCAGTGAGAGCTACGCTCAAATCAATCGCCTCAGTAATAGTCGCAGGCTTGGATGAGGTTATCATGCTTATGATTTGAGGAGCTAGTCCCCAAATGAAACGTTCAATTCTCTTGAACTCAGGAGTGACCAAGTAGGGTACCACATGCGATAAGTCATGGAACCTTTGAACGTATTCTGCTATCTTTGGACCGTCCATTTTCAAGTGCCAGAACTCGGTCTCCAATCGCTGGATTTCTGCGCGGGAACAGTACTTTTTGCGCATAAGTTCCTTTAGTTCGGTCCAGGTCAGCGTGTAGGCAGCAGCTTCGCCAAGTGTCTGTACTTGCAGATTCCACCAAGAGAGGGCTCCATCCAAGAATAGCCCTGAGATATAGGTGACTTGCTGATCTAGCGCGCATTTGCTCATGCGAAGAACAGATTCAGTTTTCTCGGCCCAACGAACAAGGGCGACAGCACCTCCTGTGCCATCAGGGTTGACCGGTTTGCAGTCTAGAAACTGCTTGTAGGTGCATCCATGAGGTGGATTATTGTTGTTGCCAGAGTTGCTTCCACTAGTCCCTCCTTGAGAGGTGGCGTATTGTGCAATGGCAGCAGCGATAATTTGTTGGAGTTCTGCCTCATTGGTAGGCAACGGCGTTTGATGTCTTGGCGGCATCTTCTAAAAGATGTGTTTACGTCGGTCAGGCCATAGTTAGTAGAGTGTACGTAAGTATACAACAATATCAACACATAACATCTCATGTTACCAATCACATAACATCTCATGTTATAAATAGATCACCCATATTGATAGCTTCTGGAATGGTTGAGGGCTTTGAGGTAGTAACCATACCCCTGATCTGGGGTGCAAGTGTCCAAATGAATCGTTCAATCCTTTTGAACTCCGGTTTGACTAAGTAGGGGGGCGACCCTAGATAAGTCGTGCGATCGCTGGACAAGTTCAGGAATTTCTGGTTCGTCCATTTTCAAATTCCTGAACTCCACCTCAAGCTTCTAAATTCCAGTCCTAAAACAACATTTCTTCTCAATCGTTTCCTTGAGCTCGTCCCAGCTCAGTGCATAAGCAGCGTCTGTGCCAAGGGTCTGAACCTGGAGGTTCCATTAAGAGAGTGTGCCATCTAGAAATATCCCCGAGATATAGGTAACACTCTGTTGGGGCGAACAGTTACTCATTCTTAGAATGGAGTCGGTCTTTTTGGACCAACGAACAAATGCAACGGCGCCTCCTGTTCCGTCAAAGTTCAAAGGCTTGCAGTTCAGGAACTGTTTATAGGTGCAGCCAGTTGGAGGGTTATTTCCAGTAATGCCATCGTTGTACTTAGAGCGGAGGGCTTCATGTCGTGCATTTATCTGTGAGATGCGTTCTTGCAGCTCGGCTTCTGTCCTTGGCAATGTACTGGTGTTTGTGTTACGTCTGGGTGGCATTCCCTTTTGTCGAAGTGGTGTGAAGCGGGTTAGACAACGTTTCAATTGTCTATGAGGTGTATATAGCAACATAAGCCATCATGTAATCACCCAATTTCACACGCAAATATACTCAATGTATGAGTGGGGAAATAAATTTCTGAGCCTTCGCATAGGCTTGCCAATTTGGCTTGTTGCTTGTAATAGAATGAACTCGAGGCTACATCGCCTCGCCTTGGTCATTCGTGTTTTAGATATTTCCTGCTACATTGGTTTTCATTAGCTTGACCCGCAGAGTCCACTAGGATTTCTGTGCACTACAAGTCGTTATTACGTGGGCCCCCGTAATAATAAATTGTCTTGCACAGTTACCCCAAATTTTCTCTCGTCCAAGCAGATGATCAATCAAGGAGCAACAACAGGTGCATCGGCATGGACAGGGTCATGCTACAATGCGGGGTCAGGAGTAACGCCTGGCTCAGGGGCCACGGCTGGCTTCGGATCAAAAACTCCATCTTAAGATCAGCTGGATCAACAAACACAGGGGTTACAGGATCCTCCAAAGGCTGGTCTAAGTGCATGAACTCAATGTCATGTTCCAGATCAAAACCAGGTGGAAAAACAGAATCGTCCTTAATATCGCGATCAAGCTCAAATCTGTGTGCGAGAACTGGGGCAGCTGATGACGCCATATCAGGGTCGGCGTCGTGTGAGTGGTGCTGCACTCCCTGTATGTGCAAAGATGCGGATATCAGAAACTCAAATGAGTCTGGGATAGGGGAATGGACATGAGTTTCCCCTACAGGAGCGTCCGCATGCAGTAGTCTAATACCAGCAGCAATAGGGCCCTGGCTTCGAATGGGTCCTCCTCCAGTAGATCGTTATCGTCGTCAGAGGCCACGTCGGGAGGGGGGGGGCATATCAACAACAGGATAAGCGGCAAGGGGGCAAATTCCCAACAAGATGGCCATCAGTAGGCTCTGCTACGACTTCAGGCAGCGCAAAAAGGGCTGAAAGTCGTCATCGTCTGTGCCAGTAGTGAGTGGGAATATAATTACCGGTGTAACTTATATATTTATGGTGAAAGCGTTCGTATTATTTTGGATTCGTTAACGTTCGTAAATATTATTTTTACTCTAAAAATAATATTTATGTATTTTCACAAAATTTAACGTGATAAATATATATTTTTCACACACTGTTTATGATTATTTTGTGAAAATACATAAATATTATTTTTAGAGTAAAAATAATATTTACGAACGTTAACGAATCCAAAATAATACGAACGCTTTCACCATAAATATATAAGTTACACCGGTAATTATATTACCACTCGATTGTTAAACGTAACTTACGCACTTACGGAAATATTTATGAACGCACATGTATTGAATCCCCCATCCTTGGGAAGGAGATTCACTACCAAGTATATACAGAATGTAAACACGAAATAGTTATCTAACTATTTCCCAAAGACTTAAACTATAAAGCTAAGGCACGGCCGTCCGTCTAATAGAAATTAGCACCTGTAGGTCGTCGCACAGCTGCGTGAGCAGGAGATACTTGGTAGAGACGCTTCACTGTGAGTTCATGTCCCCCTTTTCTCTAACTTTTTTCAGTTTTCTTAACTGCGGGGGTGAAATACATGTTACTTTGATTACAAGTACTTTATGCATGGTATGGTTAACGTAAGGAGGTTTACTACTTAGATCATGTGAGTGGGTAGGCAGAAACACTGAGGGACGTAAGCGGTAGATCTATCTGGGTGTAGCGAGCCCAACTCTAGGCCCAACAGAACGGACCTCTAAGAGGCCCAACAGAACGGACCTTGGAGTGACTTTGTACCCGACGCGAAATCTGCTAGGTTGAGTCTTCCTACTTACACTTCACACATACTAATGGCCTTGCAAACCATTGGTGATCTCTTTTTCCCTACACTGCTACATACCAGGGAACTTTTATACTTACAAGTGTTTTACATACTCACTTACACATGAACTCGCTCAACATTATTGTTGATTTTTCAACTTACATGTATTTCAGGAAATTAAAGATCTGGCACGGTATGTTATGTTTTCCCGCTGCATAAGGGTTTCAAGGTCATCCCAGTTTAGGAAATGTGACTCTTTCCTGGACAAGTCACAAATCTTAAACTGCGTTTATCTCATGTTGATGTTTATGTTTTTCAAGACAATATTTTACGTTATGATGTTGTAAGTCTTTAAGACAATGGTATGTTGCTCTGGTTTTAAAACTTAATCAAATGGATGATCTTGCATGATTTTATTTCATATAGCTTTGTTATGGTTAAGCTATGGTATTAAGAAGTCACACCAAAATTAACCACGCTTCCGCAAAGCCAGGGTGTGACAGCTGCCTTTAGCTAACTAATAAAGTGCCAAAACATGAGAAAAATAACACTAGACACTTTCCAAAGTGTCAGGAATAAGCTGTGTCACTAAAAAGAGTAATAACGACACTTTAAAGCTTTAGTAACGCTTTAACGGATTACTATCCAACCGAACAACCGGATTATACCCGAAACATGAAAATATTGTTATTTTCATTATTTATCTTTTTCTGAGCCAGTTAGGGTCCCTGATTACCCTAACACCCATTGTAACACACTATACACAAGTAACTGGGTTAAACACTTAACTAACTTGGTTTAACCTAACTAATACTTACCTATCTAGTTGGAATCGGACCAAGACCCCCCTCCTAACCGTCCCCAACTAAGGGGGGACACACTTTGTACAACCTTGATTATTTAAATCTTTCTAGTCTAATATCAATTAGACATTGGGACCTTTGGATAATACTTACTCTAATTGTCTATAAGTTCAAGCATAAGCACACCATAACCTTCATTTTCACCACAACACACCAACACACTCTCTCCCTCTCTTGCTCATTCTCGGCCGAAGACACAAGCAACACCACCACCACCTTTCGATTTCCATCTTCACATTACAAGATCATACAAGCTTCAAGGGTCTCGTATTAGGAAGCTTGGTGCAAACGGAACGCGAAGGACCTCTCTACTTAGCTTTTATCCACCTCTTTTGCGCATAGATTCTTCCCTAGCCTCGAGCTAGAGGTATAATGCTTAAAACTCGTTCTTGAACTAATCTAAAGTGGTTAAAAGGATTTTTATCGGTTAAAACTCGGAATCTTGCATTTTGAAGCATTAAAGTTTACTAAAAACACTAAAAATGGTGGTTAATAACTTATAAGTTGTGTAAATGATGTAGTATTCAAAATGTATGATTATTTAGGCCCGATCTATGATGTGGTAGCTCGGATCATCTTTTAACCCGGTTTGGTAAGATCATGGATCTTAACATAAGCTTGTTTTGAATAATACAAGGGTTAAAATGTGAAACTCTACCACACGCGAATCATGAACTTGTGTAAAAGAGTGTTACTTGTAAGAATTGTGTTTAAAACTAGCAGATCTATGTATCTGCAAGTGGTATTTTCAAAGAACCTCGTATCAAAGAAATCATGTATTTTAAAAGATAGATCTTACACTAACCAAACATGATTTTTATAAACCACAAGTGTGTAAACACTTGTGAAATGAAAAGATCCGACAAAATAACAGTTTTTGTAAAAGATGACGGGAAGTTGTAAAGATGGATTTTCTCTAAAAACGAGGTTTTTACAAGGTCAAATTACCTTATATGAAGATCTACTAAATTTAAGGGGTTTACACCACAGTTTTGGGAAAAACTGCAAGTTCATGTAATTTTTGGCAATTTACACATATGTTGATTAGTTGTTGTGCTGAAAGTTGTTCTGATCAAATAAAGAAAATTGTTGAGTTGATTTGTTAAAGAAAATGATACGCTTGAAAGCGTGGCCACCTCCAGTTACAGAGGAAACTCTGGCGAAATTTTTCTAAAAACCTAACACTTAGAACTATCTACACTACAAGTGTTAGAATTACTTTTTTGACATGTTCTCGAAATATGAATTTCGCCATGACTTATTTTACTAAATATTCGGAGGTGGGATTTTCACAAAATTTAACGTGATAAATATATATTTTTCACACACTGTTTATGATTATTTTGTGGAAATACATAGATATTATTTTTTTTGAGTAAAAATAATATTTACGAACGTTAACGAATCCAAAATAGTACGAACGCTTTCACCATAAATATATAAGTTACACCGGTAATTATATTACCACTCGATTGTTAAACGTAACTTACGCACTTACGGAAATATTTACGAACGCGTATTTTAACAACGTATTATTGGAGAAAAATTATGTGAAATTGGAAATATAAACATATATTAAGCGAGACTTAATGATATAATTTGAACGCACATGTATTGAATCCCCCATCCTTGGGAAGGAGATTAACTACCAAGTATATGCAGAATGTAAACACGAAATAGTTGTCTAACTATTTCCCAAAGACTTAAACTATAAAGCTAAGGCACGGCCGTCCGTCTAATAGAAATTAGCACCTGTAGGTCGTCGCACAGTTGCGTGAGCAGGAGATACTTGGTAGAGACGCTTCACTGTGAGTTCATGTCCCCCTTTTCTCTAACTGTTTTCAGTTTTCTTAACTGCGGGGGTGAAATACATGTTACTTTGATTACAAGTACTTTATACATGGTATGGTTAGCGTAAGGAGGTTTACTACTTAGATCATGTGAGTGGGTAGGCGTGAACTGCAGACCATTAATCCTCATTGTAGGAACCGAGGGACGTAAGCGGTAGATCTATCTGGGTGTAGCGAGCCCAACCCCTGAGCCCACATAATGGACCAGGTGGTGACTTTGTACCCATCGCCAAATACGCTAGGTTTGAGTCTTCCTACTTGCACTTCACACATATCATTGGCTTTGCAACCCAATGGTGATCTCTTTTTCCTTATTTGCTACATACCAGGAATTTTCATACGAACAGACATCTTTACAAAGGTTTTACTTACTCACTTACACATGAACTCGCTCAACATTATTGTTGATTTTTCAACTTACATGTATTTCAGGAAATTAACGGATCTGGCACGTTTTCCGCTGCACTAGTTACGAGATCATCCGGGTTTGGGGAACGTGACTCTTTCCTGGACAAGTCACAGTCCTTAAACTGTGTTTACGTCATGTTGATGTTTATGTTGTTGAACAATGTCATTAGGAGGTGTTTCCGTTAAGACAATGTTGTTGTAATTGGTTTTCAAAACTTAATCTATGGATGATATTGCATGGTTTTATTTCATATAGCTTTGTTATGGTTAAGCTATGGTATTAAGAAGTCGCACCAAAATTAACCACGCTTCCGCAAAGCCAGGGTGTGACAGCTTGGTATCAGAGCTCTGATCATAGCGAACTAGGATTCTCTCTCGAGTCTAGACTATGATCACTAGGGCTCTCACGAAAACATTTTTCTGCATACCACTTAAGTCCAGATCCAAAACTTTTTACAAACAAATGTTGAGCACATTTTATTATTTATAGGCTCAGCCTGGAGGGCTGAGGCTCGGTCTGGAGGATCGAGGCTCGGTCTAGGTGATCGAGGTAGTTGAGCACGTTGATTTATTATAGGCTCAGCCTGGAGGGCTGAGGCTCGGTCTGGAGGATCGAGGCTCGGTCTAGGTGACCGAGGTAGTTGGCTAGTGAGGCTAGGAAGAGTAGGCTCAGTCATGAAGGCTGATGCTCGGTCAAGGGGACCGAGGCTCGATCTAAGAGGTCGAGGTGGAGGATAGAGCAGTCTTAAAGACTGGGAGAAATTGGCTAGTGAAACTAGGAGAATTATGTGATACCTTACTTGGTAACTTATGTGATTATCTGATTATATGATTGATTATTATACGTATATGTGCTTGTGTTACAAACGTCATGCTTTCATCAAGTACTGGAAAGATGGACACTACGAATCCCATGGCCATAGTATCAAACGACATAGTTTCATCGAAGCACGAGGTGTACATTTCCGAAACTACCGGCACAGGCAATGACGACTTTCAGCCCCTTTGCGCTGCCTGAAGTCGTAGCAGAGCCTACTGATGGCCATCTTGTTGGGAATTTGCCCCCTTGCCGCTTATCCTGTTGTTGATATGCCCCCCCTCCCGACGTGGCCTCTGACGACGATAACGATCTACTGGAGGAGGACCCATTCGAGGGCAGGGCCCTATTGCTGCTGGTATTAGACTACTGCATGCGGACGCTCCTGTAGGGGAAACTCGTGTCCATTCCCCTATCCCAGACTCATTTGAGTTTCTGACATCCGCATCTTCGCACATACAGGGAATGCAGCACCACTCACACGACGCCGACCCTGATATGGCATCATCAGCTGCACCGGATCCCGCCCACAGCTTTGAGTTTGATCACGATATTGAGGTTGATCCTGCTTTTCCACCTGGTTTTGATCCAGACCATGACCTTGAGTTCATACACTTAGACCAGCCCTTGGAGGATCCTGTAACCCCCTGTGTTTGTTGATCCAGCTGATCTTGAGATGGAGTTTTTGATCCGGAACCGGCCGTGGCCCCTGAGCCAGGCGCTGCTCCTGACCCCGCATTGGAGCATGACCCTGTTCATGCCAATGCACCTATTGTTGCTCCTTGATTGATCATCTGCTTGGACGAGAGAAAATTTGGGGTAACGGTGCAAGACAATTTATTATTACGGGGGCCCACGTAATAACGATTTGTAGTGCACAGGAATCCTGGTGGACTCTGTGGGTCAAGCTAATGATAACCAATGCAGCAGGAAATAACTTAAACACGAATGACCAAGGTGATGTAGCCTCGAGTTCGTTCTATTACGAGCAACAAGCCAAATTGGCAAGCCTATGCGAAGGCTCAGAAATTTACTTCCCCACTCATACAGTGAGTATATTTGCGTATGAAATTGGGTGATTACATGATGGCTTATGTTGCTATATACACCTCATAGACAATTGAAACGTTGTCTAACCCGCTTCACACCACTTCGACGAAAGGGAATGTCACCCAGACGTGACACAAACACCAGTACGTTGCCAAGGACAGAAGCCGAGCTGCAAGAACGCATCTCACAGATAAATGCACGACATAAAGCCCTCCGTTCTAAGTACAACGATGGCATTACTGGAAATAACCCTCCAACTGGCTGCACCTATAAACAGTTCCTGAACTGCAAGCCTTTGAACTTTGATGGAACATGAGGCGTCGTTGCATTTGTTCGTTGGTCCGAAAAGACCGACTCCATTCTAAGAATGAGTAACTGTTCGCCCCAACAGAGTGTTACCTATATCTCGGGGATATTTCTAGATGGCACACTCTCTTAATGGAACCTCCAGGTTCAGACCTTGGCACAGACGCTGCTTATGCACTGAGCTGGGACGAGCTCAAGGAAACGATTGAGAAGAAATGTTGTTTTAGGACTGGAATTTAGAAGCTTGAGGTGGAGTTCAGGAATTTGAAAATGGACGAACCAGAAATTCCTGAACTTGTCCAGTGATCGCACGACTTGTCTAGGGTCGTCCCCTACTAAGTCATTGATGTTGTATGATACAGTTGTGTACTTGCAAACCTTACATTGTGGTCTCGATTTATGGCAATGCAATCGCAGTATTCTCATCACTTGTGATGATTGATCCACTGTTTATATTCTATGACATGAGATGTTATGTGGTTGATTTATTCATAGCAGGAGATGTTATGTGATATTGTTGAATACATACGTACACTTTACTCGCTATGACCTAACCTACGTGAAACATCTTTTAGAAGATGCCACCAAGACGCAAGATGCGCATACCCACCTCGGAGGCAGAACTTCAAAAGATAATTGCCACAACTATAGCACAGCACGAGGCCCATCGCTCCGATTGCAGCAAAGGTACCTCAGGAAATAACCCCCCCAACGGCTGCACCTACAAGCAGTTCTTAGACCACAAACCTCGAGAGTTCGACGGCACCGGAGGTGCCTTAGCCTTCGTGCGCTGGGTTGAAAAGACAGATTCTGTTTTACGATTGAGCAAATGTGACCACGAACATCAAGTCAAGTATATAACTGGACTATTGATGGATGAGGCTCTATCATGGTGGAACCATCAAATCCGGACGATGGGCGAGACCGCTGCGCATGCTATGACGTGGGACGAACTGAAAAATCTGATGCGTGAAAGATATTGCTCGAGGGCAGAAGTCCAGAGATTGGAGACAGAACTGTGGAACTTGAAAATGAAAGGACCAAAGATAGCAGAGTATGTGCAGAGATTTAACGAATTATCACAAGTTGCCTTCCTCCTGGGGACACCAGAGTTTAAGAGAATCGAACAGTTCATAAGGGGATTGGCACCTCAGATTCTAAGCCTGGTAACAACATCAAAACCCTCAACGATCACCGAGGCTATCAATGTAACACCTGTGCCTCCACGGCCATCACACAAATACTGTAGCAATGAAATATTGTATTTCATACTTGGTATTTGTAAAAATATGTGTATCATTTGCACATATCAATTTTTGTTCAATTTCAAACTCTAAATCACTTTCTGGAAGGTTATACGCGCACCGATGCGTAAATATAACCAGTTTAATGCAATAAACACTCCGGAATAGTGACATTGGCTTAACATACCTTAAATAACCTTTACATAACTTAGAAATAAGTTTTGAAGGCTTTGGTATGGCAAAATCAAGTTAAATCGCTTACAGGGACTAAATTTGACAAACTGCGAAAGTATGCCAATTTGAACTGTAACAGACTTTCCGGAACATGACCTTAAGTTAAACATACCATAAATATCCTTCACATAGCTTAGAAATAGGCTTTGAGGTGTTCGGTGTGCTAAAATAAACTTTTGGGTCATTCAGGGACTAAAAGTGTCAAAAAGTGCACAAGTTTGCATTTTCGCGCATAACTTACGTTCTGAATACATCCGGACATCCAAAAATTTATGAAAGCATGACTACATTATATTTTAGTGTTCGCCTTAAGAAAAATCCATTCGTCGCGTCATTTGGATCGTTTTTCGCGCTTGTGCGCATTCCGTCGTAATTAAGCGAACATCGCGTTCGTACGACCAAACGAACCATCATCCGACATATTTTTTGAACATGTTTCGTGTCCACAATGTTTAGGCAACATTTTAGGGCCTTAAAGTTGGCTTTACGGGCCTTAGAAGTGTCGGAAAAGGCCTTAAACACGTGCAGGGACTGAAACTGTCATTTCTGAAACAAGTTTGCTGATCAGACAGGCCAAAGCGGCCCGCATTGTGTTTGGAACATCCTGAAGCGGGCCGCATCCGGGTATCAGACCAGATTAAATGGTTTTAACAGCTGGTTGCAGCTGTTTTGCACTTCCAAAACCCCTCCCACATGTCAAATCCCTATGGTGTGTGCATTTTGAGGCACCATAACATTTGGACAAGTGTACGGCCATGATCGTTTCCCCTTTTCCAAGAAACAATCTCAACGGTGGACCGAATACTATAAATACCCCACCCCCCTTTGTTCAAAATCACTAGAAATTCACTTTGAGAAACTCTAAGTTGAAACATTTGTTTCATACCTGAGATTTTCGAATTGAGTTTAGCATTCGGGGACCCTGGGTTAGTATTCTTTCGTTCTTTTCCTTATTTTTACTGCTTTTCGAGTCAGAAAGTCAAACTTTGTTTGACTTTCAGCGTTGACCAGTAATGGTCAATGCGAAGTTCGTTTGAACTTCGCAACGTGAGTGTAATCACGTTGGTCATAGTCCTTTGGGACTATGCCCACTGATTACCACGTTATCTAGAGTCGTAGGGTAGGCGATCTGATAAATCGCCTATACCTTCGAACTCGACCCATTTGGTCGATCATTAGGATCCGACCAAATACATTAGGTGACCATAGTAGGTAGGGAATAACCTTCCGAGGTTATACCCTATGGTCACATCGTTTAAGTAGTTGTATGATAGGTAGTTTATATGCCTTAGGTAAATTACCAGAATACCCTTTTCATGCATAATTTGTAATTTAGCATATGTAACCTAAACTTTTGCCACATAATTGATTATGTAACATGTTTAGGCATATAACACTTGTCATAGGACTAGTTAGGCGGTCCGAACGCGTTTCACGCGAACGACGCGTTAAAGTAGCATAAGCTACCTAAACGGGTCGTAATGGGTCGTAGACACTTAGGCTAAGTTTCATTTAGTATGTAGGCTTTGTTAAACCATATCATATGAGTTCCTACACTCATTTGGTTTACAAACCCTAATGCTACCCAATCTTCCGATTTAGGTCCGGTTAATTAACATAGTTACCTATATTAGGTGCCGTTTGATTTCCGTGATCTCTAGCATTGTTTGGTTGTTACTCAAGGACTACTGAGCAATCTCAAGTGAGTACATAGACCCCTCTTTTACTGTTTTCCAAACTGTTTTGGGGTGAAACACATGTGCCTACTTGTTACTTTCATGTTTTCCTGTTTTCACATCATATACTGGTTATGTTCATTAGTACACTATTAGTACATTGATTTACATGACTTTTCTACTTTGTATGTTAACTTAGCATACTTAGTACATTTCTGTCGCATATGTTTACTCAGCATATGGACACATTGTTTTACATTGCATTTCTGTTGCATATGTTTACTCAGCATATGGACACATTGTTTTACATTGCATTTCTGTTGCATATGTTTACTCAGCATATGGACACATTGTTTTACAGCTCTACCTTGTATGTTTACTCTAGCATACTAGGTACATTATCTTCATAAAACATGCTTACATTTTGGTATGACATTTGGTTTGTTTAAATGAGACAATGTACATTCATTAACACCGATCACGCCGCTCGGTAGTAGGTAGTGGTACCATAGGACTTGACAAATCCCATTCCTGAAATCTCGGGTTTGTTTGGACGTAAGGAATGACCGAATCCGAATACATATTCTCTTGATAACTCACTTTTACATAGTTATCCGTCTGTCTCAAGGCTTGGATGTATGAATTTTCACAATACCGCATAAATGTTCATATTCAGTATAGCATGCATATATCTTACAAAACATAACTTTGATTTAAACCAAGTTTTACTTCAATACTTTGTTTTGTACATTTTACTTATGGTTTAAGTAGTCTTAATTTTACTTACCATACATATCATTTTGGTTATACATTACTTGACTACTTTTGGACTATCAACATTTGACATTGGTTTTACATTACATGATTTACATTAGACATGAACATTTTACATCTTGATGGTTTGGTTTGATTATGTGATTAAGTAACGATGCGTGTGTAATATGATACAAGCATGGTGGATACGCCGCTGGTACTTCCTATATATAAGTGTTTGTATGGTATTACATATTGTAGCGTTATTTGAATCATTTCAGTTTGATACATATAACATTTTATACAAATAACATACTTATCACAAGACATTGTTTTACAAAACAACTTATCTTTTACAAACTCATTTAACTTGGTTATTCATTTAACTATACATTATTCACTTATTTATACCTATCATCTGAACTCATTGTTTTTCAAATGATTTACAAAACAAAGCAAATAACAAGGTTCATGACTAAACATTTTCTCAAACATAAGTCATGAAACCTATTTTCACAAAACCTATGTATCTCACCGGCATTTTTATGCTGACGTACCATATTTTCACATGTGTTTTTCAGGAACTGTCGCATAAGATGATCAAGATACACATAGACAGACTTGGGCTTTAGTGACAATAAAAGATGCAAGACTAGTTAATTATGTTGTATTTCTTTGTTTGTTAGACATTGTAACACTTTTAATCAATAAAACGAAACTTTAATTTTCCATGGTTGTGAAACATAAATTCTGTTGCAACACGCCCCGATGTTTCCGCCGCGATTTGTATGTTCTACGCGGTCGGGGTGTGACAGAAAAGATGGTATCAGAGCCAATGGTTATAGGGAATTAGGTTATTAGTAATTAGTAATGCTTTGACCTAGTCTATAACCTTCTTAGGACCCTAACGCGAGTTTACTTGCGTTTAGTCATAAAACAATACCGTCACCTATCCTTAGGCGACGACCACAACAAGAACATAAAATTCAAAACCGCTTTGAAAACTAATCATCTGTTCTAGGATGATTGATTACTAGGTTTTGAACCCTCAGTTATAAGGTTTTGAACTCTCTGTTATATGGTTTTGAACCCTTTTGGGATTTTCAAAAACATCGTCAAGGTTTTGGGTTTTAAATAATGTGAACACGTGCAAACTGGAAGGGTGAATGCCTGTATTCTGGGTTTTCTGTCTAGGCAAGCACTTCGTATACATCTCATCAGACGCGAGACCAGTTGTGCTTACCTGGGAATTCTTGGGATGAGTGTTCACTTATAGGCGAGCATGTCTTCGCGATGCATTATTTTTGACCCATTTACTTTGATTTGTCATCATCTCAATGTACCCATTTACTTTGATTTGTCGTCATCTCATTTGTTTGCCTTAGGTAACAAACAAATGATCACAATTTTCATTCGTTACCATTTTGTATTGATTATCCAATAACCTTTCACTCGTTTCTTCCTCTGTCTTTCATTTTCTTCTAGAATGTCTATTCCTCTTGGAACTGGTCAAATGCCCGAGCGAACAACCAAATTTGTCCAGCAAATTGGCGAAGTGATTCAGAGGACTGTGGATTTAGGTATTGCCATGGCTCGTCTTAACAATGAAGCCTCTCGTCTTAACAATGAAGCCTCTCGTCTCGACAATGAAGCCACTCAAGAGACACCAAAGGAAGCAGTAGTCAGTCTTGCAACAACATCAAGGAAGCGTAAGGCTTCAAGGAAACCCGCAGCAGTTACACCTAATCAAGCTGGACCTAGCCAAGTGGCAAGGTCACCAGCTAGGAAGCAGTACTTAGGAACTGCTCCTAGGTGCAAGCGATGCAACGGTCATCATTCAAACCTCCTACCCTGCTGGAAATGTACCTACTGTGGACGGCGGGGACATTTGGTCAACACATGCCGCTTTGCTATCCAGAACAAAGCTGTTGCAAATCTTGCTGCTACCCAACCCCAAGTCAACCCTACTCAAGCTCGTTTCCCGCGTGGTACTTGCTACAACTGTGGCGATACGAGCCATTTCAGGAACAACTGCCCGAAGATAGTCAGTGCAAATCCAACCCTCGGATGAGCATTTGGCTGAACAAAGGATGTTGCTGTCTTATGCCTTTGTTTCTTTTGTTTTCGTGTAATGTGAAACAATCTGTTTTGTTTATAAATAAATCGTTGTTCACAAATTCTGATATACAAGTATAGTTACATGTGTGTATGATTTTCCTATGATACCTACATCAAGGAACTATGTTCCTTACAAACTACTCTTGTGATTCTCACTTTCAAGTGATCGCTCATAATTTCCTCGAAAGATCTAAGTACTCGTTTCATTCTAAGAAACGAAGTACAGGAAATAAAGTGAAATTATGAGTAATCGTGCTTTTTTTCACATCAGTACCTTTAAATCCTTGGTTAGATAACTAAGGGTATTTTCAAATCTCATACCCATTACGTTTTGATTTTTCAACATACACAGTACCGGTATTTCAAAACAATCTTCATGATCTTAAAACATTTCGTATAGTTTGAAAACAATTTTTCTAGATGCACTGTCTATGTTATTTCAAAAACATTGGCCATGTTATCAAAACCAACCTTGCTAATTTCAAAATATTTCATATAGTCTGAAGACAATATTAACACAATACATTTTCTGATCAAGTGCATGATTTCGAAAAGCATCATTCATGTCTTTCAAAAACCTTATACATAATTTCAAAATTCATCTCACATGATTTTAAAACATTTTTATAAATATACCTATATAATACACCTACTTTATGATTTCCAAAAAGTATTATATATAAGGTTTCAAAAACATTTTTTTTCCCCATGCATAGTCTTCCAAATATATTTTCCTCACACACTTACTTAACCTTCAAATTCTGCTTCATATGTCGCCTTGACATATCTAGCATCTCAACCTCATAAGCATTTTACTTCATGTTTGGACTTAAGCACATCCCGTGCAAGAATTCAAAGCATCTTCAACTTCAACAATCCATATGGGATCTTTTTATCTCCATAATTAGACCCTTGTGGATGATCATGATTCAAATCAGAGTCCTTAATTGGATTCTTTATGTACCTTAATTCGAACATTTCGAGTTCTAGTAATCGAAATCGAATTTTCTTTTTGAATCTTTCTATCTTTATAGTTGGATTCTCGAAAATGTTTAAAGTACCAAATGAAATCCACAAGATGGATTCCTAGTGTGCTTTAAATACATGTACTCTATTAGCAGAACAAACTTCTAGTTAGCAATTTTGTGGTTATGTGACTATGTGTTTATTCATCTTATGTTTTCTTTCATGCATTTTTGTGTTTTTAATACTCTGGATATTCGTTATCCAAATCCTCGCAGGATCTTTCATATCTTCATATGAGAGATTCGTAGCAGGATATTCAAAGGTACTACCTTAAATCCTTAATGGGCTTCTATGTAATAGTTAAGACCCTTGGATTTATATAGTACCACTCCAGACCCTTTTTAGTGGTCTAGTCTAAAGGATTGATTCACAATTTGGTTAAAGAATGACATCTAGTGATGTAGCTGGACAGACTCCTTGATAGTCTATTTAGATCATTTATTGATCTAGTCTACGGGACTCTATGGCGGTCTAGTCACACTCATCACAGGATTGTTCATTTGGTTTTACCCTACGCATTATAAAATAGACTGTGTGAACTGTGCAAGGAATTGTCTAATTATGGAGGCCTACATAATTATGAAATTTAGTGCATAGAAACCCAGTAAGGTTTATTATGTGTAAGAATCGATAGTGACAACAATAACAAAATGAGAACGATGTAATGGAGGTACGGTGGACGCACCAATGACGCTTCATATACTTGTATATAAGTATCCCTCTTACATTGCAACCATGATGTTATTAAAGTTACTAGAAGTTCAGAACCCAAACCAATGTTGTTCGATCTTTTCAACTTCATGTTTTCAAGCTCTCACAAGTTTCCTCTAAATAAATTTCGGGACGAAATTTCCTAAAGTAGGGGAGACTGTAACACCTGTGCCTCCACGGCCATCACACAAATACTGTAGCAATGAAATATTGTATTTCATACTTGGTATTTGTAAAAATATGTGTATCATTTGCACATATCAATTTTTGTTCAATTTCAAACTCTAAATCACTTTCTGGAAGGTTATACGCGCACCGATGCGTAAATATAACCAGTTTAATGCAATAAACACTCCGGAATAGTGACATTGGCTTAACATACCTTAAATAACCTTTACATAACTTAGAAATAAGTTTTGAAGGCTTTGGTATGGCAAAATCAAGTTAAATCGCTTACAGGGACTAAATTTGACAAACTGCGAAAGTATGCCAATTTGAACTGTAACAGACTTTCCGGAACATGACCTTAAGTTAAACATACCATAAATATCCTTCACATAGCTTAGAAATAGGCTTTGAGGTGTTCGGTGTGCTAAAATAAACTTTTGGGTCATTCAGGGACTAAAAGTGTCAAAAAGTGCACAAGTTTGCATTTTCGCGCATAACTTACGTTCTGAATACATCCGGACATCCAAAAATTTATGAAAGCATGACTACATTATATTTTAGTGTTCGCCTTAAGAAAAATCCATTCGTCGCGTCATTTGGATCGTTTTTCGCGCTTGTGCGCATTCCGTCGTAATTAAGCGAACATCGCGTTCGTACGACCAAACGAACCATCATCCGACATATTTTTTGAACATGTTTCGTGTCCACAATGTTTAGGCAACATTTTAGGGCCTTAAAGTTGGCTTTACGGGCCTTAGAAGTGTCGGAAAAGGCCTTAAACACGTGCAGGGACTGAAACTGTCATTTCTGAAACAAGTTTGCTGATCAGACAGGCCAAAGCGGCCCGCATTGTGTTTGGAACATCCTGAAGCGGGCCGCATCCGGGTATCAGACCAGATTAAATGGTTTTAACAGCTGGTTGCAGCTGTTTTGCACTTCCAAAACCCCTCCCACATGTCAAATCCCTATGGTGTGTGCATTTTGAGGCACCATAACATTTGGACAAGTGTACGGCCATGATCGTTTCCCCTTTTCCAAGAAACAATCTCAACGGTGGACCGAATACTATAAATACCCCACCCCCCTTTGTTCAAAATCACTAGAAATTCACTTTGAGAAACTCTAAGTTGAAACATTTGTTTCATACCTGAGATTTTCGAATTGAGTTTAGCATTCGGGGACCCTGGGTTAGTATTCTTTCGTTCTTTTCCTTATTTTTACTGCTTTTCGAGTCAGAAAGTCAAACTTTGTTTGACTTTCAGCGTTGACCAGTAATGGTCAATGCGAAGTTCGTTTGAACTTCACAACGTGAGTGTAATCACGTTGGTCATAGTCCTTTGGGACTATGCCCACTGATTACCACGTTATCTAGAGTCGTAGGGTAGGCGATCTGATAAATCGCCTATACCTTCGAACTCGACCCATTTGGTCGATCATTAGGATCCGACCAAATACATTAGGTGACCATAGTAGGTAGGGAATAACCTTCCGAGGTTATACCCTATGGTCACATCGTTTAAGTAGTTGTATGATAGGTAGTTTATATGCCTTAGGTAAATTACCAGAATACCCTTTTCATGCATAATTTGTAATTTAGCATATGTAACCTAAACTTTTGCCACATAATTGATTATGTAACATGTTTAGGCATATAACACTTGTCATAGGACTAGTTAGGCGGTCCGAACGCGTTTCACGCGAACGACGCGTTAAAGTAGCATAAGCTACCTAAACGGGTCGTAATGGGTCGTAGACACTTAGGCTAAGTTTCATTTAGTATGTAGGCTTTGTTAAACCATATCATATGAGTTCCTACACTCATTTGGTTTACAAACCCTAATGCTACCCAATCTTCCGATTTAGGTCCGGTTAATTAACATAGTTACCTATATTAGGTGCCGTTTGATTTCCGTGATCTCTAGCATTGTTTGGTTGTTACTCAAGGACTACTGAGCAATCTCAAGTGAGTACATAGACCCCTCTTTTACTGTTTTCCAAACTGTTTTGGGGTGAAACACATGTGCCTACTTGTTACTTTCATGTTTTCCTGTTTTCACATCATATACTGGTTATGTTCATTAGTACACTATTAGTACATTGATTTACATGACTTTTCTACTTTGTATGTTAACTTAGCATACTTAGTACATTTCTGTCACATATGTTTACTCAGCATATGGACACATTGTTTTACATTGCATTTCTGTTGCATATGTTTACTCAGCATATGGACACATTGTTTTACATTGCATTTCTGTTGCATATGTTTACTCAGCATATGGACACATTGTTTTACAGCTCTACCTTGTATGTTTACTCTAGCATACTAGGTACATTATCTTCATAAAACATGCTTACATTTTGGTATGACATTTGGTTTGTTTAAATGAGACAATGTACATTCATTAACACCGATCACGCCGCTCGGTAGTAGGTAGTGGTACCATAGGACTTGACAAATCCCATTCCTGAAATCTCGGGTTTGTTTGGACGTAAGGAATGACCGAATCCGAATACATATTCTCTTGATAACTCACTTTTACATAGTTATCCGTCTGTCTCAAGGCTTGGATGTATGAATTTTCACAATACCGCATAAATGTTCATATTCAGTATAGCATGCATATATCTTACAAAACATAACTTTGATTTAAACCAAGTTTTACTTCAATACTTTGTTTTGTACATTTTACTTATGGTTTAAGTAGTCTTAATTTTACTTACCATACATATCATTTTGGTTATACATTACTTGACTACTTTTGGACTATCAACATTTGACATTGGTTTTACATTACATGATTTACATTAGACATGAACATTTTACATCTTGATGGTTTGGTTTGATTATGTGATTAAGTAACGATGCGTGTGTAATATGATACAAGCATGGTGGATACGCCGCTGGTACTTCCTATATATAAGTGTTTGTATGGTATTACATATTGTAGCGTTATTTGAATCATTTCAGTTTGATACATATAACATTTTATACAAATAACATACTTATCACAAGACATTGTTTTACAAAACAACTTATCTTTTACAAACTCATTTAACTTGGTTATTCATTTAACTATACATTATTCACTTATTTATACCTATCATCTGAACTCATTGTTTTTCAAATGATTTACAAAACAAAGCAAATAACAAGGTTCATGACTAAACATTTTCTCAAACATAAGTCATGAAACCTATTTTCACAAAACCTATGTATCTCACCGGCATTTTTATGCTGACGTACCATATTTTCACATGTGTTTTTCAGGAACTGTCGCATAAGATGATCAAGATACACATAGACAGACTTGGGCTTTAGTGACAATAAAAGATGCAAGACTAGTTAATTATGTTGTATTTCTTTGTTTGTTAGACATTGTAACACTTTTAATCAATAAAACGAAACTTTAATTTTCCATGGTTGTGAAACATAAATTCTGTTGCAACACGCCCCGATGTTTCCGCCGCGATTTGTATGTTCTACGCGGTCGGGGTGTGACAATCAACATAAGCGTAGCACTCACGGAAGAAGCAGTTAGACGAGGAGAATTTTCCACTGCGGAGGAGAAAAAGGAGACTGAAATAAAGGCATCTGGGGATAACAAGAGGAAGCTCGCAGATTTCAAGATGGTTACTCGGGTAAGTAACAAGAAGAAGGCCAAAAAGGGAAAAGATTACAAGGGTAACCTACCAAAATGCAACAATTGTTTACGTTATCATGTCGGGCGATGCAAATATGGAAATTGTGGTAACTGTGGCAAGGTGGGACATGTCAGGGAAACTTGTTGGCAAAATACTGAACATAATAATGGGGGCCAAGACGGTAGTGAGAATCACGAAGGGGACAACGACAATGATAATTGTCGAGGCAGAATAAGTGATAAACAGAAGCGTGCTCGAGGATGTTTAAACTGTGGAAGCAAAAAGCATTTCAGAAGATATTGCCCGAAAAACAATCAGGCAACAAGGCGGAGATAGTTTGTCACGAAAAGATTGTTCGTATCCCAACCGAAGATGGCGAGACAATTGTGGTTCACGGAGAGAAGCGTGATACGCCGTTAAGAATTATCAGCTGCTTGAAAGCGTGAAAGTGTTTACAGAAGGGATGTGTTGCCTTCCTGGCACACATTGTGGATAAGAAGGCTGCTGAGCCAAGAATCGAAGACATCCCCGTCGTAAGGGAATATCCAGAAGTCTTCCCCGAGGACTTACCTGGACTGCCACCTCAGAGGCAAGTAGAGTTTCGCATCGACTTAGTTCCAGGCGCCGCGCCTGTGGCTAAGGCACCATACAGACTTGCTCCGTCTGAGATGCAGGAACTGTCAACACAACTTCAAGAGTTGTTAGACAAGGGTTTTATCCGACTAAGCTTCTCGCCTTGGGGAGCTCCGGTCCTGTTTGTCAAAAAGAAGGACGGTAGTTTTCGAATGTGCATCGACTACCGGGAGCTGAACAAGCTGACGATCAAGAATAGATACCCTCTGCCAAGAATCGATGATCTGTTTGATCAACTGCAAGGCTCAAGCTTTTATTCAAAGATCGATCTTCGATCTGGATACCATCAGTTAAGGATACAAGAGGAGAGTATCCCATAGACAGCCTTCAGAACTCGTTATGGACACTACGAGTTCCTTGTTATGCCGTTTGGTTTGACAAACGCACCTGCAGTCTTTATGGATTTGATGAATAGAGTTTGCAAGCCGTACTTGGATAAGTTCGTAATTGTATTCATCGATGACATTTTAATTTATTCAAAGACGAAGGCTGAACACGAGCAGCATCTTAGAGCCATTCTAGAGCTGCTGAAGAAGGAACAGCTGTATGCCAAATTCTCCAAGTGCGAATTTTGGCTACGTGAAGTCCAATTCCTTGGGCACGTGGTAAATGTAGATGGAATCCACGTGGATCCAACAAAGATCGAAGCGATCAAGAATTGGGAAACGCCAAAGACGCCAACCGAGATTCGACAATTCTTGGGTTTGGCTGGCTACTATCGAAGGTTCATTGAGGATTTTTCAAAAATCGCTCAACCTTTGACGCTCCTCACCCAGAAAGATAAGAAGTTTGATTGGGGAATCAAACAGGAAGAAGCATTCCAGATACTGAAGGATAAGCTCTGCAAAGCGCCAATCTTAGCACTACCGGAAGGTACAGATGATTTTGTGGTATACTGTGACGCTTCGCGTCAAGGATTAGGTTGCGTGTTGATGCAACGCCAAAAGGTTATTGCTTACGCATCGCGTCAACTGAAAGTGCACGAAAAGAACTATACCACACATGATTTGGAACTTGGCGCAGTGGTTTTTGCTTTAAAGATCTGGAGACACTACCTTTATGGTACAAAGTGTACAATCTTTACAGATCACAAGAGCCTACAGCACATATTCAACCAGAAGGAGTTGAATATGAGACAGAGACGATGGGTTGAATTGTTGAACGACTACGACTGCGAGATAAAGTATCACCCAGGGAAGGCGAATGTAGTCGCCGATGCCCAAAGTCGTAAAGAGAGAATCAAGCCCATAAGGGTTAGAGCTTTAGAAATGATTATTCAAACCGATCTTTCCTTGCGCATTCGTGCCGCGCAAAAGGAAGCTCTCAAGGAAGGAAACCTTGAAGAAGAATATCTCCGTGGGATGGAGAAGCTACTGGTACCAAACGAGGAAGGAACGTTATGCTTCGAGAAAAGGATTTGGGTTCCTCTGTTTGGTGGTTTAAGGAAAGTTATTTTTGATGAAGCTCACAAATCACGGTACTCTATCCATCCTGGAGCGGATAAGATGTACTAGGATCTCAAAGATTATTATTGATGGCCTAGGATGAAAGGCGATGTTGCTGTTTACGTGAGCAAATGTTTAACGTGCGCTAAGGTTAAAGCGGAATACCAGAAGCCTTCAGGACTTCTGCAACAACCTGAGATCCCCAAGTGGAAATGGGAACAAATCTCAATGGATTTTGTTACAAAATTGCCTAGAACGCCGAGAGGCCATGACACTATCTGGGTGATAGTGGATCGATTAACGAAGTCAGCACACTTCTTACCTATCAGAGAGAAGGATAACACTAGCAAATTGGCTGAAATTTACATGAGAGAGATCGTCGCGCGCCATGGAGTACCTCTCTCAATCATCTCTGATAGAGACGGAAGGTTTGTGTCAAGGATATGGCAATCCTTCCAAGAAGCCTTTGGCTCACAATTGAATCTGAGCACTGCGTTTCATCCGCAAATTGACGGCCAGAGCGAGCGAACGATACAGACTTTGGAAGACATGCTAAGAGCGTGTGTTATGGATTTGGGCGGTAGCTGGGACAAGCATTTGCCTTTGGTTGAATTTTCGTACAACAACAGCTACCACACCAGTATTGGTGTCGCGCCATTTGAAGCCCTTTACGGACGCAAGTGCCGATCACCCTTATGTTGGGCTGACGCAGGTGATAGGCAGCTTGCTGGCCCCGAAATCGTCCAAGAGACGACAGACAAGATCGCGCAGATTCTTAAACGCATCGAAGCAGCTCGCCACAGACAGAAGGCCTATGCGGATCCAAACCGGAAACATATGGAATTCCAGGTTGGAGAAATGGTGTTATTGAAAGTTTCACCCTGGAAAGGGGTGGCACGCTTCGGAAAGCGTGGGAAGTTAAATCCGCGCTACATTGGTCCTTTCAGAATTCTGGAAAGAATAGGACTGGTAGCATACAAGTTGGACCTACCTGCTGAACTGAATGGTGTTCACGATACATTTCATGTATCCAATCTAAAGAAAAGTCCAACTCAAGTCACCGTTGCCATTCCCACCGACGAGATTCATGTTGACGACACGCTCCACTTCGTTGAAGAACCTGTTGAGGTCACGGATTGGAAAGTTAACAAGACCTGCCGGAGCAGTGTCAAGCTCGTCAAAGTTCGTTGGAATGCCAGACATGGTCCTGAATACACCTGGGAACGTGAGGACCGGATGAAAGAGAAATACCCCCACCTTTTTCCTAGGAACCCTGCATCTACAAGCAGAACTTAAATTTCTGGACGAAATTTATTTAACGGGGGGAGAATGTGACAACCCGCACTAAACCAGGTATGCGTACGACTTAACTAATGATTAATTACTGCTTAATTACTGTGCTTGTTTGAACTAGCTGATGAACTGCTACTTGATATCTGATACATGTACTTACCTGCATCATACTTTACTTATCGTCACTACATTATTTACATGTTGAACCCTAGTGACAAACATGATGCACAAAAGCACAGTAGCACATGAACGGATAACCTATTGAACATGCTGAAAAAGCCAGCATCAGGCAAACACTGCCTCTAAGGCCTGTACGAGCCAGAAACGTTTTGCTACACTAGTAGTGAGTGTAGGGATATAAGGGTTGTGGAACTGCGTCTCTAGGAATAAGTCACTATGACTGGATGTGCCTAAAACGTACTCTAAGTACAAAACTCAGCACTTTACAAAATAATTCAGCCTTTAGCTAACTAATAAAGTGCCAAAACATGAGAAAAATAACACTAGACACTTTCCAAAGTGTCAGGAATAAGCTGTGTCACTAAAAAGAGTAATAACGACACTTTAAAGCTTTAGTAACGCTTTAACGGATTACTATCCAACCGAACAACCGGATTATACCCGAAACATGAAAATATTGTTATTTTCATTATTTATCTTTTTCTGAGCCAGTTAGGGTCCCTGATTACCCTAACACCCATTGTAACACACTATACACAAGTAACTGGGTTAAACACTTAACTAACTTGGTTTAACCTAACTAATACTTACCTATCTAGTTGGAATCGGACCAAGACCCCCCCTCCTAACCGTCCCCAACTAAGGGGGGCACACTTTGTACAACCTTGATTATTTAAATCTTTCTTGTCTAATATCAATTAGACATTGGGACCTTTGGATAATACTTACTCTAATTGTCTATAAGTTCAAGCATAAGCACACCATAACCTTCATTTTCACCACAATACACCAACACACTCTCTCCCTCTCTTGCTCATTCTCGGCCGAAGACACAAGCAACACCACCACCACCTTTCGATTTCCATCTTCACATTACAAGAACATACAAGCTTCAAGGGTCTCGTATTAGGAAGCTTGGTGCAAACGGAACGCGAAGGACCTCTCTACTTAGCTTTTATCCACCTCTTTTGCGCATAGATTCTTCCCTAGCCTCGAGCTAGAGGTATAATGCTTAAAACTCGTTCTTGAACTAATCTAAAGTGGTTAAAAGGATTTTTATCGGTTAAAACTCGGAATATTGCATTTTGAAGCATTAAAGTTTACTAAAAACACTAAAAATGGTGGTTAATAACTTATAAGTTGTGTAAATGATGTAGTATTCGAAATATATGATTATTTAGGCCCGATCTATGATGTGGTAGCTCGGATCATCGTTTAACCCGGTTTGGTAAGATCATGGATCTTAACTTAAGCTTGTTTTGAATAATACAAGGGTTAAAAGGTGAAACTCTACCACACGCGAATCATGAACTTGTGTAAAAGAGTGTTACTTGTAAGAATTGTGTTTAAAACTAGCAGATCTACGTATCTGCAAGTGGTATTTTCAAAGAACCTCGTATCAAAGAAATCATGTATTTTAAAAGATAGATCTTACACTAACCAAACATGATTTTTATAAACCACAAGTGTGTAAACACTTGTGAAATGAAAAGATCCGACAAAATAACAGTTTTTGTAAAAGATGACGGGAAGTTGTAAAGATGGATTTTCTCTAAAAACGAGGTTTTTACAAGGTCAAATTACCTTATATGAAGATCTACTAAATTTAAGGGGTTTACACCACAGTTTTGGGAAAAACTGCAAGTTCATGTAATTTTTGGCAATTTACACATATGTTGATTAGTTGTTGTGCTGAAAGTTGTTCTGATAAAATAAAGAAAATTGTTGAGTTGATTTGTTAAAGAAAATGATACGCTTGAGAGCGTGGCCACCTCCAGTTACAGAGGAAACTCTGGCGAAATTTTTCTAAAAACCTAACACTTAGAACTATCTACACTACAAGTGTTAGAATTACTTTTTTGACATGTTCTCAAAATATGAATTTCGCCATGACTTATTTTACTAAATATTCGGAGGTGGGATTTTCACAAAATTTAACGTGATAAATATATATTTTTCACACACTGTTTATGATTATTTTGTGGAAATACATAGATATTATTTTTTTGAGTAAAAATAATATTTACGAACGTTAACGAATCCAAAATAGTACGAACGCTTTCACCATAAATATATAAGTTACACCGGTAATTATATTACCACTCGATTGTTAAACGTAACTTACGCACTTACAGAAATATTTACGAACGCGTATTTTAACAACGTATTATTGGAGAAAAATTATGTGAAATTGGAAATATAAACATATATTAAGCGAGACTTAATGATATAATTTGAACGCACATGTATTGAATCCCCCATCCTTGGGAAGGAGATTAACTACCAAGTATATGCAGAATGTAAACACGAAATAGTTGTCTAACTATTTCCCAAAGACTTAAACTATAAAGCTAAGGCACGGCCGTCCGTCTAATAGAAATTAGCACTTGTAGGTCGTCGCACAGCTGCGTGAGCAGGAGATACTTGGTAGAGACGCTTCACTGTGAGTTCATGTCCCCCTTTTCTCTAACTGTTTTCATTTTTCTTAACTGCGGGGGTGAAATACATGTTACTTTGATTACAAGTACTTTATACATGGTATGGTTAGCGTAAGGAGGTTTACTACTTAGATCATGTGAGTGGGTAGGCGTGAACTGGAGACCATTAATCCTCATTGTAGGAACCGAGGGACGTAAGCGGTAGATCTATCTGGGTGTAGCGAGCCCAACCCCTGAGCCCGCATAATGGACCAGGTGGTGACTTTGTACCCATCGCCAAATACGCTAGGTTTGAGTCTTCCTACTTGCACTTCACACATATCATTGGCTTTGCAACCCAATGGTGATCTCTTTTTCCTTATTTGCTACATAACAGGAATTTTCATACGAACAGACGTCTTTACAAAGGTTTTACTTACTCACTTACACATGAACTCGCTCAACATTATTGTTGATTTTTCAACTTACATGTATTTCAGGAAATTAACGGATGTGGCACGGTATGGCATGTTTTCCGCTGCACTAGTTACGAGATGCAACAAAAGGGTGAACAGGTGCAATGTGCTCAACAGGATGGTCAACAGGTATATCAACAACAGGTAGAGGAACAACAGGATCAACAACAACATGATCACCCTCTAACAAAGGAACATCCACGGGGAGATCATCAACAGGTGGGTCTGCTATAACAGGCTCAATAGGGATGTCAGCATGTACGGGATCATGCTCCAGTATGGGGTCTAGAGCGGCTGCCTGCTCAGGGGCGACGGCAGGCTCGGGATCATCAAAAGCCATCTCGAAGTCAAACTCGGGGTCGATAGGGTCTACTGGGTCAGCTGGATCCTCCATGGGCTGATCCATAGGTATAAACTCTATATCGCGATCAGGGTCGTATCCCGGGGGAAAGATAGGATCAGAATCCTCTATGTCATCATGGTCAAACGCAAAACTGGGAATGGGTGCAACAGAGGATGCCTGGTCAGGATCAGAATCATGTGCAAAGTGTTGTGCGCTCAATGTGTGAGAAGGTGCGGATGCCACAGACTCGAAGGAGTCTGGGACAGGAGAATGTGCAGGCGAATCCTCAGCGGGAACGTCAGCGATCATCAGAAGATCGTCCGCAGGAAGAAGGGCCTCGCCCTGGATCTCATCCTCAAAGGGCTCATCCTCAAACAGGTCAATATCGCCATCAGCCTCGGCGTCAAGAAGAAGATCATATGCTGGATAAACGGCTAAGGGTATAGGAGCCGGAATCTCTACTAGAGGTAGGTACTCAGCGGGAGGGTCATCTGCAGGCTCATCAGCACCATCGGGTAGTGCGAAGGGCTGGAAATCATCCTCGTCCGTACTGGTATAGTCAGATGTGTACACCTCATGCTCGGAGGATGTGAGGTCATCAGATACGATAGGTATGGGTCCAGTGGTGTCCGACTCGCCAGTACCGGCTGAATCCATGAGTCTGTAACATAAACACAAATATGCTCAAATAATCAGTCACACAATCAGATAATCACATAAGTCACCAAGTAAGGTATCACATAATTCTCCTAGTCTCACTAGCCAATTTCTCCCAGTCTCTAAGACTGCTCTATCCTCCACCTCGACCACTTAGATCGAGCCTCGGTCCCCTTGACCGAGCCTCAGCCTTCATGACTGAGCCTACTCTTCCTAGCCAACTACCTTGGTCACCTAGACCAAGCCTCGATCCTCCAGACCGAGCCTCAGCCCTCCAGGCTGAGCCTATAATAAATCAACGTGCTCAACTACCTCGGTTACCTAGACCGAGCCTCGATCCTCCAGACCGAGCCTCAGCCCTCCAGGCTGAGCCGATAAATAATAAAATGTGCTCAACATTTGTTTGTAAAAAGTTTTGGATCTGGACTTAAGTGGTATGCAGTAAAATGTTTTCGTGAGAGCCCTAGTGATCATAGTCTAGACTCGAGAAAGAATCCTAGTTTGCTATGATCAGAGCTCTGATACCAAGCTGTCACACCCTGGCTTTGCGGAAGCGTGGTTAATTTTGGTGTGACTTCTTAATACCATAGCTTAACCATAACAAAGCTATATGAAATAAAATCATGCAAGATCATCCATTTGATTAAGTTTTAAAACCAGAGCAACATACCATTGTCTTAAAGACTTACAACATCATAACGTAAAACATTGTCTTGAAAAACATAAACACCAACATGAGATAAACGCTGTTTAAGATTTGTGACTTGTCCAGGAAAGAGTCACATTTCCTAAACTGGGATGACCTTGGAACCCTTATGCAGCGGGAAAACATAACATACCGTGCCAGATCTTTAATTTCCTGAAATACATGTAAGTTGAAAAATCAACAATAATGTTGAGCGAGTTCATGTGTAAGTGAGTATGTAAAACACTTGTAAGTATAAAAGTTCCCTGGTATGTAGCAGTGTAGGGAAAAAGAGATCACCAATGGTTTGCAAGGCCATTAGTATGTGTGAAGTGTAAGTAGGAAGACTCAACCTAGCAGATTTCGCGTCGGGTACAAAGTCACTCCAAGGTCCGTTCTGTTGGGCCTCTTAGAGGTCCGTTCTGTTGGGCCTAGAGTTGGGCTCGCTACACCCAGATAGATCTACCGCTTACGTCCCTCGGTGTTTCTGCCTACCCACTCACATGATCTAAGTAGTAAACCTCCTTACGTTAACCATACCATGCATAAAGTACTTGTAATCAAAGTAACATGTATTTCACCCCCGCAGTTAAGAAAACTGAAAACAGTTAGAGAAAAGGGGGACATGAACTCACAGTGAAGCGTCTCTACCAAGTATCTCCTGCTCACGCAGCTGTGCGACGACCTACAGGTGCTAATTTCTATTAGACGGACGGCCGTGCCTTAGCTTTATAGTTTAAGTCTTTGGGAAATAGTTAGATAACTATTTCGTGTTTACATTCTGTATATACTTGGTAGTTAATCTCCTTCCCAAGGATGGGGGATTCAATACATGTGCGTTCATAAATATTTCCGTAAGTGCGTAAGTTACGTTTAACAATCGAGTGGTAATATAATTACCGGTGTAACTTATATATTTATGGTGAAAGCGTTCGTATTATTTTGGATTCGTTAACGTTCGTAAATATTATTTTTACTCTAAAAATAATATTTATGTATTTTCACAAAATACTCATAAACAGTGTGTGAAAAATATATATTTATCACGTTAAATTTTGTGAAAATCCCACCTCCGAATATTTAGTAAATAAAGTCATGGCGAAATTTATATTTTGAAAACGTGTCCAAAAATAATTCTAACACTTGTAGTGTAAATAGTTCTAAGTGTTAGGTTGTTAGAAAAATTTCGCCAGAGTTTCCTCTGTAACTAGAGGTGGCCACGCTTTCAAGCGTATCATTTTCTTTAACAAATTAACTCAACAATTTTCTTTATTTGATCAAAACAACTTTCAGCACAACAGCTAATCAACATATGTGTAAATTGCCAAAAATTACATGAACTTGCAGTTTTTCCCAAAACTGTGGTGTAAACCCCTTAAATTTAGTAGATCTTCATATAAGGTAATTTGATCTTGTAAAAACCTCGTTTTTAGAGAAAATCCGTCTTTACAACTTCCAGTCATCTTTTACAAAAACTGTTATTTTGTCGGATCTTTTCATTTCACAAGTGTTTGCACACTTGTGGTTCATAAAAATCATGTTTGTTAGTGTAAGATCTATCTTTTAAAATACATGATTTCTTTGATACGTGGTTCTTTGAAAATACCACTTGCAGATACGTAGATCTGCTAGTTTTAAACACAATTCTTACAAGTAAAACTCTTTTACACAAGTTCATGATTCGCGTGTGGTAGAGTTTCACCTTTTAACCCTTGTATTATTCAAAACAAGCTTATGTTAAGATCCATGATCTTACCAAACCGGGTTAAACGATGATCCGAGCTACCACATCATAGATCGAGCCTAAATAATCATACATTTCGAATATTACAACATTTACACAACTTATGAGCTATTAACCATCATTTTTAGTGTTTTAAGTAGACTTTAAAGCATCAACTTGTAGGATTTCGAGTTTTAACCGATAAAAATCCTTTTAACCACTTTAGAATAGTTCAAATACGAGTTTTAAGCATTATACCTCTAGCTCGGGGCTAGGGAAGAATCTATGCGCAAAAGAGGTGGATAAAAGCTAAGTAGAGAGGTCCTTCGCGTTCCGTTTGCACCAAGCTTCCTAATACGAGACCCTTGAAGCTTGTATGATCTTGTAATGTGAAGATGGAAATCGAAAGGTGGTGGTGGTGTTGCTTGTGTCTTCGGCCGAGAATGAGCAAGAGAGGGAGAGAGTGTGTTGGTGTGTTGTGGTGAAAATGAAGGTTATGGTGTGCTTATGCTTGAACTTATAGACAATTGGAGTAAGTATTATCCAAAGGTCCCAATGTCTAATTGATATTAGACAAGAAAGATTTAAATAATCAAGGTTGTACAAAGTGTGTCCCCCCTTAGTTGGGGACGGTTAGGAGGGGGGGGGGGGTCTTGGTCCGATTCCAACTAGATAGGTAAGTATTAGTTAGGTTAAACCAAGTTAGTTAAGTGTTTAACCCAGTTACTTGTGTATAGTGTGTTACAATGGGTGTTAGGGTAATCAGGGACCCTAACTGGCTCAGAAAAAGATAAATAATGAAAATAACAATATTTTCATGTTTCGGGTATAATCCGGTTGTTCGGTTGGATAGTAATCCGTTAAAGCGTTACTAAAGCTTTAAAGTGTCGTTATTACTCTTTTTAGTGACACTACTCATTTCTGACACTTTGGAAAGCGTCTTGTAATATTTTTCTCATGTTTTGGCACTTTATTAGTTAGCTAAAAGCTGAATTATTGTGTAAAGTGCTGAGTTTTGTACTTAGAGTACGTTTTAGGCACATCCAGTCATTGTGACTTATTCCTAGAGACGCAGTTCCACAACCCTTATATCCCTACACTCACTACTAGTGTAGCAAAACATTTCAGGCTCTTACAGGCCTTAGAGGCAATGTTTGCCTGATGCTGGCTTTATCAGCATGTTCAATAGGTTATCCGTTATAGTGCTACTGTGCTTTTTGTGCATCATGTTTGTCACTAAGGTTCAGTATGTAAATAATGTAGTGACGATAAGTAAAGTATGATGCAAGTAAGTACATGTATCAGATATCAAGTAGCAGTTCATCAGCTAGTTCAAACAAGCACAGTAATTAAGCAGCAATTAATCATTAATTAAGTCGTACGGATACCTGGTTTGGTGAGGGTTGTCACAGGACCTGTGCCTTAGAGACTAAAAACGATGATAGACTTTGTTTAATTATGTTATAAACTCTATATTTCCTGTGTTAAGACAATGTAACTCTTGTTTTATAAATAAAATACAACTTTGTTTGCCATGGATTTGAAACAATTAATTCTGTTACAACACTCCCCGACGTTTTCCGCCACGTCTTGTATGCTATACGTGGTCGGGGTGTGACAGAAGAGTTGGTATCAGAGCCAATGGTTATAGGGAATTAGGTTATTAGTAATGCTTTGACCTAGACTATAACTTTTCTAGGACCCTTACACAAGTTATCTTGTGTTTAGATCTTAAAACATGTACATCACCTATCCTTAGGTGATTAGCAAAACAAGAACCAATTTTTTCCGAAATGATTTTTGAAAAACAATTATCTGTTTTTGGATAATTTATTACAAGGTTTTGAACCCTCTATTGTAAGATTTTGAACCCTTCCAGTTTAACTAAAATTTTTGGCCTTGTGCCTTCAAATTTTCAAAATCTCGTCAACGTTTTGGGTTATAAATAATGTGAACACGTGCAAACTGGAAGAGTGAATGCCTGTATTCTGAGTTTTCTGTCTAGGCAAGCACTTCGTATACATCTCATCAGACGCGAGACCAGTTGTGCATACCTGGGAATTCTTGGGATGAGTGTTCACTTATAGGCGAGCATGTCTTCGTAATACATTATTTTTGATCCATTTACTTTGATTAGTCACTGTGTGTCGTTTGTTTGCTTGGTAATGCGGACGAATGACCACCATCTCTGCTTATGTTGATTTTGTTTTATCTCATTCTCTTCATCCAATCATCTCACTCGTTCTTTTCATGTTTTCCTCTTTTAGAATGCCTCCTCGACGCGAGAACCAAATAGCGACTGCCGAACTGGCAGAAATCATTGCGCAGCAGATGGCTGCTCAATTCCCAAATCTCTTTGCTCAATGGCAACAAGCCAACAACAACAACAATGGTCCGTGCAAATACAAGGATTTTAACTAAACCACTCAAGTTTAATGGTTCTGAGGGAGCGACTGGGCTTCTTCAGTGGTTTGAGAGCATTGAGAATACTTTCCTCCACGTGTAGTGTCTTGAAAATCACAAAGTCGAGTTTGCTTCGAGCGTATTTCAGAAGAGGGCTTTGACATGGTGGAACGGGGTTATGAGGGACCAAGGTGCAGAAGTTGCTCTCGCGCAAACATGGGCTGAACTTAGAGCCCTTATGATGAGGGAATTCTGTCCTCGTCATGAGCAGCGAGCTTTGGAGAAAGAGTTTGATAATTTGAAGCAAGATAGTGGTGAGCACAGGGCATATACTGACAGGTTTGAGGAGTTGAGTCTGCTTTGCCCGACTATGGTTACCCCACTCGACAAGGCCATCGAAAGGTACATCGACGGCCTACCTGACTCAGTGCAAGACATCCTTACTGGTAGTAACCCTGCCACACTCCATCAGGCGATCGAGTTATCAGCGACACTGACTGAGTCGCAGGTGCGTAAGGGAAAGCTGCATAAGAAGGGTGACAAGGGTAAGAAGCAGGCATCTGACAAAGGGGATGGTAAGAAAGGTGAAAACAAGAATGGGAAGAATTCTGGTTCCTCAAAGAATTCTAGGAAGCGAAAGGCTTCCCAAAACTATGCCGTTACTGCACAGGCTCAAGCTGCACCAAATCAGCCTGCGCAGCCAATAGCCAAGAAGCCTTATTTTGGCAATGCACCTTTGTGCAACAGGTGTAACGGCCATCATCTACCACATCTCCAGTGTCGTCAGTGCACCAACTGTGGAAGATCTGGTCATCTTGCTGCCACCTACCGCATTCCTGTTAACCAGAACCAGGCAGTTCCGAACCAAGCTCAACAAGTTGCTCAGCCTCTTGCTCAGCAACAAGGTCAAGCTGCACGACCTCATTTTCCTCCTGGTTCGTGCTACAATTGTGGGGATCTGACCCACTACAGGAACCGGTGCCCAAGGCTAGCCAACCAGAACCAGAACCCAAATCAGAATCAAGCTCCGGCTCGAGGCCGAGCCTTTAACATGAATGCCCAAGAGGCGCAGGCGGACGATAATGTGGTGAACGGTACGTTCTTTATTAATAATCAGCCTGCATCTGTTCTTTTCGATTCGGGTGCCGATAAGAGTTTTGTGTCATTGTCTTTTGAGCCATTACTTCGAGTGTCTAGAACAAAACTAGGTAAACCTTTGACAGTAGAAGTTGCTAGTGGTGAACCCATTGTTCTTGATTCTGTTCTTCGCAACTGCCAGTTGAATCTTAACGATCATCTTTTTCCGATCGACCTCACGCCTATGCAACTTGGAAGCTTCGACGTCATAGTGGGTATGGATTGGTTATCTAAGCATCGCGCATAGATAGTTTGTTCTGAGAAGATTGTTCGTGTGCCGCTTTCGACAGGAGAGATCCTACAGGTTCAAGGTGAGAAACCGTCTGGTGGTCTCAAGCTCATGTCTTGTTTTAAAGCTCGGAAGTATCTGCGGAAGAACTATGTGGCTTTCTTAGCACATGTTACAGAAGATAAAGGCAAGGGTAAGTCTATTTCAGATATTCCTGTCGTCCGGGATTATTCTGAAGTTTTCCCTGAAGATTTACCTGGTATACCTCCAGCTCGCCCAGTCGAGTTCCGAATTGATCTCGTACCTGCTGCAAATCCCGTTGCTAGAGCTCCATATCGTCTTGCACCGTCTGAGATGCAAGAGTTGTCTAAGCAGCTGCAGGAACTCTCTGACAAAGGTTTTATCCGTCCCAGCTTTTCACCCTGGGGTGCTCCCATTCTTTTTGTCAAGAAGAAGGATGGATCCTTTAGGATGTGTATCGATTATCGTGAGCTTAACAAGCTTACCATCAAAAATCGATATCCCCTACCTCGCATAGATGATCTCTTTGATCAGCTACAGGGCGCTTCTTATTTTTCGAAGATTGATCTACGTTCTGGGTATCATCAACTTCGGGTGCATGAAGAAGATATTCCCAAGACAGTGTTCCGTACTCGGTATGGGCACTATGAATTCACAGTCATGCCATTCGGTTTGACTAATGCTCCTGCTGTTTTCATGGACTTAATGAATAGGGTCTGCAAACCTTATTTGGATCAGTTCGTCATTGTTTTTATTGACGACATCTTGATTTACTCTAAGACGCGAGCTGATCACGAGCAACATCTTCGTCTTACTCTGGAACTCCTAAAGAAAGAGCAACTTTTCGCCAAATTCTCCAAGTGTGAATTCTGGCTTAAAGAGGTTCAATTTTTAGGACATATTATCAACGAACGAGGTATTCATGTAGATCCCTCCAAGATCAGTGCGATTAAGGATTGGAATACGCCTACTACTCCTACTGAAGTTCGTTCTTTTCTTGGTCTAGCGGGTTATTACCGCCGCTTCATTGAGAACTTCTCAAAGATCGCAGTTCCTCTAACTGCTCTAACTCAGAAGAACAAACCCTTTGATTGGGGATTCAAACAAGAGGAAGCTTTTCATCACTTGAAGCAGAAGCTTTGCGATGCGCCTGTTCTATCATTGCCTGAGGGTGATGATGATTTTGTCGTGTATTGTGATGCATCGAAATTTGGCCTTGGCTGTGTTTTAATGCAAAGGAACAAAGTCATAGCATATGCATCGAGGCAGTTGAAGATACATGAGAAGAACTACACCACTCATGATCTTGAGTTGGGTGCAGTTGTTTTCGCTCTAAAGATCTGGAGACACTATTTGTACGGTACAAAATGTGTGGTTTTCACTGACCACAGAAGTCTTCAGCATATCTTCAACCAGAAAGAACTCAACATGAGGCAACGACGTTGGGTTGAGCTTTTAAACGACTATGACTGCGAAATTCGCTACCATCCTGGTAAGGCGAATGTTGTAGCTGATGCATTGAGTCGTAAAGAACGTACTAAGCTTCATTGTGTACGTGTTCAATCTGTTATTCAAGCTCGATCCGATATCCAAGCACGCATTTCTCAGGCTCAACAATCTTGTGTTTCACAAGGTTTTATGGATAAGGAATTTCCCTATCACATAACACCTGCTCTGGAACTGAAGGACAATGGATCGTATTACTTCATGGACCGTTTGTGGGTCCCAAGCCAGGATGATATTCGTACCTTGCTTATGGATGAAGCCCATAAGTCTCGTTATTCTATTCATCCGGGCTCAAATAAAATGTATAAGGATCTTCGTATTCACTATTGGTGGCCTGGTATGAAGAAAGACATTGCCTTATACGTATCGAAATACCTTACTTGTCTTAAGGTTAAGGCTGAACATCAGCGTCCTTCGGGTTTATTGGTGCAACCAGAGATCCCAGTTTGGAAATGGGAAAACATTACTATGGATCTTGTTACCAAACTTCCACGCACAAAGAAAGGTCATGATGCCATCTGGGTAGTTGTTGATCGTCTTACTAAGTCAGCACATTTCTTGCCAATCCGTGAGGATTTTCCTGCTGACAGACTTGCTAAAATCTATGTAGATGAAATTGTAGCTCGACATGGTGTTCCTTTGAACATCATTTCTGACAGAGATGCTCGTTTCACTTCTCACTTTTGGAGAACCATGCAATCTGCTATGGGGACCCAACTTAATCTGAGCACAGCTTATCATCCGCAAACGGATGGTCAATCTGAGAGAACAATCCAGACTCTGGAGGATATGCTTAGAGCTTGTGTGATCGATTTTGGTGGTAGTTGGGATTCACATCTTAAGTTGATTGAATTATCCTACAACAACAGTTATCACACCAGTATCAAAATGGCTCCTTTCGAGGCTCTCTATGGTCGAAAATGTCGTTCACGACTCTGCTGGAATGAGATCGGCGAGGCTCAACTTACTGGACCTGCCCTTATTTTAGAGACAACTGACAAGGTCAAGAAAGTTCGCGATAACCTTCAGACAGCTATGAGCCGTCAAAAGAGTTACGTGGATCCAAAACGCAAACCTTTGGAATTTCAAGTCGGTGATCGAGTATTACTCAAGGTCTCACCTTGGAAAGGTGTGATCAGATTTGGAAAGAAAGGAAAACTTGCACCTAGATACGTTGGACCATTCAAGATCGTCGAAAGAATCAGAAAGGTAGCCTACAGACTTGAGTTACCTCCTGAACTTGGAAATGTTCATCCAACTTTTCACGTGTCCAATCTTAAGAGGTGTTTAGCTGATGAGAACCTCCACGTACCGCTTGACGAAATTCGTGTTGGCAAAACACTGAAATTTGTTGAGAAACCAGTGGAAATCATGGAACGTGAAGTCAAGTGGCTTAAACGCAAGCGCATTCCTTTGGTCAAAGTTCGCTGGGAAGCAAAACGTGGACCCGAGTTTACTTGGGAACGCGAAGATCAAATGAAAGCGAAATATCCACATCTTTTCCCACGAGTTTCCTCTAAATAAATTTCGGGTCGAAATTTCCACAAGTAGGGGAGACTGTAACATCCGTGCTTGTAATCATTGTGAACAGTTCTATTATCAATAAAACAATGTTATTTGATCCCAATGTTTGTTTGGTTGTGTTTTACATTTTTCATGTTTTGACTTTTATGTATTTCAAACTCTATATCACTTTCTGGAGAGTTATACGCAAACTGGTGCGTAAACGTAATCAGTTTAATGGGAAAAATACTCCGGAACATCAACATATACTCAACATACCTTAAATAACCTTTACATAACTTAGAAATAAGTTTTAAAGGCTTTGGTATGGCAAAAACAAGTTAATTCGCTTACAGGGACTAAACTTGACAAACTGCGAAAGTACGCCAATTTGAACTGTAACGAACATTCCATAACATGAACATAAGTTAAACATACCATAAATATCATTTACATAGCTTAGAAATAGGCTTTGAGGGGTTCGGTATGCTAAAATAAACTTTTGGGTCATTCAGGGACTAAAAGTGTCAAAAAGTGCACAAGTTTGCACTTTCGCGCATAACTTACGTTCTGAATACATCCGGACATCCAAAAATTTATGTAAGCATGACTATATTATGCTTTAGTGTTTGGCTTGCCAAAAATCCATTCGTCGCGTCATTTGGATCGTTTTTCGCGCTTGTGCGCATTCCGTCGTAATTAAGCGAACATCGCGTTCGTACGACCAAACGAACCAACATCCGGCATATTTTTGAGCATGTTTCATGTCCACAATGTTTAGGCATCATTTTAGGGCCTTAAAGTTGGCTTTACGGGCCTTAGAAGTGTCGGAAATGGCCTTAAACACGTGCAGGGACTGAAACTGTCATTTCTGAAACATGTTGGCTGATCAGGCAGGCCAGGCGGCCCGCATTATACTTGTCTGATCCTGAAGCGGGCCGCGTCCGACTATCAGACCAGATTAACTGCATTTAACAGCAGTTTGCAGCTGTTTGATCCACACCCACACATTCCCAATTGCTTAGTCAGATGATAAGGATCATTTTTAGCTACCATAAGGTTCCGACACTTGTACGGATGCGATTAAGGCGCGATATTCGACAAACGATCCTAACGGTTCGGGTATTCCTATAAATACCCATCCACCCCATTGCAAAACTTACAAGAATTTTGATTTGAGAAACTCTAAGTTGAAACTATTGTTTCATACCTGAGATTTTTGAATCGAAATTAGCATTCGGGGACCCTTCGTAAGTATTCTTTCGTTCTTTTATTGCTTTTCGAGTCTTTTAGAGTCTGAAAGTCAAACTTTGTTTGACTTTCTACATTAACCAGTTTATGGTCAATGCGAAGTTCGTTTGAACTTCGCAACGTGAGTGTAATCACGTTGGTTATAGTCCCTTGGGACTATGCCTACTGATTACCACGTTGTCTACGGTCGTAGGGTAAGCGATCTAATAAATCGCTTATACCTCGAACCCGACCTATTTGGTCGATCATTAGGATCCGACCAAATACATTAGGTGACCATAGTATATAGGGAATAACCTTCCGAGGTTGTACCTTATGGTCGCTTCGTTAAGTAGTTGTATGATAGGTAGTTTATATGCCTTAGGTGAATTACCAGAATACCCTTTTCATGTATAATTGGTAATTAAGCATATGTAACCTAAACTTTTGTCACATAACTGATTATGCAACATGTTTAGGCATATAATACTTGTCATAGGGCTAGTTAGGCGGTCCGAACGCGTTTCACGCGAACGACGCGTTAAAGTAGCATAAGCTAACTAAACGGGTCGTAATGGGTCGTAAACACTTAGGTTAAGTTTCGTTTTAGTATGTAGGGTTTGTTAAACCATATTACACGAGTTTCCATACTCGTTTGGTTTACGAAACCTCATTCTATCCGATCTTCCGATTTAGGTCCGGTGTATTAACATAGTTACCTATATTAGGTGCCGTTTGATTCCGAGATCTCTATCATTATTTGATTGTCACTCCAGGACTACTGAGTAATCTCAAGTGAGTACATAGACCCCTCTTTTACTGTTTTCCAAACTGTTTTGGGGGTGGAACACATGTGCCTACTTGTTACTTTCCTGCTTTCCTGTTTTCACATCATATACCGGCTATGTTTGTTAGTACATTATAGTACATGATTTCATTACATTTCATGCTATGTATGTCCATTGTGTGCATACTTAGTACATCATTTTCATATTACATGTATACAACTGCTATAACATTTGGTTTCACAAACGGGTCTTTATTACGTTCATTAACATTTGCTACGCCGCTCGAGAGTAAGTAGTGGTACCATAGGACTTGACAAATCCCATTCCTTACATCTTGGGTTTGTTTGGATGTAAGGAATGACTGAATCCGAAAACATTTCTTTTGATAACCTTAACTGAAAGGGTTATCCGACTATCTCAAGGCTTGAATGTATGCGTTAACTTACCACATAAATGTTTGTATCAATGTAACATGAATTACTTTGCAAAACATAACTTTTTGATATATTCAAAATACTTTGTTTTGTACATTTCTACATTTGGACTATGTGACAATACTTTACTTACGATACATAACATTTGATACACATTACTTGACTACTTTTGGACTTATAAACATTTGATATGGTTTATACAAGGACTTTTGACTATTGGTTTAAACATAGACTTTATACATTGGTGGTTTGTTTAAGTGACTTAAGTGACGATATGTGAGTAATATGATACAAGCATGGTGGATACGCCGCTGGTACTTCCTATATATATAAATGTTTGTATTATATTACATATCATAGCGTTATTTAAATAATTCATGTTGGATTTATACACTTTATACAAGTAACATGTTTTCACAAGACTTTGGTTTACAATACAATTTATTTTATACAACTCATTTTACATGGTTATTCATTTAACCATACATTATTCTCTTATTTATACATATCAACTGAACTTATTGTTTTTCAAGCGATTTACAAAACAAATCAAATTACAAGGTTCATGACTAAACATTTTCTCAAACATAAGTCATGAATCTTATTTTCACAAACCTATGTATCTCACAGGCATTTTTATGCTGACGTACCTATTTTCACATGTGTTTTCAGGAGTTTTTCCATAGGATGTTGATCAGGACACTAGGGCGGACCTGTGCCTTAGAGACTAAAAACGATGATAGACTTTGTTTAATTATGTTATAAACTCTGTATTTCCTGTGTTAAGACAATGTAACTCTTGTTTTATAAATAAAATACAACTTTGTTTGCCATGGATTTGAAACAATTAATTCTGTTACAACACTCCCCGACGTTTTCCGCCACGTCTTGTATGCTATACGTGGTCGGGGTGTGACATTAAGTCCATACCATTTTAACATCATGTACTAGACAAAACAATAAGAGTCTCACATTACATATTACTAGTAAACGAAAATACATAGCACTAAGAAAAATGGTGGGCCGTTTACTATACCCATAACCGTATAACTGATATAACGTGTGTCAAGCCTCTATTATAACGTGTGTTAAGACTTTCAGAATGGATGCATAAACTCCAATAGTAACTTAATAACAACAGAGTATACCTGCTATAACGTGTGTTAAGCCTCTATTATAACGTGTGTTAAGACTTCAGAATGGATGGATAAACTCCAATAGTAACTTAGTAACAACAGAAGTACAAACACGGGCGACTCCAACACAAAATGTTTTAAGTCCATACCATTTTAACATCATGTACTAGACAAAACAATAAGAGTCTCACATTACATATTACTAGTAAACGAAAATACATAGCACTAAGAAAATGGTGGAGCTTCCTTTGACAGTCTGCCTTAGCTTTTCAGCGGCTACCTTTGCTGCCTTAGCCTTTCAACGGCTACCCTTGCTTTATTGTTTGGGCCGGTCTTGAAACGGTTTGTAAACATGTGGGTGTGCGTATGCCAGGGAAGTTATAAAAATGTGTTTTCATGTCACACGTAACACGTGTTACGTTGTACATGGGTTTCATGTCACATGTAACACATGCATGCCCGAGAAGTTCAAACTATAACACGTGTTAGTTGTGTTGTGCTGTAACATAAACATGGTCATGATCCTTGAGCATCTGATCCACGTTTGACGAAACCAACGGTCCCGAGAATTGGATCTTATTTCCCTTGTATCCTTCACCATCATAATAACAAAAAGATAAGATAACCGTTAAGTCGTTAACCAAACATAAATATTAACACATTCATAGCCAGAAAATCTTTTTTCTTAAATAACATCACAAAAACAGTTACTATTCAGATCAAAAGCCCCAAACAAAGCAACCAAACCAACAAAAAACAGTTACTATTCAGATCAAAAGCCAAAATAGCAACCAAACCAAGCACAACTTTTTAACACAAAAATAAAAACCTGCAAATTACATAAACATCTACCCCTTTTAAGAACCATTTTAACAAAAAAAAATCATGTTTCATCTCTAAAACAGCCATTACACAAAAACCTATTAACAACCATTTTAACAAAAACATCAAGTGTGAAATGACTTTTTAAAATAAAATACTCAAGAGATTATTGTTTCTCTCTCTAAAACAGCAACTTTCTCTCTCTAAAACACTTACCGGATCTAGAACCATGCGATGAACACGATGAAGATCTTCAAACTTGCTTCTCTCTGTGTGTTCTTGGTGTTCTTGATAAACATGATGAAGATTGTTGTTTCTCACTTTAGAAATCAGCTTTCAACAAGCATGAGCACAACCGAGATGAAGATGACGACGTGAGATGAAGCATGAACACACTCGAAAATCAGCTTCGAAATAAGCATGAACACACCGGAGATGAACAAGATGAAAATTGTTGTTTCTCTCTCCAAAACATTAGCTTTATCTCTCTATAACACCAAGAACAAGCTTCATCATGTTTGGGATCAGACGATCTGGTGACATTAACTCATGCGTTGTTGATGGAGTCTCCATGGACATTAATGGTGGAAGGAATATATGTTCCAGAGATGAAGTTCATGGACTCTACTCAAATGTCTTTATTATAAGGTAAAAGATAAAGATGGAGGTTTTGAAAGTACACTGGGAAGTGAGTTGTATAATTATGGTTGTCAAATCAAAGGTAGCAAGTAATCTTCTTGGGTAAAGTAAGTTAGAAGTAAAAATACAATTATGCCCTTCTCTACAAATGTAAGATGATTTTTTCTATGCACACGTGGATAAATGTGGACCATGCATTGGGTTTGCAAGGTTTTCCCAAATTCAAGGGTTTTCCATATAACATTATCCTATAATTATATATAGATATAATTTACAACATTTGGTGCTTTGCAAGTTGTACCATTTGCTTAAGCTGTTTGTTTCACTTTGAAAAGGATTGATCTTCTTATTGGTCCATATGGGGTTGGTGAGTCATGACAATCTACACACGCAAGTACAGACCCCATCTGTCACACCCCCAAAATACCACATGCGGAAACCTCGCGGGACGTGTGACTTACCAGGATTCAGCCACCAATCACATTGAACTATCATAAGACATTAAATAAAAGTTCTCATTTATTACGATATTGTATCTTCAAAACATAACTTAAAACAATACGTTCAGCGGAAGCATAAAGTAAATCGTTATTCAATTGTGTCAAAACCAATGTACGAATCCAATAAAATGTCACATGTATCCAAGAGACTCGACCCATGACCACTCCAGCACTCCCAGATTGCAAGTTCCATGTCCAAGTATCTAACGACCTGCAAGTATGCAGACAAGTGTATCAGCATAACGCTGGCGAGTTCAAAGTTTGTCAAAAACGATTAATTACCAAATATAAGTTTAGAAGCATATTGATAATAACTCGATACCGCAAGATGACGTCAGTTTGTTTGCCCTTCCCCAATGCTCTATCAAACATTGGTCGAGTGGTTAAGATAATTAGTTCACGCCTGTCCTCCCCGGTACGGTGTGAGGGTGCCAAACCTAATAGCGCTATTAATTAAATACCCCGTTGCCTCCCCGGCAACCAATTCGGTAGTAGATGGGACTTAAGTGATAGAAGGTGAGTGTATTATCCAACATCCTAGTTTAACATTCCAGTTAAACCCAATTACCCAATATTCCTCCCCGGAATAATTACCAGATGCCCCTCCCCGGGACACATGCTTGAAAAAACGCAGTGAACTCACCTTAGATTGTTCGGTAAATTAAGTTACTTGTTCACAGTTGATCAATCACGTCCTAACATGGTTATCAATATCAATCAGTTTTGTATTCACTTATATCCCATGCATCGTTCACATATACACAAGTTGCATTCATGAAATACACATTAGGCATGTTATATCAGCTAATTGTGCCACAAAATTCCGTTATTAAAGTAGATTTAAGTAATGGGCTCTCATGCCTCGTACAAGGTCACACTACACGTATCAAGTTTCAATTAACTGTTTAACATCTCATAACAATCATTCAACAGTGTGCGATTCTGTTTACTATTCGTGGCCCAAGGACCCGTGTGTGACCAAATAAAGCCTAAGGCCCAGCTGTGCACAAATCCCAATTGATTTGTGCGACTCTTGTCCGGGTGTGCGACCCTACAACTTATGTGACCCAATAACAGAACTTGGCCCATCAAGGTGTGCGACAATGTCAAGTGTGCCCTTGTGATCCAAGTGTGCGATTGAATATATGTGTGCGATCAATACATGGTTTGGCCCAACACCAATAACCCAACCCTAACAGCACGACCTGTGATCAGGCAAGCCCAATCGGCCCAGCTGAACTTGTGCGATCCACACTAAAGTGTGCGATCCACTATGGGGTGTGCGATCCCCCGGTGGTGTTCGACTTCACCAATTTCAGTTACACATTCCTGTATTGACGGCTCAACAGTTTCACCAAATCATTATTCACAATTCGTTCAAGTCAATTCATTAACCGGTTAAAATCATTACCTTGCACAACCCTAGTTACCTTCTAATTATTAACAATAATTAACACTAAATCATCATCCCAATGAATCAATTAGCAAGATTATCACAACAAACCCCCATCATTAACAGCTCGAATCCATCCATTACTAGCAAAGATCATGTCAAAGATCAGTTTCAAGCATTACATCAATCCATAAATCCCATGCCCACACATCGAATCCCTTTGTCATGCAAACCCTAATTTTGATTTCAACATAATCTACATGATTCATGAACAGTTCCTAACCATAATCATATCACACCACTAACTAGACATTTAGATCATGCTTTGTTCTCAATCATGGCAATAAAATCAATCAAGCATACTAACCACAAGATAGTGTGCGCACAAGGATGTTGGGATGCTTGATTAGAGGCTTCGAACCAAGAAATATTGCTTCCGTCGGATCTTGAGGGGAAGGAGAGAGTAGGGTTTGCTAATCTTGTTTGGTTTAAGAGATAATGAAAGCCATACACCAACTCTTGGGGTGTATGCGTCGCTGTGGAGGGCCGGGCCCAGTTTTGGGCTTAACATGACCCAGGCCGAGAACCCAAGTGTCACACCCCGACCACGTAAAACAACAAATCGTGGCGGAAATGTCGGGGAGTGTTGTAACAGAATCATTGTTTCATAACACATGGAAATTTGAAATTTTGTTTTATTGATTAAAAGAGTTACAATGTCTTAACAACAAGGAATCATAACATAATTAACTAGTCTTGCATCTTTTATTGTCACTAAGGCCCAAGTCCGCCCAAGTGTAACTTGATCAATCCTATGCATCATTTCCTGAAACACATGTGAAAATAGGTACGTCAGCATAAAGGTTTTATTGATTTAGGATTCATGACTTGTAAGTTTAAAGAAAAGGTTTAACAAAAGTAGTCATGAACCATGAAAACTGTTTTTGTTTTATAAATCATATAAAAATCGATAAGGAAACAGATGATATAAAAGAGATATGTATGGTTAAGTAAATAACCAAGTAAAAACGAATTTGTATAAAATGTGTTGTTTGTAAAACAATGTTTTGTAAAGATATGTTAATTGTGTAAAATGTAATATGTCAAAATTGAAATGATTTAAATAACGCTACGATATGTAATAGCATAAAAGCACTTATATATAGGAAGTACCAGCGGCGTATCCACCATGCTTTTATCATATTACACACGTCTCGTTACTTAAATCACTTATCCAAACAAACCACCAATGTAAAAATGTTCATGTATAACTAAATGTAATGTTTAAACAAATGTTGAAAGGTTATTGTGTAAACAAATGCAATGTAGAGTGAATAAAAAACCTTTATTGATTAAAAGCATTTAATCGACCCTATAAGAAAGAAATTTACAAAACAATGCAATTGATAAATTATAATCAAAATTTATGTTTTGTAAAATAATGCATGCTTTACTGATACAAACATCTATGCGGTGTTGTGAAATGCATACATTCAAGCCTTGAGTCTGTGGCGATAAACCCTTAAACGAATTAAAGATTTATCTGAGTTATGTTTATCGAATTTGGTCATTCCTTCCATCCAAACATACCTAGGATGTCAGGAACGGGAGTTGTCAATTCCTATGGTACCACTACCTACTAACGAACGACGTAGCTAATGTTAATGAATGTATTTTTGAGCCATTTAAACAAACCAAATGTCATACCAAAATGTAAGCATGCTTTATGAAAATAATGTACTAGGTATGCAGCAAATGAACATACATAGCATGAAATGTAATGTAAAATAATGTACTAAGTATGCACTAAATAGACATACATAGCATGAAATGTAAATGAAAATAATGTACTAAGTATGCACTAAATGGACATACATAGCATGAAATGAAATGTAAAATAATGTACTAAGTATGCACTAAAAGGACATACATAGCATGAAATGTAATGTAAAACGATGTACTAAGTATGCACTAAATGGACATACATAGCAAAAACATAATGAAATCATGTACTAATAGTGTACTAATGAACATAGCAAGTATATGATATGAAAACATGGAAAGCATGAAAGTAACAAGTAGGCACATGTGTTTCACCCCCAAATGTTTGAAAAACAATAAAAGAGGGGAACTATGTACTCACTTGGGGGTGCTTAGAAGTCTTGAACAACAACCAAACAAAGCTAGAGGGATCACGAAATCAAACGGCACCTAATATAGATAACTATGTAAATAAACGGACCTAAATCGGAGGATCGGATAAAATGAGGTTTCGTAAACCAAATGAGTGTAGGGACTCATGTAATATGGTTTAACAAAGCCTACATTCTAAAACGAAACCTAACCTAAGTGCTTACAACCCACAACGACTCGTTAAGGTAGCTTACGCCACTTTAACGCGTCGTTCGTGTAAAACACGTTCGGAACGCCTAACTAGTCCTATGACAAGTATTATATGCTTTAATATGTCTAATAATGTTACCAAATCAGTTTAGATGTCAAAAGTTATGTTACATATGCTTAAAATGAATTTTGGCGTAAAAAGGGCATTTTGGTAATTTTCCTAAGGCATATAAACTACCTATCATACGACTAACTAAACTTAGTGACCATAAGGTATAACCTTGGAAGGTTATTCCCTATGCAACTATGGTCACCTAATGTGTTTGGCCGGATCCTAATGATCGACCAAACGGGTCGGGTTCGAAAGTCCAAGCGGTTGTTTAGACCGCTTACCTTTACGACCCTATATAAGCACTAAACCTAAAGTGACGAGCTAAACATGTTAAAACATGCTTAACGAGGTTTGAAAACAGGTTTGGTATCAAAACAAACGGTTTTGATACCTAAAAGTAGTTTGGTTACAAAATACGCAAGAATACGCATTTTGGCCGAAACTACGACTCGCCGCTATGCCTAGATAACGTGGTAATCAGTAAGTATAGTCACAAGAGACTAAAACCATCGTGATTACGCTCACGTTATGAAGTTCAAACGAACTTCATGTTGACCATAAATTGGTCAAAGCAGAAAGTCAAACACAGTTTGACTTTCACGCTTAAAACGCGAAAAAGAACGAAAAGGGACTTACAACGGGTCCAAGAATGGAAGTTTTGATCCGATTACTCTCAGGTATGAAGTGTATAACTTCAACTTAGAGAGCCAAATCAGATCAAAGTGTGAGTTTTGAAGCAAGAGGGTGGGGGTATTTATAGGAAAACCAAGACCGTTAGGATCGTTCATCGAAAACCGAGCTTCGATCTGGACCTTACATGTGTGCCCATGGTTTTAGAATACCATGGGTACCCCAAACAAGCCCCTAGTTTCATTAAAACCATGTGTAAATGAGGGGAACAGCTGGAACAAGCTAAAAATCAGATTTTCAACTTTGGTCCCTTCCTAAGATAACTATGGCAGATTGTCAATTTTGGTCCCTGAATGTGCAAAACATGGGTTTTGATGCATTTTTGACACGTTTAAGCCCCGTTAATCCCATTTCAAGGCTCTAAAATGAAGTTAAAGTATAGGGAATATGAAACATGCTCTAAAAAATCTCGGATGTCTGTTCGTTTGGTCGTACGGTTGCGTTGTTCGGTTAATTACGACGAAACACGAACGAACGCGAAAAACGATCCAAATTACGCGACGAATGGAATTTTATCAAGCCAATCACTAAAATAAAATATTTTAATGATTACATAAATATTTGGATGTCTGGATGTATTCAGAACGTAAGATATGCGCGAAAATGCAAACTTATGCACTTTTTGACGCTTTTAGTCCCTGAATGACCAAAAAGTTTATTTTAGCACACCGAACCCCTCAAAGCCTATTTCTAAGCTATGTAAAGGATATTTAGGGTATGTTTAACTTATGATCAAGTTCCGGAATGTCCGTTACAGTACGAATCGGCATATTTTCACAGTTTGTCGAAATTAGCCCCTGTAAGCGAATAAACTTGATTTTGCCATACCAAAGCCTTCAAAACTTATTTCTAAGTTATGTAAAGGTTATTTAAGGTATGTTAGGCATATGTTGATATTCCGGAGTGTTTGTCGCGTTAAACTGATTACGTTTACGCATCAGTGCGCGTATAACTTTCTAGAAAGCGATTTAAAGCTCGAAATCGAATGAAATTTGATATGTGCAAATGATGACACATATTTATACAAGTACCAAGTATGAAATACAATATTTCATTGATTTTTTATTTGTTTGATGGCCGTGGAGGCACAGGTGTCACAGTCTCCCCTACTTCAGGAAATTTCATCCCGAAATTTATTTGGAGGAAACTTGTGAGAGCTTGAAACATGATGTTGAAAAGATCAAACAACACTGGTTAGAGTCCCAAACTTCTAGAAATTTTAAATAACATCATGCTTGCAATGTGAGGGGGACACTTATATACAAGTATATAAAGCGTTATTTGGTGCGTCCACCGTACCTCCATTACATTGTTCACGTTTTGTTATTGTGGTCACTATCAGTTCTTACACATGATAAGTCTTACTGTGGTTTCGGCGCACTAAATTTCATAATTATGTACGCGTCCATAATTACGTAATTTCTTGCATAGTCCGCACAGTGCATTTTATAACGTGTAGGGGAAAACCAAATGAACAAACTTGTGATGAGCATGACTAGACCACCATAGGGTCCTTTTACTTAAATCAATAAATGATTTAAATAGACTACCAAGGAGTCTTTTTAGCCATATCATCACATGCCATTCTTAACCAGATTTTGAATCAATCTTCTGACTTAGACCACTCAAAGGGTCTCTTTTTGAATCATGGAATGGTACTATATAATCCAAGGGTCTTAACGATTACGTAGATTTAGGGTAGTACCTTTGGATATCCTACTATGAATCCCTCATATGAAGGTATGGAAGATTCTACGAGGATTTGGATAATGAAAAAAAAAACACACAAGAAAACACATAACACATAATCACATAACCACAAAATTGTTTATCTTCATCTTTAATTTGTTATCATTTTGTTAATTTGTTTTGTTAATTATGCACATGTATTTAAAGCACACCAGGTATCCAATCCGTGGATTTTGATTGGCACTTTAAATATTTTCCAAGAATCTAACTATAAAGATAGGGAGATCTTAAAAAAGAAAATTCGATCACGATTATAAGGAATCGAAATGTTCGAATTAAGGCATACAAGGAATCCAATGAAGGGCTCTGATTTAAACAATAATCATCCACAAGGATCTAATTGTGAAGGTAACAAGATCCCATATGGATTTTGGGATTTGAAAAGCGGGAGGCGTTTCAAAACCTTGCACTAGACGTACTTAAGTCGAAACATGAGGTAAAAATGCTCATGAAGTTGAGGTGCTAGATATGCCAAGGCGACATATGAAGCAGAGTTTGAAGGTTAAGTCAATTTATGGGGAAAATGTTTTTGAAAACTATGCATGGGGTTCTTTTTGAAATGTGTTTAATGTTTTTGAAACCTTACATAATACTTTTGAAATCATAAAGTAGGTGTATTAGATAAGTATATTTATAAAATGCTTTAAAATTATGCGAGATGAATTTTGAAATTACGTATAAAGTTTTTGAAAATATGAATGATGCTTTTGAAATCATGCACTTTGATATATATTAAGTAAATATACTATGTTAAAAATGTTTTTCAAACTATATGGAATATTTTGAAATCATGAAGGTTGTTTTGAAAACTTATACTATGCATGTTGTTATGAAAATCAGAATGTAATGGGTATGAGATTGTAAATACCCTCAGTTATCTAACCAAGGATTCAAAGGCACAGATGTGCAAAAAAAAAGCACGATCGCTCATAATGTCATTTTATTTCCTGTACTTCGTTTCTTAGAATGAAATAAGTACTTTAAAATTTTGAGGAAATCAAGAGTGATTACTTGAAGGGAGAATCACAAGAGTAGTTTGTAAAGAACAGAGTTCCTTAATGTAGGTATTATAGGGAAATGCCATACACACATGTAACTACACTTGTATATCAGAATTTGCGAACAATGATTTATTTATAAACTAAACACATTGTTTCCAAGTTCAACAAAAGATAAAAAGCATGAAAGTTCAGATGATTTAAAGCAGCTTCTTCTGATCGGTCAAATGCTCATTTGTGGGTTGGATTTGCATTGACAATCTCTGGGCATTTGTTCCTGAAATGTCTCATCTCGCCACAGTTGTAGCACGATCCAGGTGGAAAACGAGCTTGGATAGGGTTGGCTTGTGGTTGATTTGGACCACCTTGGGTTGGGTTAGTTCGACAAGCACTCGCCAGGTGACCAATTCGCCCACATGATACACACACACGACACTATAGGTGAGCTTGGTGATGCTCGTTACATTTGTTGCATAACGGTTCCGTTCCTTTATATTGCTTCTTAGCTGGTGGTGCTTCCACCTGGCTAGGTCGGGTCTGATTTGGTGCAATGACTGGAGAATTCTTTGAAGCTTTATGCTTCCTTGACCTTTTTGAAGGCTTGGCTTCTGCTTCCTTCGATGCTTCTTGAGTGGCTCTATTATTAAGACGAGACATGGCGATACCTAAATCCACAGACTTCAGGATTATTTCGGCGATTTGCTGGGCAAATTTAGCAGCTTGCTCAGACATTTGAGTGTTGCTGCGATGAAGAGACATTCTGGAGGAAGTGATAGACACAGGAGGAAACAAGTGAAATGTCATCGGAAAAACAGAATGGCAATGCATAAAAATTGCGATCATTTGTTTGTTACCTAAGGCAAACAAATGAGACGGTGACAAATCAAAGTAAACGGGTCATATTAATGTATCACTGAAGACATGCTTGCCTATAAGTGAACACTCACCCCAAGAGTTCCCAGGTAAGAGTGACTGGTCCGATACTGCGGATTTGTACGAACACTCTAGCCTTAGACAGAAAACTCAGAGTACAGGCATTCACCCTTCCAGTTTGCACGTGTTCATATTATAAGACCCAAACTTTGACGAGATTTTGAAAACTTAGAGGGTTCAAAACCTAGTAATCAATCATCCTAGAACAGATGATTGGTTTTCGAAGTGAATTCGAAATTTGTGTTCTTGTTGTGGTTGTCGACTAAGGATAGGGGAGGGTATTGGTTTATGACTAAATGCAAGTAAACTCGCGTTAGGGTCCTAGGAAGGTTATAGACTATGTCAAAGCATTACTAATAATCTAATTCCCTATAACCGTGAGCTCTGATACCAACTTTTCTGTCACACCTCGACCACGTAAAACAACAAATAGTGGCGGAAACGTGGGGAGTGTTGTAACAGAATCATTGTTTCATAACACATGGAAATTTGAAATTTTGTTTTATTGATTAAAAGAGTTACAATGTCTTAACAACAAGGAAGCATAACATAATTAACTAGTCTTGCATCTTTTATTGTCACTAAGGCCCAAGTCCGCCAAGTGTAACTTGATCAATCCTATGCATCATTTCCTGAAACACATGTGAAAATAGGTACGTCAGCATAAAAATGCCTGTGAGATACATAGGTTTTATTGATTTAGGATTCATGACTTGTAAGTTTAAAGAAAAGGTTTAACAAAAGTAGTCATGAACCTTGAAAAATGTTTTTGTTTTATAAATCATATAAAAATTGATAAGGAAACAGATGATATAAAAGAGATATGTATGGTTAAGTAAATAACAAATAAAAACGAATTTGTATAAAATGTGTTGTTTGTAAAACAATGTTTTGTAAAGATATGTTAATTGTGTAAAAAGTAATATGTCAAAATTGAAATGATTTAACTAACGCTACGATATGTAATATCATAAAAGCACTTATATATAGGAAGTACCAGCGGCGTATCTACCATGCTTTTATCATATTACACACGTCTCGTTACTTAAATCACTTACCCAAACAAACCACCAATGTAAAAATGTTCATGTATAAATAAATGTAATTTTAAAACAAATGTTGAAATGTTATTGTGTAAACAAATGTAATGTAGAGTGAATAAAAAGCCTTTATTGATTAAAAGCATTTACTCGACCATATAAGAAAGAAATGTACAAAACAATACAATTGATAAATTATAATCAAAATTTATGTTTTGTAAAATAATGCATGCTTTACTGATACAAACATCTATGCGGTGTTTTGAAAATGCATACATTCAAGCCTTGAGACTGTGGTGATAAACCCTTAAATGAATTAAAGATTTATCTGAGTTATGTTTATCGAATTCGGTCATTCCTTCCATCCAAACATACCTAGGATGTCAGGAACGGGAGTTGTCAATTCCTATGGTACCACTACCTACTAACGAACGGCGTAGCTAATGTTAATGAATGTATTTTTAAGCCATTTAAACAAACCAAATGTCATACCTAAATGTAAGCATGTTTTATGAAAATTATGTACTAGGTATGCAACAAATGAACATACATAGGATGAAATGTAATGTAAAATAATGTACTAAGTATGCACTAAATGGAAATACATAGTATGAAATGTAAATGAAAATAATGTACTAAGTATGCACTAAATGGACATACATAGCATGAAATGAAATGTAAAATAATGTACTAAGTATGCACTAAATAGACATACATAGCATGAAATGTAATGTAAAATGATGTACTAAGTATGCACTAAATGGACATACATAGCAAAAACATAATGAAATCATGTACTAATAGTGTACTAATGAACATAGCAAGTATATGATATGAAAACATGGAAATCATGAAAGTAACAAGTAGGCACATGTGTTTCACCCCAAAATGTTTGAAAAACAGTAAAAGAGGGGAACTATGTACTCACTTGGGGGTGCTTAGAAGTCTTGAACAACAACCAAACAAAGCTAGAGGGATCACGAAATCAAACGGCACCTAATATAGATAACTATGTAAATAAACGGACCTAAATCGGAGGATCGGATAAAATGAGGCTTCGTAAACCAAATGAGTGTAAGGACTCATGTAATATGGTTTAACAAAGCCTACATGCTAAAACGAAACCTAACCTAAGTGCTTACGACCCACTACGACTCGTTAAGGTAGCTTACGCCACTTTAACGTGTCGTTCGCGTAAAACGCGTTCGGAACACCTAACTAGTCCCATGACAAGTATTATATGCCTTAATATGTCTAATAATGTTGCCAAATTAGTTTAGATGTCAAAAGTTATGTTACATATGCTTAAAATGAATTTTGGCGTAAAAAGGGTATTTTGGTAATTTTCCTAAGGCATATAAACTACCTATCATACGAGTAACTAAACTTAGTGACCATAAGGTATAACCTTGGAAGTTTATTCCCTATGCAACTATGGTCATCTAATGTGTTTGGTCGGATGCTAATGATCTACCAAACGGGTCGGGTTCGAAAGTCTAAGCGGTTGTTTAGACCGCTTACCTTTACGACCCTATATAAGCACTAAACCTAAAGTGACGAGCTAAACATGTTAAAACATGCTTAAAGAGGTTTGAAAACAGGTTTGGTATCAAAACAAACGATTTTGATACCTAAAAGTAGTTTGGTTACAAAATACGCAAGAATACCCATTTTGGCCGAAACTACGACTCACCACTATGCCTAGATAACGTGGTAATCAGTAGGTATAGTCACAAGAGACTAAAACCATCGTGATTACGCTCATGTTATGAAGTTCAAACGAACTTCATGTTGACCATAAATTGGTGAAAGCATAAAGTCAAACACAGTTTGATATTCACGCTTAAAACGCGAAAAAGAACGAAAGAGGACTTACAACGGGTTCAAGAATGGAAGTTTTGATCCGATTACTCTCAGGTATGAAGTGTATAACTTCAACTTAGAGAGACAAATCAGATCAAAGTGTGAGTTTTGAAGCAAGAGGGTGGGGGTATTTATAGGAAAACCAAGACCGTTAAGATCGTTCATCGAAAACCGAGCTTCGATATGGACCTTACATGTGTGCCCATGGTTTTAGAATACCATGGGTACCCCAAAACAAGCCCCTAGTTTCATTAAAACCATGTGAAAATGAGGGGAACAGCTGGAACAAGCTGAAAATCAGATTTTCAACTTTGGTCCCTTCCTAAGATAACTATGGCAGATTGTCAATTTTGGTCCCTGAATGTGCAAAACATGGTTTTTGATGCATTTTTAACACGTTTAAGCCCCGTTAATCCCATTTCAAGGCTCTAAAATGAAGTTAACGTACAGGGAACATGAAAAATGCTCAAAAATATCTCGGATGTCGGTTCGTTTGGTCGTACGGTTGCGTTGTTCGGTTAATTACGACGAAACACGAACGGACGCAAAAAACGATCCAAATTACGCGATGAATCTAATTTTATCAAGCCAATCACTAAAATAAAATATTTTAATGATTACATAAATTTTTGGATGTCCGGATGTATTCAGAACGTAAGATATGTGCGAAAATGCAAACTTATGCACTTTTTTACGCTTTTAGTCCCTGAATGACCAAAAAGTTTATTTTAGCACACCAAACCCCTCAAAGACTATTTCTAAGCTATATAAAGGATATTTAGGGTATGTTTAACTTATGATCAAGTTCCGTAATGTCCGTTACAGTACAAATCGGCATACTTTCGCAGTTTGTCGAAATTAGCCCCTGTAAGCGAATAAACTTGATTTTGCCATACCAAAGCCTTCAAAACTTATTTCTAAGTTATGTAAAGGTTATTTAAGGTATGTTAGGCATATGTTGATGTTCCAGAGTGTTTGTCGCATTAAACTGATTACGTTTACGCATCAGTGCGCGTATAACTTTCTAGAAAGCGATTTAAAGCTCGAAATCGAATGGAATTTGATATGTGCAAATGACGCACATATTTATACAAGTCCCAAGTATGAAATACAATATTTCATTGATTTGGTATTTGTTTGATGGCCGTGGAGGCACAGGTGTCACACCAAGTGCACAGGTGTTTGGTTGTGAAGAGAAAGTGTGTGGTTCCGAGTACTAGTGTGCAGTGACCCAATATAGACAATCATGTAATTGAAAGAATCAATACTCACTAAAATTCAAACTCAACCAAGTTTAAAAACTTAACATTGATGCGTTTCGAGTGTGATATGTTTTTGTTTATATTTTAAGCTGTTTTTAACACTTTAGTCAAGTTTTAAATTTATAAAACACAATATTCTACTAACACTAAACACACATATGGGCAAGTGCACCCATCGTGAGCGTAGTATAGCGTTGGTAAGATACCGAGGTCATCCAAGGACACAAGATCTTTTAGTACTAGTTTAACCTCAACGTCTAATCAAATCAAAAGTTTTAGAAACGGTTTTAAACATGAAAAATAAAAACTAAAAATGCTGAAAAATAAAAATAAAATAAAAACAGATAGACAAGATGAATCACTTGGATCCGACTCGCCTTTAATGTAACCTTTGATGATTTCCGCAATTTTGCACTTTTTTAAGAGATTATCTTAGTTATAGTAGTAGGCCCCTCTTTTGAAGGTGACGTTACCCTCAACCCAGTAGTTTGAGTCAGCAAGGATACAATCCTAAAGGGTCGGAATATTGAAAGATAATTAATTAAGTTATTAATGCGTAATGTGGTAGGCCCCTCTTTTGAAGGTGACGTTACCCTAGGCTAAGTGGTTTGAGTCAGCAGGGATACAATCCCAAGTAGTCGAGTTAATGTAATAATAGTATTTTACATATTAGGGGATCAAGCCATTCGCACCCCCGCCATCCAATACCAGTGGGTATTGAAGGAGGTCCTAGTAAGCTTGACCCAGTTCTTTGCAGGATCTATACACTAAACAAGGCAAGAACCTTACCAAACCATTCCCTTAACCCCCGACCAGGTAGCTAACATATCTCTATATAGACCGTAGAGATATGAATGGTGAAAATCTTTTATTTTATATAGACAGTAAAATAACGCCAAGACACCACAGACAAATGATAAGGAAGTTTCACCTTCAACATAAGAAACTAGTTATTAAAGTCATTAATACAAAACCAAATAAAAAGTGCGAAAAGATTAAAAATCAAAACTATTATATTAAATGCTTGTCTTCACCAAGTGTTGTAAGAGACTTAGGCAAACATGGCCTTTGATTGTCAAGAACTCTTACTATCAATCTTGGATTCCGAGACTACTACACACACTCTAAGGTGGATGATGGATGATGGTGGTGGATGTGGGTGTTGTAGTGGTGGTGGAGTGGTGGTGAAGTGGGAGAGAGGTGGTTTGCCAAGGGATGCCTTTGAAGTGAACCAAACACCCCTATTTATAGCCTGCATAGAAGCCCGGACACGGCCTCGTTTCCATCCTTTTTCTCTTTCTTCATTAATTGCAATTGTCTACATTAGCTCCACACGCCCCTGTGTTCGCTGGGCACGGCCCCGTGTGCAGAAGCATATCTGTACTATCAAGATTTGCTGGATTTTGCGAATCTTAGCATTGACCATGGCCCGTGTTGAGCTGGGCACGCCCCCGTGCTGGGAATAGAAGCTTCTATAGCTTTGTCTTTTCTACAGGCATCTGGCCACGCCCCCATGTCCGCTGGGCACGGGGCCATGGTCAGCCTTCTGTTTCTTTGTTTTTGCTTAGGAAGATGCTGTCGAGGGGTCGGGCATGCCATGTTTATTCCTTTTCTTTGTATTCTTGTTAGATTTTGCTGCATATTTGTTCCTTTTGTTCAATTAAGCTCATTTGGTCCTGAAAATACAAAAGGATGACAAAAGCACACTTTTTCCAACATTAGTACTAAAAAAGGTTAGTTTTATGCCTCATTTGATGTAATTTATATGTTGCATTTTACACACATCAAATACTCCCACACTTGAATCTTTGCTTGTCCTCAAGCAAAACTCTTTAATTTGTGGCTTACACACCCAAATGGAATGGGTAGAAGAGAAGTTTGAGGCTTGTCTTGAGTGTTAGGAATCCAAGATCTTTATTGGGTTTTATTTTTTATGTTATTTACAATCCTATTCGTTATGATTTATTTAGAACATTTCATAAGAGAAATTACTTATTTAGGCATAACATGCCTCTTTAAAATTCCATTTATATACAAGTTCACATACCTCACGGGAGATCACTCAACACTCGGCCGAAGATGTATTTTTGTGAAACACTCGAGACCGTCATGGAACTTACGTCTACCATAAGCTTGCCAAGCAATCAATCCTCCTCCTTTTTAACTATAAACCTTTGTAAATATCAAGAGGACTTTGGGGAAGGGTTAGGCTTGGGTTTGGTTTTGGGTTAGTGGTTAGTAAAAAGGGCTAAAAGCATAAAAAGCATCGGTTGTCGTAAAACCTTTTGTTTTTGGACTTTTATTCAAACTAAACACTTTCAAACAAAGTCTCTGTTGAGGAACTTGTTTGTTTATTGCTAGACTTCATTTTTTTTATAAGGAATGTCACAAGAAAACCGAGCTTTTTACTAAAATAAAGGGTTTAAAAGAAAAAGGGTTTGGTGGGTGAAGGGTGTTTGTTTTGTGGGTTTAGAAATGAAAAGGTTTAGGCTCAAAGGGGTTAACTAGGGGGAGTTTTGGGTAGGTTAAAAGAAAGGGAAAAATAATGGTGTTGAAAAGAAAAATGGGTTAGTCCTAATGCCTCCATCATTTACTTACTTGGGTTTAAGTTGGTAAGGACCGGGAATGTATCGTCGTGGCAAGTTCTAGAGTCGTAAGAAACCAAGCGGCTATTCACACAAGAAACGAAAAATGAGCATTTAGTTTAAAGATGTATGCTTGTATGCTCAACAAAGGCTTAAAACTCACTTTTTGTGGGAATGGGTTTATAATGTGATCAAGTATATATAGTCAAATTTTAACTAGATTTGTTATGCCGTTTCATAATTTTCTTATGTTGGTTCTTTTTATCACGACGCTATCGGTTGTAAATTTGTAAAAATATAACCTTTTAAGAACTTGTTATTCCCAAATTAAACAAAGACAAGTTAAAAAAAAAATGAAATGTTTTTTTATTGAAAAAAATTTGGGGTGATTAGCGGTTCCAATAGAGTTTTGTGTAAGGCTTGTTATTAGGACTTGCAAAATTCAAGTTTTTATCATCCCCCTACACTTAAATTACACATTGTCCTTAATGTGTCCCAAAAATAAGTTTTTAGGTTGATTGAATGTGTAAATTGGTGTTTAAAAACAAAATTTTATGTTACAGGGCATCTGGACAGGGGCCCGTGTTGGTCCGGGCACGGCCCCGAGTTCAGATCGCCAGTATCATATTTAACAGAAGGCTGGGCATGGGGGCGTGTTCAGTGAACACGGCCCCGTGTCCAGTTACCTAAACTGGGCGTTTTCTGTAGACCCTCGGGCACAGGGCGTGGTGGGCTGAGCATGGCCCCGCGCTGAACTTGCTGTAATGAAGAAAAATTGTCAGGAGGCTCTGTTTTTGTGCATGGGGTGTGGGTTCAAGTTTCCCTTAGTAACCTCCACCATTTCGAGTGCGTTTTAACCATTACAACATCACCCAAACACCATTTAATACTTTAAAAACAATCATTCATTCAAGAGCGGATTACATAATATTCTAGAAAATAAAGGCATAAACTAAATCTGGATAAGTAGGTCATGAAATACAAGAAATCTCAAACCACAAAGAAGTCCCAGCCCACATATTTTTATTTTAAGAGCAAAATTTCCGAAAAGATAATTTATCTGGTTGAATGAGGCTTGAAGAGCTTATTCTCCGGAAATGGCCCCTCATACATCATTAAGCCACTCTTCTATCTCCCGAGGGAGAAGGAAGGAGGGCTCATTGGCGTCCTCATTTTAAGGGGGTGTGACTTCTATCGGAACCTCTTGTAAGTTGTCAAGAGGAAGTTCCGCGGGGATTTCATCCCACCCGGTGGGGTTGATGACTTAAGAGTGCCAAGCTCCAATCTTCTTGGGCAAAGATTGTTTCCATAGGAGGCATTGCAAGAATATTCGACCTTTGGTGCAAAAGGTTGATTTCTTGGAATCTATTTTCTAGCCCCACCGTTAGATAGTTGATACGGTCGATAAGGACTTCTTCTATGGATGTCATTTTGTCGAGAGCTTCTCTTAGTGCCATCACATAGTGCACAAGGGTTACTTCGATTGAAGGCCTTCATTCCCAACGACTGTTCCTTGAATGTGCTGATGAGGTTCCGCTATTCTGGCTTGACATTCTAAGAAAACAAACCGAAAAATTTCAAATCAATGAAACAGTACTCCGGCCACGGCAGCACGGCCCCGTGGCCACCTCTCTGCAGGTTTTTGAAACAAGGAATCTTGGAGCTTTAAATTATTTTTCTAACTTTTGAAGCATTTCTAAGCAGAAATAACTAAAAACAAGGTTGTAAAACTTATTTTTGACAAGATTCCTTGAATAAAAACCTAACAAATGTCACAATAAAGCTTGAAAACATGGAGACTTCAAGTTTTAATGGAGGTTGTGAGGAGAAAATGAAGAAGAAAGCAATAGACAAAAGTAGAAAAGAAAAGATGGTTGTTGAGAACCTTCTTTAGAATATACCTTATAGGGTATATGTGAAGATCCCACCAGATCTTTGTCTTTGGAATGGGTCCAAGAGTGCAGGAATCTTGTTGCATTTATAAAAAACGACAGCGTGCTGGACACGGCCGCGTGTCGGCTGAACACGGCCCCGTGTGCAGATAGGATTCTGATACTTTTTGTCCGTATTCTGACCAAAAGTCAAACGAGAATCTTCAGGTGGACACGGGGGTGTGTTGACCTGGACACGGCCCCATGGCTAGAGGTTTTTATGAAGTTATATCTTATTTTAAGGAATTAATCCGGATCGGGTGGTTCCTTACTGGATGGAACAACACTGAAGTGCCTGAGATACCTAAGTTTCCCTAAGTTTAGACAAGAACGCAAGAGGTTATCGGAAAGGGTAATCCCTAAGCTAAATACCGGTGGGCAAGACCAACCTTTATTTTCCTTATCCGGGCTCTCGTTAAAGAACGTGTATGTCGAATCGCTCAGGTCTATGTATGCATCGGCAGAAACCGATGGGGAGTCCTTCACGGCACAATCGACACAGGGACGACACTCAAGTCCTCACAAGAGTTAGAGGTGATTTCGGGAGCAACAATGTTGTTAATATCCGAATGCGACCTCAATAATTCTCCTTGATCGTCGTCTTGAGATGAATTAGTTATTTCCATCTCAAGTTCTTTTATCAGTTGGAGAATTAGTTCTTCCATTTGAAATAATTCTTCGAGAATCATCTCATCTAGAAGGATGGTTGAGAGCATTCGAGGGAGAGATAGGGATTGTTTTTACTTTTGCCCATCTTAAGGCTACAGGAAAACAATGGGTCTATATAGTGGGGAATGTAATTTAAAAAATAACAATTAAAATTTTCATGAGATCCGCCACATATTTGACACCACGTACCATAAGAGGAGTGAAAGTAAAAATGATCAGTATCGCTCATGTTTATGCCAGAGATTACCAACCGTCGGGATCTTATGGTTCTGTTTTTTAGTAACTGATGCTTGGGTACGGGGCGTGTTTAGTGGGCACGGCCCCGTGTTCAGCTACTGTCTGACTTAAAACAGGATTGTCAGTACCAAAGATTGGACACGGGGGTGTGTTCAGCGGGCACGACCCTGTACTGCAGTCTGCAGAAGCTGAAAAATTTAGAAAAATCCTAAAAAAAACAGAAAAATAATAAAAACGATTAGGCTGTTGATTCCTAACTTTCTTAAAATCCTTGTGTCCCCGGCAACGGCGCCAAAAACTTGATATTTGTCGAGTGTGATATGTTTTTGTTTATATTTTAAGCCCTTTTTAACACTTTAGTCAAGTATTAAATTTATAAAACACGATATTCTACTAACACTAAACACACATATGGGCAAGTGCACCCATCGTGAGCGTAGTATAGCGTTGGTAAGATACCGAGGTCGTCCAAGGACACAAGAGCTTTTAGCACCGGTTTATCCTCAACGTCTTATCAAATCAAAAGTTTTAGAAACGGTTTTAAACATGAACAATAAAAACTAAAAATGCTGAAAAATAAAAATAAAATAAAAACAGATAGACAAGATGAATCTCTTGGATCCGACTCGCCTTTAATGTAACCTTTGATGATTTCCGCACTTTTGCACTTTTTAAGAGATTATCTTAGTTATATTAGTAGGCCCCTCTTTTGATGGTGACGTTACCCTCAACCCAGTAGTTTGAGTCAGCAAGGATACAATCCGAAAGGGTCAGAATATTGAAAGATAATTAATTAAATTATTAATGCGTAATGTGGTAGGCTTCTCTTTTGAAGGTGACGTTACCCTCGGCTAGGTGGTTTGAGTCAACAGGGATACAATCCCAAGTAGCCGGGTTAATGTATTAATAGTAGTTTACATACGAGGGGATCAAGCCATTCGCACCCCCGCCATCCAATACCAGTGGGTATGAAGGAGGTCCTAGTAAGCTTGACCCGGGTCCTTGAAAGATCTATACACTAAACAAGGCAAGAACCTTACCAAACCATTCCCCTAACCCCCGACCAGGTAGCCAACATATCTCTATATAGACCGTAGAGATATGAATGGTGAAAATCTTTTATTTTATATAGACAGTAAAATAATGCCAAGACACCACGGACAAATGATAAGGAAGTTTCACCTTCAACAAAAGAAACTAGTTATTAAAGTCATTAATACAAAACCAAATAAAAAGTGTGAAAAGATTAAAAATCAAAAGTATTACATTAAATGCTTGTCTTAACCAAGTGATGTAAGAGACTTAGGCAAACATGGCCTTTGATTGTCAAGAACTCTTACTATCAATCTTGGATCCCGAGACTACTACACACTCTCTAAGGTGGATGATGGATGATGGTGGTGGATGTGGGTGTTGTAGTGGTGGTGAAGTGGGAGAGAGGTGGTTTGCCAATGGATGCCTTTGAAGTGAACCAAGCACCCCTATTTATAGCCTGCACAGAAGCCCGGACATGGTCCCGTATCCATTGGGCACGGCCCTGTGTCCATCCTTTTTCTCTTTCTTCATTAATTGCAATTGTCTGCATTAGGTCCACAAACCCCCGTGTTCGCTGGGCCCGGCCCCGTGTGCAGAAACGTGTCTGTACTATCAAGATTTGCTGGATTATGCAAATCTTAGCGTTGACCATGGCCCGTGTTGAGTTGGGCACACCCCCGTGTTGGGAATAGAAGCTTCAATAGCTTCGTCTTTTCTGCAGGCATCTGGCCACACCCCAGTGTCAGCTGGGCACGGGGCCATGGTCAGCCTTCTATTTCTTTGTTTTTGCTTGGGAAGATGCTGTCGAGGGGTTGGGCATGCCATGTTTATTCCTTTTCTTTGTATTCTTGTTAGATTTTGCTGCATATTTGTTCCTTTTGTTCAATTAAGCTCATTTGGTCCTGAAAATACAAAAGGAAGACAAAAGCACACTTTTTCCAACATAAGTACTAAAAAAGGGTTAGTTTTATGCCTTATTTGATGTAATTTATATGTTGCATTTTACATACATCAACGTATATGCACACACATAACTACAATGCAAAACAATCCTAATAGAAGGTGATTCGGAACTAATGACACCCTAGGATTATGGGTTGTCGCATCATCCCTAAATTGAAAGAAATTTCATCACAAAATTTGATGAGCGGCAACAGAGGAATGGAATGGTAGTTCAAGATGATTGTGGATTTTCCTCGGGTGCCACATCATCCCCAACTTGAAAGGGAATTTCGTCCCGAAATTCACCAGTTGCATCAGGATTTGATTCAGCAGTTTTGAACAGTTGAGGATACTTGAGCTTCATTTAATCTTCGCATTCCCACATGAACTCCGGTCCACGTCTTGAGTTCCAACGAACTCTCACGATTGAGATTTGACTGTGTTTACGAACTTTAACTTCCCGATCCATGATTTCGAAAGGTTCTTCGACAAACTGCAACTTGTCGTCGACCTTTAGTTCTTGCAATGGCACCACAAGTGTTTCATTCGACAAACACTTCTTTAGGTTGAGACATGAAAGACATCGTGAACGTTACCTAACTCATCAGGTAACTCCAGCTTGTAAGCCACTTTGCCGATTCGCTCCAGAATCTTGAATGGCCCCACATAATGTGGATTGAGTTTGCCACGCTTCCCAAAGTGCACCACACCCTTCCGGGGTGAGACTTTTAACATGACACGATCTCCTACCGCGAATTCCAAGGGTTTCCTACGCTTATCAGCGTAGCTTTTCTGACGGTCACGCGCGGCTGCCATGCGATTTCTGATCTGGACAATCTTTTCATAGGTTTCAAGTACAAGTCCTGGACCTGTGATCTGGCTGTCACCCACCTCTGCCCAACAAAGAGGAGATCGGCATTTTCGTTCATACAAAGCCTCGAACGGAGCTGCCTGGATACTGGAATGGTAACTGTTGTTGTATGAGAATTCTACCAAAGGCAGGTGCTTTTCCCAACCCTTACCAAAGTCGATCACACATGCTCGCAGCATGTTTTCCAATGTCTGGATGGTTCGTTCGCTTTGACCATCCGTTTGAGGGTGATCAGCGGTGCTCATGTCTAAGTGTGAGCCGAATGATTTGTGCATCACTTGCCACAAATTGGATGTGAAACACAGATTACAATCAGAGATGATAGAGGTTGGCACCCCGTGCCTAGAAACTACCTCTTTCAAATATATTCCCGCAAGCTGTGAGAACTTGTCAGTTTCCTTGATCGCTAGGAAGTGCGCAGATTTCGTGAGGCGGTCAACGATCACCCAGATGGTATCATTTCCGTTTTGTGTTTTTGGCAGCCCGGTGACAAAGTCCATATCAATCTATTCCCATTTCCACATGGGTATTTCTGGTTGCTGAAGCAATCTAGACGGTTTCTGATATTCCACCTTGACTTTCGCACAAGTCAAGCACTTGCTCACATACACCGCTATGTGGGCTTTCATCTTCGGGCACCAATATAAGACTTTTAGATCGTGATACATCTTATCAGAACCCGGGTGAACAGAGTAGCGAGACTTGTGTGCTTCGTCCATCACAAGTTCTCTAAGATTTCCATACAAAGGGACCCATATTCGCTCCATGAAGTAGCGAATACCGTCGGATTTTTCTACAAGTTATTTCTCCAAGCCTCGCATGGCTTCAGCTTTGAGGTTCTTGTCCTTCAACGCTTCAGCTTGGGCAGAACGGATCTGGTCTGGTCTGGTAGATTAGAATGGATGGTGAGCTGCAAAGCGTGGACACGTTTGGGTTTCATTTCTTTTCGACTAAGGGCGTCAGCTACAACGTTAGCTTTGCCTGGATGATACTTGATTGCACAATCGTAGTCGTTTAAGAGTTCCACCCAGCGACGCTGTCGTATATTCAACTCCTTCTGATCAAAGATGTGCTGAAGGCTCTTGTGGTCGGTATAGATATTTCATTTAGTACCGTACAAGTAATGCCTCCAGATTATTAACGCAAAGACCATGGCCCCCAACTCCAAGTCGTGAGTCATGTAGTTCTTCTCATGAATCTTCAACTGTCGAGAAGCGTAAGCTATCACCTTCTCGCGTTGCATTAACACGCAACTGAGACCCTGAATATAAGCATCGCAGTACACCACGAAATCTTCGGTACCCTCCGGTAAGGACATGATTAGTGCACTGCAGAGCTTTTGTTTTAAATGTTGGAAAGCATCCTCCTACTTCGATCCCCAAGAATATACAACGCCTTTTTGTGTTAATGAGGTGAGAGGTTGAGCGATCTTTGAGAAGTCTTTAATGAATCTGCGATAGTATCCAGCGAGACCAAGAAATTGTCGCACCTCCGAAGGGTTCTTTGGTGCCGCCCAATTTCTGATAGCATCAATCTAAGAATAGATTAGAATGTCATCAATAAACACAATGACAAAATCGTCGAGGTATGTTTGCACACACGGTTCATGAGGTCCATGAAAACCGCTGGTGCGTTAGTTAACCTGAATGGCATAACCAGAAACTTGTAGTGGCCATAACGCATTCAAAAAGCTGTTTTAGGAACATCCTCCTCTCGGACTCTCATCTGATGATAGCCCAATCTTAAGTCGATCTTCGAATAGAAACTTGACCCTGACAACTGGTCAAATAGATCATCGATACGTGGTAAGGGATAACGGTTCTTGACTGTCACCTTGTTGAGTTCGCGGTAGTCGATACACATACGAAAGGACCCGTCTTTCTTCTTCACGAATAGGACTAGGGCTCCCCAATGTGAAGAACTAGGTCGGATAAAGCCCCTATCCAACTGTTCTTGAAGCTGGTTAGACAGTTCTTGCAACTCCCCTGGTGCAAGTCGATAAGGAGCATGAGCGATCGGGGCTGCCCCTGGTGTAAGATCAATCTGGAATTCCACCTGACGATGTGGAGGTAAACCTGGAAGTTCTTCAGGAAACACATCAGGAAATTCGTGAAAAACTGGTAAATCTTCGATCCTCCTTTCCTAAGGCTGAGAGTTAGTGACAAGTGCTAGAATAGCAGGATAGCCCTTCCGTAAACACTTTTGGCTTTCATATCCGAAATGATGCCAACCATTGCACCACTTCAATGACCTTGAACAGACAGTGATTCCCCACTAGGGAGGGGTATACGTACGATTTTCTCATTACAAAGTATGTCAGCACGGTGCTTGGACAACCAGTCCATACCAACCACTACGTCAAAACTACCGAGAGTAACAGGAAGAAGGTCAATGTCGAGCACTTGACCCACAAGATCGAGTTTGCACCCTAAAAGAACGTGTGAGGCTTCAATTGACTTGCCATCAGCCAATTCTACTACATGTTTGGTTTCAAGAGGTGTTGGAGTTAACCCTAATCGTTGACTGAACTCCAAGGATACATAACTCCAATCGGCACCAGAGTCAAATAACACAGAAGCAAAGAGGTTGTTCACAGAAAACGTACCAGTCACGACGTTACCATCGTTCCTAGCATCACCAGCGCCAATTGTAAATACTCTGCCGCGAACACCATTGCCACCATTGTTGCCGTCATTGTCGTTCCCAGTATTGTTATTATTGTTTCCCACATTGTAGTTGTTCTGACGGTTGTTGTTGTTATTGGCATTCTGATTCAACTGAGGACAATCCCGTTTAATGTGACCCTCATCCCCACACTGGAAACATCCTTTCCTATTGCCTTGGTTCTGATGGGGCTGCTGCCTTTGCTGTTGTTGCGGCTGCTGTTGTTGCTGCTGATTCTGTTGTTACTGTTGCTTTGGAAATGGAGCTCTGCAGCCTTTTGCCATATGGCCCACCTTATCACACCTATGGCAGGCTCGGACACATGGTCCACGATGATGATAGTTGCACTTGTTGCACTTTGGCTGCCTCCCCACATTGGAGCCTTGGTTCAGATTGCTACTCTGACCCTGGTTAACAGAGGATGTGTGACAACTCGTATTTCCAAACCGATCTTTGTACTTTGATGTAACGTATGTGTACGATATGTGACCTTTATGAAAGTGAATATTTATGTGAATGTTATGTTATTACGTGCTTGTGAATGTATGTATGATAAGCGCACAACACACACTCGACCGCACAAGCCATTCGGGCTACACAACTTGTACTCGGACCCTTAGGGCAGCCCAAGTGTGGGTTCGGCCCATCCCCCTTAGTCGAATAACACATGGGGCGCTAGCACCCATCTCACACTTTACCAAAAACAAACAAACCTACAAACCTAGTGCTCTCTCTCCCTCTCGTTTTTCTTGGAACCCGACGGCTGCTCTATCCTCATTCGAAGTCAGATTTTCACTGGTTTAAATCATGCAGTGTTCGGTTAGTGGTTCTTATCTGTGGCATCTATAATTGTATGATAATGTTTAGTTGTGAATATTAAGTGGTATGTAAATTCATGTTTGGATAATATTAGCATGTGCTGCCAAATAACTAAGCATCATATGGTCGGCCACTATGCTTTAAGTTGCATGAGATTGCTTAGGGTATACTTGTATAGTGGCGGTCACTAGTGGCTTTGGTACATGTGCATTGTCAGGAAATAAACGATTAAACATATGTGTGGTATGTAAATCATATTCGGTTGAATATTGGATTGTATCGATAATCGATAAATGAATAGGTTATTAGATGAATATCTCACAAGAATATAATTTTCAAACCACTTTATAATCGGTCCAATGGTAACCTTAATACTTTAACAGTGGTCGGCCATGTATTTTTATTTTTGGTGTCTTGATAAGAGCAATGATGCCCTGAATGTTATTTTATTAATAGCGGCTGTGATTTCATGAGATAATGATTCTTGATAACATGAATCGATAAACTTGACTACATGATGTAATGATTGCATTCGGTGTACGATGACTATGATCATTAGGGTTTATTATTGTTAAGTGTTGTGATGTATGTAACACCGTTAAATAATTAACTCAGTTAGTATATATATAGGTCTTGTAATTGTTATATGTATTTTAAATGGAATAGATCTAAGTGCATATATGATAATTATATTATTTGTGTGTTGAATGATTTATTGTTGACTTTAATGGATGGATGATCACGTGCATAAATATGATCCATATGTGATTATGGTTGAATTTTATTGGACCGATTAAGTATCATATTCACACTTTGATTTTGGTTATAGTCATTTAATATTGATAGGATTCATATATTTGGAAACCATAGAAAGATTGTAACTAAATCGTAATATTATGGAATAGATGTAACTGATTGCTTGATTCACGAAAGTTTGTTAACCGGTCGCACAAGGCCCCTAGTCGCATAAGGGGTCCTTTCGCACAAGTCTGGACAGTCGTACAAGACACATCCAGTCGCACAAGGCCTGTTGGATCGCACATGCTGCATATGTTTAACGGTTGGGCCTCCAAGCCCAAAATGAGTCGCACAAGACACATGAACCGTACAAGATAGTTTGTTGTTTGTTGTGAATGGGCCGCACAAGATGGTTATCTGTTTTTAATTGTTGAGCCGTGGTTATGATTATAGTGTGGTTTGGGCTTCTTGACTTTGGGCCGGGTAGAAATGGAATCCAACGGATGACTCGCACAAGGTAGCGAAGCTTGTGCGAGCCCAATCTTGATTACACTATTAATTATTGAACGTGTTGATGTATGTTGCCATGATCCGTATGTGCTTCCTATGTGCTATCTATGTGATGCTTGTACGCACTACTTGAAACCGAAACCTGACTTGTATTGGTAACCATGTTAGGACGTGGTTGACCACTAGCATTTTGACGTGACCTTTCTGTGTAATCTGCCGAGCAAACCAAGGTGAGTTCACACTTCGTTACAAAGCATGGGATTCCCAGGGGTTGGGAATGGGTTAAGGAATAGGGATTCCTCGTCCTGTTGAGACGTAATCAGGAACATAGATTCCTCGTCCTGTTGAGACGTAATCAGGAACATAGATTCCTCGTCCAGTATGAGACGGATTTAACTATACCAGACTAGAACTCTATCAACGAAGTCCCTCCTTTTGTATCGACTTAATCGCCGAGGCCAATGGCGAACGGGTCATTAGTTAAATAGCGCTATTAGGTTTAACAAACCTCACACCGTGCCGCAGAGGACGGGCGTGGACTAATGGACTATGGCACGTCAGTGATGATAGACACAGACGTTAGGGCACTTAAACATGACGAACGTTAGTAGTCGATATGGTAACGAGTCTGGTGAATTAAACATGGGTAGCCCCCACGGCCATAGAGCCGGGCTGGAATAGCCAACGTAAGAACGGGTAACTAATAAACGTTTTTCGAACTATGGGGTAACCCCCACGGCTGGATAGCTGGTAAAGAGCAAACTGTGTTTTCGGAATAACTATAAACTGGACAACCAAACGTGAACTCACTCAACTTGTTGTTGACTCGTTACTACATGCTTTGCAGGTCATTAGGTTCTTAGCTGGAGCTTGCACAAGGAAGAGTCGTTGTGGGACATGGACAGCTGTGTGCCATGTTAAACATTTGGATATTTGAACTTTGGATTTGGTTTTAAACATTATGCTTCCGCTCATAACTTAAACTATGTTTGTTTTGGACACTAATCGTGTTGGTTGGACTTTTAAAATTAATTATTTACTTGTTCGATATGATTAGTGGTTTGATCCTGGTCAGTCACGCCTCCAAGCGGTGATACTCTGCATGTGGATTTTGGGGGTGTGACAGATTGGTATCAGAGCCATTGGTTATAGTGAACTTGGTTTTAAGATGGGAAAAACGTTTTTATTAAAACCAGACTATAACCTGTACAGTGCTCTACGATCCACAACGACGCTTCACTCCACGTGCAAGGCTCGACATTCTAGGTGATATGGTTTATGTTTGTATTGCCTACTTGCTAGATTGCATAGAACTTTGCTCATGGTATGCTTAGATAAACGTAGCAACTATAGTTTGAAAACACATTTGTGCTTGCTCCCTACTGTCACTACACACTTACACACATTCGCGACACCTTTCCTATTTGTGTTTCCTTCGATGAGAGATCATGAGGGAACGTGTGAACCTAACTCAAGCCAGCTGACGGCTCTTATCAACGAACAAATTACGGCCGCACTCGCAGCCGCCCAGGCAGGAGGTATAACCTGCTATTCCGAACCTAACCTAGGATGATAGATCCTACTCTCATGATCCAACTCTCGCGCTTAACCCTGTCTTTCTTCCTCGCGTAACAAGGTCAGAACGCTCAGCCGCCTGTAGGCACATTCCAGACGTTCATGGACTGTCGTCCTAGTACTTTCAGTGCAACTAAAGGAGCTGTTAGACTCCTCCATTGGTTTAAAAAGCTCGAGACTGTCTTAGAGACGTGTGAATGCCCTGAGACGCATAAGGTGAAGTACGCCACTGTTACTCTCGAAGGCACTGCGCTAACTTGGTGGAACGCGCAAGTTCAGATGCTGGGGCTGGCGGCTGCTAATGCCACCCCATAGAAGGATTTTGAGGAACTGATCAAACGTGAATACTGTAGTCGTGATGACATCCACAAACTAGATATGGAGTTCTTTAACCTGAAGATGACGGGGTCAGAGATAGAAGTGCACACGAAACGATCCAACGAACTGGCAGTGTATGTCCAACTATGGTGGATCCTCCCATCAAGCGCATTGAGCTGTACCTCAAAGGCTTAGTACCAGAGATTCAAAGCCATGTAATTGCTGCTAACCTTGCTACCATCCAGGATGTTACTCGTCCTGCTCATCGTCTCACAGACCAGGCAGTGGAACAGAACAAGCTGCCTAAGTGTATTGGTGCTACTACTACTACTATTTCTGCTACTCCCAGTGACAACAAACGAAAGTGGGATGGAACCTCCAGCAAGGATTCGACTTCAGTTCAGTCCCAGGCACAGCAGCGAAAGATCGATGACTACCAGAGTCCTGGTCAGCAATCTTCTGGTAGTCATGGGCAGGGTGGATACCTAGGAAGTCACCCAAAGTGCAATTGATGCAACAGACACCACAGTGGTCAGTGCAACAGGGGTCGTTGCCAGAGGTGTCTCAAGATGGGTCATGAAGCTAAGGAATTGCAGGAGCTCGCGACATGGGAATCAGAACCAACAACAACAATAATCAGGGCAACGGGAATAACAACGGGGGTAATAACGACGGCAATGGTGCCAGGGGTCGAGTGTTCGTGATTGGTAAGGGTGATGCTTGGAATGACCCCAACGTTGTGATGGTTTTGACATCGTCATTAGGATGGATTGGTTATCCCAACAACAAGCAGAGATGCTACGCAAAGAGAAGATTGTCCGTATTCCCCGTTCTGGCAGAGAACCTCTCGAAGTTCAAGGCGACAAGAGTGGCACTGTAGTGGGCATCATCTCTTTCCTTAAGGCCCATAAGTGACTACGAAAAGGCCATACCGCTATTTTAGCGCTTGTTACTGACGCATCATCGAAATAGAAGAAGTTAGAAGATATTCCAGTTATACGCGATTTTCCTCAAGTGTTTCCTGAGGAATTACCTGGGCTACCGCCTCATCGCCAGGTCGGATTTCAGATCGAGCTAGCTCCAGGAGCAGCACCTATAGCTCGAGCACCTTATCGCTTAGCTTCAACCGAACTGGAAGAACTATCTAAGCAATTACAAGAACTTTTGGAAAAGGGTTTCATACGTCCTAGCTCTTCGCCATGGGGCGCTCCAGTGCTATTTGTGAAGAAGAAAGACGGTACATTCAGAATGTGCATCGACTACCGTGAACTGAACAAGGTGACTGTGAAGAATCGCTATCCTCTTCCACGCATTGACGATCTATTCGACCAACTGCAAGGGTCGAGCTACTACTCAAAGATTGATTTGAGATCAGGATATCACCAGCTGAGAGTCCGAGAAGAGGACGTCTCCAAAACAGCCTTTAGAACCCGTTATGGACACTATGAGTTTTTGGTCATGCCTTTTGGGATGACAAACGCACCGGCGGTCTTCATGGACTTGATGAATCGAGTGTGCAAGCCTTACTTGGACAAATTCGTTATTGTCTTCATCGATGACATCCTGATCTATTCGAAGAGTCAGGAGGAACACGAGCAACATTTGCGACTTATTTTGGAACTCCTTCGAAAAGAACAGCTGTACGCCAAGTTTTCAAAATATGACTTCTGGCTTCGTGAAGTCCATTTCTTAGGCCATGTAGTGAACAAGGATGGGATTCACGTTGATCCATCCAAGGTAGAGTCAATCAAGAGCTGGCCTGCACCTCGTACGCCAACGGAAATTCGCCAATTCTTGGGATTGGCAGGTTACTACAGGAGATTTATCAAGGATTTTTCTAAGATTGCTCAGCCTCTTACTTCACTAACGCAGAAGGGCGTTGTTTATCATTGGGGAAACGCACAGGAGTCAGCGTTTCAGCACTTAAAGGATAGACTTTGCAGTGCACCTATCCTTTCCTTGCCAGAGGGCACAGATGACTTCGTGGTTTACTGCGACGCATCCATTCAGGGTCTTGGTTGCGTATTGATGCAGCGGGATAAAGTTATAGCCTACGCCTCACGCCAACTCAAAGTTCATGAAAGGAACTACACTACACACGATTTAGAGTTGGTAGCGGTTGTTTTTGCACTTAAGATATGGAGACACTACCTGTATGGTACCAAATGCACTATCTACACCGACCACAGGAGTCTCGAGCATATTTTCAAGCAGAAGGAATTGAACATGCGACAACGTCGATGGGTCGAATTACTGAACGATTACGAATGTTCTATAAAGTACCATTCGGGCAAAGCCAATGTGGTGGCCGACGCCCTCAGTCGGAAGGATACTAAACCTAGGCGTGTACGAGCGTTGCAACTCACTATTCAGTCTAGCCTTCCTTCACAGATACGAGACGCTCAGGTAGAAGCATTGAAACCAGAAAACGTCAGGGTTGAAGCCCTACGCGGCTCAAGGCAACGCTTAGAACAGAAGGAAGATGGTGCTTACTACGTCACAGGACGCATTTGGGTCCCACTTTATGGCAGCCTACGAGAGCTTGTGATGGATGAGGCACACAAGTCTCGCTACTCGGTACATCCTGGTTCGGATAAAATGCACCACGATATCAAAACTACATATTGGTGGCCTAGCATGAAGGCCCACATAGCAACATACGTTAGCAAATGCTTGACTTATGCGAGAGTCAAGGCAGAATATCAGAAACCTTCAGGACCACTCCAACAACCTGAGATACCACAATGGAAATAGGAGCAAATTTCCATGGATTTTGTTACTGGCCTACCTAGATCTCAGCGCGGAAATGATACTATTTGGGTGATCGTGGATCGACTCACAAAGTCTGCACGTTTCTTGGCTATTAAGGAAACAGACAAGTTCTCTACATTAGCAGACATCTATCTTAAAGAAGTGGTTTCAAGGCACGGGGTGCCAACTTCCATTATCTCTGATCGTGATGCACGTTTTACTTCAGAACTATGGCGATCAATGCACAAATCTTTTGGCTCTCGATTAGACATGAGCACAGCTTATCATCCTCAGACGGATGGGCAGTCTGAGCGTACTATTCAAACTGTAGAAGACATGCTTCGTGCATGTGTAATCGATTTCGGCAATGGCTGGGAAAAACATCTCCCGTTAGTGGAGTTCTCGTACAACAACAGTTACCACACCAGCATTAAAGCCGCTCCATTTGAGGCATTGTACGGGCGTAAATGCCGGTCACCTCTTTGTTGGGCAGAGGTGGGGGATAGTCAGATTACTGGTCCAGAACATGTGGTTGACACAACAGAGAAAATTGCTCAGATACGACAACGAATGGCGGCGGCTCGTGACCGTCAGAAAGTCTACGCCGATAAGGGCAGAAAACCACTAGAGCTCCAGGTTGGGGAGCGTGTACTACTCAAGGTTTCACCCTGGAAGGGTGTGGTTCGTTTTGGCAAACGGGGCAAACTTAACCCACGATACGTTGGACCTTTCGAAGTCATTGAGAAAATAGGCAAGGTGGCCTACAGACTGAACTTACCAGCAGAACTCAGTGCAGTTCACGACGTTTTCCATGTGCCAAATCTGAAGAAGTGTCTGTCAGATGAGACCCACGTAGTTCCTTTGAAGGAGCTCACGATCGATGAGCAGTTACGATTCGTCGAGGAACCTGTTGAAATCACGGACCGGGATGTTAAGGTCCTCAAGCGTACTAGAATACCTCTCGTTCGAGTTCGTTGGAACTCACGTCGCGACCCGGAGTTCACCTGGGAACGCGAAGATCAGATGAAACAAAAGTATCCCCAACTGTTCGCAACCGGTACAACTACCACTGAGGCTGAAGCTACGGAATTTCGGGACGAAATTCCAGATCAACGAGGGGAGGATGTGACACCCCAGGAAAACCAGGAAAACCATGCAACTTAACTAGCTTCCTCAGTGAGTACGTGCTAAATTTCGGGACGAAATTTCTTTCAACTTGGGGATAATGTGACAACTCGTATTTCCAAACCGATCTTTGTACTTTGATGTAACGTATGTGTACGATATGTGACCTTTATGAAAGTGAATATTTATGTGAATGTTATGTTATTACGTGCTTGTGAATGTATGTATGATAAGCGCACAACACACACTCGACCGCACAAGCCATTCGGGCTACACAACTTGTACTCGGACCCTTAGGGCAGCCCAAGTGTGGGTTCGGCCCATCCCCCTTAGTCGAATAACACATGGGGCGCTAGCACCCATCTCACACTTTACCAAAAACAAACAAACCTACAAACCTAGTGCTCTCTCTCCCTCTCGTTTTTCTTGGAACCCGACGGCTGCTCTATCCTCATTCGAAGTCAGATTTTCACTGGTTTAAATCATGCAGTGTTCGGTTAGTGGTTCTTATCTGTGGCATCTATAATTGTATGATAATGTTTAGTTGTGAATATTAAGTGGTATGTAAATTCATGTTTGGATAATATTAGCATGTGCTGCCAAATAACTAAGCATCATATGGTCGGCCACTATGCTTTAAGTTGCATGAGATTGCTTAGGGTATACTTGTATAGTGGCGGTCACTAGTGGCTTTGGTACATGTGCATTGTCAGGAAATAAACGATTAAACATATGTGTGGTATGTAAATCATATTCGGTTGAATATTGGATTGTATCGATAATCGATAAATGAATAGGTTATTAGATGAATATCTCACAAGAATATAATTTTCAAACCACTTTATAATCGGTCCAATGGTAACCTTAATACTTTAACAGTGGTCGGCCATGTATTTTTATTTTTGGTGTCTTGATAAGAGCAATGATGCCCTGAATGTTATTTTATTAATAGCGGCTGTGATTTCATGAGATAATGATTCTTGATAACATGAATCGATAAACTTGACTACATGATGTAATGATTGCATTCGGTGTACGATGACTATGATCATTAGGGTTTATTATTGTTAAGTGTTGTGATGTATGTAACACCGTTAAATAATTAACTCAGTTAGTATATATATAGGTCTTGTAATTGTTATATGTATTTTAAATGGAATAGATCTAAGTGCATATATGATAATTATATTATTTGTGTGTTGAATGATTTATTGTTGACTTTAATGGATGGATGATCACGTGCATAAATATGATCCATATGTGATTATGGTTGAATTTTATTGGACCGATTAAGTATCATATTCACACTTTGATTTTGGTTATAGTCATTTAATATTGATAGGATTCATATATTTGGAAACCATAGAAAGATTGTAACTAAATCGTAATATTATGGAATAGATGTAACTGATTGCTTGATTCACGAAAGTTTGTTAACCGGTCGCACAAGGCCCCTAGTCGCATAAGGGGTCCTTTCGCACAAGTCTGGACAGTCGTACAAGACACATCCAGTCGCACAAGGCCTGTTGGATCGCACATGCTGCATATGTTTAACGGTTGGGCCTCCAAGCCCAAAATGAGTCGCACAAGACACATGAACCGTACAAGATAGTTTGTTGTTTGTTGTGAATGGGCCGCACAAGATGGTTATCTGTTTTTAATTGTTGAGCCGTGGTTATGATTATAGTGTGGTTTGGGCTTCTTGACTTTGGGCCGGGTAGAAATGGAATCCAACGGATGACTCGCACAAGGTAGCGAAGCTTGTGCGAGCCCAATCTTGATTACACTATTAATTATTGAACGTGTTGATGTATGTTGCCATGATCCGTATGTGCTTCCTATGTGCTATCTATGTGATGCTTGTACGCACTACTTGAAACCGAAACCTGACTTGTATTGGTAACCATGTTAGGACGTGGTTGACCACTAGCATTTTGACGTGACCTTTCTGTGTAATCTGCCGAGCAAACCAAGGTGAGTTCACACTTCGTTACAAAGCATGGGATTCCCAGGGGTTGGGAATGGGTTAAGGAATAGGGATTCCTCGTCCTGTTGAGACGTAATCAGGAACATAGATTCCTCGTCCTGTTGAGACGTAATCAGGAACATAGATTCCTCGTCCAGTATGAGACGGATTTAACTATACCAGACTAGAACTCTATCAACGAAGTCCCTCCTTTTGTATCGACTTAATCGCCGAGGCCAATGGCGAACGGGTCATTAGTTAAATAGCGCTATTAGGTTTAACAAACCTCACACCGTGCCGCAGAGGACGGGCGTGGACTAATGGACTATGGCACGTCAGTGATGATAGACACAGACGTTAGGGCACTTAAACATGACGAACGTTAGTAGTCGATATGGTAACGAGTCTGGTGAATTAAACATGGGGTAGCCCCCACGGCCATAGAGCCGGGCTGGAATAGCCAACGTAAGAACGGGTAACTAATAAACGTTTTTCGAACTATGGGGTAACCCCCACGGCTGGATAGCTGGTAAAGAGCAAACTGTGTTTTCGGAATAACTATAAACTGGACAACCAAACGTGAACTCACTCAACTTGTTGTTGACTCGTTACTACATGCTTTGCAGGTCATTAGGTTCTTAGCTGGAGCTTGCACAAGGAAGAGTCGTTGTGGGACATGGACAGCTGTGTGCCATGTTAAACATTTGGATATTTGAACTTTGGATTTGGTTTTAAACATTATGCTTCCGCTCATAACTTAAACTATGTTTGTTTTGGACACTAATCGTGTTGGTTGGACTTTTAAAATTAATTATTTACTTGTTCGATATGATTAGTGGTTTGATCCTGGTCAGTCACGCCTCCAAGCGGTGATACTCTGCATGTGGATTTTGGGGGTGTGACAGGATGACTGGCTGAAACTACGATTGTTGTTGTTGTCTGGCTTCTTCTGCGACTGGTTCGAGTTGGACACCTTGTCCGTATCATTCCACTTATGCTTGTTATCACTAGCAGGAGTAGCAGTAGCAGTAGCAGAAGTAGTAACACGCGGAGGTAGCGAACCACGCTCAACCTCTTGGTCTATAATCTTGTGTGCTAAACGGATGATTCGGGGCAGGTTGTCAAGGTTCACAGCAGTGACTAATCCGTTGACTTGCGGCGCTAAGCCGTTGATGTATAGTTCAATTCTTCGATGTGGTGGTCACGATAAGTTAGGACACATGTTCGCCAGTTCATGAGATTATTTCGTGTAAGCCTCGATCTCAGACCCCACCATCTTCAAATTGTAGTACTCGTTCTCTAGTTTCTGAATCTCGTCACGAGGACAGTACTCCTCTCGCATCAACTCTTTGAAATCATCCCAAGTAGTTGCATTTGCCATCTCGATGCCCAACATCTAAACCTGGGCATTCTACCAAGTTAAGGCACCATCCTTCAGTGAGCCTGTAGCATACTTCACCCGGTCCCCCACGGGACAGTTACACATAGCGAAAACTAACTCGGCTTTCTCAAACCAACAAAGTAGCCCCACTGCTTCTTCGGTTCCACTAAAAGTCTCTGGCTTACAATCCATGAATGTCTTAAAAGTGCAAGCAGGTGGGTTATTCTGGTTCTGATATGCACGTTGACCTAGAGATAAGAGAAAATACAACACACGAGTGAGAGTCGAGTACACGATACATGAATAAAGAGCGTTTAGTACATATCGTACCAGCCTGCTGAGCCGCTAGGGCTTCAGCCACTCGAGTGTTGATCAAGTCGGTTAGTTCTGCCTGGGACATGACAACGTTGCCACGTCCACCACCGCGACCACCACCACGTCCACCGTTACGTCCACCACGTCCACTCATGATTCTATATAAGAAAGTGGAAAAGTTTAAGGTTCGGGTTCGAGTAGGAGTCAAACATCACTATGACTTCCATAGATTACTGAGTCCTACCATTACGTTAGGTAATTGAACAGAACCCCTTTCACACTCGTTAAGCCTCACTGGGACTCACATGCACCCCATATTATTATTATGTGTGCACCCATAATGATAATGCGATTTGCATGCTTATCCCAGCTCCTCTTAACTCATGCTAAAAGGTTCCTCATATTCGAGTAGTAAGACAAAGGACACCACAAAACATGGATCACGAAGGTCTAGAGGAAATGTCACATATCAATCACATATACAGGCAAAGAACACACAAATTTATACTATAGTGCCAAGTGTGCAATCATATGCCATGTCATACGTATGGGTACACTAGATATGCAATGCAATAAGTAAACAGGAGACGAACCTTACAATATGGAGCTGAGTGTCATGGTCGATTTCAACACAGTTCGGTTATAGTCTGGTTTTATGAAAACGTTTTAAAACCTAGTTCACTATAACCAGTGGCTCTGATACCAAACTGCCACACCCCCAAAATCCACAAGCGGAGTATCACCGCAGGGAGCATGACTGACCAGGATCAAGCCACCAATCATATTGAACAATATAAGTAAGTAAATAAAACCCAACACAAACAGTATAATTGGTGTCAAACAATTTAGCAAAGTCTAAGTTAACAGCGGAAGCATTAAGTTCAAAACCAAAATATAAGTTTAAAGTTTCATAAAGTTTCTCATGAACACACAGCGGTTCATGTCCCACAACAACTCCTTCTCCAATGCAAGCTACAGCAAATAACCTAACGACCTGCAAAGCATGTAGTAACGTATCAACAAAAATGTTGGCGAGTTCACAGTTGGTTGTCTGTTTTAATGTTGTTCCGAAAAACCATAAGTTGTTAAGTTGTTTCGAAAACCAAAAGTTATCCAGTTCCATGTTCCCATAACCATATACCATGGGGGCTACCCCATGTTGTAAACCACTAGACCCGTTACCATATCGACTACTGACTTAAGTCATGTTTGAGTGCCCTGCGTCAATGTCTATCATCATTGAGTAACTGCCCAAGTACATTAGTCCACTCCCCTCCTCTGCGGCACAGTGTTAGGCTTGTCAGACCTAATAGCGCTATTTAACTAATGACTCGTTCGCCAATGGCCTGACGAATAAGTCGATATAAAAATGAGGGACTTCATGATAGAGTTGTTGTCTTGTAAGTTTAAGGTTGTTGTCCTACCCAAGGAGGACGGAGGTACGTATTCTACCTAAGGAGAATACGCAGATAATATCCCACCTAGGGGGGATAGTTGTGATTTAACCCATTCCCAAACCACCGGGAATCCCATGCTTTGACGAAAGTGTGAACTCACCTTTGATTGCTCGGTTGGTCTCTAAAAATGGTTAACAGTCAAGGTCAGTCAATCACGTCCTAGTATGATTACCATTCAGTTCATTAGTGTCTTCCAATAAGGCATGCAGCTCCTATACACATCTACCATATAACATGCACTCACTTTGACAGTTCACACACATATACATATTCCCCCTTTGACTACTCATGAACAAGCGCACAATACTTCACATAACACTTTCATTGTTAGTTAACAAGTTGGATCATTATCAGATAGCATAACGGATATCTAGACACACAAATCACAACTTATATTGTTTCAGCTTTAACATCCAAAACTGGGCTGTTTTCGGCTATTTTTCTAAAATAGTTATCTTGTTCCAAAAACTCTCAAACATTTAAAGAATGTTCTAAACGGTCCATGTCACATTGTGTAAAACTCTCGGGACCCAATTCATTACCAATTATTTTATAAAAATCATTTACCGTGCTGCAGTCAGGTTCGTCACTTTCTGACTGCGGTCCACGGAAAAATTCATTTAAAATTCATCGCAAGTCCGATTGATGAAATCACAGTTGGAGAATTATGATGAAACCCGTGGCCATCTACTGTATGAATTTCATGACCTAACTCTATCCAGGTTTCAAGTTATTACGAAAAACATAACACACATTTTCTGTAGAAAAAACACAGCTTTTGTTGCTGTACAAAACAGACCTTTAAAAATAGCAAACCACCTCAAAAAAATATGATTCCAGCGCCATTTGAAGAGTTTTTCAAAAACGTATAATTTAGACTTTAGAAAATAAATTTCTCGATTTATGACGGTCCATTTACAGCCAACTGAATTTGGCTGTTTTCATCAATCAGGATTCTGTTTTACAATCAAACGACACCAAAACGTGTGTAAACGATCCCGACCCTTCCTACTAACAACTAACAGCAGGTTAATGATCGATTATCACCTAATCATATCAAGAATCACAAAATCCTAGATATAAAACATTATGATTTTCACAAAAACGCAACAAATGATCATTTATGCACACATATCATCAATTAATTCAACAAATCACATACTCAACCAAAATTAACCATGAAACAACAAAACCCTAGCATAACAACTAAAAATCACAGCCATGTTTCCACAAAATCACACCATGAATCGCAATCCAAATCAAGAATACTAACCTTGGAGCAAGAGAAAGGATAACGAGGAAGAAAGAAGAGAACAAGAAGCTGAACCGGCCTTAGCAACAATATTACGTGACTCGATGAATGCTTGTTTGTTATGTTTACACATAGATTGCTGTCTACCTGCCTTAGCAACGATATTACTATAGCTTGGACTCAGCACCTGTTCACTCAGGGGATGTCAAGGACCATTAATCACATGATTCGCAATGGTGAATATGTGTTACGAACTGCCTTGCGCAGTCAACCCATAGTCATTGGTATTGATAGGATCATGTCGATAACTTACGTGCTTCACATCACACATTGTATGTGCTGGTTATGCCTAAACGATTTCGAACTCTATTATAGCTATTAAACTTGTAAGCTCACCTTTACACTATGTGTATTGACTTTTACTTTAACGTATGTGGCAGGTGTATAAGATGTTAAAATGATTGGCTTGCTGAGAAATCGAGGCTAGGAAGGCTAGGAAAGAGTCTTTAAACAAATAAACAAATTGTCTATTTTGAAATCTGAGTTGTCGGATCAGTGCTTGTTTGTGAGAAAATTATTTGTAATAACTGTTTTATTTGGATATATTATGGTATGGGACATGACGTTTTAAGTATCTGGTAATTAATAGTTGTTATGGATACTCATGGACAATTTGTTTCGCTCAGTGTCGCGCCCTGATGATTCTGCCATCGGTTGGGGTGTGACAGATTGGTATCAGAGCCATAACTATAGGGAATTAGGCAAGACTCGACCTAGTCCGGGTCGATGTCTTAGAAATGACCTAGTCTATAGTTAAGTACCAACAGATCGACTTGTGCATGCCCTGTAGGGGTTCTTATACGAGCTTACTTACTATATCTCGCTATTCTCGCTTGCTCTACACCACACTGCACTCTAAAATGTCGAAAAATGAACGAATGATTAGGTCGAGATTAGGTGTGAAAACCGCAAACTCTTGACTAAATCGCATTTTATCTATAACCCGGAGAATTTGCGTTGAATCAGGAGTGAAATCCATACTTTGACACAAATTTCCTCTCTATTTTACCAAACAGGAATAAAGTCGCTAAGTTAGGGGTGAAACCCGAACCTTGATGACTTGTTCCGTGCTCTATTTTGTTTTAACAAAACTCTCACCAAAGTCTCGATGGATTCCAACAACTTAAAGTCACACTGTAACTGGAAGGATGCGTGCCGATCGCCCGAATTCGAGGCGAGAGCACAGTCTCCAAGGCTGAAGTGTGTACCAAAAGTTCTTGTGAATAGTCGAATCACTTTGGCTAGGTAGACGTGTTTTGACGAAAGCCTTAGACAATCTATTTTCGATTTCAAGCTCGCAATCGTCGATTTTATGTGTTTCGATTCTGAGCCTGCAACTGCTGACTCTGATATTTTTCGCTTTTACGTGGATTTTATGTGTTTTATGTGATTACTTGTCTCGATTTTGGTAATTTATTGTTTTCGCTGTTCATTTCGATCAACACGCACTGCTCATCCATCTCAAAACGCCAACAAATCGCTGGTGATTATTCTCCATCGCTGCTCGATACTCGCAATCGCTATAATTAATCGCTATACGCGCTGTGAAGGATAGGGAATATGTGCAACATATAGTTAGCTTTCTTTATTCTGACTGCCTCATGTGTTTTGTGCCTTACCTGCTTATGTGTTTCTGTGCTTATGTGATTCTGTGTTCATGTGCCTATGTGTTTATGTGATGCATGATTGTGTTCCTGAGCTTTAGTAATGTTAGGCGTGTGAGGAGAGATTCGATTATATTGTGTCTGAGTCCTGCGACGATGTCTGTTGCAGACAATGTCGTCATCTGGATCCCGTCACTCTCTAACTGCCCGCCAAAACCAGAAAGACAAACGTCTTGCTGCTCTCGTCGCTAAGCAGTTGCGAAAGTCATTCCCCAGATCGTTAGCGACCTACACGAGAATGCTAGCAAGTCTTCTGAAGAGTCCAGGACCGAGACTCCTAAAGCTGCTTTTAGTTTAAAACAGTTTAAAGCTTGCGGACCGAAAGAATTTACTGGCGAAGATGGCCCTACGGTCTTGTTTCAATGGTTTGATTCAATCGAGGTCACCCTGCGCCAGAGTGGCTGTCCTGATAATCTCCACACTCTGAATGCTACCGGCGTCTTCCAATCCCGAGCTTTAGATTGGCGGACGGCCGAGAGAAACAAACGTGGAAATGATGCAGCTTATGGTTTGACGTGGGATGAGTTGAATGACGTCATGTTGGAAGAGTTCTGCCTTCCCCACGAGCGCCAAAAGTTGGAGGACGAATTCTGGCATATCAAGCAGAAGGATGGTGACAATGCTGCTTTAACTGCTCGCTTCAAGCAGCTTAGCATAATCTGTCCTGATCAAGTCAAGACTCCTGATGTGACGATCAAGAAGTATATCCGAGCTCTGCCAGATTGTGTCGCAGATTTTGTGCAAGCTTCAAAACCAGCAACAATCGAGGAAACTTACCTGCTTGCCACTGAAATAAACGACAAGCGAGTCAAGTCTGGCTACTGGGATAAAGCCGTCAAGAATCTACATCAAGCTACCACCGCACCAACCGCTGAAATCGCCACAGCCCCTCTGTCTTCAAAGGCCTCTCGTTGCAGGAGGAAGAACAATAACAACTCCAGCAACAAGAACTGTGCTATCACCACTGCTGCCATGCTCCAATATGTACCATCTCAGCAGCAGACTCAACACCACCAAGTCGCGGCACCAGTTACTCAAGCACCACCGGCAAAGCGTGCTTATACTGGTCCTCACCCTGCCTGCCCTACTTGTACCTATCACTACCCAGTGGGAATCGCCTGCAGATTTTGTGTACATTGCAACATGTATGACCATTTCACCGCCAACTGCCGTACTGGTCCTCAACAAGCTCCAGCTCCAGCTATTGCTCATCAAGATCTACTTCCCGCTCCTCAAGGCCAACAAGCGGCTCCTGCACCCGCGATCAATGCTAGAGTCTGCTTTGCGTGTGGTGATCCCAACCACTTCGCAAACATGTACCCCAATCGGGTCGTGAAGCAAGAGCAACAACAGCAGCAGCCCCAGTAACAGCAGCAGCAACAGCAACAAGCCGCTCGTGCTCGAACTTTCAACATTAATGTGCGCCAGTCTCAGGCTGACAACAACGTGGTCAATGGTACGTTCCTTGTGAATGGTATTTATGCTTCGTGTTTGTTTGTTACTAGAGCCGATAACTGCTTTGTATCGTTTGAGTTCGAAAAGCTCCTTAATCATAAGAGCGCCTATCTCCCCTCGACGTTCGCGTGTAAATGATCCCGACTCTTCCTACTAATAACTAATAGCAAGTTAATCATCGATTATCACCTAATCATATCAAGAATCACAAAATCCTTGATATAAAACATTATGATTTTCACAAAAACGCAACAAATGATCATTTATGCACACATATCATCAAATAATTCAACAAATCGCATACTCAACTGAAATTAACCATGAAACAACAAAACCCTAGCATAACAACTAAAAATCACAGCCATTTTTCCATGAAATCACACCATGAATCGCAATCCAAATCAAGAATACTAACCTTGGAGCAAGAGAAGGGATAACGAGGAAGAAAGAAGCGAACAAGAAGCTGAACCGGAATCGATTTGGGCAAGGGGGGGGGGGTCTTCCTGGCCGTCACACTCTAGGGGATGTTTAGGGTTTCTGTTTTGTTTTTTCTTGTTCCCAAATCCAAATACGTATAATTAAAACACAAGAAAGTTGGGCTAATGGGCTACAAGGAACAAGCGAGTGTGGGTTTGGGCTTATGTTTCGCATGGGGGAAACATGGGGTGGGGTTAGGCCCATAAGTGGCGCAAGAAGGAGAGGGGTAGGCTTGGGTTGGATTCACTAAGTGACGGTTTCGCAAGTTTCATGAAATAACTAATTAAAACGTTTCGTATCGCAGAAAAATATTTTACAACACTTCGATTCACAAAATAACGTATTCCGATATCTCAGTTTCAGATTTCGGTTTCCCATAATTCACATTACACATTACCAAGCACATAATCGTTCAATTAAAATCAGTCACCAAATTCAATTCATTTAACGTACATGAAATTACACAGTAAAACGAAACATTCAGGAATTTACACGAGTTGTCACATCATCCCCAAGTTGAAAGAAATTTCGTCCCGAAATTTAGCACATAGTTGCCGCAGAAGCTAGTTGTGTTGTGCGTTTTCCTGGGGTATCACATCAACCCCCCATTGGTTTGGAATTTCGTCCCGAAATTCCGAAGTAGCTTCAGTACTGGACTCACCTTTCTTGAACAACTGGGGGTACTTGCGTTTCATCTGGTCCTCTCATTCCCAATTGAACTCTGGGCCCCAACGAGAGTTCCAACGAACTCGAACAATAGGTATCTTGGTACGTTTGAGAGTCTTGATTTCCCGGTCCATAATTTCCACTGGTTCCTCGACGAAGCGCAACTGGTCGTCGATAGTGAGTTCCTTGAAATGAACTATGAGGGCCTTGATATGTGCAAAATGCAACATAGAAATTACATCAAACGAGTCATAAAACTAACCCTTTTTAGTACTAATGTTGGAAAAAGTGTGCTTTTGTCTTCCTTTTGTATTTTCAGGGTTAAATGAGCTTAAATGAACAAAAGAAGCAAAAATGCAGCCAAATCTAACAATAATATAAGAAAAGGAATAAACGTGGCATGTTCGACCCCTCGACAACATCTTCCCAAGCAAAAATAAGACATTAGAAGGCTGAACACGCCCCGTGCTCAATGAGCACGGGGGCGTGCCCAAGTGTCTGCAGAAAAGATAAAGCTGTAGAAGCTTCTATTTCCCAAAACGGGGGTGTGGCCAGCGGACACGGGGCCGTGGTCAACGCTAAGATTCGCAGAATCTAGGCAAATCTTGATAGTACAGATACGCTTCTGCACACGGGGTCGTGCCCAGCGGACACGGGGGCGTGGTCAAGTAATGCAGAAAAACTGCAATTAATGAAGAAAGAGAAGATGGGTTGACACGGGGCCGTGCCCAATGGACACGGGGCCGTGTCCAGGCTTCTGTGCAGGCTATAAATAGGGGTGCTTGGCTCACTTGCAAATCATCCCTTGGCAAACCACCTCTCTCACACTTCACCCACCCACCACCATCACAACCCACATCCACCACCATCATCCATCATCCATCATAGAGTGTGTGAGTAGTCTCGGGATCCAAGATTGATCGTAAGAGTTCTTGACAATCAAAGGCCATGTTTGCCTAAGTCTCTTACATCACTTGGTGAAGACAAACATTTAGTGTAATACTTTTTATTTTTAATCTTTTCGCACTTTTTATTTGGTTATGTATTAATGACTTTAATAACTAGTTTCTTATGTTGAAGGTGAAACTTCCTTATCATTTGTCCGTGGTGTCTTGGCGTTATTTTACTGTCTATATAAAATAAAAGATTTACACCATTCATATCTCCACGGTCTATATGGAGATATGTTGGCTACCTGGTCGGGGGTTAAGGGAATGGTTTGGTAAGCGTCTTGCCTTGTTCAGTGTATAGATCCTGCAAGGACCTGGGTCAAGTTCAGTAGGACCTCCTTCAATACCCACTGGTATTGGATGACGGGGGGCCGAACTCCTTGATCCCCTCATATGTAAACTACTATTAAAACTTTAACCCGACTATTTAGGATTGAATCCCTGCTGACTCAAACTACTTAGCCGAGGGTAACGTCACCTTCAAAAGAGGGGCCTACCACATTATGCATTAATAACTTAATTAATTATCTTTCAATAATCCGACCCTTTAGGATTGTATCCTTGCTGACTCAAACTACTGGGTTGAGGGTAACGTCACCTTCAAAAGAGGGGCCTACTACTATAACTAAGATAATCTCTTAAAAAGTGCAAAAGTGCGGAAATAATCAAAGGTTACACTAACGGCGAGTCGGATCCAAGTGCTTCATCTTGTCTATCTGTTTTATTTTTATTTGTATTTTTTATTTTCAGCATTTTTAGTTAGTTTTATTTTCTTGTTTAAAAACCTTTTTCTGAAATTTTGATTTGATTAGACATTGAGGATAAACCGGTACTAAAAGCTCATGTGTCCTTGGACGACGTCGGTATCTTACCAACGCTATAATACGCTCACGATGGGTGCACTTTGTGACACCCGGCTTTTCAGGCCGTACCATACAATTGTAACACGTGTTGTGAATAGGTAACATGGCTATATTTGACTGGTTATGATGTTTATTTGTGAAATTTAATGAGTTGGTAAATTTAAACTTTGGTAAAAATTATGTTGGCAACGGTAAGATAAACGCTTATCGCGTAACGATTAAAATGCAAAACGAACATCAGTGACCACCCGATCAGTGTTAAAATCCTAAAAATAGTTTTTTATGATTAGAATAATAACTTTAATCATATCCGTGTGGAAAAATAAATTAAAACGCTAAGAAACTCTATTTTTGCGAGTTTAAGCGCGTACCGCGCAATGCAGCGCGTATACTGATAAAATACTGTCAACACAGCCTGTCAAGGCAACTGATAAACATTTTAGTAATAATTTGATGATTTTATTACTATAGAAAGATAAAAATAAATAAAAACGCATAAATCCCTATTTTTGCGATTTTAAGCACGTACCGCGCAACACAGCGCGCGTACTGCCAAATACCGACAACGTAGCCAGTTGTCACACCCCGACCGCGTAAAACAACAAATCGCGGCGGAAACATCGGGGCGTGTCGTAACAGAATAAATTGTTTCATAACCATGGCATACAAAGTTGTATTTTATTTATCAAACAAGGGTGTTACATTGTCTTGAACAGTAAACAAAAGAGTTTATAACATAATTAAACATAGTCTAGCTTCATTTTAAGTCTCTAAGGCACAGGTCCGCCCTAGTGTCATGATCATCATCCTACGGAAAAGCACCTGAAAACACATGTGAAAGTAGGTACGTCAGCATAAAAATGCCTGTGAGATACATAGGTTTGTGAAAATAAGATCATGACTTGTATTTGAGAAAATGTTTAGTCATGAACCTTGTAATTTGCTTTGTCTTGTAAATCATTTGAAAAACGATAAGATCAGTTGATATGTATAAGTAAATGCAAGGTTAAATGAATAACCATGTAAAATGAGTTTGTATAAGATAAGTTGGTTGTAAAACAATGTCTTATGAAAAGTATGTTATTTGTATAAAATGTTATATGTATCAAACTGAAATGATTTAAATAACGTTACGCTATGTAATATTATACAAACACTTATATATAGGAAGTACCAGCGGCGTATCCACCATGTTTGTATCATATTACACACGTATCGTTACTCAAATCACTTACCCAAACAACCACCAATGTAACTTGTTCATGTACAAACCAATTGTCAAGTGTTATTGTGTAAACCATATCAAAATGTCTATGTCCAATGTAAACCACCAAATGTGTATATCAATGTCAAAATGTTTATGTTCAATGTAGATCATGTAATGTGTAACCAAAATGTCATGTATGGTAGTGAAATATAGATATCAACTAAACCATATGTAAAATGCACAAAAACAAGGTATTGAAGTAAAACATAGTTTAAATCAAAGTTATGTTTTGTGTAACAAATGCATGCTATACTGATACAAACATTTATGCGGTATTGTTAAAATGCATACATCCAAGCCTTGAGACTGTGGCGATAAACCCTTAAACAAATTAAAGGTTTATCTAAGTTATGTATATCGAATTCGGTCATTCCTTTCATCCCCATACCCAGGATGTCCGGAACGGGAGTTGTCAATTCCTATGGTACTACTACCTACTAACGAATGGCATGATCAATGTTAATGAATGTATTGTTCCATGTTAAATAAACCAAATGTCATACCAAAAATGTAAGCATGTGAAAACAATGCACTAAGTATGTAATCAAATGAACATACGTAGCGTGAAATGTAATGAAAAACGATGTACTAAGTAATGCACACAATGGGCACACCTAGCATGAAATGTAATGTAAAACGATGTACTAAGTAATGCACACAATGGGCACACCTAGTATGAAATGTAATGTAAAACGATGTACTAAGTAATGCACACAATGGGCACACCTAGTATGAAATGTAATGTAAAACAATGTACTAAGTAATGCACACAATGGGCACACCTAGCATGAAATGTAATGAAATCATGTACTATAATGTACTAACGAACATAGCATGTATATGATGTGAAAACAGGAAAGCATGAAAGTAACAAGTAGGCACATGTGTTCCACCCCAAAACAGTTTGGAAAACAGTAAAAGAGGAGTCTATGTACTCACTTGATATTACTCAGTAGTCCTGGAGTGACAACCAAACAATGGTATAGATCACGGAATCAAACGGCACCTAATATAGGTAACTATGTTAATAAACCGGACCTAAATCGGATGATAGGGTAGCATGAGGGTTCGTAAACCAAACGAGTGTAGAGACTCGTGTCATTTGGTTTAACAAAGCCTACATACTAAATGAAACCTAAGATAATTGTTTACGACTCATTACGACTTGTTTAGGTAGCTTATGCTACTTTAACGCGTCGTTCGCGTGAAACGCGTTCGGACCGCCTAACTAGCCCTATGACAAGTGTTATATGCCTAAACATGTTACATAATCAGTTATGTGACAAAGGTTTAGGTTACATATGCTTAATTACCAATTATACATGAAAAGGGTATTCTGGTAATTTACCTAAGGCATATAAACTACCTATCATACAACTACTTAAACGATGTGACCATAGGGTATAACATCGGAAGGTTATTCCCTACCTACTATGGTCACCTAATGTGTTTGGTCGGATCCTAATGATCGACAAAAAGGGTCGGGTTCGAGGTATAAGCGATTTATTAGATCGCTTACCCTACGACCCTAGACAACGTGGTAATCAGTAGGCATAGTCCCAAGGGACTATAACCAACGTGATTACACTCACGTTGCGAAGTTCAAACGAACTTCGCATTGACCATTACTGGTCAACGCTGAAAGTCAAACAAAGTTTGACTTTCTGACTCGAAAAACAATAAAATAAGGAAAAGAACGAAAGAATACTTACGAAGGGTCCCCGAATGCTAACCTCGATTCAAAAATCTCAGGTATGAAACAATAGTTTCAACTTAGAGTTTCTCAAATCAAAGTTCTTGTGATTTTGAAGCATGGGGGGTGGGGTATTTATAGTATTCGGTCCACCGTTAAGATCGTTTCATGGAAAACGTGCCTTAATCGTAACCGTACAAGTGTTGGCAAGTTGTGGTGCCTAAAAATGGTCCTTATCATCTGACTAAGCAATTTAGAATGTGTGGGTGAGGATCAAACAGCTGCAATCTGCTGTTAAATTCATTTAATCTGGTCTGAAGGTGCCTCGCGGGCCGCCTGGGGATTTACAGGAACTGAGGCGGGCCACCTAGCCCTTCTGATCAGAAAACAAGTTTCAGAAATTACAGTTTTGGTCCCTGCACGTGTTTAAGGCCATTTCCGACACTTCTAAGGCCCGTAAAGCCAACTTTAAGGCCCTAAAATGATGCCTAAACATTGTGGACATGAAACATGTTCAAAAATATGTCTGATGTGAGTTCGTTTGGTCGTACGAACGCGATGTTCGCTTAATTACGACGGAATGCGCATAAGCGCGAAAAACGATCCAAATGACGCGACGAATGGATTTTTCTTATGGCGAACACTAAAATATAATATAGTCATGCTTACATAAATTTTTGGATGTCCGGATGTATTCAGAACGTAAGTTATGCGCGAAAATGCAAACTTGTGCACTTTTTGACACTTTTAGTCCCTGAATGACCCAAAAGTTTATTTTAGCACACCGAACCCCTCAAAGCCTATTTCTAAGCTATGTAAAGGATATTTAAGGTGTGTTTAACTTATGGTTATGTTCCGGAATGTCTGTTCCAGTACGAATCGTCATACTTTCGCAGTTTGTCAAGTTTAGTCCCTGTAAGCGAATTAACTTGTTTTTGCCATACCAAAGCCTTCAAAACTTATTTCTAAGTTATGTAACGGTTATTTAAGGTATGTTGAGTATATGTTGATGTTCTGGAGTATTTCTCGCATTAAACTGAGTACGTTTACGCACTAGTTTGCGTATAACTCTCCAGAAAGCGATGTAGAGTTTGAAATTACATAAAAGTCAAAACATGAAAAATGTAAAACATAACAAAACAAACATTGGGATCAAATAACATTGTTTTATTGATAATAGAACTGTTCACAATGATTACAAGCACAGTTGTTACACCAGTCCAGGCAAACAAAATAATGTTCAATAATATTTTGGTGAGTTTATTTTTATAGAGTGTTAAAAATAATTTAAAACGCACTAAAACGGGATTAAAACGGTAGATAAAGTACCCGGTATCCAGTAAAATACCAGTTTTGGCCAAAAATTAGATATATATGTATATGTATACATATGATATCGTGTATATGTGTGATGTAGACCCATATGGCAGCCATGCAAATGGTTTTTGTTCTCTCTCCTTCATGTGGTGGGTCTTGGAAGAATAAGAGATGAATAAGCTTTAACTTCTTCCAATATTTCACAATGTTCAAGATAAAAAATAAATCATCACTCAAATACTCTCTCTCTCTCTCCTAAAATCAGCCGAAACCCCATCCCATATCACAATAATTTCAAAAATTCTTGAGTGTTCTTGTAAGAACCAAGCTCAATCCAAAGTGTTTTCAAGTGTGTTCAGTGATTTGAAGGCCAATCCATGGAGTTTTTAAGAAGGTGCAAGCTTTTTATCACAAAAAACCATCATCAAAAACTCATTTATACTCTTGAAAGGTATAAACTTACTTTTAAAATGTATATTCTTGTTTCATGGTAATGGTGATGATGGAAAGTTTCTTGAAAAGCTTAGAATTCTTCACAAACTTGAAATTTAAACAAGAAAATGGTTTTAGTCAAAACAAAATGGAAATACATACATATATGTATGTGGCCGTGAGTGTGTAAATATATATGTAAGAGTTTGAGTTTTGATTTTTGGGTTGATTCTTGTTTGACATGATTCTTGAAAAGATAAATGCATGCACGATCAAATGTGGTTTTATAAAAGCTCATATGATTAAAAGATGAATATGTTAAAATAAATTTTGGATGGATGAGCACATATGTGTGTGTGTGTCGTGTATGTACATATGTGTGTGCAGACAAGTGGGTTTTGTTAGTTAGTGAGTAAATGAAAGATACTTGTAAGTATGTATGAATGAATTGTATGATGATGGATGATATAGGTTGAGTAATGTAAAATATGATATTAATGTGTTCTTGAGTATGATTAGAACATAAAAGATGATGATGATGTTGTATGAGTGCATTAGGTGCATTTACTTGAACATGCATGATGATATGTGATTAAAAAAAGGTGATTTGAGTATGATTTAGTAAAATTCAGTTTTAATCAGATTATAAACACTAAAATAAAGTTATTTTTAAAGTGTTTAGTGATATATAACTTTGTCATAATGTTTGATAGCTTTGCATGTTGTATTTGGTGCATTAAAGGTTGTAAAATACGTGAAATCGCATGATTTATGTGACTTAAACAAAAACTGCACTAATCTGATTATAATCACTATTTTAATCAGTAAATAACATGTATTGTGTTAAAATATCAAGTCATTTCGAGTTGGGAAAGTTATAGTAACGTTTAACGCAAAACTATGCGTTAAAACGGTCAAGAATCGGCTTTTCAAGTTATTTATATAAAACTGATTTAGATCAGTAAGTAAACTGATATTTTTAGTTTAAAAATAAGTAGTTTAACTAAGTTTAAGTTTACTTGGTGTTTGGTTGGTCATACGTGACTTCCGACGCCCGAAAACGTTACAGAATCGCTAAAATACGTATTTTTCGATGAACACTAGTATGGGTAAATTTTGAGTGAACCTTATGTGATAAAATGTGTTAAGTGATTTAAACATGTAAATGTGATAAACTTTTAAGTGTTAACTTGATAGTGGGAAATTTAGACAATGCATGTATACTTGTACGTTTTGTGCGGTAGAAACAGTGAAAATTGTGTTAAATGTGAAACTTGTTTGTCGAGCATGAAATTTGATACACATACGATATTTTATGTATATTTTCTTTAAAAATGACAAAATAGATAAGTTAACAAGATTTCACGTGTTTCGGTGTTAAATTATGTGAACGTTTATGTATATATATATTACGACCCGCAAATCGTAGATATATTGCGTATAAACGGGAGAGTTAACGGATTTACTCAATAATGGTCACCAATAAAATCTTTCAAGTCGCAAAATCATAAATTTATATATATATATATATATATATATATATGGACTCATATATATATTAACGTGCCAACATAATAAAAAATGACATTCGAGATAATCTTAAAGTTATGTGATAATTCTAAGAAACGGAGAAACTTAGGGTTTTTGTGTTATGAATATTGATTTAAAATCGTTCCTATATATATATTAGGACGTGTAGAAATCAATCTCTGGGATTGCGCTATTTAAAATATGCACCCAACGCTGAGTGTCACTAAACCCCTCTTTTTACTACTTTGTATATATTTTGGGGGTAGAACACGTCAATAAAAGGGTTTAATGATGTTTTTGAAATAAAACATACCTTTTAATATAAAATATATATTTTCAATGAAAATATATGAAATTTGATAAGTCATACGTTTCGAAGTAAAAAACGTTTTTGATGAATAAATGTTGGACATTGGGGTGATACGGTATTTCCTAGGCGAAACATGACCGTATAGTTGGGACGGTTGCCGGCCTGGGTCTCGAATGATGGAGATTCAGGGGATTCGTACAACATCGTGTATTAAATTGTCATATTAGTAGGATATATATATATATATATATATATATTGTACATGAGGCAGACATCATATTGTTCTCAAAGAGAGAACCTTGCGCCCATGATGTCGTTTAATCAGTTAAGTATTGCACGCAATGAATTGTTGGTAGATCTATCGGGTTGACAACCCCGTTGTGACCGGTCGCCCCATGTGAAGTCAAATGACAAATTTAAATTCTGTTTATTGTCTAGCTTTGATTATCCCTGCATGGTTAATATATAGTTCGTATCGTCTAGCTAACATACGAGTCTGAAAGTTAACGCAATAATTTAATATACAAAACCTGGGCAATATATATTACAGTTGTCAGATTGATGAACCGACGGAAGGCCCATGGATTTTATTAAGGAAGTAAAACGGACTTTCTAAACTTTATATGGATGTTTTCAAATAAACACCTAATCAGAAAGTTTTCCCTGGAATAAAATTGTTTGTAAGCGAATATGTGAACTCACCTTCCTTTATTTTGACACTTGATTTTAACGTGTTCTACAGGTACTTGAGTTCGACTTCGGGAATCATGGCGTATCTTGTGTTTGAATGATGCATGTTGTTTGTTTGAAAATGTTGGACAACTTTTAAACTTTCTGGGATATATGTAACAAGATCCATGAGGATCAAAGACAACTTAATTATATAGTCATGTCGTAAAATGTAACGTTTAAATAACTTATGTTTAAAATAAATTAATGTGTCCAACAATTAAATGCATCGATCGACAAGATATAAATGGGCACCAACTTCCGTCACCACTACGTTTTACATTCCGCTGCGACGTTTTTGGGATGTGACAGAAGTTGGTATCAGAGCCAATGGTTGTTAGCGAACTAGATGTTTTCGGAGGAAAACACTAGACTTCAACCGAAGAATTTTGAGATTTAAAGTCCAAAATTCTTGAAGCCAAGAATTTTAAATAAACATAGAAAAATCTTATCATGTATGAAAACCCTTATGTGTTTATGTGCATACGTGATTTTCTGTTTATTTGGGCCTTATGTGTTACTATTCATACTGATCACACACTTACTTTGCACGGTTACGATATGTCACGTCTCGGCCTATAGAGCCATTAGTAGACCTGCTCATTGATACTGTCGAGCCTACACTTGATATTCCTTGGCCCGTCGTTACAGAATCGTTTATTCGGCTACTCGAGTTACGTGTTTTGCTACACCTCTTTTAGTCTACACTCGTCGTAGGAAGGGGACTTGACCCATTACAGAGATCGCATCGACTTCGAGAGTTGAGATAGCGTCCACTATGAAGAGGCAGAAAGGGGTTTGGGACAATCGCTCTCACTGTGAATCATCAGTTCGCCACGTTACACGGAGGCATGGATGTGACATATGTGCTTGTAATCATTGTAAACGGTTCAGTTATCAATGAAATAAAGTTATTTGATCCCAATGTTTGTTTGTTTATGTTTGATGTTTTTCATGTTTTGGTTTTCATTCAATTTCAAACTCTGTATCACTTTTTGGAGAGTTATACGCAAACTGGTGCGTAAGCGTCATCAGTTTAACACGAAAAATACTCCGGAACATCATTTTATGCTTAACATACCATAAATAACCTTTACATAACTTAGAAATAAGTTTTGAAGGCATTGGTATGGCAAAAATCGAGTTAATTCGCTTACAGGGACTAACATTGACAAACTGCGAAAGTATGCCAATTTGAACTGTAACGAACATTTCGGAACATGGCCATAAGTTAAACACACCCGAAATATCCTTTACATAGCTTAGAAATAGGCTTTGAGGGGTTCGGTGTGCTAAAATAAACTTTATGCTCATTCAGGGACTAAAAGCGTCAAAAAGTGCATAAGTTCGCATTTTCGCTCATAACTTACGTTTTGAATACATCCGGACATCTAAAAATTTATGTAATCATTAAAATATTATGTTTTAGTGATTGGCTTGTCAAAAATCCATTCGTCGCGCAATTTGGACCGTTTCTACGTCCGTTACGACTTCCGTCGTAATTAACCGAACAACGCAATCGTACGGCCAAATGAACCGACATCCGGCATATTTTTGAGCACATTTTAAGTTCCCTATACTTTAACTTCATTTTAGAGCTTTGAAATGGGGTTAACGGGCCTTAAACGTGTCGGAAATGAGCTTATTACACAACAGGGACCAAATCTGCCATTCTGCCAAACTAGGTCCTTGCGCACCTCAACACTATGAGTGTTACGGTGCGCAAGCAGTCCCCAGAATAGTAGAATGTTGCAAACAGCCTGTTTTCAGCTGTCATACACTATTTTCCCACTTGCAACTGGTTTCTAGCAATCCTATGGGCTCCCATGGGTTTTTAAATCAGTGGGTATGTGTTGTACGGCTGAGATTTAACGCTTGGGAAACAAGAAATGATCTTAACGGCTCTACATTTCCTATAAATACCCCCCCCCATGTCTTGCTCATTTCCCTCACATTTGAATCTGATTCAAAACTCTCTAAGTGGAAGTTTTATAACCTTCCTACCTGAGAGTGAATCGGGTCAAATACTTGCGGGGACCTTATGTAAGTATCCTTTCGCGTTTATCGTTCATTTTAGCGTTAAAGTCAAACTGTGTTTGACTTTCTGCATTGACCAGTTTATGGTCAACGCGAAGTTCATTTGAACTTCATAACGTGAGCGTAATCACGATGGTTATAGTCCCTAGTGACTATACCTACTGATTACCACGTTATCTAGGCTCAATGACGAGTCGTAGTTTCGGGCAAAATGCGTGTTCTTGCGTATTTTGTAACCAAACTACTCTAGGGTATCAAAACCATTTGTTTTGATATCAAAACCTGTTTTCTAACTTAACTAAACATGTTCTAGCATGTTTAGCTCGTCACTTTTAGATTAGTGCTTGTCTAGGGTCGTAAAGGTAAGCGATCTAATCAATCGCTTATACTTTCCAAACCCGACCCATTTGGTCGATCATTAGGATCCGACCAAATACTTTAGGTGACCATAGTAGTATAGGGAATAACCTTCTGAGGTTATACCTTATGGTCACGTCGTTTAAGTAGTTGTATGATAACTAATTCTTATGCCTTAGGTAAATTACCAAAATGCCCTTTTCGCGCCAAAATTCATGTTAAGCCTATGTAACATAACTTTTTCCATCTAAACTAATTTAACAACAATATTAAGCATGTTAAGGCATATCTTACTTGTCATAGGGCTAGTTAGGCGGTCCGAACGCGTTTTACGCGAACGACGCGTTAAAGTAGCATAAGCTACCTAAACGGGTCATAACGGGTCAAGAGCACTTAGGCTAGGTTTCATTTTAGTATGCAGGCTTTGTTAAACCATATTACATGAGTTCCTACACTCATTTGGTTTACGAACCCTCATGCTACCCGATCCTCCGATTAGGTCCGTTAATTAATGTAGTTTCCTATATTAGGTGACGTTTGAATCCGTGATCTTCTAACCTTGCTTGGTGGATTTATAAAGTCTATTGAGCAATCTCAAGTGAGTATATAGACCCCTCTTTTACTGTTTTCCAAACATTTTGGGGTGAAACACATGTGCCTACTTGTTACTTTCAAGCTTTTCATGTTTTCTCATCATATACATGCTATGTTCATTAGTACAGTATTAGTACATCGTTTTACATGACATTTTATGCTATGTATGTCCATTGTGTGCATACTTAGTGCATTGTTTTACATTACCTTTTCATGCTATGTATGTTCATCATACTTAGTACATTTTCATTTCATCACATGCTTACATTTTTGATATGACATTTGGCTTGTTTAAATGAGACCATATACATTCATTAACTTTGATCACGCCGCTCGTTAGTAGGTAATGGTACCATAGGAATTGACAACTCCCATTCCTAACATCCTAGGTATGTTTGGATGAAAGGAATGACCGTATTCGATAAAACATAATACAGATAGACCTTTAATTTGTTTAAAGGCTCATCACCACAGTCACAAGGCTTGGATGTATGCATTTTTACAATACCGCATAAATTTTTGTATTTAGTATAGCATGCATTTCCACAAAACATAACGTTGATTTAAACCACGTTTTACTTCAATACATTGTTTTGTGCATTTTTACCTATGGTTCAGTGGATATATACATATATATTTCATTTGCCATACATGACATTTTGTTCACATTTGACATAGACATTTTGATATTGATATACATATTTCCTGGACTGTATTTTGACATAGATATTTTGACATGGTTTACACATAGACATTTGACAAATGATTTGATATGGGCAAATTTACATTATTGGTTTGTTTGGGTAAGTGATTTAAGTAACGAGGCATATGTAATATGATACAAGCATGGTGGATACGCCGCTGATACTTCCTATATATAAGTGTTTGTATGGTATTACATATTGTAGCGTTATTTGAATCATTTCAATTTAGACATATAACATTTCATACAAATAACATGTTTTTCACAAGACATTGTTTTACAAACAACTCATTTATACAAACTCATTTTACTTGGTTATTCATTTAACCTCACATTATTCTTTTACATATTATCTACATTATCATTGCTTTTCAAAAGATTTATAAAACAAAACATTTTACAAGGATCATGACTGACTTTTGTTAAACAACCTTTCTAAACTTATAAGTCATGAACCCTATTTTCATAAAACCTATGTATCTCACAGGCATTTTTATGCTGACGTACCTATTTTCACATGTGTTTCAGGAGCTGATGCTTAGGATGATCGTGACACTAGGGCGGACCTGTGCCTTAGAGACTTAAAAATAAAGATAGACTTAGTTTAATTATATGATGTACTCTTTGGTTCTTGTTTTGAAACAATGTATTCCACTCTTTGGTTGATGAATAAAATAAATTTTAACTTCCATGGTTGTGGAACAATAATTCTGTTACAATACTCCCCGACGTTTCCGCCACGATTTGATGTTTTACGTGGTCGGGGTGTGACAGAAGAGTTGGTATCAGAGCTAATGGTTATAGGGAATTAGGTTATTAATAATGCTTTGACCTAGACTATAACTTTCTAGGACCCCAACACAAGTTGTCTTGTGTTTAGATCTTAAAACATACACTTCACCTATCCTTAGGTGATCACCAAAACAAGAACCCAATTTCCTAAAACGATTTTTTTGAAAATGCAATCTCTGTTTTTAAATAATTTATTTTATGGTTTTGAACCCTTTTTGATTTTTCAAGATTGATTTTGAAAATTTATCATTTGTTTTTGAATGATTCTTTTGGCCTTGTGCCTTCCAAGTTTTCAAAATCTCGTCAAAGTTTTGGGTTCTAAATAGTGTGAACACGTGCAAACTGGATGGGTGAATGCCTGTACCCTGGGTTTTCTGTCTAAGGCTAGAGTGTTCGTACAAATCCACATAATCGGACCAGTCACTCTTATCTGGGAACTCTTGGGGTGAGTGTTCACTTATAGGCGAGCATGTCTTCGCTAAGCATTATTTTTGGACCTATTTACTTTGATTAGTCATTGTGTGTCGTTTGTTTGCTTTGTGATACGGATAAATGACCACCATCCTTGCTTTTGTTGATTTTGTTTCATCTCGCTCTTTTCATCAAATCATCTCACTCGTTTCCTTTCATGTTTCCTCTTTTAGAATGCCTCCTCGACGCGAAAATCCGCTACCAGTTGCCGAACTGGCAGAAATTATTGCGCAACAAATGGCTGCTCAATTCCCAAACCTCTTTGCTCAATGGAACCAAGCCAACAACAACAACAATGCTCCATGCAATTTCAAGAGTTTTAACTCGGCTAAACCTCTCAAGTTTAGTGGTACGGAGGGAGCAACTGGGCTTCTTCAATGGTTCGAGAGCATTGAGAATACTTTCCGTCACGTTCAGTGTCCTGATAATCGCAAAGTCGAGTTTGCTTCAAGCGTATTTCAGAAGAGGGCTTTGACATGGTGGAACGGGGTTATGAGAGATCGTGGTGCTGAGGTTGCCTTAGCACAAACATGGGCTGAGCTTAGGACTCTTATGATGAGGGAGTTTTGTCCTCGTCATGAGCTGTGAGCTCTAGAAAAGGAGTTTGATGATCTAAAACAGGATAGTGGTGAGCACCGGGCGTATATTGATAGATTTGAGGAGCTGAGTTTGTTATGCCCAACAATGGTTACCCCACTCGACAAGGCTATCGAAAGGTACATCGATGGTCTACCTGACTCCGTACAAGACACCGTTACTGGTAGTAACCCTACCACACTCCGTCAGGCAATCGAGCTATCTGCAACATTGACCGAGTCACAGATTCGAAGGGGTAAGCTGCATAGAAAAGGTGACAAGGGTAAGAAGCAGCCGTCTGACAAAGAAGATAGCAAGAAGGGTAAGAACAAAAAGGGTAAGGATTCTGGATCCTCAAAGAATTCAAGGAAGCGTAAGGCTTCCCAAAATTACGCCGTTACTGCACAGGCCAACCAAGGTGCACCAAATCAGCCAGCACAACCTCCAGTAAAGAAGCGGTATGAAGGGAATGCACCTTTGTGCAATAGGTGCAATAGTCATTATCAACAGCAAATTCCGTGCCGTTTCTGTACCAACTGCGGGAAGTCTGGACACCTTGCAGAAGTTTGTCGTTCTGCTCGTAATCAAGCAGCTCAGAACCCGGCTCAACAAGCTGCTCAGCCTCCTGCTCAGCAACAGGGTCAAGCTGCACGACCTCACTATCCTCCTGGCTCGTGTTATAATTGTGGAGACCTGACCCATTATCGAAACCAGTGTCCACGGCTGGTTAATGCGAATCCGAATCAGGCTCCAGCTCGAGGTCGAGTTTTTAACATGAATGCACAAGAAGCGCAAGCAGACAATGAAGTGGTGAACGGTACGTTCTCTGTTAATAATCAACCCGCATCTGTTCTTTTTTATTCTGGTGCCGATAAGAGTTTTGTGTCATTATCTTTTGAGCCATTGCTTCGCGTGTCTAGAACGAAACTAGGTAAACCCTTGACAGTAGAGGTTGCCAGTGGTGAACCCATTGTTCTAAATTCTGTCCTTCGCAACTGCCAGTTGAACCTTAATAACCATCTTTTTCCCATCGACCTCACGCCAATGCAACTTGGAAGCTTCGATATTATTGTGGGCATGGATTGGTTAGCCAAGCATCGCGCATAGGTAGTTTGTTTTGAGAAGATCGTTCGTGTGCCACTTCCGACAGGTGAGATCCTACAGGTTCATGGTGAGAAACCTACTGGTGGTCTCAAACTCATGTCTTGTTTTAAAGCTCGGAAGTATCTGCGAAAGAATTGTGTGGCCTTCTTGACACATGTCACAGCAGATAAAGGCAAAGGTAAATCTATCCAAGATATTCCTGTTGTTCGGGATTACTCTGAAGTATTCCCTGAAGATTTACCTGGTCTACCCCCAGCACGCCAAGTCGAGTTCCGTATTGATCTCGTACCTGGTGCAAATCCCATTGCCAGAGCTCCATATCGTCTTGCACCGTCTGAGATGCAAGAGTTGTCTAAGTAGCTTCAGGAGCTCTCTGACAAAGGTTTTATCCATCCTAGCTTTTCACCTTGGGGTGCTCCCGTTCTTTTTGTCAAGAAGAAGGATGGATCTTTCAGAATGTGCATCGATTACTGTGAGCTTAATAAGCTCACCATCAAGAATCGATATCCCCTACCTCGCATCGATGACCTCTTTGATCAGTTACAGGGGGCTTCTTATTTCTCGAAGATTGATCTTCGTTCTGGGTATCATCAACTTCGTGTGCATGAAGAAGATATTCCCAAGACAGCGTTCCGTACTCGTTATGGGCATTATGAGTTCACAGTTATGCCATTCGGTTTGACTAATGCTCCTGCTATTTTTATGGACTTGATGAATAGGGTCTGCAAGCCTTATTTAGATAAGTTCATCATCATTTTTATTAATGATATTTTGATATACTCTAAGACGAAAGCTGATCACGAGCAACATCTTCGTCTTACTCTGGAACTCCTAAAGAAAGAGAAACTTTTCGCCAAATTCTCCAAGTGTGAATTTTGGCTTAAAGAAGTTCAATTCTTGGGGCATATTGTCAACGAACAAGGTATTCATGTAGATCCCTCCAAGTTCAGTGCGATTAAGGATTGGGATACACCTATTACTCCTACTGAGGTTCGTTCTTTTCTTGGTCTTGCGGGTTATTACCGCCGCTTCATAGAGAACTTCTCAAAGATTGCAGTTCCTCTAACTACTCTAACTCAAAAGAACAAGCCCTTTGAATGGGGTTCTAAACAAGAAGTAGCATTTCAGACCTTGAAGCAGAAGCTTTGTGACGCACCTATTCTGACTTAGCCGGAAGGCAATGATGATTTCGTCGTATATTGCGATGCATCCAAATTAGGTCTTGGTTGTGTTCTGATTCAAAGGAACAAAGTCATAGCATATGCATCGAGGCAGTTAAAGGTGCATGAGAAAAACTACACCACTCATGATCTTGAGTTAGGTGCAGTTGTGTTCGCTCTTAAAATCTGGAGACACTATTTGTACGGTACAAAATGTGTGGTTTTCACTGACCACAAAAGTCTTCAGCATATCTTCAATCAGAAAGAACTCAACATGAGGCAAAGACGCTGGGTAGAGCTTCTGAACGACTATGACTGCGAAATTCGCTACCATCCTGGTAAGGCGAATGTCGTAGCTAACGCTTTGAGTCGTAAGGAACATGTCAAGCTTCATTGTGTTCGAGTTCAATCTGATATTTAAGCTCGAGCTGATATTCAAGCCCGCATTTCTCAGGCTCAACATGCTTGTGTTTCACAAGACTTGATGGGTAAGGAATTACCCTATCACATTAAGCCTGATCTTGTTTTGAAGGACAATGGATCATACTATTTCATGGACCGTTTGTGGGTCCCAAGCCAAGATGGTCTTCGCACTCTGCTTATGGATGAAGCTCATAAGTCTCGTTATTCTGTCCATCCTGGTTCAGACAAAATGTATAAGGATCTTCGTACCCAATATTGGTGGCCTGGTATGAAGAAGGATATTACCTTGTACGTTTCAAAATGCCTTACTTGTCTTAAAGTCAAGGCTAAAAACCAACATCCTTCTGGTCTTTTGGAGCAACCAGAGATCCTAGTTTGGAAATGGGAAAACATCGCTATGGATCTCATTACCAAACTTCCGCGCACTAAGAAAGGTCATAATGCCATTTGGGTAGTTGTTGATCGTCTTACAAAGTCAGCGCATTTCTTGCCAATCCGTGAGGATTTTTCTGCTGACAAACTTGCTAAAATCTATGTGGATGAAATTGTAGCTCGACATGGTGTTCCTTTGAACATCATTTCTGACAGAGATGCTCGTTTCACTTCTCATTTTTGGAGAACCATGCAATCTGCTATGGGGACCCAACTTAATCTGAGCACAGCTTATCATCTGCAAACGGATGGTCAATCTGAAAGAACAATCCAGACTCTGGAGGATATGCTTAGAGCTTGTGTGATCGATTTTGGTGGTAGTTGGGATTCACATCTTCTATTGATTGAATTCTCCTACAACAACAGTTATCACTTCAGCATCAACATGGCTCCTTTCGAGGCTCTCTATGGTCGAAAATGTCGTTCACTAGTCTGCTGGAATGAGATCGGCGAGGCTCAGCTTACTGGACCTGCCCTCATTTTAGAGACAACTGATAAGATTAAGAAAGTTCGTGATAACCTTCAGACAGCTAGAAGCCGTCAAAAGAGTTACGCGGACCCAAAACGCAAGCCCATGGAATTTCAAGTCGGTGATCGAGTATTACTTAAGGTCTCACCTTGGAAAGGTGTGATCATATTTGGAAAGACTGGAAAACTTGCACCTAGATATGTTGGACCATTCAAGATCGTCGAAAGAATCGGTAAGGTAGCCTACTGACTTGAGTTACCTCCTGAACTTGGAAATGTTCATCCAACCTTCCATGTGTCCAATCTCAGGAAGTGTTTAGCTGATGAGAACCTCCACATACCACTTGACGAAATTCGTGTTGATAAGACACTACATTTTGTTGAGAAACCTGTGGAAATCATGGACCGTATGGTCAAATGGCTTAAACGCAAGCGCATTCCTTTGGTTAAAGTTCGTTGGGAATCTAAGCATGGACCTGAGTTTACTTGGGAACGTGAAGATCAAATGAAGGCAAAATATCCACATCTTTTCCCACGAGTTTCCTCTAAATAACTTTCGGGACGAAATTTCCACAAGTAGGGGAAACTGTGACATCTGTTCTTGTAATCATTGTAAACGGTTCAGTTATCAATGAAATAAAGTTATTTGATCCCAATTTTTGTTTGTTTATGTTTGATGTTTTTCATGTTTTGGTTTTCATTCAATTTCAAACTTTGTATCACTTTTTGGAGAGTTATACGCAAACTGGTGCGTAAACGTCATCAGTTTAACGTGACAAATACTCCAAAACATCATTTTATGCTTAACATACCTTAAATAACCTTTACATAACTTAGAAATAAGTTTTGAAGGCATTCGTATGGCAAAAATCGAGTTAATTCGCTTACAGGGACTAAAATTGACAAACTGCGAAAGTATGCCAATTTGAACTGTAACAAACATTCCGGAACATGGCCATAAGTTAAACACACCCTAAATATCCTTTACATAGCTTAGAAATAGGCTTTGAGGGGTTCGGTGTGCTAAAATAAACTTTATGCTCATTCAAGGACTAAAAGCGTCAAAAAGTGCATAAGTTTGCATTTTCGCGCATAACTTATGTTCTGAATACATCCGGAGATCCAAAAATTTATGTAATCATTAAAATATTATGTTTTAGTGATTGGCTTGTCAAAAATCCATTCGTCGCGCAATTTGGACCGTTTCTACGTCCGTTACGACTTCCGTCGTAATTAACCGAACAACGCAATCGTACGGCCAAACGAACCGACATCCGGCATATTTCTGAGCACATTTTAAGTTCCCTATACTTTAACTTCATTTTAGAGCTTTGAAATGGGGTTAACACTATGAGTGTTACAGTGCGCAAGCAGTCCCCAGAACAGCAGAATGTTGCAAAAAGCCTGTTTTCAGCTGTCATACACTCTTTTCTCACTTGCAACTGGTTTCTAGCAATCCTATGGGCTCCCATGGGTTTTTAAATCAGTGGGTATGTGTTGTACGACTGAGATTTAACGCTTGGGAAACAAGAAATGATCTTAACGGCTCTACATTTCCTGTAAATACCCCCCCATGTCTTGCTCATTTACCTCACATTTGAATCTGATTCAAAACTCTCTAAGTGGAAGTTTTATAACCTTCCTACCTGAGAGTGAATTGGGTCAAATACTTGCGGGGACCTTCGGTAAGTATCCTTTCGCGTTTATCGTTCGTTTTAACGTTAAAGTCAAACTGTGTTTGACTTTCTGCATTGACCAGTTTATGGTCAACGCGAAGTTCATTTGAACTTCATAACGTGAGCGTAATCACGATGGTTATAGTCCCTAGTGACTATACCTACTGATTACCACGTTATCTAGGCTCAGTGACGAGTCGTAGTTTCGGGAAAATGCGTGTTCGTGCGTATTTTGTAACCAAACTACTCTAGGGTATCAAAACCGTTTGCTTTGATATCAAAACCTGTTTTCTAACTTAAATAAACATGTTCTAGCATGTTTAGCTCGTCACTTTTAGATTAGTGCTTGTCTAGGGTCGTAAAGGTAAGCGATCTAATCAATCGCTTATACTTTCGAACCCGACCCATTTGGTCGATCATTAGGATCCGACCAAATACTTTAGGTGACCATAGTAGTATAGGGAATAACCTTCCGAGGTTATACCTTATGGTCACGTCGTTTAAGTAGTTGTATGATAAGTAATTCTTATGCCTTAGGTAAATTACCAAAATGCCCTTTTTGCGCCAAAATTAATTTTAAGCCTATGTAACATAACTTTTGCCATCTAAACTAATTTAACAACAATATTAAGCATGTTAAGGCATATCTTACTTGTCATAGGGCTAGTTAGGCGGTCCGAACGCGTTTTACGCAAACGACGCGTTAAAGTAGCATAAGCTACCTAAACGGGTCATAACGGGTCAAAAGCACTTAGGCTAGGTTTCATTTTAGTATGTAGGCTTTGTTAAACCATATTAGATGAGTTCCTACACTCATTTGGTTTACGAACCCTCATGCTACCCGATCCTCCGATTAGGTCCGTTTATTAATGTAGTTTCCTATATTAGGTGACGTTTGAATCCGTGATCTTCTAACCTTGCTTGGTGGATTTCTAAAGTCTATTGAGCAATCTCAAGTGAGTACATAGACCCCTCTTTTATTGTTTTCCAAACATTTTGGGGTGAAACACATGTGCCTACTTGTTACTTTCATGCTTTTCATGTTTTCTCATCATATACATGCTATGTTCATTAGTACAGTATTAGTACATTGTTTTACATGACATTTTATGCTATGTATGTCCATTGTGTGCATACTTAGTGCATTGTTTTACATTACCTTTTCATGCTATGTATGTTCATCATACTTAGTACATTTTCATTTCATCACATGCTTACATTTTTGATATGACATTTGGCTTGTTTAAATGAGACCATATACATTCATTAACTTTGTTCACGCCGCTCGTTAGTAGGTAATGGTACCATAGGAATTGACAACTCCCATTCCTAACATCCTAGGTATGTTTGGATGAAAGGAATGACCGAATTCGATAAAACATAATACAGATAGACCTTTAATTTGTTTAAAGGCTCATCACCACAGTCACAAGGCTTGGATGTATGCATTTTTACAATACCGCATAAATGTTTGTATTCAGTATAGCATGCATTTCCACAAAACATAACGTTGATTTAAAACACGTTTTACTTCAATACATTGTTTTGTGCTTTTTTACCTATGGTTCAGTGGATATATACATATATATTTCATTTGCCATACATGACATTTTGTTCACATTTGACATAGACATTTTGATATTGATATACATATTTCGTGGACTGTATTTTGACATAGATATTTTGACATGGTTTACACAAAGACATTTGACAAATGATTTAATATGGGCAAATTTACATTAGTGGTTTGTTTGGATAAGTGATTTAAGTAACGAGGCATATGTAATATGATACAAGCATGGTGGATACGCCGCTGGTACTTCCTATATATAAGTGTTTGTATGGTATTACATATTGTAGCGTTATTTGAATCATTTCAATTTAGACATATAACATTTCATACAAATAACATGTTTTTCACAAGACATTGTTTTACAAACAACTCATTTATACAAACTCATTTTACTTGGTTATTCATTTAACCTCACATTATTCTTTTACATATTATCTACATTATCATCGCTTTTCAAAATATTTATAAAACAAAACATTTTACAAGGATCATGACTGACTTTTGTTAAACAACCTTTCTAAACTTATAAGTCATGAACCCTATTTTCATAAAACCTATGTATCTCACAGGCATTTTTATGCTGACGTACCTATTTTCACATGTGTTTCAGGAGCTGATGCTTAGGATGATCGTGACACTAGGGTGGACCTGTGCCTTAGAGACTTAAAAATAAAGATAGACTTAGTTTAATTATATGATGTACTCTTTGGTTCTTGTTTTGAAACAATGTATTCCACTCTTTGGTTGATGAATAAAATAAATTTTAACTACCATGGTTGTGGAACAATAATTCTGTTACAACACTCCCCGACGTTTCCGCCACGATTTGATGTTTTACGTGGTCGGGGTGTGACAATGGAGACGATGAAGGACTCAGAGGGACAAATGGACTGTTATGATAAGCTAGAAGAGCATGTTAGGAAGATGTTGGACTTCCAGGGATTGAAGCGTTAGTTGTTGGTTGTTTCTGTTGTTTGTTATGTATGTCTCATTTGACGAACCCTATTTATGGCTTGCATGCCAAATTTTCAGATATTTAGGAGGAAATTTCATATAGACTTGTAACGGGTGTTGATGTAGACACGCCGAATTTTGATTAGTCTTAGTACTAAAAACAAGCTTTGTAAAATTTCTGGTATAAATATCAAATGGGTTTCTTTTGGTTTAAGAATTGTTCTCATTAATATGTGGATATTATACATACGCAATGTTTGGTCCACTACCATTTAATGATTGAATCATTCTTGGTTATCGTCTTATGTGATTATTATTGTTGTAAATAATAGAAACGCCGAAATGCCGCCAAAAGTGAGACAGGGTTCTGGACTACCTGTTACCCCGAAAGAGTTGGCACAACTCATAGCCCAACACATTAATACTGGCATGGAACTGCCCGATGCTAACCAAAATAATGGCCAGGAACATGGAGGTGATGCTCATGGGCATGGTTTTGGTGGGACACAGAATCAGAAACCCTTCAGGTGATATAATGATCAGAAAGTTTTAGTAGTTCCTGTGTTATGATATAATCATAACGTAAATCTGATTTTTCATTAACCTTGTGAACAGTACATAGATGTACATATAAAACAATCCATGGTTGTAACCCAAGATCATTTACTGGCACCCTATACCATGACATGGCATCGGTATGTTTGATGTCAGACCGTCACAGCGGGTCGACCATTCAAATAATTCCGCATTCTGAGCCTAGGTCTGGGGATTCGTGAAAGTGAAAATCTGAGAGTTTGAGTAGAGATACCGATGAGAAGCGTAAGTGAGGAACGCATATTGGAGAAAGCGTGTGTAGCTAACCCTAGAGAGTCGGGAAAGGATAATGCCAGGGATGGCAGGAGTGGTTCTGAGAGAAAGACTCACGAGGATGAGCGGGGAAAGTGCACCAGATGTGGTCGGACTAGATATATGACTCACGAGCGCTATTCTAAGAGTACATCGGATGGAGTTACGCTCAAGGGATGCTACGAGTGGGTTGAGCAAGGACATTTCGAGAGATATTGTCTGAAAATGAAGGGTCAGGATGCCAAGGGTAGAGCGTTCGAGCTAAACACTGGGAAGGCACGAGACGATCTTGTTGTTGTTACTGGTATGTTTCGAATCAAAAACCAATCTATGTTCATACTTTTAATACCAAAGCTGACTTGAGTTTTGTTCAAGAAACTTTGAAACGTTTTTGTGTTCACCCACAAGTAAAGCTGGGTATAAAGTGCCCGATAGAACTAGTAATTGGTAAGTTGATAGAAACTAGTAAGGTCGTTTGCAGTTGTAGTATTTAGTTAGGTGATCGTAGTTCTAGTGTTGATTTATTTCCAGTGGAGCTGGGGAGATTTGACGTAGATGTGAGAATGGACTGAATATCCAAGAACGAAGCTGGGATTATTGCTCAGAGAAGCAAGCTAGGACACCTTGTTCTGATGGTGGAGAGGTGGTAGTTGTTCACGGGGACCGACCGAGTCGAGTGTCGAGTGTTGATGGTTGAGAGTCGTCAGTGTTTTGAGGTTGCTCAAGTTGTTGTGAAAAGGCTATCCTGCATTCTTTGTTAACGTGGTGGATACGAAGGCCAAATGTAGGAATATCGGATAGATTCCTATTGTTTGCAATTATCCAGAAGTTTTCCTAAAAAGACTTACCTGGGTTACCCCCTGCGAGACAGATCGAATTACGAATCGATCTGGTACCCGGTGCTGCACCTATTTGCACAATCTCCTTGTAGATTAAGCATCGTTTGGGATGAAGGAACTGTCGAATCAACCTCAAGAGCTATTAGAAAAGGGTTTAATTCAATCAAGCTTTTCGCTTTTAAGGTTCATCTGTTTTGTTGTGAGAAGAAGGATGGATCCTTCAGGATATGTGATGATTTCAAAAAGCTGGACAAGTTGACTATAAAGAATCGGTACCCTTTACCGAGGATTGACGATTTGTTCGATCAAGCTACCGGGATCCAGCTGCTACACGAAGATCGATCTACGATTGGGATATTATCAGTTGAAGGTTGCTGACGAAGATATCCCAGGGACTACTTTTCAAACGTGATATGGCTATTACAAGATTTTTAGTCATGCCTTTTGACTAAATTAATGCGCCATTTATATTCATAAATCTCATGAACAGGGTAAGGAAACCCTAATCGGATGAATTCGTGATAATATTCATCGACGACATACTTACCTATGTGCGAACCAAGGAGAATCATGAGTAACGTTTAAAGTTAACTATGGAGTTGGTGAATGATGAGGAGTGCCAAAAACCCCGTCGGGACTATGACAATTCATGAGACTAGCTGGGTGCTACCGTATTAAGAATTTCCCTAAATTAGTGCAGCCTTCGACACTAATAACCGCGAAAAGGGAAAAGGGGAATTGATTGGGCAGAAAAGTGAGAGGAAGCTTTTCAAACCCTTGTAAGAAGAACTGGGAGCGTGTACGATGGATTTCAAAGAAAGTTAGGATACTCACATGCCCGTGGCAGAGTTATCCTACAATAGTTATCATGCTAGTATTTAGGTTGCTCCGTTTGAAGCCTTGCATGGATGGAAGTGTTATCACCATTTTGTTGAGCTAACATGACAAAGGACAATTAACCAGACCGTAGTTTATCTAGGAAACCAGCGACAGGATTTGCCTGGATCGAGGGAAGGTTAAAAGTCACCAATTGATCGACAAAAGGAATACATGGACAATTGAAGGGAACTATTGCAATTCCAGATTGAAGATTTGGTTCTGATAAAGGAGTTATCTTGCAGAGGTGCTATTAGGTTTAGCAGAGAGAATAAAAGCTGAGCCACATTGACTTGGTCCTTTCAAGACCCCATCTTGAGTTGGATCAGTCGCTTATAGGCTCAAGCTACCATAAGGATGGAGTAGTGTACATGATGTATTATTTAGGTTCAGTTGAGAAAGTGTATAATGGATAATACACTGATTTTGTTCTTTATAGAAATTTGTTTGGAAGATAAACGAAAGTTTATCAAAGCACCGTAGAAGCAGTACGTATAGCTAGAAGAGTTATGCTAATAACCGGACAGGCGATTACAACATTCTAGTCATGTATGCGATTTATTGATTTGGCGATTTGTGGATATCTGAAATGAATGCAAGAAAGAAGGAAGACGAGTTTGTGAGATTTGATTCTTTCGGGAGCCCATCTCGAGTTGGATCAATAGGGTGTAAACTCAGACTATCTTAGATATGGAGTAATGTATATGTACATATACGTATGTAGAACCCGAATTGGTGGAATTTTGACTTAATCTTCTTGATTAAGTACTTGCAAATGTTGAATCTTGAAAAGGGTGGAGAGCGTTGAGATGTGAGATTAGGAATTGAGAGTGTATGTAATATAGGTCTACGAAGATTCTTTATAAGAATCAAAATTTCTCGCAGAAACTATAAGACTATATTCATTAAACTTGTTTTTGCTGTTTCCACCCAGTGCAAAAACAAAACCTGTAGAGTAAAAAATTCGGGCCGTACCGTACAATTGTAACACGTGTTGTGAATAGGTAACAGGGCTATATTTGACTGGTTATGATGTTTATTTGTGAAATTTAATGAGTTGGTAAATTTAAACTTTGGTAAAAATTATGTTGGCAACGGTAAGATAAACACTTATCACGTAACGATTAAAATGCGAAACGAACGTCGTTGACCACCCGATTAGTGTTAAAATCCTAAAAACATTTTTTTATGATTAGAATAATAACTTTAATCATATCCGTGTGGAAAAATAAATTAAAACGCTAAGAAACTCTATTTTTGCGAGTTTAAGCGCTTACCGCGCAATGCAGCGCGTATACTGATAAAATACTGTCAACACAGCCTGTCAAGGCAACTGATAAACATTTTAGTAATAATTTGATGAGTTTATTACTATAGAAGGATAAAAATAAATAAAAACGTATAAATCCCTATTTTTGCGATTTTAAGCGTGTACCGCGCAGCACAGCACGCATACTGCCAAATACCGACAACGTAGCCAGTCCAGGCAAAAAAAAATGTTCAATAATATTTTGGGGTGAGTTTATTTTTATAGAGTGTTAAAAATAATTTAAAATGCACTAAAACGAGATTAAAACGGTAGATAAAATACCCGGTATCCAGTAAAATACCAGTTTTGGCCAAAAATTAGATATATATGTATATGTATACATATGATATCGTGTATATGTGTGATGTAGACCCATGTGGCAGCCATGCAAATGGTTTTTGTTCTCTCTCCTTCATGTGGTGGGTCTTGGGAGAATAAGAGATGAATAAGCTTTAACTTCTTCCAATATTTCACAATGTTCAAGATCAAAAATAAATCATCACTCAAATACTCTCCCTCTCTCTCCTAAAATCAGCCGAAACCCCCCTCTCATATCACAATAATTTCGAAAATTCTTGAGTGTTCTTGTAAGAACCAAGTTCAATCCAAAGTGTGTTTAGTGATTTGAAGGCCAATCCATGGAGTTTTAAGAAGGTTCAAACTTTTTATCACAAAAACCATCATCAAAAACTCATTTATACTCTTGAAAGGTGTAAACTTACTTTTAAAATGTATATTCTTGTTTCATGGTAATGGTGATGATGGAAAGTTTCTTGAAAAGCTTAGAATTCTTCATAAACATGAAACTTAAACAAGAAAATGGTTTTAGTCAGAACAAAATGGAAATACATACATATATGTATGTGGCCGTGAGTGTGTAAATATATATGTAAGAGTTTGAGTTTTGATTTTTGGGTTGATTCTTGTTTGACATGATTCTTGAAAAGATAAATGCATGCATGATCAAATGTGGTTTTATAAAAGCTCATATGATTAAAAGATGAATATGTTAAAATAAAATTTGGATGGATGAGCACATATGTGTGTGTGTCGTACATATGTGTGTGCAGACAAGTGGGTTTTGTTAGTTAGTGAGTAAATGAAAGATACTTGTAAGTATGTATGAATGAATTGTATGATGATGGATGATATAGGTTGAGTTATGTAAAATATGATATTAATGTGTTCTTGAGTATGATTAGAACATAAAAGATGATGTTGTATGAGTGCATTAGGTGCATTTACTTGAACATGCATGATGATATGTGATTATAAAAAGGTGATTTGGGTATGATTTAGTAAAAATCAGTTTTAATCAGATTATAAACACTAAAATAAAGTTATTTTAAAGTGTTTAGTGATATATAACTTTGTCATAATGTTTGATCGCTTTGCATGTTGTATTTGGTGCATTAAAGGTTGTAAAATACGTGAAATCGCATGATTTATGTGACTTAAACAAAAACTGCACTAATCTGATTATAATCACTATTTTAATCAGTAAATAACATGTATTGTGTTAAAATATCAAGTCATTTCGAGTTGGGAAAGTTATAGTAACGTTTAACGCAAAACTATGCGTTAAAACGGTCAAGAATCGGCTTTTCAAGTTATTTATATAAAACTGATTTAGATCAGTAAGTAAACTGATATTTTTAGTTTAAAAATAAGTATTTTAACTAAGTTTAAGTTTACTTGGTGTTTGGTTGGTCATACGTGACTTCCGACGCCCGAAAACGTTACAGAATCGCTAAAATACGTATTTTTCGATGAACACTAGTATGGGTAAATTTTGAGTGAACCTTATGTGATAAAATGTGTTAAGTGATTTAAACATGTAAATGTGATAAAATGTTAAGTGTTAACTTTATAGTGGGAAATTTAGACAATGCATGTATACTTGTACGTTTTGTGCGGTAAAAACAGTGAAAATTGTGTTAAATGTGAAACTTGTTTGTCGAGCATGAAATTTGATACATATACGATATTTTATGTATATTTTCTTTAAAAATGACAAAATAGATAAGTTAACAAGATTTCGCTTGTTTCAGTGTTAAATTATGTGAACGTTTATGTATATATATTACGACGCGCAAATCGTAGATATATTGCGTATAAACGGGAGAGTTAACGGATTTACACAATAATGGTCACCAATAAAATCGTTCTAGTCGCAAAATCATAAAAATCTATATATATGGACTCATATATATATTAACGTGCCAACATAATAAAAAATGACAACTTTTCGAGATAATCTCAAAGTTATGTGATAATTCTAAGAAACGGAGAAACTTAGGGTTTTTGTGTTATGAATATTGATTAAAAATCGTTCCTATATATATATTAGGACGTGTAGAAATCAATCTCTGGGATTGCGCTATTTAAAATACGTACCCAAAGCTGAGTGTCACTAAACCCCTCTTTTTACTGCTTTGTATATATTTTGGGGGTATAACACGTCAATAAAAGGGTTTAATGATGTTTTTGAAATAAAACATACCTTTTCATGTAAAATATATATTTTCAATGAAAATATATGAAATTTGATAAGTCATACGTTTCGAAGTAAAAAACGTTTTTGATGAATAAATGTTAGACATTGGGATGATACGGTATTTCCTAGGCGAAACATGACCGTATAGTTGGGACGGATGCCGGCCTGGGTCTCGAATGATGGAGATTCAGGGGATTCGTACAACATCGTGTATTAAATTGTCATATTAGTAGGATATATATATTGTACGTGAGGCAGACATCATATTGTTCTCAAAGAGAAAACCCTGCGCCCATGTTGTCGTTTAATCAGTTAATTATTGCACGCAATGAATTGTTGGTAGATCTATCGGGTTGACAACCCCGTCGTGACCGGTCGCCCCGTGTCAAGTCAAACAACGAATTTAAATTCTGTTTATTGTCTAGCTTTGATTATCCATGCATGGTTAATATATAGTTCGTATCGTCTCGCTAACATACGAGTCTGAAAGTTGACGCAATAATTTAATATACAAAACCTGGGCAATATATATTACAGTTGTCGGATTGATGAACCGACGGAAGGCCCATGGATTTTATTAAGGAAGTAAAATGGACTTTCTAAACTTTATATGGATGTTTTCAAATAAACACCTAATCAGAAAGTTTTCCGTGGAATAAAATTGTTTGTAAGCGAATATGTGAACTCACCTTCCTTTTTGTTGACACTTGATTTTAACGTGTTCTACAGGTACTTGAGTTCGGCTTCGGGAATCATGGCATATCTTGTGTTTGAATAATGCATGTTGTTTGTTTGAAAATGTTGGACAACTTTTAAACTTTCTGGGACATATGTAACAAGATCCGTGAGGATCAAAGACAACTTAATTATATAGTCATGTCTTAAAACGTAACGTTTAAAAAACTTATGTTTAAAATAAATTAATGTGTCCAACAATTAAATGCATCGATCGACAAGATATAAATGGGCACAAACTTCCGTCACCACTACGTTTTACATTCCGCTGCGACATTTTTGGGATGTGACACACTTGCCCATATGTATGTTTAGTGTTAGTAAAATATCGTGTTTTATAAATTTAAAACTTGACTAAAGTGTAAAAAGGGCTAAAAATATACATTAAATTATATAACGCTACACACGCATCAAGTTTTTTGCGCCGTTGCCGGGGACACAAGGATTTTAAGAAAGCTTAAAATGGGTGGCCTAATCAGTTTTTCAAAACCTTTTCAAAACCGCGCGCATTTTTCTTTATTTTAGTTACTTTTTGCATTTACAGTAGCCTGAACACGGGGCCGTCCTGCACATTCTTTTCAAAACACCCAGATACAGAGTCTGAACACGGGGTCGTGCTCACTGAACACGCCCCGTGCTCCATAAAACCAGTAACTTTTATTAAAACGCACAGATACAGATTCTTAACACGGGCCGTGCTCACTGAACACGGGTCGTGCTCACTGAACACGGGGCCGTGTCTAGCCTCTGTTTCCATTTTTATTTTTGTTTTCTGGTCCCGAGACTCTGTTGTGGTCTGCTGAGTGATTCTTATGGATCAATACTCAGAAGGCTACAACTACACCTATGAGGAGGATGATTATAGGGAAGACTATTGCACCAATTGTGGTAACCCTCACCCGGTACAATATTGTGAGTTATTTCAACCATCCACTTCATACACCTACTATGAGGAGCCCAGGTACGAGCCATCAACTTCATACACATCCTATGAAGACCCAAGGTATGAACCTTCTCCCTCATACTCATATTTTGATGAACCAAGGTATGAGCCTCCATACTCATACTTTGAGGAACCAAGGATCGAACATCCGGATTTAAGCTTTGAGGATCCTGATCCTTACTCTATCGCCGACATAACCGATAGGATAATTGAACACATTAAAACTATCGAACGATGCGTAAAAGAATCTCGCGCAAGGGAAGAGGAGTCCCGTGCAAGAGAAGAATTAAATAAAGAAGAGATAGTTGAAAATGTAAAAATGGAAGAACAAATAAGTGAAAAGCCGACACATGAGTTAAACAACGAGAAAAGTGAGTCCGATAATGTTAAAATTCAAGAAGAGTCTAATTTTGAGGAAATTAATCTCTTGTCACATTCTTTCGAAAATCATTGTTTAGTTCCCACTCATGCTAAGTTTTTAAAAGAGTTAAACACTAACACTAAAATTGACGAAACGGTAAGCATTAAGTTAACTAATGATTAAACTTCGCTAATTAAAGAAGACCCATTTGAAATTAACATTACACCAGTTCCAAGTTTTTCTCAAAATTCCTTTATTAGTAATATCACAATCGATAAAGATCTTTGTGTTAATATAATGCCAAACTATATTTTCGAAAAATTAAGTATTGGTGATTTTTCTCCACTTCAAATACCCATTTTTCTATCCAATCGGAAAGTAATAAGGTCAATAGGTGTCACACCCCGACTACGTAGAACCTACAAAACGTGGCGGAAACATCGGGGAGTGTTGTAACAGAATCATTGTTTCATAACACATGGAACTTGAAATATTGTTTTATTGATTAAAAGAGTTACAATGTCTTGACAATCAAAGAAACATAACAAAATAACTAGTCTTGCATCTTTTATTGTCACTAAGGCCCATGTCCGCCTAAGTGTATCTTGATCAATCCTATGCTTCATTTCCTGAAACACATGTGAAAATAGGTACGTCAGCATAAAAATGCCGGCGAGTACATAGGTTTTGTGAAAATAAGATTCATGACATCTGTTTAAGAAAATGTTTAGTCATGAACCTTGTAATTTGCTTTGTCTTTGTAAATCATTTGAAAAACAATAAGTTCAGATGATACGTATAAATAAGAGAATAATGCATGGTTAAATGAATAACCATGTAAAAATGAGTTTGTATAAGTTAAGTTGTTTGTAAAACAATGTATTGTGAAAAGTATGTTATTTGTATAAAATGTTATATGTCTAAATTGAAATGATTTCAAATAACGCAACGATATGTAATATCATACAATCACTTATATATAGGAAGTACCAGCGGCGTATCCACCATGCTTGTATCATATTACACACGCCTCGTTACTTAAATCACTTACTCAAACCAAACCACCAATATAAGATGTCTATGTTTAAACCAATTGTCAAAAGTCCTTGTATAAACCATGTCAAATGTTGATAGTCCAAAAGTAGTCAAGTAATGTGTAACAAATGTTTATGTATGGCTAGTGAAATGCATCAACTAAACCATAGATGAAATGCACAAAACAAAGTATTGAAGTAAAACTTGGTTTAAATCAAAGTTATGTTTTGTAAAATATATGCATGCTATACTGAAAATGAACATTTATGCGGTATTGTAAAAATTCATACATCCAAGCCTTGCGACAGTCGGATAACTATGTAAAAATGAGTTATCAAAAGAATATGTATTCGGATTAGGTCATTCCTTACGTCCAAACAAACCCGAGATTTCAGGAATGGGATTTGTCAAGTCCTATGGTACCACTACCTACTACCGAGCGGCGTGATCGGTGTTAATGAATGTATAGTATAGTTTAAACAAACCAAATGTCATACCAAAATGTAAGCATGTTTTATGAAGATAATGTACCTAGTATGCTAGAGTAAACATACAAGGTAGAGCTGTAAAACAATGTGTCCATATGTTACTGGAACATATGCAACAGAGATGCAATGTAAAATAATGTACTAAGCATGTACTAAATGGACATACATAGCATGTGATGTGATGTGATGTAAAACAATGTACTAAGTATGCACACAATGGACATACATAGCATAAAATGTAATGAAATCATGTACTAATAGTGTACTAATGAACATAGCATGTATATAATGTGAAAACATGGAAAGCATGAAAGTAACAAGTAGGCACATGTGTTCCACCCCAAAACGTTTGGAAAACAGTAAAAGAGGGGTCTATGTACTCACTTGAGATTGCTCAGAAGTCCTAAGATAACCACCAAGCAATGCTAGAGATCTCGGAATATCAAACGGCACCTAATATAGGTAACTACATTAATAAACCGGACCTAAATCGGAAGATCGGATAGAATGACGGCTCGTAAACCAAATGAGTATGGGAACTCATGTAGTATGGTTTAACAAAGCCTACATACTAAATGAAACCTAACCTAAGTGCTTACGACCCATTACGACCCGTTTAGGTAGCTTATGCTACTTTAACGCGTCGTTCGCGTAAAACGCGTTCGGATCGCCTAACTAGTCCTATGACAAGTAACATATGCCTTAACATGTCTAATATTGTTGTCAAATCAGTTTAGATGTCAAAAGTTATGTTACATATGCTTAAAATGAATTTTGGCGTCAAAAGGGCATTTTGGTAATTTACCTAAGGCATATAAGCTACCTATCATACAACTACTTAAACGAAGCGACCATAAGGTATAACCTCGGAAGGTTATTCCCTATATACTATGGTCACCTAATGTGCTTGGTCGGATCCTAATGATCGACCAAACGGGTCGGGTTCGAAAGTATAAGCGATTGTTTAAATCGCTTACCTTACGACCCTATATAAGCACTAAACTAAAAGTGACGAGCTAAGCATGTTAAAACATGCTTAACTAAGTTTAGAAAACAGGTTTGGTATCAAAACAAACGGTTTTGATACCCATAAGTAGTTTGGTTACAAAATACGCAAGAATACGTATTCTGACCGAAACTACGGCTCGTCACTGAGCCTAGATAACGTGGTAATCAGTAGGTATAGTCACAAAGGACTATAACCATCGTGATTACAATCACGTTGCGAAGTTCAAACGAACTTCGCATTGACCATAAGCTGGTCAATGCAGAAAGTCAAACAAAGTTTGACTTTCAGACTCGAAAAGCAATAAAAGAACGAAAGAATACTCACGTAGGGTCCCCGAATGCTAATCTAGATCAAAATAGCTCAGGTATGAAACAAAGGTTTCAACTTAGAGCATTTGAGATCAGATTCTAGTGAGTTTAGAGGTTGGATGGCAAGGGGTATTTATAGTGAATGGTCCACCATTAGGATCGTTTGTCGAAATACGTGCCTTAATCTCATCCGTACATGTGTCGGAACCTTATGGTACCCAAAAAGGCCACTCACCATAAGAGTTTGACACTTGGAACTTGACCTTTGGAGAGTGTTAAGGGCTGTTAAAAGAAAAAAAAACGTTTTGCTGCATCTGGCCCCTGTTTACGGACCTAGTTTGGCAGATTTACAGTTTCAGTCCCTGCAACCTCAAAACTTGGTTTTCGATGCGTTTTTTTTTGACACGTTTAAGCCCTGTTAACCCCATTTCAAAGATCTAAAATGAAGTTAAAGTATAGGGAACTTAAAATGTGTTCAAAAATATCTCGGGTGTCGGTTCGTTTAGCCGTACGGTTACGTTGTTCGGTTAATTACGACGGAATGCGCATAAGCGCGAAAAATGATCCAAATGGCGTGACGAATGGATTTTTCTTATGCCAAACACTAAAATAAAATATTTTAGTGCTTACATAAATTTTTGGATGTCCGGATGTATTCAGAACGTAAGTTATGCACGAAAATGCAAACTTGTGCACTTTTTGACGCTTTTAGTACCTGAATGAGCCAAAAGTTTATTTTAGCACACCGAACCCCTCAAAGGCTATTTCTAAGCTATATAAAGGATATTTAAAGTGTGTTTAACTTATGGTCATATTCCGGAATGTCTGTTACAGTTCAAATTGGCATACTTTCGCAGTTTGTCAAGTTTTGTCCCTGTAAGCGAATTAACTTGTTTTTGCCATACCAAAGCCTTCAAAACTTATTTCTAGGTTATGTAAAGGTTATTTAAGGTATGTTAAGCCTATGTCACTATTCCGGAGTGTTTGTTGCATTAAACTGGTTATATTTACGCATCGGTGCGCGTATAACCTTCCAGAAAGCGATTTAGAGTTTGGAATTGAACAAAAATTGATATGTGCAAATGACACACATATTTTTACAAATCCCAAGTATGAAATATAATATTTCATTGGTTCGGTATTTGTTTGATGGCCGTGGAGGCACAGGTGTTACAGTCTCCCCGACTTTAGGAAATTTCGTCCCGAAATTTATTTAGAGGAAACTTGTGAGAGTTTAAAACATGAAGTTGAAAAGATCGAACAATATTGGTTAGGGTTCTGAACTTCTAGTAACCTTAATAACATTATGCTTGCAATGTAAGAGGGACACTTATATACAAGTATATGAAGCGTCATTGGTGCGTCCACCGTACCTCCATTACATCGTTCTCATTTTGTTATTGTTGTCGCTATCGGTTCTTACACATAATAAATCTTACTGGGTTTCTGTGCACTAAATTTCATAATTATGTACGCGTCCATAATTAGACAATTCCTTGCACAGTTCACACAGTCTATTTTATAATGTGTAGTGTAAAACCAAATGAACAAACCTGTGATGAGTGTGACTAGACCGCCATAGAGTCCTTTTAATTAAGTCAATAAATGATCTAAATAGACTATCAAGGAGTCTGTTCAGCTACATCACTAGATGTCGTCCTTTAACCAGATTGTGAATCAATCTTTTTGACTAGACCTCTAAAAGGGTCTCTTATGAAACATGGAGTGGTACTATATAATCCAAAGGTCTTAACTATTATATAGAAGCCCATTAAGGATTTAAGGCAGTACCTTTTGACTATCCTGCTACGAATCCCTCATATGGAGATATGAAAGATCCTGCGAGGATTTGGATAACAAATATCCAGAGTATAAAAACACAAAATGCATAAAAGAAAACATAAGATGAATAAACACATAGTCACATAACCACAAAATTGTTTGTTAATTTGTCTTGTTAATTGCGTACATGCATTTAAAGCACACTAGGAATCCATTCCGTGGATTTCATTTGGTACTTTAAACGTTATCAATAATCTAACTATAAAGATAGAAAGATTCAAAAAGAAAATTCGATTTCGATTATTAGGAACCGAAATGTTCGAATTTAGGTACATAAGGAATCCAATTAAGGACTCTGATTTGTATGACAATTATCCACAAGGATCTAATTGTGAAGATAAAAAGATCCCATATGGATTTTAGAGGTTGAAGATGTTTTGAAACCTTGCACTGGACGTGCTTAAGTCAAAACATGAAGTTGAAATGCTTATGAAGTTGAGATGCTCGATATGCCAAGGCGACATATGAAGCGAAATTTGAAGGTTAAGTCAATGCATGAGAAAAATATTTTTTTTTGCAATACTATGCATGGGGTTCTAAAAATGTGTTCAATGTTTTTGAAACCTTATATATAATACCTTTGAAATCATAAAGTAGTTGTATTAGGTAGGTATATTCATAAAAATGTTTTAAAATCATGCGAAATGAATTTTGAAATTATGTATAAGGTTTTTGGAAAACATGAATGATGCTTTTGAAATCATGCACTTGATAAGAAAATATATTGTACTAATATTGTTTTCAGGCTATATGAGACATTTTGAAATCATGAAGGTTGTTTTTGAAAATACAGACAAAGCTTTGTGCATTTGTTATGTTTAAGTAAATACACTATATTAAAAATGTTTTCGAACTATGTATAGGATGTTTTGAAATCATGTAGGTTGTTTTGAAAACTTATGTTATGCATGTTGAAGAAATCAGAACGTAATGGGTATGAGATTTGAAAATACTCTTAGTTATCTATCCAAGAATTCAAAGGCACAGATGTGTGAAAAGCACGATTACTCATAATTTTGATTTATTTCTTGTACTTCGTTTCCGAGAATGAAACGAGTACTTAGAATTTTCCAAAGGAATCATGAACAAACGCAAGAATGGGAAATTCGCAAAAGTAGTTTGTAAGGAATATAGTTCCTTAATGTAGGTATCATAGGAAAAGTCATACACATATGTAACTACAATTGTACATCAGAATTTGTGAACAATAATTTATTTATAAACAAAACAGATTGTTTCACATTACAAGAAAATAAAAGAACAAAAGCATAAGACAGCAACATCCTTTGTTCAGTCAAATGCTCATCTAAGGGTCAGATTTGCATTAGCAAGCTTTGGGCAATCCCTCCGGAAATGGCCCATCTCGCCACAGTTGTAGCAAGACCCCGGCGAGAAACGAGCTTGAGCAGGATTGTCATCAGCTTGATTTGGTACAGCTGCAGTTGGGCAAACCCTTGCTGTATGAGCTATAAGTCCACAAATCTGGCATTTGCGGCACTTCACACTAGCATGATGATGGAGGCTACATTGGTTGCACAAGGGTGCAGTTCCATTGTATGGCTTCCTAGTAGGGGATTGAGCTGGTTGGTTGGGGACGGCTTGATCATTGTGAGCGACCACGGCGAAATTCTGAGAAGCCTTTCGCTTCTTTGACTTCTTAGGAGATCGTTCATCCATGGTCTTTGATTCCTCGATTGGTTTCTTGGCTGATGGTGCTGTCACCTGACTAGGTCCTGCCTGTCTTGGTGACTCTTGAGTGGCTTCATCCTGGAGACGATACATGGTAGTAGTTAATTCAACAGTCTTCAGGACTACTTCGCCTATTCGTTGAGCGAATTTGGCTGTCTGCTCGGACATTTGACCGGTGCTGAGAGGAAGAGACATTCTAGAAGCAAATGAAAGGCATAGGAAGAAATAGGTGAAAGGTTATTGGATAATCAATACAGAATGGTAACGAATGAAAATTGTGATCATTTGTTTGTTTCCTAAGGCAAACAAATGAGATGGTGACAAATCAAAGTAAATGGGTCAAAAATAATGTATCGCGAAGACATGCTCGCCTATAAGTGAACACTCATCCCAAGAATTCCCAGGTAAGCACAACTGGTCTCGCGTCTGATGAGATGTATACGAAGTGCTTGCCTAGACAGAAAACCCAGAATACATGCATTCACCCTTCCAGTTTGGATAATTGAACACATTAAAACTATCGAACGATGCGTAAAAGAATCTCGCGCAAGGGAAGAGGAGTCCCGTGCAAGAGAAGAATTAAATAAAGAAGAGATAGTTGAAAATGTAAAAATGGAAGAACAAATAAGTGAAAAGCCGACACATGAGTTAAACAACGAGAAAAGTGAGTCCGATAATGTTAAAATTCAAGAAGAGTCTAATTTTGAGGAAATTAATCTCTTGTCACATTCTTTCGAAAATCATTGTTTAGTTCCCACTCATGCTAAGTTTTTAAAAGAGTTAAACACTAACACTAAAATTGACGAAACGGTAAGCATTAAGTTAACTAATGATTAAACTTCGCTAATTAAAGAAGACCCATTTGAAATTAACATTACACCAGTTCCAAGTTTTTCTCAAAATTCCTTTATTAGTAATATCACAATCGATAAAGATCTTTGTGTTAATATAATGCCAAACTATATTTTCGAAAAATTAAGTATTGGTGATTTTTCTCCACTTCAAATACCCATTTTTCTATCCAATCGGAAAGTAATAAGGTCAATAGGTGTCACACCCCGACTACGTAGAACCTACAAAACGTGGCGGAAACATCGGGGAGTGTTGTAACAGAATCATTGTTTCATAACACATGGAACTTGAAATATTGTTTTATTGATTAAAAGAGTTACAATGTCTTGACAATCAAAGAAACATAACAAAATAACTAGTCTTGCATCTTTTATTGTCACTAAGGCCCATGTCCGCCTAAGTGTATCTTGATCAATCCTATGCTTCATTTCCTGAAACACATGTGAAAATAGGTACGTCAGCATAAAAATGCCGGCGAGTACATAGGTTTTGTGAAAATAAGATTCATGACATCTGTTTAAGAAAATGTTTAGTCATGAACCTTGTAATTTGCTTTGTCTTTGTAAATCATTTGAAAAACAATAAGTTCAGATGATACGTATAAATAAGAGAATAATGCATGGTTAAATGAATAACCATGTAAAAATGAGTTTGTATAAGTTAAGTTGTTTGTAAAACAATGTATTGTGAAAAGTATGTTATTTGTATAAAATGTTATATGTCTAAATTGAAATGATTTCAAATAACGCAACGATATGTAATACCATACAATCACTTATATATAGGAAGTACCAGCGGCGTATCCACCATGCTTGTATCATATTACACACGCCTCGTTACTTAAATCACTTACTCAAACCAAACCACCAATATAAGATGTCTATGTTTAAACCAATTGTCAAAAGTCCTTGTATAAACCATGTCAAATGTTGATAGTCCAAAAGTAGTCAAGTAATGTGTAACAAATGTTTATGTATGGCTAGTGAAATGCATCAACTAAACCATAGATGAAATGCACAAAACAAAGTATTGAAGTAAAACTTGGTTTAAATCAAAGTTATGTTTTGTAAAATATATGCATGCTATACTGAATATGAACATTTATGCGGTATTGTAAAAATTCATACATCCAAGCCTTGCGACACTCGGATAACTATGTAAAAATGAGTTATCAAAAGAATATGTATTCGGATTCGGTCATTCCTTACGTCCAAACAAACCCGAGATTTCAGGAATGGGATTTGTCAAGTCCTATGGTACCACTACCTACTACCGAGCGGCGTGATCGGTGTTAATGAATGTATAGTATAGTTTAAACAAACCAAATGTCATACCAAAATGTAAGCATGTTTTATGAAGATAATGTACCTAGTATGCTAGAGTAAACATACAAGGTAGAGCTGTAAAACAATGTGTCCATATGTTACTGGAACATATGCAACAGAGATGCAATGTAAAATAATGTACTAAGCATGTACTAAATGGACATACATAGCATGTGATGTGATGTGATGTAAAACAATGTACTAAGTATGCACACAATGGACATACATAGCATAAAATGTAATGAAATCGTGTACTAATAGTGTACTAATGAACATAGCATGTATATAATGTGAAAACATGGAAAGCATGAAAGTAACAAGTAGGCACATGTGTTCCACCCCAAAACGTTTGGAAAACAGTAAAAGAGGTGTCTATGTACTCACTTGAGATTGCTCAGAAGTCCTAAGATAACCACCAAGCAATGCTAGAGATCTCGGAATATCAAACGGCACCTAATATAGGTAACTACATTAATAAACCGGACCTAAATCGGAAGATCGGATAGAATGAGGGATCGTAAACCAAATGAGTATGGGAACTCGTGTAGTATGGTTTAACAAAGCCTACATACTAAATGAAACCTAACCTAAGTGCTTACCACCCATTACGACCCGTTTAGGTAGCTTATGCTACTTTAACGCGTCGTTCGCGTAAAACGCGTTCGGACCGCCTAACTAGTCCTATGACAAGTAACATATGCCTTAACATGTCTAATATTGTTGTCAAATCAGTTTAGATGTCAAAAGTTATGTTACATATGCTTAAAATGAATTTTGGCGTCAAAAGGGCATTTTGGTAATTTACCAAAGGCATATAAGCTACCTATCATACAACTACTTAAACGAAGCGACCATAAGGTATAACCTCGGAAGGTTATTCCCTATATACTATGGTCACCTAATGTGCTTGGTCGGATCCTAATGATCGACCAAACGGGTCGGGTTCGAAAGTATAAGCGATTGTTTAAATCGCTTACCTTACGACCCTATATAAGCACTAAACTAAAAGTGACGAGCTAAGCATGTTAAAACATGCTTAACTAAGTTTAGAAAACAGGTTTGGTATCAAAACAAACGGTTTTGATACCCATAAGTAGTTTGGATACAAAATACGCAAGAATACGTATTCTGACCGAAACTACGGCTCGTCACTGAGCCTAGATAACGTGGTAATCAGTAGGTATAGTCACAAAGGACTATAACCATCGTGATTACAATCACGTTGCGAAGTTCAAACGAACTTCGCATTGACCATAAGCTGGTCAATGCAGAAAGTCAAACAAAGTTTGACTTTCAGACTCGAAAAGCAATAAAAGAACGAAAGAATACTCACGTAGGGTCCCCGAATGCTAATCTAGATCAAAATAGCTCAGGTATGAAACAAAGGTTTCAACTTAGAGCATTTGAGATCAGATTCTAGTGAGTTTAGAGGTTGGATGGCAAGGGGTATTTATAGTGAATGGTCCACCATTAGGATCGTTTGTCGAAATATGTGCCTTAATCTCATCCGTACATGTGTCGGAACCTTATGGTACCCAAAAAGGCCACTCACCATAAGAGTTTGACACTTGGCACTTGACCTTTGGAGAGTGTTAAGGGCTTTTAAAAGAAAAAAACCGTTTTGCTGCATCTGGCCCCTGTTTACGGACCTAGTTTGGCAGATTTACAGTTTCAGTCCCTGCAACCTCAAAACTTGGTTTTCGATGCGTTTTTTTGACACGTTTAAGCCCTGTTAACCCCATTTCAAAGCTATAAAATGAAGTTAAAGTATAGGGAACTTAAAATGTGTTCAAAAATATCTCGGGTGTCGGTTCGTTTAGCCGTACGGTTACGTTGTTCGGTTAATTACGACGGAATGCGCATAAGCGCGAAAAATGATCCAAATGGCGTGACGAATGGATTTTTCTTATGCCAAACACTAAAATAAAATATTTTAGTGCTTACATAAATTTTTGGATGTCCGGATGTATTCATAACGTAAGTTATGCACGAAAATGCAAACTTGTGCACTTTTTGACGCTTTTAGTACCTGAATGAGCCAAAAGTTTATTTTAGCACACCGAATCCCTCAAAGCCTATTTCTAAGCTATATAAAGGATATTTAAGGTGTGTTTAACTTATGGTCATGTTCCGGAATGTCTGTTACAGTTCAAATTGGCATACTTTCGCAGTTTGTCAAGTTTAGTCCCTGTAAGCGAATTAACTTGTTTTTGCCATACCAAAGCCTTCAAAACTTATTTCTAAGTTATGTAAAGGTTAGTTAAGGTATGTTAAGCCTATGTCATTATTCCGGAGTGTTTGTTGCATTAAACTGGTTATATTTACGCATCGGTGCGCGTATAACCTTCCAGAAATCGATTTAGAGTTTGGAATTGAACAAAAATTGATATGTGCAAATGATACACATATTTTTACAAATCCCAAGTATGAAATATAATATTTCATTGGTTCGGTATTTGTTTGATGGCCGTGGAGGCACAAGTGTTACAATAGGGGTAGTTGAGGATATCTTGGGCCAAACAAATCAAATGGTAATCCCAACCGACTTCGTCATCCTTGATGACGCTCCTCTAGTGTTGGGACGACCTTTTGTAAAAACCCACGAAGCTTTGAAAATCCGGAAGTACAACAATCTATCTATTCAATTAGGGGCGTTTAAAAAGAGTGTCGATCTTGAGCATTTAATGAAATACCCATTCGGCAATAATGACCCCCTAATTGAAGATGAAGATGAACCACCCGATACAAGAAAATAAATTGACTACTTTGTTGAAGAAGAGGTTGCCATAGAACAAACTTTTGTGGTTTTTGATCGAAATGAGCAACCAAATAATGAGTCTCCTAAAGACCCACCTCTTGAGCTCAAAGAACTTCCAAAAGGTTTGGAATATGCTTTTCTAGACAAAGATGGTAAATCACCTGTAATTATTTCGTCAAAATTAACTAGTTTAGAAAAAGAAAAATTAATTTCACTTTTGAAAAAAACACAAAAATGCGATCGCTTGGAAGCTTGTAGATATTAAAGGAATAAGTCCTTCCATGTGCACGCACAAAATTTTAATGAATGATGACTATAAATCGGTAATACAACCACAACGTAGAGTAAATCCAAATGTGCAAAAAGTGGATAAATATGAAGTCATCAAATTACTTGACGCCGGACTTATTTACCCTATCTTCGATAGTCCTTGGGTAAGTCCCGTCCAAGTAGTTCCAAAGAAAGGAGGTATGCTGGTAATAACTAATGAAAAGAATGAATTAATACCAACGAGAACCGTCACAGGATGGAGAGTATGTATAGATTATCGTCGATTAAATGAGGCAACCAGGAAAGATCACTTTCCTTTACCTTTTATTCATCAAATGTTAGAAAGATTATCCGGTCACAAATTTTATTGTTTCTTAGATGGTTTTTCAGGTTACTTTCAAATTCCGATAGCACCCGAAGACCAAGAAAAGACAACATTTACATGTCCCTAAGGAACTTTTGCTTATCGATGCATGCCCTTTGGTCTATGTAATGCCCTCGCAACCTTTCAATGTTGCATGGTGGATATCTTCCATGACATGATAGAAAAGACAATGGAAGTCTTCATGGACGACTTTTCTATCTTTCGAGATTCATACGACCAATGCCTCGATAACCTTGAACGAATGCTATCCCGATGTGAGGAAACTAACCTCACCCTTAACTGGGAAAAATGCCATTTCATGGTAACGGAGGGAATAGTACTCGGTCACAAAATCTCAAGCGAAGGAATGGAGGTAGATCTAGCCAAAATAGACACTATTTCTCGATTACCACCCCATCCTCCGTAAGAGATATCAGAAGTTTCCTAGGGCATGCTGGATTTTATAGACGATTTATCAAGGACTTTTCTAAAATCTCAAGGCCTCTAACAAAATTACTTGAAAAAGATGCCCCTTTCATCTTTGACAAGGATTGCAATCAAGCATTTCTAACCCTAAAAGAAATGCTAGTCAATGCACCTATCATGATAGCGCCTGATTGGAAATTACCTTTCGAAATCATGTGTGACGCAAGTGACTTTGCAGTTGGAGCCCTCTTGGGATAAAGAAAAGATAAGCATTTTCACCCAATTTATTATTCTAGTAAAACACTTAACGATGCATAAGAAAATTACATAACAACAGAAAAAGAGTTACTAGCCGTGGTATTTGCTTTTGATAAATTTCGTTCTTATCTTGTTCCTTCTAAAACAATAGTCTAAACAGATCATGCAGCCATTCGATATCTCTTCAAGAAACAGGATGCTAAACCCCGTTTGATTCGGTGGATTCTACTCCTCCATGAATTTGACATTGAAATCAAGGACAAGAGAGGAGCAGAAAACACCGCAACAGATCATCTTTCACGCTTAGAAGACCCAGCTTTGGAGGCAACCAGGGATGAGCAAATCAAAGAAAAGTTCCCAATAGAGTCCTTGGAAATGGTGGAATACCGAGAAGAGCCATGGTACGCCGACTATGCTAACTACCTAGCAAGCGGTATAGTCGCAAAAGGATGGCCACATCATCAAAGAAATAAATTCTTTGCTGATGTAAAGCATTACTTTTGGGAAGATCCTTATCTTTTCAAGATGTGTGCCGATCAACTCATCCGCCGATGCGTACTTGGTGTTGAAGCAAGAAGAATTCTCCGCCATTGTCATGAAGGTCCATACGGAGGACATCATGGTGCCGCTAGTACTGCACGAAAGGTATTTGATTCAGGATTTTATTGGCTAACCATTTACAAAGACGCCCAAAGTCTTGTCAAGACATGTGACGCTTGCCAAAGATCAGGTAATATTTCTTCCAAAAACGAAATGCCGCAAAATTGTATTCTTATTTGTGAAATTTTTGATGTGTGGGGACTCGACTTTATGGGAACCTTCCCACCGTAAAAAAGAAACAAATATATACTTGTGACAGTAGATTACTTGTCTAAATGGGCCGAGGCCGAGGCACTTCCAACCAACGATGGAAGAGTCGTGGTAAGATATCTGAAAAGATTATTCTCTCGTTTTGGAACACCAAAGGCTTTAATACGTGATAGAGGTACCCATTTTTGTAATCATCAACTTGAAAAAATCTTAACAAGATATGGGGTCAATCACCGGGTTTCAACAACACATCACCCTCAAACAAACGGACAAGCCGAAGTGACTAATAGAGGTTTAAAATGAATACTCGAAAGAACTGTAGGATTAAATAAAAAAGAATGGGCCGATAAGTTAGACGATGATTTATGGGCTTTTCGAACTGCTTATAAAACAACAATAGGTACAAACCCATATAAGCTCGTCTATGGAAAAAGTTGTCACTTGCTAGTAGAAATAGCTCACAAAGCCTACTGGGTAATTAAAAATGTAAACTTAGATTTAGAGGATGCCGGTAAAAACGATTTTGTCAATTAAATGAGTTAGACGAATTAAGGAATTATGCATACTCTAACTCTGAAATTTATAAGGAAAGAATGAAAAATTTGCATGATAAACACATTAAACCTAATGAATTTCGAGTAGGATATCAGGTTCTATTTTTTAATTCACGACTTCGATTATTTCCTGGTAAATTAAAGTCTAGGTGGTCAGGACCTTTTTCCATCACCCATATTTTCCCACACGGTGCAGTCGAAATTAAATCTCGGAATGGAATTCCATTCAAAGTCAATGGTCAACAGCTGAAGCTCTATCAAGGATTCAGTGAGGATGAGGAGGAAGAAATCTCGCTTCAAACTGTCGAAGAATGAAACAAAGGTTCAAGCATCAACATCATACCTGGTAAGTTACGAACAATCGGGAAAACATCTGAATCGGTAAGATCTCTAAAACCAAGTTTTGGGAAACAGGGCACTCACACGAGCACTTAATTTTTTTTTCAAACTTGCCCGCCCACGGGGCCGTGCTCAGCGAGCTCGGGGCCGTGTCCGCGTAACTGTCGAGATAAAACCCTTTTTCCAAACAGTTTCTTCATTCCACATGCCCTGTTTCCCCAAAAACTCTCTGGTTCCGGTGATTTTTCTGCAGATTTTGACATTTCCCCTCCTTCTAACAACGTCAAGATGGCCAAGAAATTCACTCGTTTCAATGCAAATGAGTTGGATGCTTAAGCAAGATATGAGGTGCTAGGAACTAGGCCAGAGGAGTACCCACGACAAGTATGCATGGATCTTTTAGGAGCAGTGAACCAGATAGACCGCTTCAACAACATTGTCACCGGACCACTGCGAGTTGCCCTTTGCACTCGGCTTCACTCCGTGCATGAATATAACGTGGAATTCTACAGCACGTTCGCCTTCAAGACAAGAGCTGATCCGTTTGACAACGAGGGGGTAGAGTTCCGTTGTGGGGGAACTAAGTATTCGATCTCGATCGCACAGTTTGGGGTAATAGTTGGGTTGTACGTGGACGAGGATGCTGGAGTGGAAGAAAACACCGGCGGTCTACGCGGGATCAGAGAAAATGATCGCCAAGCTACTTAGGCTCAAATAGGAGAAGGCAACTATAACCCGAGCCGAACTAAGAGCACCCAGTTGAGAGACCCTATTTACCGCTACATCCATAGGGTCCTCACCTACTATCTTAGTCAAAGGCACGACAGCAGCGGTGTTGTAGGTTTGCGGGATCTACTAGTCCTCCATTGCATCCACAACCAGGTCAACCTAGATGTTCCATACCTCCTGCTTTGAAACATGCACTGGAACCAGCTTGCTACTCCCCCGACTCCTCTCTTCTTTGGAGGGTGGATATACCGCCTCTTCAAACACTTCGTCAATATGCCAAGGTCCTTCCGCAAGGGGCCATGGTCGGGGAGGGTGGACATGGTCATTTGCCGCTCCATGAACTTGATTTACGAAGCAGAAGATGGGACGGTCAGTTTTCAAAGAGTTCAAGGGCATGCATGGAACCCGCAGGAAGCACTCGTCTTACACGCTCCACATATCCGTCCTCCTCCTCAGTACCACTACCAGCAACAGGGTGATCCGGGTCAATCCTCCTCTCAAGGAGGCGGTTTTCCTAACTTTCAAACCTTGCATGATTTATTGAAGGAAAACCTTATGTGCACCAGAAATACCTACAACATGGCCAGCAACACATACGCTTGGGTCGGAGCAATAGAGAGAAACATCTTCGACATGCAGGATGACATTGGGAACATCCGGGAGTATATGGCAGGCCATGGAGGAGGTGACGATGATGAAGACGAGGACATGGATTGAGCGGATGAGTTGTAGTTGGATCACCCGGTTGGAGGTCTATCAGGTTAACCCTTATCTCTCACAAACAATTTCTAGCCTGCGTGCCACTTGTTGAGCAATTTACTTTCCTTTAACGCTTTTTATTTTCTGTATTTCTTTTTCTTTTATGACGTGGATGATTAACTTTGGTAAATTAGGATGTTTGTTATTTGTTTGGTGTGGTATTTATTAGTTAAACAGGTACATACGAGGCTTAGAGCACTAAACATTAGTGCTACTAAAGCTGGGACAACAAAACCAAAACCAGAAACTTGTTTTACACTTTTGCAGTTTGTCCACACGGGGTCGTCCTCAGCCGACACGCCCCCGTGCCCATCGCCCAGACCTGCTCTTTGTTTAAATTATGCAGACTTTCGCCAGACACGGGGTCGTGATCACCCAGCACGCCCTCGTGTCCACCTTCTGTAAGTTCTCGTTACTGGCAATCTGACCACGGGGTCGTGTTCATCCGACACGGGGCCGTGTCTAGATGACCAGTAACATACATTTTTGTTTTTACACACCTTTTACACATTCAATCAACCTAAAAACATATTTTTTGGGACACATTGAGGACAATGTGTAATTTAAGTGTGGGGGGACGATAAAACCTTGAATTTTGCAAGTCCTAATTACAAGCCTTACACAAAACTCTATTGGAACCGCTAAACACCCCAAATTTTTTTCAAAAACTTTTCATGTTTTTTACTTGCCTTGGTTTAATTTGGGAATAACAAGTTCTAAAACGGTTATATTTTTACAAACCTAAGAAAATTATGAAACGACATAACAAATCTAGTTAAAATTCGATTATATATACTTGATCACATAAAACCCATTCCCACAAAAAGTGAGTTTTGAGACTTTATTGAGCATACAAATACACAACTTTAAACTAAATGCTCATTTTTCGTTTCTTGTTGTCACACCCCGACCACGTATAACATACAAAACGTGGCGGAAAACGTCGGGGAGTGTTGTAACAGAATTATTGTTTCACAACCATGGCATACAAAGTTATATTTTATTTATTAAACAAGATTGTTATATTGTCTTAAACAGGAATCAAAGAGTTCACAACATAATTAAACTAGTATATCTTCATTTTTAGTCTCTAAGGCACAAGTCCGCCCTAGTGTCACAATCATCATCCTAGGCAATAGCTCCTGAAAACACATGTGAAAATAGGTACGTCAGCATAAAAGTGCCTGTGAGATACATAAGATTTGTGAAAATAGGATTCATGACTTATAAGTTTAGACAAAGTTGTTTAACAAAAGTCAGTCATGAACCTTGTAAGTTGTTTTGTTTTGTAAATCATTCAAAAAGCAATGATATGTATAAATAAGAGAATAATGTAAGGTTAAATGAATAACCTAGTAAAATGAGTTTGTTTAAGATAAGTTGTTTTGTAAAGCAATGTCTTGTGAAAATAAGTTGTTTATGTAAAACGTAATATGTCAAATATTGAAATGATTTAAGTAACGCTACGACATGTAATATCATACAAACACTTGTTTATAGGAAGTACCAGCGGCGTATCCACCATGCTTGTATCATATTACACATGCCTCATTACTCAAATCACTTACTCAAACCAACCACCAATGTAAATTGTTTATGTATAAATGAATTGTCATGTGGTATTGTGTAAACCAAATCGAAATGTCTATGTCCAATGTAAACCACTAATTGTGTATATCAATGTCAAAATGTTTATGTTTAATGTAGATCATGTAATGTGTACCCAAAAATATCATGTATGGTAAGTGAAATATATCAACTAAACCATATGTAAAATGCACAAAAACAAGGTATTGAAGTAAAACATAGTTTAAATCAAAGTTATGTTTTGTGGAATAAATGCATGCTATACTGATACAAACATTTATGCGGTATTGTGAAAATGCATACATCCAAGCCTTGAGACTGTGGCGATAAACCCTTAAACAAATTAAAGGTTTATCTAAGTTATGTGTATCGAATTCGGTCATTCCTTCCAATCCAAACAAACCCAGGATTTCAGGAACGGGAGTTGTCAATTCCTATGGTACCACTACCTACTAACGAACGGCGTAGCTAATGTTAATGAATGTATTGTTCCATTGTAAACAACCCAAATGTCATAACAAAATGTAAGCATGGGATGAAAACAACTGTACTAAGTATGCACACAATGGACATACATAGCATGAAATGTAATGTAAAACAATGTACTAAGTATGCACACAATGGACATACATAGCATGAAATGTAATGTAAAACAATGTACTAAGTATGCACACAATGGACATACATAGCATGAACACAATGAAATCATGTAGTATAAATGTACTAATGAACATAGCAAGTATATGATGTGAAAGCAGGAAAGCACGAAAGTAACAAGTAGGCACATGTGATTCACCCCAAAATGTTTGGAAAACAGTAAAAGAGGGGTCTATGTACTCACTTGAGATTGCTCAGAAGTCCTAAGATAACCACCAAGCAATGCTAGAGATCACGGAATCAAACGGCACCTAATATAGGTAACTATGTTAATCAACCGGACCTAAATCGGAGGATCGGATAGAATGAGGGTTCGTAAACCAAATGAGTGTGGAGACTCGTGTAATATGGTTTAACAAAGCCTACATACTAAATGAAACCTAACATAAGTGCTTACGACCCATTACGACCCGTTTAGGTAGCTTATGCTACTTTAACGCGTCGTTCGCGTGAAACGCGTTCGGACCGCCTAACTAGTCCTATGACAAGTGTTATATGCCTAAACATGTTACATAATCAGTTATGTGACAAAAGTTTAGGTTACATATGCTTAATTACCAATTACACATGAAAAGGGTATTTTGGTAATTTACCTATGGCATATAAACTACCTATCATACAACTACTTAACGGAGCAACCATAAGGTATAACCTCGGAAGGTTATTCCCTATATACAATGGTCACCTAATGTATTTGGTCGGATCCTAATGATCGACCAAAAGGGTCGGGTTTGAAGGTATAAGCGATTTATTAGATCGCTTACCCTTACGACCCTAGACACCGTGGTAATCAGTAGGCATAGTCCCAAGGGACTATAACCATCGTGATTACAATCACGTTGCAAAGTTCAAACGAACTTCGCATTGACCATAAACTGGTCAACACAGAAAGTCAAACAATGTTTGACTTTCGGACTCGAAAAGCAATAAAAGAACGAAGGAAAACTTACGAAGGGTCCCCGAATGCTAATCTCGATCCAAGTAACTCAGGTATGAAACAATGGTTTCAACTTAGAGTTTCTCAAATCAAAATTCTTGTGGGTTTTGCAAATGAAAGAATGGGGTATTCTAGGACCCTGATGCGGGCCGCGTAAAGATACACACAACCTTACGCGGGCCGCCTGGCCTGTCTGATCAGCAAACATCTTTCAGAATTGAAAGTTTTGGTCCCTGTTGTGTTTTAAGGCCATTCCCGACACTTCTAAGGCCCGTAAAGCCAACTTTAAGGCCCTAAAATGATGCCTAAACAATGTGGACATGAAACATGCTCAAAAATATTCCGGATGTTGGTTCGTTTGGTCGTACGAACGCGATGTTCGGTTAATTACGACGGAATGCGCATGAGCGCGAAAAACGGTCCAAATGACGCAACGAATGGATTTTTCTTATGCCAAACACTAAAATAAAATATTTTAGTGCTTACATAAATTTTTGGATGTCCATATGTATTCAGAATGTGAGGTATGCGCGAAAATGCAAACTTGTGCACTTTTTGACACTTTTAGTCCCTGAATGACCCAAAAGTTTAATTTAGCACACCGAACCCCTCAAAGCCTATTTCTAAGCTATGTGAAGGATATTTATGGTATGTTTAACTTATCGTCATGTTCCGGAATGTTCGTTACTGTTCAAATTGGTATACTTTCGTAGTTTGTCAGGTTTAGTCCCTGTAAGCGAATTAACTTGTTTTTGCCATACCAAAGCCTTTAAAACTCATTTCTAAGTTATGTAAAGGTTATTTAAGGTATGTTAAGTATATGTTGATGTTCCGGAGTATTTTTCGCATTAAAATGATTACGTTTACGCACCAGTTTGCGTATAACTCTCTCTAGAAAGCGATATAGAGTTTTAAATTGAATAAAAGTCAAAACATGAAAAATGTAAAACACAACCAAACAAACATTGGGATCAAATAACATTGTTTTATGGATAATGGAACTGTTCACAATGATTACAAGCACAGATGTTACAGTCTCCCCTACTTGTGGAAATTTCGTCCCGAAATTTATTTAGAGGAAACTCGTGGGAAAAGATGCGGATATTTCTCCTTCATTTGATCTTCGCGTTCCCAAGTAAACTCGGGTCCACGTTTAGCTTCCCATCGAACTTTGACCAAAGGAATGCGCTTGCGTTTAAGCCACTTGACTTCATGTTCCATGATTTCCACTGGCTTCTTAACAAATTTCAGTGTTTTATCAACACGAATTTCGTCAAGTGGTATGTGGAGGTTCTCATCAGCTAAACACCTTTTGAGATTGGACACGTGAAAAGTTGGATGAACATTTCCAAGTTCAGGAGGTAACTCAAGTCTGTAGGCTACCTTTCCGATTCTTTCGACGATCTTGAATGGTCCAACGTATCTAGGTGCAAGTTTTCCTTTCTTTCCAAATCTGATCACACCTTTCCAAAGTGAGACCTTAAGTAATACTCGATCACCGACTTGAAATTCCAAGGGCTTGCGTTTTGGGTCCGCGTAACTCTTTTGACGGCTTCTAGCTGTCTGAAGGTTATCACAAACTTTCTTGATCTTATCAGTTGTCTCTAAAATGAGGGCAGGTCCAGTAAGCTGAGCCTCGCCGATCTCATTCCAGCAGACTGGTGAACGACATTTTCGACCATAGAGAGCTTCGAAAGGAGCCATTTTGATGCTGGTGTGATAACTGTTGTTGTAGGAGAATTCAATTAACGGAAGATGTGAATCCCAACTACCACCAAAGTCGATCACACAAGCTCTAAGCATATCCTCCAGAGTCTGGATTGTTCTTTCAGATTGACCATCCGTTTGTGGATGATAAGCTGTGCTCAGATTAAGTTGGGTCCCCATAGCAGATTGCATGGTTCTCCAAAAATGAGAAGTGAAACGAGCATCTCTGTCAGAAATGATGTTCAAAGGAACACCATGTCGAGCTACAATTTCATCCACATAGATTTTTGCAAGTTTGTCAGCAGGAAAGTCCTCACGGATTGGCAAGAAATGTGCTGACTTAGTAAGATGATCAACGACTACCCAGATGGCATCATGACCTTTCTTTGTGCGTGGAAGTTTGGTAACGAGATCCATAGTAATGTTTTCCTATTTCCAAACTGGGATCTCTGGTTGCACCAATAAACCAGAAGGACGCTGATGTTCAGCCTTAACCTTAAGACAAGTAAGGCATTTTGATACATATAAGGCAATGTCTTTCTTCATACCAGGCCACCAATAGTGAATACGAAGATCCTTATACATCTTATCTGAGCCCGGATGAATAGAATAACGAGACTTATGGGCTTCATCCATAAGCAAGGTACGAAGATCATCCTGGCTTGGGACCCACAAACGGTCCATGAAGTAATATGATCCATTGTCCTTCAGTTCAAGAGCAGGTGTTATGTGATAGGGAAATTCCTTATCCATCAAACCTTGTGAAACACAAGATTGTTGAGCCTGAGAAATGCGTGCTTGGATATCGGATCGAGCTTGAATAACAGATTGAACACTTACACAATGAAGCTTAGTACGTTCCTTTCGACTCAAAACATCGGCTACGACATTCGCCTTACCAGGATGGTAGCGAATTTCACAGTCATAGTCGTTTAGGAGCTCAGCCCAACGTCGTTGCCTCATGTTGAGTTCTTTCTGATTGAAGATATGTTGAAGACTTCTGTGGTCAGTGAAAACCACACATTTTGAACCATACAAATAGTGTCTCCAGATCTTGAGAGCGAAAACAACTGCACCTAACTCAAGATCATGAGTGGTGTAGTTTTTCTCATGTATCTTCAACTGCCTCGATGCATAGGCTATGACTTTGTTCCTTTGCATTAGAACATAACCAAGACCCAATTTCGATGCATCACAATACACGACAAAATCATCATCACCCTCAGGTAATGATAGAACAGGCGCATCACAAAGCTTCTGCTTCAAGTTTTGAAAAGCTTCCTCTTGCTTGAATCCCCAGTCAAAGGGCTTGTTCTTCTGAGTTAGAGCAGTTAGAGGAACTGCAATCTTTGAGAAGTTTACAATGAAGCGGCGGTAATAACCCGCTAGACCAAGAAAAGAATGAACTTCAGTAGGAGTAGTAGGCGTATCCCAATCCTTAATCGCACTGATCTTGGAGGGGTCTACATGAATACCTTGTTCGTTGATAATATGTCCTAAGAATTGAACTTCTTTAAGCCAAAATTCGCACTTGGAGAATTTGGCGAAAAGTTGCTCTTTCTTTAGGAGTTCCAGAGTAAGACGAAGATGTTGCTCGTGATCAGCTCGCGTCTTAGAATAAATCAAGTTGTCGTCAATAAAAACAATGACGAACTGATCCAAATAAGGCTTGCAGACCCTATTCATTAAGTCCATGAAAACAGCAGGAGCATTAGTCAAACCAAATGGCATGACTGTGAATTCATAATGCCCATAACGAGTGCGGAAAGCTGTCTTGGGAATATCTTCTTCATGCACACGAAGTTGATGATACCCGGAACGCAGATCAATCTTCGAAAAATAAGAAGCGCCCTGTAACTGATCAAAGAGATCATCGATGCGCGGTAGGGGATATCGGTTCTTGATGGTAAGCATGTTAAGCTCACGATAATCGATACACATCCTAAAGGATCCATCCTTCTTCTTGACAAAAAGAACGGGAGCACCCCAAGGTGAAAAGCTAGGATGGATAAAACCTTTGTCAGAGAGCTCCTGAAGCTGCTTAGACAACTCTTGCATCTCAGACGGTGCAAGACGATATGGAGCTCTGGCAATGGGATTTGCACCAGGTACGAGATCAATACGGAACTCGACTTGGCGTGCTGGAGGTAGACCAGGTAAATCTTCAGGGAATACTTCAGAATAATCCTGAACGACAGGAATATCTGAAATAGACTTACCCTTTCCTTTATCTGCTGTAACATGTGCTAAGAAGGCCACATAGTTCTTCCGCAGATATTTCCGAGCTTTAAAACAAGACATGAGCTTGAGGCCACCAGACGGTTTCTCACCTTGAACCTGTAGGATCTCGCCTGTCGGAAGCGGCACACGAACAATCTTCTCAAAACAAACTACCTCTGCGCGATGCTTGGCTAACCAATCCATACCCACAATAACGTCGAAGCTTCCAAGTTGCATAGGCGTGAGGTCGATCGGAAAAAGATGGTCATTAAGGTTCAACTGGCAGTTGCGTAGAACAGAATCAAGAACAATGGGTTCACCACTAGCAACTTCTACTGTCGAAGATTTACCTAGTTTTGTTCTAGACACGCGAAGCATTGGCTCAAAAGACAATGACACAAAACTCTTGTCGGCACCCGAATCAAAAAGAACAGATGCAGGCTGATTATTAATAAAGAACGTACCATTCACCACTTCATTGTCTGCTTGTGCCTCTTGAGCATTCATGTTGAAGACTCGCCCTTGAGCCTGAGCCTGATTCTGGTTTGGATTCTGATTCTGGTTAGCCAGCCTTGGGCACCGGTTTCTGTAATGGGTCAGATCCCCACAGTTATAACAAGCACCTGGTGGGTAGTGTGGTCGTGTAGCTTGACCCTATTGCTGAGCAAGAGGTTGAGCAACTTGTTGAGCCGGGTTCTGATCTGCCTGATTCTGAGCAAACCGACAAACATTGGCAAGATGACCCGACTTCCAACAGTTATTACAAAAATGGCACGGATGTTGCGGCTGATGGTAACTGTTGCATCTATTGCACAAAGGTGCATTCCCTGAATAGGGTTTCTTCGCTGGAGGCTGTGCGGGTTGGTTGGGAGCTGCCTGGTTAGCTTGGGCAGTGACAGCATAGTTTTGGGAAGCCTTACACTTCCTTGACCCTCTCGAAGAACCAGAATTCTTTCCATTCTTGTTTTGACCTTTCTTGCTATCTTCCTTGTCAGCCGACTGTTTCTTGCCCTTGTCACCCTTCCTGTGTAACTTATTCTTCCGAATCTGCGACTCAGTCAATGTCGCTGCTAACTCGATAGCCTGACGGAGTGTGGCAGGGTTACTACCAGTAATGATGTCTTGTACTGAGTCAGGTAGACCATCGATGTATCTTTTGATAGCCTTGTCGAGTGGGGTGACCATTGTTGGGCATAGCAAACTCAGCTCCTCAAACCTATCAGTATATGCCCTGTGCTCGCCACTGTCTTGTTTCAAGTCATCAAACTCTTTCTCCAACGCTCGCTGTTCATGATGAGGACAGAACTCCCTCATCATAAGAGCCCTAAGTTCAACCCATGTCTGTGCTAGAGCAACTTCTACACCACGGTCTCTCATAACCCCGTTCTACCATGTGAGAGCCCTCTTCTGAAACACACTCGAAGAAAACTCGACATTGCGATTGTCAGGACACTGCACGTGGCGAAAAGTATTCTCAATGCTCTCGAACCATTGAAGAAGCCCAGTCGCTCCTTCAGAACCACTAAACTTGAGTGGTTTAGCCGAGTTAAAATCCTTGTATTTGCATGGAGCATTGTTGTTGTTGTTGGCTTGGTTCCATTGAGCAAAGAGGTTTGGGAATTTAGCAGCCATCTGCTGCGCAATGATTTCTGCCAGTTCGGCAGTCGCTATCTGGTTTTCTCGTCGAGGAGGCATTCTAAAAGAGGAAAACATGAAAGGAAACGAGTGAGATGATTGGATGAAGAGAATGAGATGAAACAAAATCAACAAAAGCAAAGATGGTGGTCATTTGTCCGCATTACCAAGAAAACACACGACACACAGTGACTAATCAAAGTAAATGGATCAAAAATAATGTATCGCGAAGACATACTCGCCTATAAGTGAACACTCATCCCAAGAATTCCCAGGTAAGCACAACTGGTCTCGCGTCTGATGAGATATATACGAAGTGCTTGCCTAGACAGAAAACCCAGAATACAGGCATTCACCCTTCCAGTTTGCACGTGTTCACATTATTTAAAACCCAAGACCTTGACGAGATTTTGAAAACTCAAAAGGGTTCAAAACCATATAACAGAGTGTTCAAAACCTTACAATAGAGGGTTCAAAACCTTGTAATAAATCATCCAAAAACAGATGATTGTTTTTCAAAAATTGTTTCGGAAAATTTGGTTTTTGTTTTGATAATCACCTAAGGATAGGTGATGTGCATGTTTTAAGATCTAAACACAAGATAACTTGTGTTAGGGTCCTAGAAAGGTTATAGTCTAGGTCAAAGAATTACTAATAACCTAATTCCCTATAACCATTGGCTCTGATACCAACTCTTGTGTCACACCCCGACCACGTATAACATACAAAACGTGGCGGAAAACGTCAGGGAGTGTTGTAACATAATTATTGTTTCACAACCATGGCATACAAAGTTATATTTTATTTATTAAACAAGAATGTTATATTGTCTTAAACAAGAATCAAAGAGTTCACAACATAATTAAACTAGTCTATCTTCATTTTTAGTCTCTAAGGCACAGGTCCGCCCTAGTGTCACGATCATCATCCTACGCAATAGCTCCTGAAAACACATGTGAAAATAGGTACGTCAGCATAAAAATGCCTGTGAGATACATAGGATTTGTGAAAATAGGATTCATGACTTATAAGTTTAGACAAAGTTGTTTAACAAAAGTCAGTCATGAACCTTGTAAGTTGTTTTGTTTTGTAAATCATTCAAAAAGCAATGATATGTATAAATAAGAGAATAAAGTAAGGTTAAATGAATAACCTAGTAAAATGAGTTTGTTTAAGATAAGTTGTTTTGTAAATCAATATCTTGTGAAAATAAGTTGTTTATGTAAAACGTAATATGTCAAATATTGAAATGATTTAAGTAACGCTACGACATGTAATATCATACAAACACTTGTTTATAGGAAGTACCAGCGGCGTATCCACCATGCTTGTATCATATTACACACGCCTCATTACTCAAATCACTTACTCAAACCAACCACCAATGTAAATTGTTTATGTATAAATGAATTATCATGTGTTATTGTGTAAACCAAATCGAAATGTCTATGTCCAATGTAAACCACTAATTGTGTATATCAATGTCAAAATGTTTATGTTTAATGTAGATCATGTAATGTGTACCCAAAAATATCATGTATGGTAAGTGAAATATATCAACTAAACCATATGTAAAATGCACAAAAACAAGGTATTGAAGTAAAACATAGTTTAAATCAAAGTTATGTTTTGTGGAATAAATGCATGCTATACTGATACAAACATTTATGCGGTATTGTGAAAATGCATACATCCAAGCCTTGAGACTGTGGCGATAAACCCTTAAACAAATTAAAGGTTTATCTAAGTTATGTGTATCGAATTCGGTCATTCCTTCCAATCCAAACAAACCCAGGATTTCAGGAACGGGAGTTATCAATTCCTATGGTACCACTACCTACTAACGAACGGCGTAGCTAATGTTAATGAATGTATTGTTCCATTGCAAACAACCCAAATGTCATAACAAAATGTAAGCATGTGATGAAAACAACTGTACTAAGTATGCACACAATGGACATACATAGCATGAAATGTAATGTAAAACAATGTACTAAGTATGCACACAATGGACATACATAGTATGAAATGCAATGTAAAACAATGTACTAAGTATGCACACAATGGACATACATAGCATGAACACAATGAAATCATGTAGTATAAATGTACTAATGAACATAGCAAGTATATGATGTGAAAGCAGGAAAGCACGAAAGTAACAAGTAGGCACATGTGTTTCACCCCAAAATGTTTGGAAAACAGTAAAAGAGGGGTCTATGTACTCACTTGAGATTGCTCAGAAGTCCTAAGATAACCACCAAGCAATGCTAGAGATCACGGAATCAAACGGCACCTAATATAGGTAACTATGTTAATCAACCGGACCTAAATCGGAGGATCGGATAGAATGAGGGTTCGTAAACCAAACGAGTGTGGAGACTCGTGTAATATGGTTTAACAAAGCCTACATACTAAATGAAACCTAACATAAGTGCTTACGGCCCGTTTAGGTAGCTTATGCTACTTTAAGGCGTCGTTCGCGTGAAACGCGTTCGGACCGCCTAACTAGTCCTATGACAAGTGTTATATGCCTAAACATGTTACATAATCAGTTATGTGACAAAAGTTTAGGTTACATATGCTTAATTACCAATTACACATGAAAAGGGTATTTTGGTAATTTACCTATGGCATATAAATTACCTATCATACAACTACTTAACGAAGCAACCATAAGGTATAACCTCGAAAGGTTATTCCCTATATACTATGGTCACCTAATGTATTTGGTCGGATCCTAATGATCGACCAAAAGGGTCGGGTTCGAAGGTCTAAGCGATTTATTAGATCGCTTACCCTTACGACCCTAGACAACGTGGTAATCAGTAGGCATAGTCCCAAGGGACTATAACCATCGTGATTACAATCACGTTGCGAAGTTCAAACGAACTTCGCATTGACCATAAACTGGTCAACGCAGAAAGTCAAATAAAGTTTGACTTTCGGACTCGAAAAGCAATAAAAGAACGAAGGAAAACTTACGAAGGGTCCCCGAATGCTAATCTCGATCCAAGTAACTCAGGTATGAAACAATGGTTTCAACTTAGAGTTTCTCAAATCAAAATTCTTGTGGGTTTTGCAAATGAAGGCATGGGGTATTTATAGGATTTCCCAAACCGTTTGGATCATTTCTTGGAAAACGTGCTTCAATCTTGGCCACACACTTGCACCCATGGTATTGTAATACCATGTGCACATCAAAACCAGCCCATAGATTCCCCAAAACCATGTGCAACAAGTGGAACGGACCAGATTCGATGTTTCTGCACATTCTGCTGTCTGGGACCCTGACGTGGGCCGCGTGAAGATACACACAACCTTATGCGGGCCGCCTGGCCTGTTTGATCAGCAAACATCTTTCAGAATTGACAGTTTTGGTCCCTGTTATGTTTTAAGGCCATTCCCGACACTTCTAAGGCCCGTAAAGCCAACTTTAAGGCACTAAAATGATGCCTAAACAATGTGGACATGAAACATGCTCAAAAATATTCCGGATGTTGGTTCGTTTGGTCGTACGAACGCAATGTTCGGTTAATTACGACGGAATGCGCATGAGCACGAAAAACGATCCAAATGACGCAACGAATGGATTTTTCTTATGCCAAACACTAAAATAAAATATTTTAGTGCTTACATAAATTTTTGGATGTCCAGATGTATTCAGAACGTGAGTTATGCGCAAAAATGAAAACTTGTGCACTTTTTGACACTTTTAGTCCCTTAATGACCCAAAAGTTTAATTTAGCACACCGAACCCCTCAAAGCCTATTTCTAAGCTATGTGAAGGATATTTATGGTATGTTTAACTTATGGTCATGTTCCGAAATGTTCGTTACTGTTCAAATTGGTATACTTTCGCAGTTTGTCAGGTTTAGTCCCTGTAAGCGAATTAACTTGTTTTTGCCATACCAAAGCCTTTAAAACTCATTTCTAAGTTATGTAAAGGTTATTTAAGGTATGCTAAGTATATGTTGATGTTCCGAAGTATTTTTCGCATTAAACTGATTACGTTTACGCACCAGTTTGCGTATAACTCTCCAGAAAGCGATATAGAGTTTGAAATTGAATAAAAGTCAAAACATGAAAAATGTAAAACACAACCAAACAAACATTGGGATCAAATAACATTGTTTTATGGATAATGGAACTGTTCACAATGATTACAAGCACAAATGTTACACTTGTGTGAATAGCCGGTTGGTTTCTTACGACTCTAGAACTTGCCATGACGATACATTCCCGGTCCTTACCAACTTAAACCCAAGTAAGTAAATGATGGAGGCATTAGGACTAACCCTTTTTCTTTCAACACCATTATTTTCTTTTTTTTACCACCTACCCAAATAAATAATTTCTCTTATGTAATGTTTTGAATAAATCATAACGAATAGGGTTGTAAATAAAATAAAAATAAAACCTAATAAAGAATCTTGGAATCCCGACACTCTATGACAAGCCCAAAACCTTCTCTTCTACCCATTCCATTTGGGTGTGTAAGCCACAATATAAAGAGTTTTGCTTGAGGACAAGCAAAGATTCAAGTGTGGGGGTATTTGATGTGTGCAAAATGCAACATATAAATTACATCAAATGAGGCATAAAACTAACTTTTTTTAGTACTAATGTTGGAAAAAGTGTGCTTTTGTCTTCCTTTTGTATTTTCAGGGTTAAATGGGCTTAAATGAACAAAAGAAGCAAAAATGCAGCCAAATCTAACAATAATACAAGAAAAGGAATAAACGTGGCATGCCTGACCCCTCGACAGCATCTTCCTAAGCAAAAACAAGACATCAGAAGGCTGAACACACCCCGTGCTTAATGAACACGGGGGCGTGCCCAAGTGTCTATAGAAAAGACAAAGCTGTAGAAGCTTCTATTTCCCAACACGGGGGCGTGGCCAGCGGACACGGGGCCGTGGTCAACGCTAAGATTCACAGAATCTAGACAAATCTTGATAGTACAGATACGCTTCTGCACACGGGGTCATGCCCAGCGGACACGGGGGCGTGGTCAACTAATGCAGACAAACTGCAATTAATGAAGAAAGAGAAGATGGGTTGACACGGGGCCTTATCTAATGGACACGGGGCCGTGTCTGGGCTTCTGTGCAGGTTATAAATAGGGGTGCTTGGCTCACTTGCAAGTCATCCCTTGGGAAACCACCTCTCTCACACTTCACCCACCCACCACCACCATCACAACCCACATCCACCACCATCATCCATCATCCATCATAGAGTGTGTGAGTAGTCTCGGGATCCAAGATTGATCATAACAGTTCTTGACAATCAAAGGCCATGTTTGCCTAAGTCTCTTACATCACTTGGTGAAGACAAGCATTTAGTGTAATACTTTTTATTTTTAATATTTTCGCACTTTTTATTTAGTTATTACACCTGTGCCTCTGTGACTATCAAACAAATACCAAATTAATGAAATATTGTATTTCATACTTGGGATTTGTCACACCCCGACCACGTTAAAACAACAAAACCGTGGCAGAAACGTCGGGGAGTGTTGTAACAGAATCATCGTTTCAACAACCATGGTAATTAAAAGTTTCGTTTTATTGATTCATTAAGTAATTTACATTGTCTTTGAAACCAAACAACCAAATTAAACATTGTCTACTATCGTTTTTATATCACTAAGGCCACGTCCAGATCCTAAGTGAACATGCTCCTTAGTAATCATCACGCAACATTACCTGAAACCTATGTAAAAACAAAGTCAACAAAGAAATGCTGGCGAGCACATAGGTTTTATAAGAGTATCAGAATCATGGCTCGTTTATATATATTGCAATACCTCGAAAACCTTGTTTTGAAAAGTATGTAATATTGCAACATAATTAACCAACTCAAATCAAGATGGTTATAATTTATAAAATCTCGTTAGCCATGATTCTTAACCCCAAAACATTTGTTTTAGTAAACCAATTCGTAAAACATCTCGTTAAAACTCGTTAATAAAACTCGTATGGTTTATATCATTTCGAAAACTTCGTTGTGTAACATCGTTTCAAATCGTTTCCCAAGCGAACTAAATAATGACCCGCAATGTAATATGATAAAAGCATTTATATATAAGATGTACCAGCGGCGTATCTACCATGCTTTTATCATGCTACACCCGTCCCATTATCTAATCACTACCCAAAACCAATCGTTCATTCAAATTGTTCATATCGTTTAAATCGTTCCAAATCGTTTAATTCGTCCCAAAATCGTATTCCTTTTAATTGTGAAACTACTTTTGGTCGTCTTGCTAATAACATTCAAACCTTCATGATTCGACTACCTCGTTCCTCATATTAACAAACCACCAAAGGGTAAGTTAACAATCATCAGATTCGGTCGTTACCTACATAACCCCCCACACATAACTATGGGTGTAGTCTGATAACGGGATTTGTCAGATCCTATGGTACCATAACCTAATACTGCTCGGCTTGATCAATGCTAATGAATGTCATTCGTTATGTAGTTACAACCAACAAGTTTCGTTCACATTATCGAAATCGTTATTAGTTTAATATAAACCATCTTAATCGTTTTTGAAAACATCGTTAAAATATCGAAATCGTTTTAATACATATGAATCACCCCAAAACAATTGAAAACAGTAAAATAGGGGAACTATGTACTCACATTGAATGGAAGGGTATCCTTGATCTAAAGAACTTAGCGAAGCTCAGACAAACCAAGGAAATTCAAGTAGTACCTAGTAATCGGATCGCTAGTAAATAAATCAACACCTAAATTGGAAGATCGGATAGAATGAGGTCTTGAAAACCAAATGAGTGTGGAACTCATGTGATATGGTTTAACAAAGCCTACATCCTAAATTGGAACTTAGCCTAAGTGCTTTCGACCCGTTACGACCCATTAAGGTAGCTTATGCTACTTTAACGCGCCGTTCTCGCCAAACTATGTTGGGATGGTTAACTATGTGTTATGTCAAGTCTTATATGCCCAATAATACCTAAACATGTTACTAAATTAGATTATAAGTCAAAAACATGTTCACATATGAGAAATACGGATTTAAGCTTCAAAAGGGCGTTTTGGTCATTTCCTATGGGCATACAAGCTACTTAACAAATAACTAACCAATTGTATGTGATCATAAGTTATAACCTCAATGGTTATTCCCTGTGTAACTATGATCAGTTGTGACAACTCGTATTTCAGAACCTATCTATGTGTTTAATGTAACGTATATGGAGCTTATGGGATTATGTGAACTTTGATGATTAATGAAATGTTATGTGAATATGTGTTGTGCTTGTATGTATGTATTAGGGTCACACGAAATAAACCGATCGCATAACAACAACCCGAATTCACAAGCCTTTGGGCTGTGGTTCCTTAACATTCTCGGCCCACACCCTTTTGTGATTGAACCGAATGGGCAGCCCATTAAGAGGGTTCGGCCCACTCCCTTGTGTCGCATAACTCATGAGGGGAGTGTCTACTCCTCATTAGTTGCAAATCTCATAACACACACAAAAACCTAATTCTCTACACTCTCCTTCTCTTCTCTTCTCTCGAAGCCGGCGACCACACACCACCATCTCTCGAAGATCTTTTCTGTTCGGATCAACCTTTGTCTATCCTCTAATCCGGTTAGTGTTTTATTGTTTTTGATATTATGCATGATTAGATGATGAATGATTGTTTGATGTCTCCGCATGATTAATCTAAAATCCGTTTAAATATTGTGAGATTAGTATTGGCTGGGAAATAGGGATTGTGTGATGATGTTCAAACAAATTGGATTTGCATGATTTTTGACCTGGAACCGATCACATGTTAATCGACTGTCGTGCGAGATATGTTTAGGTGATTGGGTGTGTTGAAATTGTTAGAGTTCATGTTAGTAATTTAAGTCATGAATCAGTTATTATGACTAAAGGTTAAGATTGTTGTTCATGCTTGAATACGATTAGGGTTCTCAAAATGGTAGATAATTGCTTGTTTTGATCGAATGATTGTATGAATTGGAAACTGTTATCTTGATTCAATGAAAGATAGGAAACTGTTGAATAATTGTAACCGAATAGCATAATATTCGGATAGTAAAACGGATCGCACAAGTTTCCCTCTCGGTCGCACATGATCAGGTCACATAAGACCTGATCTGGTCGCACAAGGTGCATCACACAAGTCGTAGAGTGCAACTGATTAAACACTGGGTACAGCACCACATTGCATGTTCGCACAAGACCTTGTGGATCACATAAGACGGTGTCGATCGCACAAGGCTTGGGCCACACACACGAATGCTTAGACTGTTGGGCCTCAAAGCCCAATCCCAATCGCACAAGGACTGGTCAGTCGCACAAGTCCATTCGAATCGCACAAAGCCAATGTTTGCTGTTTATTTGTTGGGCCGTATACATGTTGGACTACTTATGTTATTTGGGCCGGATATTATTGGGCTTCCATTTGAATCGCACAAGTATAAATATGTTATGTACTTAACTGTTAACATGTGCCATGACCATTACGTGCTCGTAACCTGTTAGCTTGTGTGAAACTTATGTGCACTACTTGAAACCAAAACCTGACTTGTATGGTAACCATGTTAGGACGTGGTTGACCACATATAGCTCAAGTAACCTTTTCGTATATCTGCCGAGCAACCCAAGGTGAGTTCACACTCTTACCAAGGCATGGGATTCCCGGTGGGTTGGGAATGGAAATTGTATGACTACCCGTACTTACATCACTACTAGACTACTTACTACCATCCTCGGTTTGGGAAGGACGCCAGTGCAAAACCCTACGTAAAACCTACGTACTATTGTCCTCGGTTTGGGAAGGACGCCAGTGTTAGAACCTACGTAAAACCTACGTACTACTGTCCTCGGTTTGGGACGGACACCAGCGCTAAACCTACGTACTCGCTACGTACCCCTGTCCTCGGTTTAGGAAGGGCACTTACGTAAAACCTACGTAAACTCATACTTACCACTGTCCTCGGATTGGGAAGGACACTTATAGATACAACTAGTCTAGTACCATAGAACATGGGAAGCCCCCACTTATTATTGTAAAGGTTTGGGAAAACAAAGATACTGGGTAATGCATGGTTATGAACGAACTTACGATCTCTGAACGAATTCATTAACTGAACAATCAACTGTGAACTCGCTCAACTTTGTTGTTGACTCGTTGTTACATGCCTTGCAGGACGATAGGTACTCATGGAGCTTGCACAGGGAGGCGCAGTCGTTGTGGGACAAGGATAGACTTATGCCATGTTAAAACATTTATCATACTATTGAACTTAATACTTATGTTAGGTTTTCACAATTATGCTTCCGCTATACACTTAACTATGTTTTGTTTTGAACACCCTTCGTATTGATGGGTGTAACTTTATTTATTATTTACATTGTTCAATATGATTGGTGGCTTGGTCCTGGTCAGTCACGCCTCTAAGCGGTGATACTCCGCGTGTGGATTTTGGGGGTGTGAAAGATTGGTATCAGAGCCATTGGTTATAGTGAACTTGGTTTTAATAAGGGAAAAAGTTTTTGTTAAAACCAGACTATAACCTGTACAGGGCTCAACGATCCACAACGACGCTTCACCCCACGTGCAAGACTCAACATTCTAGGTGATATGATTTATGTTTACATTGCCTACTTGCTAGATTACATAGAACTTTGCTCATGGTATGCTTAGATAAACGTAACAACTGTTGATTGAAACACATGTGTGCTTACTCTCTTCTGTCATCGCACTTTCGCAAACCTCTCTCACTCACGTTTCCTTTGATATGAAGATCATAAGCGGACGTGTTAACATGACTCAAGCCCAGTTGACGGCTCTGATTAACCAACAAGTTGCTGCGGCACTTGTAGCCGCACAAGCAGGAGGTCAGAACGCTATGCCACGTGTATGCACATTCAAGACTTTTATGGACTGTCGTCCTAGTACTTTCAGTGGCACTGAAGGAGTCGTTGGACTCCTCCACTGGTTCGAGAAGCTCAAATCGGTCTTCAAGATGTGTGAATGCCCTGGAGCTCGCAGGGTGAAGTATGGCACTGGTACTCTCGAAGGCATTGCGCTGACTTGGTGGAATGCGCAAGTTCAGATGTTAGGGCTGGCAGCTGCTAATGCCACCCCCTGGAACGACTTCAAGGAACTGATCAAGCGGGAATACTGTACTCGTGATGACATCCATAAGTTGGAAGTGGAGTTCTTTAACCTGAAGATGACAGGGTCAGAGATAGAGGCTTATACGAAATGGTCAAACGAGATGGCCATCGTGTGTCCAACTATGGTGGATCCTCCCATCAAGCGCATCGAGCTGTACCTCAAAGGCTTAGTACCAGAGATTCAAAGCCATGTGACCTCTGCTAATCTTGCTACTATCCAGGATGTCATTCGTCTAGCTCATCGTCTCACAGACCAGGCAGTGGAACAGAACAAGCTGCCCAAGCGGATCGGTGCTACTACCCCTGCTACTACTTCTGCTACTCCCGGTGACAACAAACGAAAGTGGGATGGAACCTCTAGCAAGGGTTCTACTACAGTTCAGTCCCAGGCATGGCAAGGAAAGACCGATGACTACCAGAGTCCGGGTCAGCGGTCTTCTGGTAGTCAAGGGCAGGGTGGTATCGAGGAAACCACCCAAAGTGAAATAGATGCAATAGACACCACAGTGGTCAGTGCAACAAGGGTCGTTGTCAGAGGTGTCTCAAGATGGGGCATGAAGCCAAGGATTGCAAGAGCTCACGGCCTGCAAATTAGAATCGTCAGCAGCAACAGCAAGCACCGCAAAATCAGCAACAGGGCAACAAGGGATGTTTTCATTGTGGCGTTGAAGGTCACTTCAAGAGACACTGCCCGTAGTTAAATCAGAATCAAACCCACAACCAAGGAAACGGGAACAATAATGGGAACAACAATGGGGGAAACAATAATGACAACGGTGCTAGGGGTCGTGCGTTCGTGCTGGGTCAGGGTGACGCAAGGAATGATCCTAACGTGGTGATGAGTAAGTTCCTTCTTGACGACTTTTATGTTATTGTTTTATTTGATTCGGGTGCCGATACCAGTTATGTGTCCCTAAAAGTTAGTCAAATGTTAAAGCGCACACCAACACTTTTGAACACCAAGCATGTCGTAGAGTTAGTAAATGGTAAAAGTCTAGAGGCCACACACATAGTTCAGGGTTGTAATCTTATCCTCGCTGGTCAGACTTTCTCTATCGATCTCATTCCTATAGTTCTGGGTAGATTCGACATCGTCATTGGGATGGATTGGTTATCCCAACTGCAAGCAGAGATCCTATGCAAAGAGAAGATTGTTCGTATTCCCCGTTCTGGCAAAGAACCTCTCGAAATTCAAGGCGACAAGAGTGATGCTGTAGTGGGCATCATCTCCTTCCTTAAGGCCCAAAAGTGTTTGCGAAAGGGCCACACCGCTATCTTAGCACTTGTTACTGACGCATCAACGAAAGAGAAGAGATTAGAGGATATTCCAGTAGTACGTGATTTTCCTCAAGTGTTCCCTGAAGATTTACCTGGGCTACCGCCTCATCGCCAGGTCAAATTCCAAATCGAGCTAGCTCCTGGAGCAGCACCCATAGCTCGAGCACCTTATCGCTTAGCTCCAACCGAACTTGAAGAACTGTCTAAGCAATTGCAAGAACTCTTGGAAAAGGGTTTCATTCATCCTAGCTCTTCGCCTTGGGGAGCTCCAGTATTATTTGTGAAGAAGAAAGATGGTACCTTCCGTATGTGCATAGATTATCGCGAACTGAACAAGGTGACCGTGAAGAATCGCTATCCTCTTCCACGCATTGACGACTTATTCGACCAGTTGCAAGGGTCGAGCTTCTATTCAAAGATTGATCTGAGATCAGGCTACCATCAACTGAGAGTCCGGGACGAGGACATCTACAAAACAGCATTCAAAACTCGCTACGGCCACTACGAGTTTCTGGTCATGCCATTCGAGTTGACAAACGCACCTGCGGTTTTCATGGATCTTATGAACCGAGTGTGCAAGCCCTACTTGGATAGGTTCGTTATTGTATTCATCGACGACATTTTGATCTACTCCAAGAGTCAGGAGGAGCACGAGCAGCATTTGCGACTTATTTTGGAACTTCTTCGAACAGAGCAACTTTATGAAAAGTTTTCGAAATGCGACTTCTGGCTTCGTGAAGTCCATTTCCTAGGCCATGTAGTAAACAAGGATGGGATTCATGTTGATCCATCCAAGGTTGACTCGATCAAGAACTGGCTTGCGCCTCGTACACCAACAGAAATCCGCCAATTCTTGGGTTTGGCGGGCTACTACAGAAGGTTCATCAAAGACTTCTCGAAGATTGCGCAACCTCTCACCACACTAACTCAGAAAGGTGTCACCTATCGTTGGGGTGATGCTCAAGAATCAGCGTTTCAACATTTGAAGGATAGACTTTGTAGCGCACCTAACCTCTCATTACCTGAGGGCACAGACGACTTCGTGGTTTATTGTGACGCGTCAATTTATGTATTGATGCAACGGGATAAAGTCATTGCTTACGCCTCACGCCAACTTAAGATTCATGAAAGGAATTACACTACACATGATCTGGAGCCGGGAGCTGTTATTTTCGAACTTAAGATATGGAGACATTACCTGTACGGTACCAAGTGCACCATCTACACCGATCACAGGAGTCTCGAGCATATCTTCAAGCAAAAGGAGTTGAACATGCGACAACGTCGTTGGGTCGAGCTATTGAATGATTACGAATGCGCAATCAAGTACCATCCGGGCAAAGCCAATGTTGTGGCCGATGCCCTCAGTCGAAAAGATACTACACCTAAACGCGTGTGTGCGTTACAACTCACCATTCAATCTAGTCTTCCTTCCCAGATACGAGATGCTCAGGCAGAAGCATTGAAACCAGAAAACGTCAGGGCTAAAGCCCTACGCGGCTCAAGGCAACGGTTAGATCAAAAGGAAGACGGCGCCTACTACGTAACAGGACGCATCTGGGTCCCACTCTATAGCAATCTACGAGAACTTGTAATGGATGAAGCACATAAGTCTCGTTACTCGGTACATCCTGGTTCGGATAAGATGTACCACGATCTCAGAACTACGTATTGGTGGCCTAGCATGAAAGCTCACATAGCAACTTACGTTAGCAAGTGTTTGACTTGTGCGAGAGTCAAGACTGAATATCAGAAACCATCGAGCCTACTCCAACAACCAGAAATACCACAATGGAAATGGGAGCAAATTTCCATGGATTTCGTTACTGGCCTACCTAGATCTCAACATGCAAATGATACCATTTGGGTGATCATGGATCGACTCACAAAGTCTGCACACTTCTTGGCTATCAAGGAAACGGATAAGTTCTCCACCTTAGCAGATGTTTACCTTAAGGAAGTTGTCTCGAGGCACGGGGTGCCAACCTCTATTATTTCCGATCGTGATGCACGTTTTACTTCAGAACTGTGGCAAGCAATGCACAAATCTTTTGGCTCTCGGTTAGACATGAGCACCGCTTATCATCCACAAACGGATGGGCATTCTGAACGCATCATCCAAACCCTTGAAGACATGCTTAGGGCATGTGTGATTGACTTTGGTAACGGCTGGGAAAAACATCTACCGTAAGTGGAGTTTTCGTATAATAACAGTTACCACACCAGCATTCAAGCCGCTCCATTTGAGGCATTGTACGGGCGTAAATGCCGATCACCTCTTTGTTGGGCAGAGGTGGGTGATAGTCAGATCACGGGTCCAGAACTGGTAGTAGACGCAACGGAAAGGATTGCACAGATACGACAGCGCATGGCGGCAGCTCATGACCGTCAGAAAAGCTACGCTGATAAGCACAGGAAACCACTCGAGTTCCAGGTTGGGGATCGGGTGTTACTCAAAGTCTCACCTTGGAAAGGTGTAGTTCGTTTTGGAAAACGAGGCAAGCTCAATCCGCGATATGTCGGACCGTTCGAAATCATTGAGAAAATACGAAAGGTGGCCTACAAACTAAACCTACCAGCAGAACTCGGTGGAGTTCACGATGTATTTCACGTGTCAAATCTGAAGAAATGTCTGTCAGATGAGACCCTCATAGTTCCTTTGAAGGAGCTCACTATCGACGATCAGTTGCGATTCATCGAGGAACCAGTTGAAATCATGGACCGAGACGTTAAGGTCCTCAAGCACACCAGAATACCTCTTGTTCGAGTTCGTTGGAACTCCCGTCGTGGCCCAGAGTTCACCAGGGAACGAGAAGACCAAATGAAACTCAAGTATCCCCAGTTGTTCGGGAACAATGCAACCGCTACTAAGGCTGAAGCTACTGCTGAATTTCGGGACGAAATTCCAAATCAACGGGGGGATGATGTGACACCCCAGGAAAACAAGGAAACAACACCACAACACAACTTGCTTCCTCAGTAACCGCACGCTAAATTTCAGGATGAAATTTCTTTCAACTTGGGGATAATGTGACAACTCGTATTTCAGAACCTATCTATGTGTTTAATGTAACGTATATGGACCTTATGGGATTATGTGAACTTTGATGATTAATGAAATGTTATGTGAATATGTGTTGTGCTTGTATGTATGTATTAGGGTCACACGAAATAAACCGATCGCACAACAACAACCCGAACGCACAAGCCTTTGGGCTGTGGTTCCTTAACATTCTCGGCCCACACCCTTTTGTGATTGAACCGAATGGGCAGCCCATTAGGAGGGTTCAGCCCACTCCCTTGTGTTGCATAACTTATGAGGGGAGTGTATACTCCTCATTAGTTGCAAATCTCATAACACACACAAAACCCTAATTCTCTACTCTCTCCTTCTCTTCTCTCGAAGCCAGCGACCACACACCCCCATCTCTCGAAGATCTTTTCTGTTCGGATCAACCTTTATCTATCCTCTAATCCGGTTAGTGTTTTATTGTTGTTGATATTATGCATGATTAGATGATGAATGATTGTTTGATGTCTCCGCATGATTAATCTAAAATCCGTTTAAATATTGTGAGATTAGTATTGGCTGGGAATTAGGGATTGTGTGATGATGTTCAAACAAATTGGATTTGCATGATTTTTGACCTGGAACCGATCGCATGTTAATCGACTGTCGTGCGAGATATGTTTAGGTGATTGGGTGTGTTGAAATTGTTAGAGTGCATGTTAGTAATTTAATTCATGAAATTGTTAGAGTGCATGTTATGTACTTAACTGTTAACATGTGCCATGACCATTACGTGCTCGTAACCTGTTAGCTTGTGTGAAACTTATGTGCACTACTTGAAACCAAAACCTGGCTTGTGTGGTAACCATGTTAGGACGTGGTTGACCACATATAGCTCAAGTAATCTTTTCGTATATCTGCCGAGCAACCCACGGTGAGTTCACACTCTTACCAAGGCATGGGATTCCCGGTGGGTTGGGAATGGAAATTGTATGACTACCCGTACTTACATCACTACTAGACTACTTACTACCGTCCTCGGTTTGGGAAGGACGCCAGTGCAAAACCCTACGTAAAACCTACGTACTATTGTCCTCGGTTTGGGAAGGACGCCAGTGTTAGAACCTACGTACTACTGTCCTAGGTTTGGGAAGGACACCAGCGCTAAACCTACGTACTCGTTACATACCCCTGTCTTCGGTTTGGGAAGGGCACTTATGTAAAACCTACGTAAACTCATACTTACCACTGTCCTCGGATTGGGAAGGACACTTATAGATACAACTAGTCTAGTACCATAGAACATGGGAAGCCCCCACTTATTATTGTAAAGGATTGGAAAAACAAAGATACTGGGTAATGCATGGTTATGAATGAACTTACGATCTCTGAACGAATTCATTAACTGAACAATCAACTGTGAACTAGCTCAACTTTGTTGTTGACTCGTTGTTACATGCCTTGCAGGACGATAGGTACTCATGGAGCCTGCACAGGGAGGCGCAGTCGTTGTGGGACAAGGATAGACTTATGCCATGTTAAAACATTTATCATACTATTGAACTTAATACTTATGTTAGGTTTTCACAATTATGCTTCCGCTATACACTTAACGATGTTTTGTTTTGAACACCCTTCGTATTGATGGGTTTAACTTTATTTATTATTTACATTGTTCAATATGATTGGTGGCTTGGTCCGGGTCAGTCACGCCTCCAAGCGGTGATACTCCGCATGTGGATTTTGGGGGTGTGAAATCACTAATCAAGCTTGATCGGATCCAAATGATCGACCAAACGGGTCGGGTTCGAAAGCCTAAGCGGTTGTTTAGACTGCTTAACTTACGACCCTAAACAAGAACTAAACTAATAGTGGCGAGTTAAACATGTCAAAACATGTTTAACCTACTTAGAAAACTGATTTGGTATCAAAACAATGGGTTTTGATACCCGAAAATAGTTCCGTTGCAAAATGCGTGCTAAAACGCATTTTGACCGAAACTTTGACTCGTCACTACACCTAGTTAACGTGGTAATCAGTAGGTATAATCGCTAAGGATTATAACCATCGTGATTACAATCACGTTGCAAAGTTCAATTGTACTTTGACTTGACCAATTGATGGTCAAAACCGAAAGTCAAACTGTTGGCCAAACTGTTTGACTTTCTGCTTAAACATAAAGAATAAGCATGAAAGAAGACTTACAATAGGTCCTAGCTAACTTTTATACAAAGAATAATCAGATTAGAAAGCTCCAAACACTTGGGAGAGCTCCCAAATCAGATGTAGAGAAGAAAAGAGAGGAAATGAGCAAAGAATTAATGAAAGTGTTGGGCTATTTATACTTATTGGAGGTTCACAAGATCATTACACATGTTTGTGTAACCTCCAAGCATTAGATCATAGCCATACAAATGTTAGGAGCTGATTAGTAACCTTGGTGATCACTTAAACTTGCCCATCACACAAAAGAATTGCCATAACAGCCCCTGAAGATCAAACAGAATGCTGAAAACCAAATTCTAGTTGCTGGCATGCTTACATGGCCCACGTAAGCTATGGGACCAGGCTTACGCGCCACGCCTGGGCTCCCCAGATTAGTAAAAGTTTGATAATTGGTAATTTAGGTCCCTACACTTGGTTTAAGCCCATTTCAGCCCCTTTTGACCCCTGTTAAGCCATTTTTAAGGCTCTAAAAGGTCAATAAAGTTTAGAGGACTCAAAATGTGCTTGGAACATTCTTAGATGTCGGCTCATTTGGTCGTATGGTCGCGTTGTTCGTTAAATTACGATGAAACTCAAACGGACGCGAAAACGAACCAAATTAAGCGACGAATGGAATTTTTGCATGCCGATCACTAAAATAAAAATATTTTAGTGTGTACAAAAATTTTGGATGTCCAGATGTGGTCAGAACGTAAGATATGCGCGAAAATGCAAACTTACATCGTTTTTGACACTTTTAGTCCCTGTAAGATCAAATAAGCATGTTTTCGCACACTGAACCACTCAAAGCTTATTTCTAAGCTATTTTTAGGTTATTTATGGTATTTTTAGCTTATGATCAAGTTCCAGACTCTTCGATACCATACGAATCGGTATAGTTTCGCAGTTTGGCACAAATAGTCCCTGCGATCGAATAAACTTGTTTTCAACACACCAAACCATCCAAAACTTATTTCTAAGTTATGTGAAGGTTATTTTAGATATGTTAAGCCTATGTCACTATTCCGGAGTGTTTGTTGCGTTAAACTGACTGCGTTTACGCACCAGTTTGCGTATAACCTTCCAGAAAGCTATTTAAAGCTTGAAATCGGAATCGAATCGAATTGTAAAATCATAAAACATAAATACACACATAATAACACCAAAACACATTGTTTTATTGATAATTAACATTGTTTTACATTGTTCATCAATTAAAGAGCACAGTTGTCACAGTCTCCCCTACTTTAGGAAATTTCATCCCGAAATTTTAACTAGAGGAAACTTGTGAGAACAATTGCGGATATTTCGCCTTCATTTGGTCCTTACGTTCCCAAGTAAACTCTGGGCCACGTTTGGATTCCCAACGAACCTTCACCAAATGAATTTGTTTGTTCTTTAATTGTTTGTACGTACGGTCCACTATCTCCACAGGTTTCTCGACAAAGTGCATTGTTTCATCGATTTGGATTTCGTCGAGTGGAATGTGAAGATCAGCATCAGCTAAACACTTTCGCAGATTGGACACGTGGAAAGTCGGATGAATATTTCCAAGCTCTGGAGGTAGCTCTAGTCGATAGGCAACCTTTCCAACTCTTTCAACAATCTTAAATGGTCCAAAATATCGTGGTGCAAGTTTTCCTTTCTTTCCAAATCTCACCACTCCCTTCCAAGGTGACACCTTGAGTAGGACATGGTCTCCGACTTGAAATTCTAAGGGCTTGCGTCGTAAATCCGCATAACTCTTTTGACGGCATCTAGCTGTCACAAGATTATCGCGAATTTTCTTATTTTTGTCTGTTGTTTCCAGAACAAGCTCCGTTCCAGTAAGCTGAGCTTCACCGGTCTCGTTCCAATAGACAGGTGAACGACATTTTCGACCGTAGAGAGCCTCGAATGGTGCCATATTAATGCTAGCATGATAACTATTGTTGTATGAGAACTCGATCAATGGCAGATGAGAATCCCAATTACCACCAAAGTCTATCACGCATGCTCTAAGCATATCCTCCAAAGTTTGAATTGTTCTCTCAGATTGTCCATCTATTTGTGGATGATAAGCAGTGCTTAGATTTAGTTGGGTTCCCACAGCAGATTGCATGGTCTTCCAGAAATGAGATGAAAATCGAGCATCACGATCGGATATGATGTCCCAAGGAACACCATGTCGAGATACAATCTCATCAACATAAATCTTTGCAAGTTTATCAGCAGATAGATCCTCGTGAATCGCAATAAAATGAGCTGACTTCGTCAATCGATCGATAATAACCCATATAGCATCATGACCTTTAGATGTACGCGGTAATTTCGTGTTGAGATCCATCGCAATGTTCTCCCACTTCCATACCGGTATCTCTGGTTGTACAAGCAAGCCAGAAGGTCGTTGATGTTCAGCCTTGACTTTGAGACAAGTTAGGCATTTCGACACATACAAGGCAACATCTTTCTTCATACCAGGTCACCAGAACTTAGTACGAAGATCCTTGTACATTTTATCAGCACCAGGATGGATAGAATATCGAGACTTATGAGATTTTTCCATTACCAAGGTGCGAAGATCGTCCTGTTTCGGAATCCACAAACGATCCTTGAAATAGAGTAAACCATCGTCCTTCACTTCAAGTTTAAGCTCAAGCTGATGTGGTAATTCCTTACCTATCAAATCTTGTGAAACACAAGATTGTTGAGCTTGAAGAACACGAGTTTGAAGATCAGATAGAGTTCGAACAGAATGAAGGTTGACTCACTCCTTTCGACTAAGCGCATCGGCTACGACATTCGCCTTATCAGGATGGTAGCGAATTTCGCAATCATAGTCATTTAAGAGTTCAACCCAATGTCGTTGCCTCATGTTCAACTCTTTTTTATTAAGAATATGCTAGAGACTTTTGTGGTCTGTGAAAACCACACACTTCGTGCCATAAAGGTAGTGTCTCTAGATTTTTAGAGCAAAAACTACAGCACCTAACTCAAGATCATGAGTTGTGTAGTTCTTCTCGTGAACTTTCAATTGTCTAGACGCATATGCAATAACTTTTCCTTGTTGCATGAGAACACAACCAAGGCCTAAGTTGGACGCATCGCAGTAGACAATGAAATCATCGTTTCCCTCGGGCAAAGATAAAACAGGAGCATCACATAGCTTCTGTTTCAGCGTTTGGAACGCTTCTTCTTGCTTGGGTCCCGACTCAAAAGGCTTATTCTTTTGAGTCAAAGCTGTGAGTGGAACCGCAATCTTCGAGAAATTAGAAATGAATCGACGATAATATCCAGCGAGACCAAGAAAAGAACGAATTTCTGTAGGTGTCGTTGGTGTATTCCAATCTTTGATTGCTGCAATCTTGGATGGATCCACATGAATACCTTGCTCATTGACAATATGTCCCAAAAACTGAACTTCTTTAAGCCAAAATTCACACTTGGAGAATTTAGCAAAAAGTTGTTCCTTCTTCAGGAGTTCCAGGGTCAAACGAAGGTGTTGCTCGTGATCGGCTCGAGACTTCAAATAAATGAGAATATCGTCGATGAACACAATGATGAACTTGTCTAAATAAGGTTTGCAGACCCTATTCATTAAGTCCATAAAGATAGCTGGAGCATTCGTCAAACCAAAAGGCATGACTGTGAACTCGTAATGCCCATATCTTGTGCGGAATGCAGTTTTGGGAATATCTTCTTCGAATACACGAAGCTGATGATACCCAGAACGCAGATCGATCTTGGAAAAATAGGTAGCACCTTGTAGCTGATCAAAGAGATCATCGATTCAGGGTAGGGGATATCGATTCTTGATGGTAAGCTTATTATGCTCACGATAATCGATACACATTCGAAAAGATCCATCTTTCTTCTTCTTCACAAAGAGGACAAGAGCACCCCAAGGTGAATAACTCAGTCGGATGAATCCTTTATCGGATAACTCTCTAAGCTGTTTCGATAACTCTTGCATCTCAGACGGTGCAAGACGATAAGGTGCTTTCGCAATCGGATTGGCATTGGGTACAAGGTCAATATGAAACTCGACTTGACGAACTGGAGGCAAACCAGGCAGTTCATCAGGAAACACCTTTGGATAATCCCGAACAATCGGAATATCCTGAATACTCTTGCTCTTGCCTTTCTCCTTGGTGACATGTGCCAGGAAGGCAACATATCCCTTTCGTAGGTAACTTTGGGCTTTCGTACACGACATGAGTTTCAATCCACCGGATGGTTTCTCGCATCGAACCTCTAGGACATCACCAGACGAAAGCGGAATACGAATGATCTTATCAAAACAAACCACCTCAGCATGGTGTTTGGTTAACCAATCCATCCCCACGATAATATCGAAACTCCCAAGTTGCATCGGTACGAGGTCAATAGGAAAAAGATGGTTATCGAGGTTCAATTGACAACCATGAATAACAGAATCGAGTACAAGAGGTTTACCAGTCGCAACTTCAAGAGATACGGGTTTCCTTAGTTTAGTTCTAGGTATCGCAAGTAAAGGCTCAAAGGATAATGAAACAAAACTCCTATCGGCACCAGAATAAAAAAGAACAGATGCAAGTTGATTGTTAACAAGGAACGTACCGTTAACAACCTCGTTGTCTGCTCTCGCCTCGTTCGTGTTCAGATTGAATGTTCGTCAACGAGCGGGATTCATATTCACGTTCGCGTTTGCATTCGGATTTGTATTTGCATTCGCGTTTACCAATCTCGGGCAATTGTTGCGGAAATGACCCATTTCTCCGCAATTAAAACACGAACCAGGTGGGAATCTCGCAGCATTCCCTTGAGCTTGTGCTGGAACCTGAGTAGCTTGATTTTGACCAAAACGACAAATGTTGGCCAAATGCCCAAGTCTACCACACGTAGCACATTGTTTACAGGCCTGTTGGGCAACATGGTGACCATTACATCGAGCACAGTGAGGTGCGGTACCAGCATATGCTTTCTTTGCGGGAGGTTGAGTCGGTGGGTTCTGAGGGTTCTGGTTGGTGACAGCAAAGTTCTGGGAAGCCTTGCGCTTCCTTGACTTTTTCGACCACTTACCTTTCTTACCCTTACCCTTTTCCTTATCAGAATCGGTTGACTTCTTTTTATCACCCTTGCGGGTAAGTTTACCCTTCCTGACTTGGGACTCGGTCAGGGTAGCCGACAACTCGATCGCATGACGGACGGTAGTAGGATTAACGCCGGTCACAATATCCTGAATGGAATTGGGTAAACCATCGATATACCTCTCGATTGCTTTCTCCAGTGGTGTAAACATAGTGGGACGCAACAAACTAAGCTCCTCGAATCGATCCGTATAAGCACGGTGTTCTCCCCCATCTTGTTTCAAATCATCGAATTCTCGTTCTGAAGCTCGAATTTCGTGACGGGGACAGAACTCTCTCATCATGAGAGCTCGGAGTTCTTCCCAAGTTTGTGCTAATGCCACTTCGGCACCCCTATCACGCATAATACCATTCCACCAGGTAAGAGCTCGCTTCTCAAACACGCTTGAAGCAAATTCAACCTTATGCGCATTCGGACATTGCACATGTCTGAATGTGCTCTCGATACTCTCGAACCACTACAGGAGCGCAGTTGCTCCTTGTGACCCAGAAAACTTAAGCGGCTTCGCAGAATTGAAATTCTTGAAACTACATTGTGCATTATTGTTGTTATTATTGATGTTGTATAACTCGTGGAATTGGGTCACAACGCCTGGAAGTACAGCAGCCATTTGCTGAGAGACAAGGGCTGTGATTTCTTCAGCAGTAAAAGTTTGAGCATCGCGTCGAGGAGGCATTGTTTAATAAGGAAACATGAGAAACGAGTGAGGTCGACAATTGGAGAAACAAAAGAGGTATTGAAAACATCGACAAAACACAAGGAGTGCGATCATTCGTTTGTTACTTCGAACAAACAAACGACACACAGTGACTAATCAAAGTAAATGGGTCATAATAATGTATCGCCGAAGACATGTTCGCCTATAAGTGAACACTCACCCCAAGAGTTCCCAGGTAAGAGTGACTGGTCCGATACTGCGGATTTGTACGAACACTCTAGCCTTAGACAGAAAACTCAGGGTACAGGCATTCACTCTTCCAGTTTGCAGGTGTTCACATTATTTAGACCCAAACTTTGACGAGATTTTGAAAATTCAGAGGGCACAAAGTCGAAAATGAATCAAACTGGAAGGGTTCAAAACCTTACAATCAATCATCCAAGGATAGATGATTAATTTTCGAAGCCGATTTGTTATTGTGTTCTCGTTGTGGTTATCACCTAAGGATAGGTGACCGTATTGTTTTAAAATCTAAACACAAGTAAACTTGCGTTAGGGTCCTAGAAAGTTATAGTCTAGGTCAAAGCATTACTAATAACCTAATTCCCTATAACCATTGGCTCTGATACCAACTCTTCTGTCACACCCCGACCACGTTAAAACAACAAAACCGTGACGGAAACATCGGGGAGTGTTGTAACAGAATCATCGTTTCAACAACCATGGTAATTAAAAGTTTCATTTTATTGATTCATTAAGTAATTTACATTGTCTTTGAAACCAAACAACCAAATTAAACATTGTCTACTATCGTTTTTATATCACTAAGGCCACGTCCAGATCCTAAGTGAACATGCTCCTTAGTAATCATCACGCAACATTACCTGAAACATATGTAAAAACAAAGTCAGCAAAGAAATGCTGGCGAGCACATAGGTTTTATAAGAGTATCGGAATCATGGCTCGTTTATATATATTGCAATACCTCGAAAACCTTGTTTTGAAAAGTATGTAATATTGCAACATAATTAACCAACTCAAATCAAGATGGTTATAATTTATAAAATCTCGTTAGCCATGATTCTTAACCCCAAAACATTTGTTTTAGTAAACCAATTCGTAATACATCTCGTTAAAACTCGTTAATAAAACTCGTATGGTTTATATCATTTCGAAAACCTCGTTGTGTGACATCGTTTCAAATCGTTTCCCAAGTGAACTAAATAATGACCCGCAATGTAATATGAGAAAAGCATTTATATATAAGATGTACCAGCGGCGTATCTACCATGCTTTTATCATGCTACACCCGTCCCATTATCTAATCACTAACCAAAACCAATCGTTTATTCAAATCGTTCCAAATCGTTTAATTCGTCCCAAAATCGTATTCGTTTTAATTGTGAAACTACTTTTGGTCATCTCGCTAATAGCATTCAAACCTTCATGACTCGACTACCTCGTTCTTCGTATTAACAAACCACCAAAGGGTAAGTTAACAATCATCAGATTCGGTCGTTACCTACATAACCCCCCCACACATAACTATGGGTGTAGTCTGATAACGAGATTTGTCAGATCCTATGGTACCATAACCTAATACTAGTCGGCTTGATCAATGCTAATGAATGTCATTCGTTATGTAGTTACAACCAACAAGTTTCGTTCACATTATCGAAATCGTTATTAGTTTAATATAAACCATCTTAATCGTTTTTGAAAACATCGTTAAAATATTGAAATCATTTTAATACATATGAATCACCCCAAAACAATTGAAAACAGTAAAATAGGGGAACTATGTACTCACATTGAATGGAAGGGTATCTTTGATCTAAAGAACTTAGCGAAGTTTAGACAAACCAAGGATATTCTAGTAATACCTAGTAATCGGATCGCTAGTAAATAAATCAACACCTAAATCGGAAGATCGGATAGAATGAGGTCTTGTAAACCAAATGAGTGTGGAACTCATGTGATATGGTTTAGCAAAGCCTACATCCTAAATAGGAACTTAGCCTAAGTGCTTTCGACCCGTTACGACCCATTAAGGTAGCTTATGCTACTTTAACGCGTCGTTCGCGCAAAACTATGTTCGGATGGTTAACTATGTGTTATGTCAAGTCTTATATGCCCAATAATACCTTAACATGTTACTAAATCAGATTATAAGTAAAAAACATGTTCACATATGAGAAATACGGATTTAAGCTTCAAAAGGGCGTTTTGGTCATTTCCTATGGGCATACAAGCTACTTAACAAATAACCAACCAATCGTATGTGATCATAAGGTATAACCTCAGTGGTTATTCCCTATGTAACTATGATCACTAATCAAGCTTGATCGGATCCAAATGATCGACCAAACGGGTCGGGTTCGAAAGTCTAAGCGGCAGTTTAGACCGCTTAACTTACGACCCTAAACAAGCACTAAACTAATAGTGACGAGTTAAACATGTCAAAACATGTTTAACCTACTTAGAAAACTGATTTGGTATCAAAACATTGGGTTTTGATACCCGGAAATAGTTCCGTTGCAAAATGCGTGCTAAAACGCATTTTGACCGAAACTTTGACTCGTCACTACACCTAGTTAACGTGGTAATCAGTAGGTATAATCGCTAAGGATTATAACCATCGTGATTACAATCACGTTGCAAAGTTCAATTGAACTTTGACTTGACCAATTGATGGTCAAAACCGAAAGTCAAACTGTTGGCCAAACTGTTTGACTTTCTGCTTAAACATAAAGAATAAGCATGAAAGAAGACTTACAATAGGTCCTAGCTAACTTTTCTACAAAGAATAATCATATTAGAAAGCTCCAAACACTTAGGAGAGCTCCCAAATCAGATGTAGAGAAGAGAAGAGAGGAAATGAGCAATGAATGAATGAAAGTGTTGGGCTATTTATACTTGTTGGAGGTTCACAAGATCATTACACATGTTTGTGTAACCTCCAAGCATTAGATCATAGCCATACAAATGTTAGGAGCTGATTAGTAACCTTGGTGATCACTTAAACTTGCCCATCACACAAAAGAATTCCCATAACAGCCCCTGAAGATCAAACAGAATGCTGAAAATAGAATTCTGGTCGCTGGCATGCTTACACGGCCCGCGTAAGCTATGGGACCAGGCTTACGCACCCCGCCTGGGCTCCCCAGATCAGTAAAAGTTTGATAATTGGCAGTTTAGGTCCCTACACTTGGTTTAAGCCCATTTCAGCCCCTTTTGACCCCTGTTAAGCCATTTTCAAGGCTCTACAAGGTCAATAAAGTTTAGAGGACTCAAAATGTGCTTGGAACATTCTCGGATGTCGGCTCGTTTACGGTCGCGTTGTTCGTTAAATTACGACGAAACTCAAACGGACGCGAAAACGAACCAAATTAAGCGACGAATGGAATTTTTGCATGCCGATCACTAAAATAAAAATATTTTAGTGTGTACAAAAATTTTGGATGTCCAGATGTGGTCAGAACGTAAGATATGCGCGAAAATGCAAACTTACATCGTTTTTGACACTTTTAGTCCCTGTAAGATCAAATAAGCATGTTTTCGCACACCGAACCACTCAAAGCTTATTTCTAAGCTATGTTTAGGTTATTTATGGTATGTTTAGCTTATGATCAAGTTCCGGACTCTTCGATACCATACGAATCGGTATAGTTTCACAGTTTGACACAAATAGTCCCTGCGATCGAATAGACTTGTTTTCAACACACCAAACCATCCAAAACTTATTTCTAAGTTATGTGAAAGTTATCTTAGGTATGTTAAGCCTATGTCACTATTCCGGAGTGTTTGTTGCATTAAACTAACTACGTTTACGCACCAGTTTGCGTATAACCTTCCAGAAAGCGATTTAAAGCTTGAAATCGGAATCGAATCGAATTGTAAAATCATCAAACACAAATACACACATAATAATACCAAAACACATTGTTTTATTGATAATTAACATTTTTTTACATTGTTCATCGATTAAAGAGCACAGTTGTCACATGATTTGTGTAAATATGTGTATCTTTTGCACATATCAATTCTTGTTCGATTTCAAGCTGTAAATCGCTTTCTGGAAGGTTAGACGCGCACTGATGCGTAAATATAACCCGTTTAATGCAACAAACACTCCGGAATAGTGAAATAGGCTTAACATACCTTAAATAACCTTTACATAACTTAGAAATAAGTTTTGGAGGGTTTGGTGTGGCGAAATCAAGTTTATTCGCTTACAGGGACTAATTTCGACAAACTGCAAAAGTATGCCGATTTCTACTGTAACGAACATTCCAGAACATGACCAGAAGTTAAAAATACCCTAAATATCCTTTACATAGCTTAGAAATAGGCTTTGAGCGGTTCGGTGTGCTAAAATAAACTTTTTGGTCATTCAGGGACTAAAAGCGTCAAAAAGTGCGTAAGTTTGCATTTTCGCGCATATCTTACGTTCTGAATACATCCGGACATCCAAAACTTTATGTAATCATTAAAATATTTTATTTTAGTGATTGGCATGATAAAATTCCATTTGTCGCGTAATTTGGATCGTTTTTCGCATTCGTTCATGTTTCGTCGTAATTAACCGAACAACGCAACCGTACGACCAAACGAACCGACATCCGAGATATTTTTGAGCATGTTTCATGTTCCCTATACTTTAACCTTATTTTAGATCCTTGAAATGGGATTAACGGGGCTTAAACGTGTCAAAAATGCATCAAAAACCATGTTTTGCACATGTAGGGACCAAAATTGACAATCTGCCATAGTTATCTTAGGAAGGGACCAAAATGAAAAATCTAAATTCCAGCTTGTTCCAGCTGTTCCCCTCATTTGCACATGGTTTTAATGAAACTAGGGGCTCCCATGGTTTCACAAAACCATGGGCACATGTGTACGGATGAGATCGAAGCTCGTTTTACGATGAACGATCCTAACGGTCCTACAAATCCTTATATATACCCATGCCTTTTCATTGTTGCAACACACAAATCTGATCTATTAGCTCTAAGTTGGGGCTTAGCACCTCATACCTGAGCAAGTTGGATCTAGATTTCCATTCTTGGACCCGTTGTAAGTCCTCTTTCGTTCTTTTACGCGTTTTTAGCATGAAAGTCAAATTTTGTTTGACTTTCTGCATTGACCAGTTTATGGTCAACACGAAGTTCGTTGAACTTCATAACGTGAGCGTAATCATGATGGTTTTAGTCTCTTATGACTATACCTACTGATTACCACGTTATCTAGGCATAGTGGCGAGTCGTAGTTTCGGCCAAAATACGTATTCTTGCGTATTTTGTAACCAAACTACTTTTAGGTATCAAAACCGTTTGTTTTGATACCAAACCTGTTTTCTAACTTTTTATAAACATGTTTTAACCTGTTTAGCTCGTCACTTTAGGTTTAGTGCTTATGTAGGGTCGTAAGGTAAGCGATTTAAACAATCGCTTATACTTTCGAACCCGACCCGTTTGGTCGATCATTAGGATCCGACCAAACACATTAGGTGACCATAGTTTTATAGGGAATAACATTCCGAGGTTATACCTTATGGTCACTTCGTTTAAGTAGTTGTATGATAGGTAGTTTATATGCCTTAGGTAAATGACCAAAATGCCCTTTTTACGCCAAAATTCATTTTAAGCATATGTAACATAATTTTTGATATCTAAACTGATTTGGCAACAATATTAGACATGTTAAGGCATATTTTACTTATCATAGGACTAGTTAGGCGGTCCGAACGCGTTTTACGCAAACGACACGTTAAAGTGGCGTAAGCTACCTTAACCAGTCGTAATGGGTCGTAAGAACTTAGGTTAGGTTTTGTTTTAGAATGTAGGCTTTGTTAAACCATATTACATGAGTCCCTACACTCATTTGGTTTACAAAACCTCATTTTATCCGATCCTCCGATTTAGGTCCGTTTATTTACATAGTTACCTATATTAGGTGCCGTTTGATTCCGTGATCCCTCTAGCTTTGCTTGGTTGTTATTCAAGACTTCTAAGCATCCTCAAGTGAGTACATAGACCCCTCTTTTACTGTTTTCCAAACGTTTTGTGGTGAAACACATATGCCTACTTGTTATTTTCATGATTTCCATGTTTTCATATCATATACTTGCTATGTTCATTAGTGTGACACCTGTGTCACTTCAACCATCAAACAAATGCCAAACCAATGAAATATTGTATTTCATACTTGGGATTTGTAAAAATATGTGTATCGATTGCACATATAAACTCTTGTTCGATTTCAAGCTCTAAATCGCTTTCTGGAAGGTTATACGTGCACTGATGCGTAAATATAACCAGTTTAATGCAAATAACACTCCGGAATAGTGAAATAGGCTTAACATACCTTAAGTAACCTTTACATAACTTAGAAATAAGTTTTGAAGGCTTTGGTATGGCAAAATCTAGTTTATTCGCTTACAGGGACTAAATTTGACAAACTGCGAAAGTATGCCAATTTGAACTGTAACATACATTCCGAAACATGACCATAAGTTAAACATACCATAAATATCCTTTACATAGCTTAGAAATAGGCTTTGAGGGGTTCGGTATGCTAAAATAAACTTTTGGGTCATTCAGGGACTAAAAGTGTCAAAAAGTGCACAAGTTTGCACTTTTGCGCATAACTCACGTTCTGAATACATCCGGACATCCAAAAATTTATGAAAGCATGACTATATTATGCTTTAGTGTTTGGCTTGCCAAAAATCCATTCGTCGCGTCATTTGGATCGTTTTTCGCGCTTATGCGCATTCCGTCGTAATTAAGCGAACATCGCGTTCGTACGGCCAAACGAACCAATGTCCGGCATATTTTTGAGCATGTTTCATGTCTACAATGTTTAGGCAACATTTTAGGGCCTTAAAGTTGGCTTTACGGGCCTTAGAAGTGCCGGAAATGGGCTTAAACACGTGCAGGGACTGAAACTGTCATTTCTGAAACTTTTTCTGATCTATGACTCCTAGGCGGCCCGCCTCAGGATCTTAACACCCTCACGCGGCCCGCGTCAGTCCTTCTGACCAGGTTAACTGCATTTAACAGCAGATTGCAGCTGTTTTAACCACACCCACACATTTTAAATTGTCTAGTCAGCTGATAAGGATCATCTTTTAGTCACCATAAGGTTCCAACACTTGTACGCATGGGATTAAAGCACGGATTCCATGAAACGATCTTAACGGTGGACCGAAAACTATATATACCCCATGCCCCCCCCCCCATTGCTCAAATCACTAGAATTTTGATTTGAGAAACTCTACGTTGAAACTATTGTTTCATACCTGAGATTTTTTAATCGAAATTAGCATTCGGGGACCCTTCGTAAGTATTCTTTCGTTCTTTTATTGCTTTTCGAGTCTTTCGAGTCTGAAAGTCAAACTTTGTTTGACTTTCTGCGTTGACCAGTTATGGTCAATGCGAAGTTCGTTTGAACTTCGCAACGTGATTGTAATCAAGATGGTTATAGTCCCTTGGGACTATGCCTACTGATTACCACGTTGTCTAGGGTCGTAGGGTAAGCGATCTAATAAATCGCTTATACCTCGAACCCGACCCATTTGGTCGATCATTAGGATCCGACCAAATACATTAGGTGACCATAGTGTATATAGTGAATAACCTTACGAGGTTATACCTTATGGTCACATCGTTTAAGTAGTTGTATGATAGGTAGTTGAAACTATTGTTTCATACCTGAGATTTTTTAATCAAAATTAGCATTCGGGGACCCTTCGTAAGTATTCTTTCGTTCTTTTATTGCTTTTCGAGTCTTTCGAGTCTGAAAGTCAAACTTTGTTTGACTTTCTGCGTTGACCAGTTATGGTCAATGCGAAGTTCGTTTGAACTTCGCAACGTGATTGTAATCAAGATGGTTATAGTCCCTTGGGACTATGCCTACTGATTACCACGTTGTCTAGGGTCGTAGGGTAAGCGATCTAATAAATCGCTTATACCTCGAACCCGACCCATTTGGTCGATCATTAGGATCCGACCAAATACATTAGGTGACCATAGTGTATATAGTGAATAACCTTACGAGGTTATACCTTATGGTCACATCGTTTAAGTAGTTGTATGATAGGTAGTTTATGTGCCTTAGGTAAATTACCAGAATACCCTTTTCATGTATAATTGGTAATTAAGCATATGTAACCTAAACTTTTGTCACATAACTGATTATGTAACATGTTTAGGCATATAACACTTGTCATAGGGCTAGTTAGGCGGTCCGAACGCGTTTCACGCGAACGCCGCGTTAAAGTAGCATAAGCTACCTAAACGGGTCGTAATGGGTCGTAAACAATTATGTTAGGTTTCATTTAGTATGTAGGCTTTGTTGAACCATACTACACGAGTCTCCATACTCGTTTGGTTTACAAACCCTCATGCTACCCGATCTTCCGATTTAGGTCCGGTTTATTAATATAGTTACCTATATTAGGTGCCGTTTGATATCCGCGATCTTTAGCATTGTTTGGTTGTTACTCAAGGACTTCTGAGCAATCTCAAGTGAGTACATAGACCCCTCTTTTACTGTTTTCCAAACGTTTTGGGGTGGAACACATGTGCCTACTTGTTACTTTCGTGCTTTCCTGTTTTCACATCATATACTTGTTATGTTCATTAGTACATTATAGTACATGATTTTATTACATCTTATACTAGGTATGCCCATTGTGTGCATTACTTAGTACATCGTTTTACATTACATTACATGCTACGTATGTCTATTGTTGTATTCTTAGTACAGGTCACATGCTACGTATGTCTATTGTTGTATACGTAGTACAGGTTACATGCTACGTATGTCTATTGTTGTATACGTAGTACAGGTCACATGCTACGTATGTCTATTGTTGTATACGTAGTACAGGTTACATGCTACGTATGTCTATTGTTGCATACTTAGTACAGGTCACATGCTACGTATGTCTATTGTTGCATACTTAGTACAGGTCACATGCTACGTATGTCTATTGTTGCATACTTAGTACAGGTCATATGCTACGTATGTCTATTGTTGCATACTTAGTACATTTGTTATTCATCACATGTTTACATTTTGGATACATATTACATGATTTACATTAGACATGAACATTTTACTTTGGTGGTTTGGTTTGATTAAGTGATTAAGTAACGATGCGTGTGTAATATGATACAAGCATGGTGGATACGCCGCTGGTACTTCCTATATATAAGTGATTGTATGGTATTACATATCGTAGCTTTATTTGAATCATTTCAGTTTGATACATATAACATTTTATACAAATAACATACTTTTCACAATACATTGTTTTACAAGCAACTTATCTTATACAAACTCAGTTTACAATGGTTATTCATTTAACCATACATTATTCTCTTATTTATACATATCATCTGATCTTTCATTTTCAAATGATTTACAAGACAAAGCAAATTACAAGGTTCATGACTAAACATTTTCTCAAACATAAGTCATGAAACCTATTTGCACAAAACCTATGTATCTCACAGGCATTTTTATGCTGACGTACCTATTTTCACATGTGTTTTTCAGGAGCTGTTGCATAAGATGATCAAGATACACATAGGCAGACTTGGGCTTTAGTGACAATAAAAGATGCAAGATTAGTTAATTATGTTGTATTTCTTTATTTGTTAAGACATTGTAACACTGTTAATCAATAAAACGAAACTTCAATTGCCATGGATTTGAAACAATTAATTCTGTTACAACACTCCCCGACGTTTCCGCCACGTTTAGTATGTTCTACGTGGTCGGGGTGTGATAGAAAAGATGGTATCAGAGCCAATGGTTATAGGGAATTAGGTTATTAGTAATGCTTTGACCTAGTCTATAACCTTCTTAGGACCCTAACGCGAGTTTACTTGCGTTTAGTCAAAAAACAATACCGTCACCTATCCTTAGGCGACGACCACAACAAGAACATAAATTTTCAAAACCGTTTTGAAAACTAATCATCTGTTCTAGGATGATTGATTACTAGGTTTTGAACCCTCTATTGTAAGGTTTTGAACTCTCTATTATATGGTTTTGAACCCCTTTAAGTTTTCAAAATCTCGTCAAGGTTTTGGGTTTTAAATAATGTGAACACGTGCAAACTGGAAGGGTGAATGCCTGTATTCTGGGTTTTCTGTCTAGACAAGCACTTCGTATACATCTCATCAGATGCGAGACCAGTTGTGCTTACTGGGAATTCTTGGGATGAGTGTTCACTTATAGGAGAGCATGTCTTCGCGATACATTATTTTTGACCCGCTTACTTTGATTAGTCACTTTCTCATTTGTTTGCCTTTGGTAACAAACAAATGGTCACAATCTAAATGCCTTGTTATTTTCTTTTGACTATCTTTCGCTTGTTTCCTCCTATGCCTTTTGTTATCTTCAAGATGCTTCTTCATCGCAACGACGATGTCCGAACCAGGTGCTGCAATTACCCAGCGAATAGGCGACTTACTCCAGAGGACCGTTGACTTAGCTATCACCATGACATGTCTCAGGGATGAAGCTGTATGAGGGAACTGCTCCTTGGTGCAATCAATGCCATCGTCATTATTCAAATCAAATACCTTGTTTCAAATGTACCCACGGTGGACGATGGAGACATTTGGTTAACATGTGCCGCTTTGCAAAACAAAGCTGTTACAAATCCTGCTGCTGCTCAACCTTCAAACTCTGCTTCATATGTCGCTTGGCATATCTGGCGCCTCAACCTCATGAACTTTCTACCTTGTGTATCGACGTAAGCACGCCTAGTGCAAGGTGTCAGAACACCCTCGTTACACAAACTCCAAAATCCATGTAGGATCTTTCTATCCTCATAATTAGATCCTTGTGGATTGGTATCATTCATCGGAGTCCTTAATTGAATTCTTTGTATGATTCAATACGTACATCACAATTCAATAGGGACAAAGCCGAATTTCTTTTAAGATTATCCTATCTTCATAGATAGATTCTTGAAATGATTAAAGTGCCAAATGAAATCCACGGATTGGATTCCTGGTATGCTTTAAGTATCCGTGTCCAAAGATAACAAGTTAAAGGTCAAAATAAACAATTATGTGACTATGTGTTTATGCATCTTGTCTTTCCTTTTAAGCATTTTGTGTTTTTGTATACTCTGGATATTCGTTATCCAAATCCTCATAGAATCTTTCTTATCTTCATATGAAGGATTCGTAGCAGGATATTCAAAAAGGTACTATCTTAAATCCTTAATGGACTTTTACGTTGTAGTTAAGTCCCTTGGATTATAAAGTACTATTCCAAAGTTTAAGGGCAACATGTGTTGATAAGTTAAATAGATTGGTCCGACAATCTAGTTAAATACATCCTACGTCGATGTAGTTAAATATTCCCCGTAGGTAGTTAGTTAAAGAGATCCTACGTCGATCTAAGTTAAATAGATTGGTCCGACAATCTAGTTAAATACATCCTACGTCGATGTAGTTAAATATTCCCCGTAGGTAGTTAGTTAAAGAGATCCTACGTCGATCTAAGTTAAATAGATTGGTCCGACAATCTAGTTAAATACATCCTACGTCGATGTAGTTAAATATTCCCCGTAGGTAGTTAGTTAAAGAGATCCTACGTCGATCTAAGTTAAATAGATTGGTCCGACAATCTAGTTAAATACATCCTACGTCGATGTAATTAAATATTCCCCGTAGGTAGTTAGTTAAAGAGATCCTACGTCGATCTAAGTTAAATAGATTGGTCCGACAATCTAGTTAAATACATCCTACGTCGATGTAGTTAAATATTCCCCGTAGGTAGTTAGTTAAAGAGATCCTACGTCGATCTAAGTTAAATAGATTGGTTCGACAATCTAGTTAAATATATCATGTGTTTATGTAGTTAAATAGGCCCTCGGGTGGTCTAAATCAAGAGATTGTTCGTTAATCTAATCCTTTGGTGACCTAGTTAAAGAGACTCTATTGCAGTCAAGTTAAATCACCACAGGATTATTCGTTTGATTTTTTCCCATACGCATTATGAAATGAACTGTGCGGACTGTGCAAGGAACTACGTAATTATGGAGGCCTACATAATTATGGAATTCAGTGCACAGAAACCACAGGAAGTTTTGTCATGTGTTAAGACCAACAGTGGGAAGAGTAATGATACGGGAGAAGTCTTGGACTTCGACCAATGTCATTTATTCTCACACTCCCCAATTCTGATCTCAATCACACACACAGTTTCCTATGATAAGTCTTCATAAGAAACGTTCATCTGTCCGTAGTTCAAAACTCCATGTTTTGTTACTACAATGACTTCACTTTGAGGGTTGACATTTTCGCTAAGAACCCTAACATGGCCCAAAGTTCTACTTAGGGTTCAAGGGGTTCATTCAAAGCGAAAACATCACCGTCGTCCCCACAAGTTTCTCCTAAAATTAAATTTCGGGACGAAATTTCCTAAAGTAGGGGAGACTGTGACACCTGTGTCACTTCAACCATCAAACAAATGCCAAACCAATGAAATATTGTATTTCATACTTGGGATTTGTAAAAATATGTGTATCGATTGCACATATCAACTCTTGTTCGATTTCAAGCTCTAAATCGCTTTCTGGAAGGTTATACGCGCACTGATGCGTAAATATAACCAGTTTAATGCAACGAACACTCCGGAATACTGAAATAGGCTTAACATACCTTAAGTAACCTTTACATAACTTAGAAATAAGTTTTGAAGGCTTTGGTATATGGCAAAATCTAGTTTATTCGCTTACAGGGACTAAATTTGACAAACTGCGAAAGTATGCCAATTTGAACTGTAACAGACATTCCGGAACATGAACATAAGTTAAACATACCATAAATATCCTTTACATAGCTTAGAAATAGGCTTTGAGGGGTTCGGTATGCTAAAATAAACTTTTGGGTCACTCAGGGACTAAAAGTGTCAAAAAGTGCACAAGTTTGCACTTTTGCGTATAACTCACGTTCTGAATACATCCGGACATCCAAAAATTTATGAAAGCATGACTATATTATGCTTTAGTGTTTGGCTTGCCAAAAATCCATTCGTCGCGTCATTTGGATCATTTTTCGCGCTTATGCGCATTCCATCGTAATTAAGCGAACATCGCGTTCGTACGGCCAAACGAACCAATGTCCGGCATATTTTTGAGCATGTTTCATGTACACAATGTTTAGGAAACATTTTAGGGCCTTAAAGTTGGCTTTACGGGCCTAAGAAGTGTCGGAAATGGGCTTAAACACGTGCAGGGACTGAAACTGTCATTTCTGAAACTTTTTCTGATCTGTGACTCCTAGGCGGCCCGCCTCAGGATCTTAACATCCTCACGCGGCCCGCGTCAGTCCTTCTGACCAGGTTAACTGCATTTAATAGCAGATTGCAGCTGTTTTAACCACACCCACACATTCTAAATTGTCTAGTCAGCTGATAAGGATCATCTTTTAGTCACCATAAGGTTCCAACACTTGTACGCATGGGATTAAAGCACGGATTCCATGAAACGATCTTAACGGTGGACCGAAAACTATATATACCCCATGCCCCCCCCCCCCCATTGCTCAAATCACTAGAATTTTGATTTGAGAAACTCTAAGTGGAAACTATTGTTTCATACCTGAGATTTTTGAATCGAAATTAGCATTCGGGGATCCTTCGTAAGTATTCTTTCGTTCTTTTATTGCTTTTCGAGTCTTTCGAGTCTGAAAGTCAAACTTTGTTTGACTTTCTGCGTTGACCAGTTATGGTCAATGCGAAGTTCGTTTGAACTTCGCAACGTGATTGTAATCACGATGGTTATAGTCCCTTGGGACTATGCTTACTGATTACCACGTTGTCTAGGGTCGTAGGGTAAGCGATCTAATAAATCGCTTATACCTCGAACCCGACCCATTTGGTCGATCATTAGGATCCGACCAAATACATTAGGTGACCATAGTGTATAGGGAATAACCTTCCGAGGTTATACCTTATGGTCACATCGTTTAAGTAGTTGTATGATAGGTAGTTTATGTGCCTTAGGTAAATTACCAGAATACCCTTTTCATGTATAATTGGTAATTAAGCATATGTAACCTAAACTTTTGTCACATAACTGATTATGTAACATGTTTAGGCATATAACACTTGTCATAGGGCTAGTTAGGCGGTCCGAACGCGTTTCACGCGAACGACGCGTTAAAGTAGCATAAGCTACCTAAACGGGTCGTAATGGGTCGTAAACAATTATGTTAGGTTTCATTTAGTATGTAGGCTTTGTTGAACCATACTACACGAGTCTCCATACTCGTTTGGTTTACAAACCCTCATGCTACCCGATCTTCCGATTTAGGTCCGGTTTATTAATATAGTTACCTATATTAGGTGCCGTTTGATATCCGCGATCTTTAGCATTGTTTGGTTGTTACTCAAGGACTTCTGAGCAATCTCAAGTGAGTACATAGACCCCTCTTTTACTGTTTTCCAAACGTTTTGGGGTGGAACACATGTGCCTACTTGTTACTTTCGTGCTTTCCTGTTTTCACATCATATACTTGTTATGTTCATTAGTACATTATAGTACATGATTTTATTACATCTTATGCTAGGTATGCCCATTGTGTGCATTACTTAGTACATCGTTTTACATTACATTACATGCTACGTATGTCTATTGTTGTATACTTAGTACAAGTCACATGCTACGTATGTCTATTGTTGTATACGTAGTACAGGTTACATGCTACGTATGTCTATTGTTGTATACGTAGTACAGGTCACATGCTACGTATGTCTATTGTTGTATACGTAGTACAGGTTACATGCTACGTATGTCTATTGTTGCATACTTAGTACAGGTCACATGCTACGTATGTCTATTGTTGCATACTTAGTACATGTCACATGCTACGTATGTCTATTGTTGCATACTTAGTACAGGTCACATGCTACATATGTCTATTGTTGCATACTTAGTACATTTGTTATTCATCACATGTTTACATTTTGGATACATATTACATGATTTACATTAGACATGAACATTTTACTTTGGTGGTTTGGTTTGATTAAGTGATTAAGTAACGATGCGTGTGTAATATGATACAAGCATGGTGGATACGCCGCTGGTACTTCCTATATATAAGTGATTGTATGGTATTACATATCGTAGCTTTATTTGAATCATTTCAATTTGATACATATAACATTTTATACAAATAACATACTTTTCACAATACATTGTTTTACAAGCAACTTATCTTATACAAACTCAGTTTACAATGGTTATTCATTTAACCATACATTATTCTCTTATTTATACATATCATCTGATCTTATCATTTTCAAATGATTTACAAGACAAAGCAAATTACAAGGTTCATGACTAAACATTTTCTCAAACATAAGTCATGAAACCTATTTTCACAAAACCTATGTATCTCACAGGCATTTTTATGCTGACGTACCTATTTTCACATGTGTTTTTCAGGAGCTGTTGCATAAGATGATCAAGATACACATAGGCAGACTTGGGCTTTAGTTACAATAAAAGATGCAAGATTAGTTAATTATGTTGTATTTCTTTATTTGTTAAGACATTGTAACACTGTTAATCAATAAAACGAAACTTCAATTGCCATGGATTTGAAACAATTAATTCTGTTACAACACTCCCTGACGTTTCCGCCACGTTTAGTATGTTCTACGTGGTCGGGGTGTGACAATTAGTACACTATTAGTACATGATTTCATTATGTCTTGCTATGTATGTTCACTTAACACGCTAGCACAATTGTTTTATGTTTTGAACCATTTGAAATCATTGGATGTATGTGAACCATTTGGAACCATTTGAAATAATGGGATGTATGTGAACCATTTGTAACCATTTGATGTATGTGAACCATTTGAAATCGTTGGATTTATGTGAACCGTTTGTAACCATTTGATTTATGTGAACCATTTGTAACTGTTTGAGCTATTGGGTTAGGGAAGTGATTAGGTAACGGGGCGGGTGTAATGCGTTAAAAGCATGGTGGATACGCCGCTGGTACTTCCTATATATAAGTGCTTTTAACACATTATATATCGTTGCGTTATCTAGATCACTTGGGTAAACGATTTTGAAACAATGTCACACAATTATGTTTTCTGAATAATATAAACCATACGAGTCTTATTAACGAGTTTCTACGAGATGTTTTACGATTTGCTTTAATAAAACAAAATGTTTTGGAGTTAAGAATCATGGCTACGAGATTTTATAAATCATATCCAACTTGATTTGAGTTGGTTAATTATGTCGCAATACTATACTTTTCAAAATAAGGTTTTTAAATAAGTATTGCAACATGTAAAACGAGCCATGAATCTGACACTCACATAAAACCTATGTACTCGCTGGCATTTTTATGGTGACGTATTTTCACATGTGTTTCAGGTACCATAGTTGATGATATTTCATGATGATATTGATGCATGTTCACATAGGAACGGACGAGGAATTAGCGACTTAATAACAATAAAAGTCTATTTGTTCATGTTTTGTTTCTAATTCCAATGTAATGTAATACATTTAATTAAATAAAACAAAATTGTTTAATCCATGGTTGTGAAACAATGATTCTGTTACAACACTCCCCGTCATTTCCGCCACGTTTTGTTGTTTTACGTGGTCGGGGTGTGACAGTTATGTATTAATGACTTTAATAACTAGTTTCTTATGTTGAAGGTGAAACTTCCTTATCATTTGTCCGTGGTGTCTTGGTGTTATTTTACTGTCTATATAAAATAAAAGATTTACACCATTCATATCTCCACGGTCTATATGGAGATATGTTGGCTACCTGGTCGGGGGTTAAGGGAATGGTTTGGTAAGCGTCTTGCCTTGTTCAGTGTTTAGATCCTGCAAGGACCTGGGTCAAGTTTAGTAGAACCTCCTTCAATACCCACTGGTATTGGATGGCGGGGGTCCAAACTCCTTGATCCCCTCATGTGTAAACTACTATTAAAACTTTAACACGGCTATTTAGGATTGTATCCCTGCTGACTCAAACTACTTAGCCGAGGGTAACGTCACATTCAAAAGAGGTGCCTACCACATTATGCATTAATAACATAATTAATTATCTTTCAATACCCTTTAGGATTGTATCCTTGTTAACTCAAACTACTGGGTTGAGGGTAACGTCACCTTCAAAAGAGGGGCCTACTACTAGAACTAAGATAAATCTCTTAAAAAGTGCAAAAGTGCGGAAATAATCAAAGGTTACACTAATGGCGAGTCGGATCCAAGTGATTCATCTTGTCTATGTGTTTTATTTTTATTTTTTATTTTTTATTTTCATCATTTTTAGTTAGTTTTATTTTCTTGTTTAAAAACCTTTTTTCTAAAATTTTGATTTGATCGAGTGACCGTCCTGCTGTGAACTTGTTCTCAACTAAGAAGACTCACCAATCGGATTGCCGTCTGATCGAACGACCGTTCGATCGACCGACTTGAAGGGTAGAGATACTTCTTAATTTTTAAAATCCTGCAACGAAAACTTCAAAAGATAAACCATCATACAGAAACACATCCTCACCAAACGAGGTGACAATCCTATCGAATGGCCATCCGATCAGATGGCCATCCAAACGGATTGCCACCCGATCGACTGGCCATCCGATGGGACTGCCATCCGATCGGATTACCGGTAATCCGATCCTCGGTACACTTATACCGTTTTACGCGTCGCTTATCATTTATGCTATCGTTCTGATCAGGCTAAACTCACTCTAGCGCTCCCTTCAATCCATCATCGCTGTGAGTATACTCGAACCCTTTTTGCTTTATGCACTTTTGGGTGTTACATACGTTACTTATTCTAATACACATCGAACACACTACGCAATACTTCAACGATAACCACTACTGCATGTTATACGTGACTCGATGAATGCTTGTTTATTATATTTACACATAGATTGCTGTCTACCTGCCTTAGCAATGATAGTACTATAGTTTGGACTCAGCACCTGTTCACTCAGGGGTTGTTAAGGACCATTAATCACATGATTCGCAGTGGTGAATATGTGTTACGAACTGCCTTGCGCAGTCAACCCGCATTCATTGGTATTGATAGGATCATGTCGATAACTTACGTCCTTCACATCACACGTTGTACGTGCTGGTTATGCGTAAACGATTTCGAACTCGATTATATCTATTAAATTTGTATGCTCACCTTTACACTATGTGTATTAACTTTTACTTTAACGTTTGTGGCAGGTGCATAAGATGTTAAAATGCTTGGCTTGCTATGAAATCGAGGCTAGGAAAGAGTCTAGAAACAAATAAACAAATTGTCTATTTTGAAATCTGAGTTGTCGGATCAGTACTTGTTTGTGAGACAATTATTTGTAATAACTTTTTTATTTGGATATGTTATGGTATGGGACATGACGTTTAAGTATCTGGTAATTAATAGTTGTTATGGATACTCATGGACAATCTGTTTCGCTCAGTGCCGCGCCCCGATGATTCCGCCATCGGTTGGGGTGTGACAGATTGGTTTCAGAGCCATTACTATAGGGAATTAGGCAAGACTCGACCTAGTCCGGGTCGATGTCTTAGAAATGACCTAGTTTATAGTTAAGTACCAACAGACCGACTTGTCATGCCCTGTAGGGGTTTTTGTCGAGCTTACTTACTATATCTCGCTATTCTCGCTTGCTCTACACCAAACTGCACTCTAAAATCTTGAAAAATGAACGAATGATTAGGTCGAGATTAGGTGTGAAAACCGCAAACTCTCGACTAAATCACTTGTTCGACTCGCATTTTATCTATAACCAAGAGAATTTGCGTTGAATCAGGAGTGAAATCTATACTTTGATGCAAATTTCCTCTCTATTTTACCAAACAGGAATAAAGTTGTTAAGTTAGGGGTGAAACCCGAACCTTGATGACTTGTTCTGTGCTCTATTTTGTTTTAACAAAACTCTCACCAAAGTCTCGACGGATTCCAACAACTTGAAGTCACACTGTAACTGGTAGGATGCGTGTCGATCACCCGAATTCGAGGCGAGAGCACAGTCTCGAAGGCTGAAGTGTGTACCAAAAGTTCTTGTGAATAGTCGAATCACTTTGGCTAGGTAGACGTGTTTTGACGGAAGCCTTAGACAATCTATTTTCGATTTCAAGCTCGCAATCATCGATTTTATGTGTTTTGATTCTGAGCATGCAACTGCTGACTCTAATATTCTTCGCTTTTATGTGGATTTTATGTGTTTTATTTGATTACGTGTCTCGATTTTGGTAATTTATTGTTTTCGCTGTTCATTTCGATCAACTCGCACTGCTCATCCATCTCAAAACGCCAACAAATCGCTGGTCATTATTTGCCATCGCTGCTCGATACTCGCAATCGCTATAATTAATCGCTATACGCGCTGTGAAGGATAGGGAATACGTGCAACATATAGTTAGGTTTCTGTATTCTGACTGCCTCATGTGCTTTGTGCCTTACCTGCTTATGTATTTCTGTGCTAATGTGATTCTATGTTCATGTGCCTATGTGTTTATGTGATGCATGATTGTGTTCCTGAGCTTTAGTAGTATTAGGCGTGTGAGGAGAGATTCGATTATATTGTGTCTGAGTCCTGTGACGATGTCTGTTGCAGACAATATCATCATCTAGATGATTTGTTTGACTAGTTGAATAAGCTGAAAATCAAGAATCGCTATCCCCTGCCTCGCATTGATGATTAGTTTGACCAGTTACAAGGTGCTACGTGTTTTTCCAAGATCGATCTACGCTCAGGCTACCACCAGTTACGCATACAAGAGGAGGATATACCAAAGACCGCTTTTCGCACAAGATACAGCTACTATGAATTTGTTGTTATGCCTTTTGGTTTAACCAACGCACCCGCGGTTTTTATGGATCTGATGAATCGCGTGTGTAAACCTTATCTCGACCGCTTCATCATCGTGTTCATCGATGATGTCTTGATCTATTCCAAATTGAAAACTAAACACGCGCAACATCTAGATTTGGTTCTCGAGCTACTCCAGGGGAATCGACTCTATGCCAAGTTCTCCAAGTGTGAATTCTGGCTGGAGGATGTTCAATTCCTCGGTCACATTGTCAATAGTCAAGGTATCAACGTCAATCCCGCGAAGATTGAAGCTGTTAAGAGTTGGGTTACACCTAAGAACCCATCCGAAGTCCGTTCTTTTCTCGGACTGGCGGGCTATTATCGTCGATTCATTTAAGGATTCTCTAAAATCGTTGTGCCGCTTACTGCCCTCACGCACAAAGACAAGCCTTTTGTTTGGGGAACTGGACAAGAGACTGCCTTTCAAACCCTCAAGCACATGCTTTGCAATGCTCCTGTTCTCACTTTACCCAAAGGAAACGATGACTTCATTGTCTATTGTGATGCCTCGAACCTTGGCCTTGGTTGTGTTCTCATGCAACGAGACAAGGTTATTGCTTACGCGTCTCGTCAGCTCAAGATCCATGAGAGGAACTATACATCCCACGACCTCGAGCTAGACGTAGTTGTTTTTGCGTTAAATATTTGGCGACACTACCTTTATGGTACCAAGTGTACGATCATCACCGATCATAGGAGCCTACAACATATCTTTCACCAGAAGGAGCTAAATATGCATCAATGCCGGTGGGTAGAACTTCTCAACGATTATGACTGTGAGATTCATTATCATCCTGGCAAAGCAAATATCGTTGCCGATGCTCTCAGCAGACGGAGTTATTTGCACAGCGCCCGTAATTTTCAAGCCCAATATGATCTCGAAACTCTTATCCGCGAAGCTCAACATGCCTGCTTTTGCCAAACGCACTTTAAAGAAGGAAAGGATTCTTAACGATGGAGCCCAGCTAGTGAATAAGTCAAATGGGATATTCCATTATCTGGACCGAATTTGGATCCCTAAACGGACCAATTTATGACAGATTTTAATGGACGAAGCCGACAAATCCCGATATTCTATTCATCCCGGTGCCGGCAAGATGTACCGGGACCTGCGCTAAAAGTACTGGTGGCCGGACATGAAGAGAGATATCTCCTTCTATGTTTCGAAGTGCCTGACTTGCTCGAAAGTCAAGGCTGAGCACCAAAGACCCTCTGGCTTACTCGTTCAACCCGAGATCCCTATGTGGAAGTGGGAGAGTATAGCTATGGACTTCATAACGAAACTTCCGTGCACGCCATCAGGTCACGACAGCATCTGGGTTGTCGTTGACCGTTTGACTAAATCTGCTCATTTTCTGCCGATATGAGAAGACTACAAGGTAGAAAAATTAGCCCGAATCTTCACCAAAGAGATCATTTGTCGACATGGGACGCCTCGCGACATCATTTCTGACCACGATGCTCAGTTTACCTCGCGTCTTTGGGAAACATTTCAATCTGCTCTCGGTACTACGCTTAATCTAAGTACCACTTTCAACCCTCAAATCGACGGTCAGACTGAGAGAACGATTCGTACCCTTGAAGACATGCTCCGTTCGTGTGTCATAGATTTCGGTGGTAATTGGGACGCATACTTACTTTTGGTCAAATTCTCGTACAATAACAGATATCATTCCAGCATTCAAATGGCACCGTTTGAGGCTTTGTACGGAAGAAGATGTCGATCGCCTATTGTATGGCACGAGATCGGACACTCGCAACTAACCGGTCCTGAGCTATTGCAAGAAACAACTGACAAAATCCTCCAAATTCGAGACAATTTACTGAAAGCTCGGAGTCGTTAGAAAAGTTACGCCGATAGACGATGAAAGCCCCTTGAATTTGACGTTGGCGACCATGTACTCCTAAAAGTATCACCTTGGAAGGGTGTGGTCAGATTCGGCAAGAAAGGAAAGCTCGCGCCTTGATATGTTGGACCCTTTAAGATTCTGGAAAGGATCGGCAAGGTGGCCTACAGACTCAAACTACCGGAGGAACTTAACAACGTCCACCTGACTTTCCACGTTTCGAACCTCAGAAAGTGCTTAACTAAGCATGATTTACACGTACCCCTCGAGGATCTACAAGTAAACGAAGCATTACACTTCGTGGAGAAGCCTGTCGAGATCATGGACCACCAAACTAAGCAGCTCCGATGCTCACGCATTCCCATTGTGAGAGTCCGATGGGAAGGCAAACGAGGCGCTGAGTTCACTTGGGAACTCGAAAGCGACATGAAGGCGAAGTACCCGCAGTTGTTTGTTACGGCTTTGGTCTAACTTCGGGACGAAATACCCTTAAGAATGGGAGGCTGTAACACCACATGTTTCAAAATCAAAGTCAAAATCAAGATTGAAGTCAAAGGAAGAAAATATTTCTAATTACGATCTGTCACTCCTTGCTCAACTCCTGTTTTGATTTCTTTGACTTGTAGATCGTCTATTTATGTTATCGCATTAGTTGTATTATGTGGAGTACTTGTTAATGATCGAGGTGTTTTATCGCTTTATCGTTTATCGCATCGCAATCGCATTCGCAACTCGAATTATGCGTTTTAGATATTGTTTTACGTGTGTGTGCCTTTTATGTGTTACTTGTGCATGCTTATTTATGTTTATGTTAAGGTGGTTAATCGAAACGCAATCACAACTCTATCGCAATCGAATCTCACACGCTAAACGCAAGTTAATTATAGTGATTGTATGTTAGATATAGTAGTTATGTTATTTGTGTAACTAATGGGTAATACTATCACATCGCTCACTCGAGTCGCATCGCAACGCTCAACACGTGAATCGAAATGACAAAACTCATCACGCCGGACTCATGGATCAAGTGGCCAACCGATCGAGTGGCCATCCGATCGGATTGCCATCCGATCGGGTTTCCATCCGATCGAGTTGTCACCCGATTGGGCAGCCACCCGATCGAGATGCCACCCGATCGACCAGCCACTTTCCCCACTTTCCTTTTTGGGAAACCCTATAAATACCCTTCATATGTCATATCACTTGATGTGACAGCTCTCACTCTACTCAGCTCGCTCCAGCCACTCTTTTTCTCGATTTCTGGCGATTCTTGTAAGTTTTCAACCTAAATCTTGTACTTTCTTGATCTACACGCACTCCTATACCTTTCTATCTTTTGAATCATAACTTTTAACCGTGAAATCACAAGATTTGAGGTGTTCTAGGATGATGTCATCATGGGGGTCTTATGAACTTCATGTTTTGGCTTCAACCCACCAAGAACAACTTAGATCTGGACGATTTCCACATGAATAAACAAAGATCTTGCATAGATCTGAACATATTCATGGTAAAAAGGATTGAAAGATGGATTTTCTAACTTTCTTTCAACTCTTTTACACTCAATGCCGATAGAATAGGGACTAGTTCCGATCTTCTACTCATTCCTAGTGATGTGTTGGTTCTAGATCTGGTTTCTATAAGAGAGACAACCGGTTTCGGGTTAAGCATGAACCACCGGCTCGAACCACTGACTGACCGGACTAGGGTGATTCCTGTCCGATTGGATCACTTGGGGCTTAATGAGGTTCTGTTGCTTAGCACGTATCACATCGTCTCGATCAAAACTACAAACTACCGAAAACAACCAAGTCTCAAGACGATCAGGCCATCAGAACGGATTATCCTATCGGCTTGCACCTTGGTCCCACACTTAAAACTTTTTGAAGAACTGAACTTCAAACGGATTACCGTCCGATCGGGTTGCCACCCGATCGAGCGACCATCTGACCATATCATGTTTGGAACTTCAACACTTAAACTGTCACACCCCCAAAATACCACTCGCGTAAACACCGCAGGGTGTGTGACGTACCAGGATCTTAGCCATCAATCACATTGAACTCATAGATATATGTAAATAAAACTTTCATTGATTAACTGTAAATGTTACAACGTTACAATAATTTACAGTTTACAGCGGAAGCATAAATCATTCGTTAAGTGTTTATTAACAACATGTAAAAAAGCCATTAGTCTTGTATTGTATTTCCATGTATCTCGACCCATGACCACTCCAGCTTCTCAGACAGCAAGTTCCATTGATATGTACCTAAAGACCTGCAAGGCATGTAACAACGAGTCATCAACAAAGTTGAGCGAGTTCACAGTTGGTTGTTTAGTTTTACCAGTTTGTTTTGAAATCATAAGTTGTTCCGTAAACCACGAGTTAACCGGTAGCCTTTTGTTTCCCAAACCATAACCATAACCAGTGGGGGGCTTCCCCATGTGAACCACTTGACCGTACCATATCGACTACTAATGAAAATAAGTTATGCCCTACATCAGTGTCTATCATCACTGACAGTTTGCCATAGTCCATTAGTACACGCCCGTTCGAACGACACGGTGTGAGGTTTGTCAAACCTAATAGCGCTATTAACTAATGACCCGCTCGCCATCGGCCTCGGTGATTAAGTCGATTTAAAGTGAGGGACTTCATGATAGAGTTTTGTCTAGTAAGTTGTAAGGTTGTTGTCATACCCAAGGAGGACGAACGTACGTATTCTACCCAAGGAGAATACGCAGGATTTGTAGTGGCATCCTACCCAAGGAGGATGGCTGTACATATCCTACCCAAGGAGGATATGTAGAATTCCGTTTTAGTTTCTTAACCCATTCCCAAACCACCAGGAATCCAATGCCTTGTAGAAAGTGTGAACTCATCTTGGGTTTGCTCGGTATGTTAAGTTACCCGTCCAAGTCGGTCAACCCAAACCCTACCGTGGTTACCAATCAATATCAGTTTAACATTCACGTATATCACGTATTTTACGTATACGTCACATAAGTAGCATACAAGCACAACACTTGTCTTTATACAATTCGTAACCGTTAATCATGCAACACATTGATACTTATCATTTATCGTAAAGTCACTTAGTAGGCGTATGGAACTCAGGTTCAAGTACATTAGGTAACAATATACTTATTTCAGGATGCTACTCACAAACTTGTATCATGGCACTCAACACATAGTTGCATATTCAAGACCCAACAGTATATTCGTTCAAGTATGCGATCCTACCTAAGGCCCGCTAGGAGTGTGCGAGTGTGGCCCAGGAGTTCTTGGCCCATAACAAAAGTATGTAACTAGGCAAGTGTACGATTCGGTTCCCGTATGCGGCCCAGTACCTAGATGTGGCCCAACTAAGGTGTGCGACTAAACAAAAGTGTGAGACTCTAACTGGGCTGTGCGATCCTTACCCTATCCGGCCCATTCCAAAACTTGGCCCAATACCAATAACCCAATCCCGATCCAATCAAACAGATAAATTTGTCGATTAGTGTCATTACCTCACACGATCCTAATTGCCGTCTAACTTTAACGATAGATAACACGTAATCATCATCTCAATGCATCAAACAATATGATTATCACAACATGAATTTATTATATGATCATTAACCGGCATTCCTAAACCTATTATCTAGTTGAATCGTGTAGCACCACATGAATAAACTATGCAGCCTACCTAGTTCACTGTCATTGCTAGTTCACAACATGACACTTAAGCACCATTTATTCCTTTAATCAGTGACTCATTATCAATCAGTTGCACACAAAACATTGCATCATGAGTTGGTCTACTATGCACATGATTCATCGATTCCATCACCCATGTGCACCTAGCCCCCAAACTTAGTTGATTCAAAGTTTTGGTCCAATCAACTATAAGTATTTGGTTTTCATTGCAAACAATTAAGTTGGACATATATTCAATCGATAAAGTTCAATCACATTATTAATTATATTGATTATTAAATTCTGATCACATATCACACCATGTTCGATCACTAGTTGGATCAATTAAGAATCAACAAAGTCTGCACCATGCTTACTATTAATTGTCATGCATGAACAACTCCTAAGTTGATTCATACGGGCCCCAACAATAACACACAATCACATGCAATTCATAGAAATTCCATTAACACAAGATAAGCACACTAACCAAACTATGAGATGTTGGAGAAGGTGTTGGCGCCGATCAGAAGCTTCAATCTCTAGAGGTGGCTGTCGTTGAAGGCTAAGGAAATTAGGGTTCGATACTTCATGCAACTTATAATTAAGGGGCATCGATTCATCTCTTATGCGTGTATAAATGAGGGAACCCAGACTCGGGCCTGTTTTGGGGTTAAAGGCTTCGGGCTCGGTTTGGGTTTTGAGTTTGGGCTCGGACCGGGTGTGCGATCAAACGAGTTGTGCGACTCCGAGCGCTAGTGTGTGGCTAAATATATACATATAATCTAAACCTTTATCATTTAATATGTAACAAACTCACACCCATTTAATCCTAGTAATTCAATGTAATTAGACAAGTTTAACAGGTTTACGCAACGTAGATATAATAACGACGTATAGTAGAACATGAATAGTAGCGATACAAGTCAAGTGTCACATCATCCCCAACTTGAAAGAAATTTTGTCCTGAAATTTTGCACGTAGTTACTGAGGAAGCTAGTTAGGTTGCATGGTTTCCTGGTTTTCCTGGGTTGTCACATCATCCCCCCGTTGGTTTGGAATTTCATCCCGAAATTCCGCAGTTGCTTCAGGCTCAGTGGTGGTTTCATTGTTCTCGAACAACTGGGGATATGTGTGTTTCATTTGGTCTTCTCGTTCCCAGGTAAACTCTGGGCCACGATAGGAGTTCCAACGAACTCGAACAATAGGTATCCTGGTGCGTTTGAGAGTCTTGACCTCCCGGTCCAAGATTGTCACTGGTTCTTCGATAAATCGCAACTGATCGTAGATGGTGAGCTCCTTAAAAGGAACTATGAGGGTTTCATCTGACAGGAACTTCTTCAGATTCGACACATGGAATACATTGTGAACTCCACTGAGTTCTACCGGTAGATGCAATTTGTAGGCCACCTTGCCAATTCTCTTCGTGATTTCGAAAGGTCCAACGTATCGCGGGTTGAGTTTGCCTCATTTACCAAAACGAACTACACCTTTCCAATGTCACACCCCGACCACGTAGAACATACAAAACGTGGCGCAAACATCGGGGAGTGTTGTAACAGAATTAATTGTTTCAAATCCATGGCAATTGAAGTTTTGTTTTATTGATTAAAAGTGTTACAATGTCTTAACAAACAAAGAAATACAACATAAATAACTATTCTTGCATCTTTTATTGTCACTAAAGCCCAAGTCTGCCTATGTGTATCTTGATCATCTTATGCAACAGCTCCTGAAAAACACATGTGAAAATAGGTAAGTCAGCATAAAAATGCCTGTGAGATACATAGGTTTTGTGAAAATAGGTTTCATGACTTATGTTTGAGAAAATGTTTAGTCATGAACCTTGTAATTTGCTTTGTTTTGTAAATCATTTGAAAAACGATAAGATCAGATGATATGTATAAATAAGAGAATAATGTATGGTTAAATGAATAACCATTGTAAACTGAGTTTGTATAAGATAAGTTGCTTGTAAAACAATGTATCATGAAAAGTATGTTATTTGTATAAAATGTTATATGTATCAAACTGAAATGATTCAAATAACGCTACGATATGTAATAGCATACAAACACTTATATATAGGAAGTACCAGCGGCGTATCCACCATGCTTGTATCATATTACACACGCATCGTTACTTAATCACTTAATCAAACCAAACCAAACAATGTAAGATGTATATGTTTAAACCAACTTCCAAATGTATTGCAATAATATGTTAAAATGTTTATGTCAAGATGTAAATCATATAATGTATAACCAATGTCAAAAGTGTTTATGTGTCAAATGTAAACCATGAAATGTGTAACCAAAATGATATGTATGGCTAGTGAAATGCATCAACTAAACCATATGCACAAGAACATAGTATTGAAGTAAAACTTGGTTTAAATCAAAGCTATGTTTTGTGTAGTAAATGCATGCTATACTGATATAAACATTTATGTGGTATTGTGAAAATTCATACATCCAAGCCTTGCGACAGTCGGATAACTATGTAAAAATGAGTTATCAAAAGAATATGTATTCGGATTCGGTCATTCCTTACGTCCAAACAAACCCGAGATTTCAGGAATGGGATTTGTCAAGTCCTATGGTACCACTACCTACTAACGAGCAGCATGATCGGTGTTAATGAATGTATAGTATAGTTTAAACAAACCAAATGTCATACCAAAATGTAAGCATGTGATGAATAAGAAATGTACTAAGTATGCTAAGTTAACATACAAAGCAGAAAAGTCATGTAAATCAATGTGCTAGCATGCTATCAGTTAACATACATAGCAGAAATGTAATGTAAAACAATGTACTAAGTATGCACACAATGGACATACATAGCATGAAATGAAATGAAATCATGTACTATAATGTACTAACAAACATAGCCGGTATATGATGTGAAAACAGGAAAGCATGAGAGTAACAAGTAGGCACATGTGTTTCACCCCAAAACAGTTTGGAAAACAGTAAAAGAGGGGTCTATGTACTCACTTGAGATTGCTTAGTAGTCCTTGAGTAACAACCAAACAATGCTAGAGATCGCGGATATCAAACGGCACCTAATATAGGTAACTATGTTAATAACCGGACCTAAATCGGATGATTGGATAGAATGAGGGTTCATAAACCAAACGAGTATAGAGACTCGTGTCATATGGTTTAACAAAGCCTTCATGCTAAATGAAACCTAACCTAAGCGTTTTTTACCCATTATGACCCGTTTAGGTAGCTTATGCTACTTTAACGCGTCGTTCGCGTGAAACGCGTTCGGACCGTCTAACTAGTCCTATGACAAGTGTTATATGCCTAAACATGTTACATAATCAGTTATGTGACAAAAGTTTAGGTTACATATGCTTAATTACCAATTACACATGAAAAGGGTATTTTGGTAATTTACCTAAGGCATATAAACTACCTATCATACAACTACTTAACGAAGCGACCATAAGGTATAACCTCGGAAGGTTATTCCCTACACACTATGGTCACCTAATGTATTTGGTCGGATCCTAATGATCGACCAAACTGGGTCGGGTTCGAAGGTATAAGCAATTTATTAGATCGCTTACCCTACGACCCTAGACAACGTGGTAATCAGTAGGCATAGTCCCAAGGGACTATAACCAACGTGATTACACTCACGTTGCGAAGTTCAAACGAACTTCGCATTGACCATAAGCTGGTCAACGCTGAAAGTCAAAGAAAGTTTGACTTTCTGACTCGAAAAGCAATAAAAGAAAGAAAAGAACGAAAGAATACTTACGAAGGGTCCCCGAATGCTAATCTCGATCCAAGAATCTCAGGTATGAAACAATGGTTTCAACTTAGAGTTTCTAAGATCAAAATTCTAGTGGTTTTTGAAGTTGTGGGGTGGGGTATTTATAGTTATCGGGTAACCGTTAAGATCGTTTCATGGAAACCGTGCTCGAATCTCATGCGTACGCTTGTCGGAAACTCATGGTAGCTAAAAATGGGTCTAAATGAGCTGAATGTGCAGTTGTGAGTGTGTGGTTGTGGTTAAAACAGCTGGAATATGCTGACTGTTCATTCTGATCTGTTCTGGGAGGCTTAGGCGACCCACTTCAGGATCAGACAAATCTAATGCGGGCCGCATGGCCCTTCTGATCAATATATAACTTTCAAAAATGACAGTTTCAGCCCCTGCACGTGTTTAAGGCCATTCCCGACACTTCTAAGGCCCGTAAAGCCAAATTTAAGGCCCTAAAATGATGCCTAAACATTGTGGACATGAAACATGCTCAAAAATATGTCGGATGTCAGTTCGTTTGGTCGTACGAACGCGATGTTCGCTTAATTACGACGGAATGCGCATAAGCGCGAAAAACGATCCAAATGACGAAACGAATGGATTTTTCTTATGCCAAACACTAAAATAAAATATTTTAGTGCTTACATAAATTTTTGGATGTCCGGATGTATTCAGAACGTAAGTTATGCGCGAAAATGCAAACTTGTGCACTTTTTGACGCTTTTAGTCCCTGAATGACACAAAAAGTTTATTTTAGCATACCGAACACCTCTAAGCCTATTTCTAAACTATGTAAAGCATATTTATGGTATTTTTAACTTATGGTCATGTTCCGGAATGTCTGTTACAGTTCAAATTGGCATACTTTCGCAGTTTGTCAAATTTAGTCCCTGTAGACGTTTTAACTTGATTTTGCCATACCAAAGCCTTCAAAACTTATTTCTAAGTTATGTAAAGGTTATTTAAGGTATGTTAAGCCTATTTCACTATTCCGGAGTGTTTGTTGCATTAAACTGGTTATATTTACGCATCAGTGCGTGTATAACCTTCCAGAAAACGATTTAGAGCTTGAAATCGAATAAGAATTGATATGTGCAAACGATACACATGTTTTTACAAATCCCAAGTATGAAATACAATATTTCATTGGTTTGGCATTTGTTTGATGGTTGGAGTGACACAGGTGTCACATCCAAGGTGAGGCTTTAAGTAGTACTCGATCCCCAACCTGGAACTCGAGTGGTTTCCTGCGCTTATCAACGTAGCTTTTATGACGGTCACTAGCTTCCGCCATTCGTTTTCGTATCTGAGAAATCTTCTCTGTTGTGCCAACAACGAGTTCTGGGCCAGTGATTTGGCTGTTTCCAACTTCTGCCCAACAAAGAGGTGATCGGCACTTCCATCCGTACAATGCCACGAACGGAGCAGCCTGGATGCTGGTGTGGTAACTGTTGTTATACAAAAACTCCACTAAAGGTAGATGCCGCTCCCAGCCGTTACCAAAGTCGATTACACATGCTCGAAGCATGTCTTCAAGAGTTTGGATGGTGCGTTCAGTCTGCCCATCCGTCTGTGGATGATATGTTGTGCTCATGTCTAGACGTGAGCCAAAGGATTTGTGCATCGCTTGCCACAAATCAGATGCAAATCGTGGGTCGCGATCAGAGATAATGGAGGTTGGCACCCCGTGCCTAGCAACCGCTTCTTTCAGGTAGATAACTGCAAGTGTAGAAAACTTATCCGTTTCCTTGATGGCCAGAAAGTGTGATGGTTACGTGAGACAATCAACGATCATCCAGGTGATATTATTTTCGTTGCAAGTTGTAAGTAGACTAGTGACAAAATTCATGGCAGTCTGCTCCATATTCCATATGGGTGTTGCCGGTTCCTGGTACTTCGCCTTGACTTTCCCACATGTCAAACGTCATACACATACATTGTTAGGTAGGTTTTCATGCCCAATCATTAGTACACGATTTACATATCCCAAACATCTTTCATCAAAACCCGGATGACTAGAATTTCGAAGCCGGTGCTTTGCTCAACACGAGTTCCCTACAGTTGCCGTATAATGAGACCCACAGTCGTTCCATGGGGTAACGAGTATCACCCGACCTGTCAAAGGTTGATTCTCCATGCCCCGCATGGGTTCAACTTGAAAATCCTCTTCCTTCAGTTCTCCAGTTTGAATAGAGCGAGTCTGATCAGGTAAGTTAGAGTCGATAGTGAGCTGCAAAGCTCATACACGTTCTTGTTCCACAGTTGTAATCCTCCAAAAGTTCTATCCAGCGATGCCATTAACTGATTTAGCTCTTCCGAGACCAGAGTACATGGGAGGCCCTTGTGATCGGTCTAAGCAACACATTCGGTGCCGTCCAAGTGATGCCTCCACGTAAATCCAAAGACCACAGTTTCCACAACCGGTTGTGTGTCGTGCAGTTCCTCTTTGTAACTCCATTATGTACGTCATCACTCTCTCGTGTTGCGTCGACGTGTAACTGGGACTCTGATTCGAACCATAATGATATACCACTGAATCACCCGCACCCTCGGGTAAAGACGATGTTCAGTGCATTGCTGAGTTGGAATTCGAAAGCTGAAAAGACATCCTCCTATTTCTCCTTTCACGAACACAGCACCCTGCTATGTTAAAGAGGTTAAACGGCGCAATCTTTGATAATCCCGCGATGAAGTTGTGATAGTATCTAGCGAAACCATGGAATTGCTGCATCCCCGAAGGAATCTTTGGTGTCGATCAGTTTTAACCAAAATGAGTCTTAATGAGATCCATGTGTATTCCCTCTTTGTTGATTATGTGACCCAAAAGGTACCTCTCGAATCTAGAAATTACATTTAACAAGACTTCGCACGTACTGGCTCCTCCCATAGAAGCGCTGAAATAGGATACATATGCCACCCATGGTGTTCCTTTCTCTTGGTCCTGATTCAGAACGTCGTCAACAAATACGGTCTATTCATGTGATCCCGGAAGCTGCTGGTGTGTTGATCAACTCAATGATCATGGGGTACTAAGTTGGAATGGCTGCATTGCGTTCGACATGCTGTTCTAAGAGCATTCTCCTCTTGGACTTCCATCTGATGATAGTTCGTTCGCTAGCCAATCCTCGAATGGAAGCTTGTTCCTCGCAACTGGTCGACAGGTGGCCAATACATGGTCGAGACAAGCGGTTCCTAATTGTCACCTTGTTATGTTCTTGATAATCGGTACACATACGAAAAGGCTTATCTTCACCAGTATGACTGGGGCTCCCCAAAGCGAAAAACTAGATCCGATAAAACTCATGTCCAATAGTTCCTGAAGTTGATTAGGCAGTTCCTACAACATTCCTAGTGTAAGAAAATAAGGAATACTAGTAACAAGGGCTGCTTCTGACATGATACCGATCTGATATTCCACCTGACGATGTGAAGGTAAACCTGATAGTTCTTCTGGTAGCACTTAGGGAGAAATCACGAACAATTGGTGGATCCTCGATCCTTTTTTCCTTAACCTTGACATCAGTAACGTGGGCTATCATGGCGGGGTAATCCTTTCGTGGACATTTCTGGCCTTCACTGCTGAATTGATGCGAACCTCTGCACCACTCGGATACTATATGACAAACGAAAACCTTCCCCTCAAAGGGTATAACTGCGCGATGTCGGGTTAACCAACCCATACTGACTAATGCATCAACACTATCGTGGATAGTAGAAGGAAGATCGATGTCGAAAACTTGTCCCTCACGGTTGAATTTGCATCCCTACAAACATATGATGCTTCAATTAACTTGCCATCAGTCTTTCGAGAAACCTCAGGGTTAAACAGGACAGAGGCGAAGCGAGTAGCTACCCGTATAAGCTTCCAAATTGCCACCATCCTGGCATCGCCCACGTCAACCCTAAATGCCCTTCCATGAGCATCATTTCCAGTGTTGCTATTTTCATTACAAGGATTTCAAGTACTGTCGTTGTTCCTTTAGTCGTTGTCCTCTTAACTTAAGCACGGTCAATCCATGTTGTAGGCACCTTTAATTCCATACTGTAGGCTAGGGTTACGAATACCTTGTTGTCGCTGTGACTGCTGCTCCCAATGTCGTTTCTCGAAATGAAGCCCTACGATTCTTCACCATCAAAGTCCATCTTTTCACATCCTGAGCCACGTCCTGAATCGCTACTCTCTGTGCTGGCAGTTACCATGCCACACTAGGGTCAATTATCATCACTTATGCCTCGATTGATTCGTAAGAGTTGACTCCCATGGGTCACTGACAAGGGTTAAGGATTCGATTGAAACCAATTCGCTGGTGCTATTTGACGGTAATCAGGGTCGTCAAAGTACTGAGGTCGGTAAAGTGCTACGCTCATCCTCTTGTCCATCGCTCTTGCAAGTTGACTGAGTAATACACGGTCTGTTACGAGAGTGTTGCAGAAGTGATCACACTTCGGGATCTAAGACGACAATACATGAGTTCCAGCAAACGAAGATGAGTGAGAAAGGTATAAACGAACTCAAGGACGTTCATGCAAGCACCTAACATTCTACACAGTTCACTAGGCGTTCAGATGGGTGTTCAGGTAATACTCGATAGCTTCGAGATTCAAAAGGATCCAAAGATGAATGAAAAGTTCACGTTCGAGTGGGGGACAGTCACTGCTATGACCCCTATAGGTTTGTTATCTTTCACATCGATCAAATAACGAAACGGAACCCCTTTTCCACTTGTTAAGGCTCACTGGGACTCGCATGCACCCCACATTATTATTATGTGTACACCCACAATAATATTGTGATTTGCATGCTCATCTCAGCTCCTCTTAACTCATTTCAAATGGTTCCTCAAACTCGAGTAGCAACAAAGAGTATCACGAAGCGTAAGTCATGAAGGTTTAGGGAAATACCACCCTATCAGTCACATAACACATGCGAGTGTACATGAATTCATACTGTTGTGCTAAACGTGCAATCACATGCAATATCATATGTAGGTGTTCACTAGTTATGCAGTACAATGAGTATAAGAGAGACGAACCTTGCAATCTTGAGCTTAGTGTCATGGTCGTATTCACGTCTTTAGAACTGTTCGGTTATAGTCTGGTTTTACAAAAGCATTTTCCCCTTTTTAAAACCAAGTTCACTATAACCAATGGCTCTGATACCAATCTGTCACACCCCCAAAATACCACTCGCGTAAACACCGTAGGGCGTGTGACGTACCAGGATCTTAGCCATCAATCACATTGAACTCATAGGTATATGTAAATAAAACTTTCATTGATTAACTGTAAATGTTACAATGTTACAATAATTTACAGTTTACAGCGGAAGCATAAATCATTCGTTAAGTGTTTATTAACCACATGTAAAAAAGCCATTAGTCTTGTATTGTGTTTCCATGTATCTCGACCCATGACCACTCCAGCTTCTCAGACAGCAAGTTCCATTGATATGTACCTAAAGGCCTGCAAGGCATGTAACAACGAGTCAACAACAAAGTTGAGCGAGTTCACAGTTGGTTGTTTAGTTTTACCAGTTTGTTTTGAAATCTTAAGTTGTTCCGTAAACCACGAGTTAACCGGTAGCCTTTTGTTTCCCAAACCATAACCATAACCAGTGGGGGGCTTCCCCATGTGAACCACTAGACCGTACCATATCGACTACTAACGAAAATAAGTTGTGCCCTACATCAGTGTCTATCATCACTGACAGTTTGCCATAGTCCATTAGTACACGCCCATTCGAACGACACGGTGTGAGGTTTGTCAAACCTAATAGCGCTATTAAGTAATGACCCGCTCGCCATCGGCCTCCTCGATTAAGTCGATATAAAGTGAGGGACTTCATGATAGAGTTTTGTCTAGTAAGTTGTAAGGTTGTTGTCCTACCCAAGGAGGACGAACGTACGTATTCTACCCAAGGAGAATATGCAGGATTTATAGTGGCATCCTAACCAAGGAGGATGGCCGTACATATCCTACCCAAGGAGGATATGTAGAATTCCGTTTTAGTTTCTTAACCCATTCCCAAACCACCGGGAATCCCATGCCTTGTAGAAAGTGTGAACTCACCTTGGGTTTGCTCGGTATGTTAAGTTACCCGTCCAAGTCGGTCAACCCAAACCCTACTGTGGTTACCAAACAATATCAGTTTAACATTCACGTATATCACGTATTTTACGTACACGTCACATAAGTAGCATACAAGCACAACACTTGTCTTTATACAGTTCGTAACCGTTAATCATGCAACACATTGATACTTAACATTTATCGTAAAGTCACTTTGTAGGCGTATGGAACTCAGGTTCAAGTACATTAGGTAACAATATACTTATTTCAGGATGCTACTCACAAACTTGTATCATGGCACTCAACACATAGTTGCATATTCAAGACCCAATAGTATATTCGTTCAAGTATGCGGTCCTACCTAAGGCCCGCTAGGAGTGTGCGAGTGTGGCCCAGGAGTTCTTGTCCCTTAACAAAAGTATGTAACTAGGCAAGTGTGCGATTCGGTTCCCGTATGCAGCCCAGTACCTAGATGTGGCCCAACTAAGGTGTGCGACTAAACAAAAGTGTGTGACTCTAACTGGGTTGTGCGATCCTTACCCTATCCGGCCCATTCCAAAGCGTGGCCCAATACCAATAACCCAATCCCGATCCAATCAAACAGATAAATTTGCCGATTAGTGTCATTACCTCACACGATCCTAATTGCCGTCTAATTGTTAACGATAGATAACACGTAATCATCATCTCAATGCATCAAACAGTATGATTATCAAAACATGAATTTATTATACGATCATTAACCGGCATTCCTAAACCTATTATGTAGTTGAATCGAGTAGCACCACATGAATAAACTGTGCAGCCTACCTAGTTCACTTTCATTGCTAGTTCACAACATGACACTTAAGCACCATTTATTCCTTTAATCAGCGACTCATTATCAATCAGTTGCACACAAAACATTGCATCATGAGTTGGTCTACTATGCACATGATTCATCGATTCCATCACCCATGTGCACCTAGCCGCCAAACTTAGTTGATTCAAAGTTTTGGTCCAATCAACTACAAGTATTTGGTTTTCATTGCAAACAATTAAGTTGGACATATATTCAATCGATAAAGTTCAGTCACATTATTAATTATATTGATTATTAAATTCTGATCACATATCACACCATGTTCGATCACTAGTTGGATCAATTAAGAATCAACAAAGTCTGCACCATGCTTACTATTAATTGTCATGCATGAACAACTCCTAAGATGATTCATACGGGCCCCAACAATAACACACAATCACATGCAATTCATAGAAATTCCATTAACACAAGAAAAGCAGACTAACCAAACTATGAGATGTTGGAGAAGGTGTTGGCGCCGATCAGAAGCTTCAATCTCTAGAAGCGGCTGTCGTTGAAGGCTAAGGAAATTAGGGTTCGATACTTCATGCAACTTATAATTAAGGGGAATCGATTCATCTCTTATGTGTGTATAAATGAGAGAACCCAGACTCGGGCCTGTTTTGGGGTTAAAGGCTTCGGGCTCGGTTTGGGTTTTGAGTTTGGGCTCGGACCGGGTGTGCGATCAAACGAGTTGTGCGACTCCGAGCGCTAGTGTGTGGCTAAATATATATATATAATCTAAACCTTTATCATTTAATATGTAACAAACTCACAACCATTTAATCCTAGTAATTCAATGCAATTAAACAAGTTTAACAGATTTACGCAACGTAGACATAATAACGACGTATAGTAGAACATGAATAGTAGCGATACAAGTCAAGTGTCACATAAACAATGTTCAACACATACGGATTGCCACCAGATCGGATAGCCATCCGATCGAGTAACCGTCCTGCTGTGAACATGTTCTCAACTAAGAAGACTCGCCAATCGGATTGCCGTCCGATCGAACGACCGTTCAATTGACTGACCTGAAGGGTAGAGATACTTCTCTATTTTTAAAATGCTGCAACGAAAACTTCAAAAGACAAACCATCGTACACAAACACATCCTCACCAAATGAGATGACAATCCAATCGAATGGCCATCCGATCGGATGACCATCCAAACGGATTGCCACCCGATCGACTGGCCATCCGATCGGACTGCCATCCGATCGGATTACCATCCGATCCTTGGTACACTTGCACCGTTTTATGCGCCGCTTATCATTTATGCTATCGTTCTGATCAGGTTAAACTCACTCTAGCGCTCCCTTCAATCCATCATCCCTGTGAGTCTACTCAAACCCTTTTTGCTTTACGCACTTTTGGTTGTTACATACGTTACTTATTCTAAAACACATCGAACACACTACGCAATACATCAACGCTAACCGCTACTGCATATTATACGTGACTCGATGAATGCTTGTTTGTTATGTTTACACATAGATTGATGTCTACCTGCCTTAGCAACGATAGTACTATAGTTTGGACTCACCACCTGTTCACTTAGGGGATGTTAAGGACCATTAATCACATTATTCGCAGTGGTGAATATGTGTTACGAACTGCCTTGCGCAGTCGACCCTCAGTCATTGGTATTGATAGGATCATGTCAATAACTTAGTTGCTTCACATCACACGTTGTTTGTGCTGGTTATGCCTAAACGATTTCGAACTCTATTATATCTATTAAACTTGTATGCTCACCTTTACACTATGTGTATTGACTTTTACTTTAACGTATGTGGCAGGTGCATAAGATGTTCAAATGCTTGGCTTGCTGTGAAATCGAGGCTAGGAAAGAGTCTAGAAACTAATAAACAAATTGTCTATTTTGAAATCTGAGTTGTCGGATCAGTACTTGTTTGTGAGACAATTATTTGTAATAACTATTTTATTTGGATATGTTATGGTATGGGACATGACGTTTTAAGTATCTGGTAATTAATAGTTGTTATGGATATTCATGGATAATCTGTTTCGCTCAGTGCCGCGCCCCGATGATTCCGCCATCAGTTGGGGTGTGACATCTCATAAGTTTCCATAGAATGGAACCCATACACGTTCCATGAAATAATAAATGCCGTCTTCCTTGCGTTCTAGTTTCTTCCCCATGCCCCGTAGGGTTTCTGCTTTGAGGTTCTCTTCCTTCAATGCTTCGATCTGAGCGTCACGAATCTGGGTAGGAAGACTTGAGGGGATTGTAAGCTGTAACGCACGTACACGCTTAGGTTTAGTTTCCTTACGACTGAGGGCATCGGCCACCACGTTGGCCTTGCCTGGATGATACTTGATCACGCACTCGTAGTCGTTGAGGAGTTCGACCCATCGACGCTGTCACATGTTCAACTCCTTTTGATCGAAGATATGCTGGAGACTCTTGTGATCGGTGTAGATGGTGTGCTTGGTAACATGCAAGAAAATTCTCCATATCTTGAGTGCAAACGCTACTGCTCCCCACTCCCAAACCGTGGGTAGTGTAGTTCTTTTTCGTGAACCTTGATTTGGCGTGATGCGTAAGCGATGACTTTCTCACGTTGCACCAACACGCAACTAAGTCCTTGGATAGACGCATCACAGTAAACAACGAGATCGTCTGTGCCTTCTGGTAATGAAAGAATGGGTGTACTACAGAGTTTCACCTTCAACTATTGAAACGCGGATTCCTGAGCAATCTTTCGAGTTAGAGTTGCAAGGGTTTGAGCCTATGATCAAGAAAAGCGGGCTTTGCAACATCAAAAGTCATTCGTTGGAAGCTAAATATAAGGTTGTTTGTATGGTAGGGGCTCCATGGTAAGGTGTAGGTATCGTTCGGATTCCTACTAGTTCTTGGAGCAGATTCGGATGTCGTCAAAGAAAACAAATGGCATATCCGTCAATGTAGGCTAAATTCAAATGTCGTGACTGGGAACCTACCTCGGTCGTAACGAGTTCTAAGGACAATTCTCGTGATACCTCCCTATCTGTGATATTTATGGCCCATTGCTCCTCGAGCAACGTTCGTAGAGAGTAACCCCTCCAAGCAAGAGTTCGCGAAGAATGTTGTTAGGATAAGGATCATAGAATCCAAGAAGTATATCATGAATGGATGTGGAAACATGCAAAAAGGGTAGTCGCTATCGATGTGTAAGCGTGTAAGGATCCGTAACAGAGGTTTACTTGATGTCAGGGGTATATCTGGTCGTACACAAGTTGCATAAGGTTAAAATGAAGAACGCCCTTTGTCAAAAGGGGTGTCACGTGGATATATCAATCATAACAAGAATTTACCATCGAAGAATGGTTTTTGCACGAGTTCGTAGTGTTAAGATTCACTTAAACTTTTGTCTAAGTTGTCGGGCTCGCCCACACGCAAAGGAGGAATAATTCACATTGATCCATGAACTTAGATGAGTGTGCGATTTATCGTGTCGGTAAGAAACCAAATTCGGAGGAGTTTCGTTAGGTCGTGTGAATGAATCTGAAATATACCTGTGCAGTCAAAAGGTTTCAAAGAAAAGACGCGATAACATGTTCAAGAGGGTATGATCGTATTAACAACACATCACCATCCTCAGGGTTTCAAGAAGTGATCACCAATGATTGAAAGTCAAGCCTTCCAATTTCTCTAAACTAGAGTTAGTTCGTATTAGTGTCTCTGCATGGAGAAGCGAGGACGTAGCGTCACTGTGGTAAAAGAAATGATGGTTTTGTCTAAGTCAATAGTAGAAATTAGGCATTGTATTAATCAACAAACATAGGTCAGTACAAAGGCTAGAGAAAAGATTTCACATAATTAAGATAAACTATCGTAGGATCAAGATGCGACTCTGGTAGTGTAAGGGGAAAAAGGGGTGAGGTAAATGTGTAGTTCATCGTGTCCGTCTGTAGGTTGAGTAATCCATATCTCCGTCCTCGAATGTCCCGAAGACTATCCCATCATTAGGAGGCATCCACTTGCTAAGTTGGGTATACGAAGGTGTAAATCAAAGTAGAATAAGAACTAATCACCAACAGGATAATGAAGGGGTAATCTTGTGATCAGTGGAAGTCGTGGTATGGTTGTTAGCGTTTCGTTATATCGGTTACGGATCGAAGAAACAGGAGATTGGTGATGTTCATACGAAGAATTGAGCGAAAACAAAAATCCAACACATAATCGAAGATTTTCGCCGACTATTCCATTTTCTAAAGACAGTTCCAGCAATGGTAGATGGCGGCAATGACACAAAAGAAAAGTTTGTTTCATCATGGTCACGTGAGTATATCATTGGTCCAAAACAGAGTGTGAATGATAGGGTTTCGAGTTGTCAACAACAAATGCGTGTAACTGTGACTTCTTCGTTTCTGGTGAAGACCACTAGTGGAGATGATGGGGTTTGTCAACATGGATGCGTAGGTATATTGTTCTCCTAAATCCGAGTTTGTTTGGGCCGGTTCTGGTCTACGTGAATGTCGACATGCAAACCGAATGTATGGAGGGTCAGATCTGAATTCTAGCTGTAACGGCGATGTCATGTCAAGACAGTCATATGGATAAAATAGAGCGCATAAAACAATTGTCGTAGTGGGGTGAGGAGAAAACAGGAAAAGAATTTGATCACTACTTGTCAAGTTTCAAGTAAACAGTTGAGTGTTAAAGCGAGCACACTAGGCTAATAAGGGCAACATGCTACTACGTTAACTAAGCATACCATAAACAACACACCATACAAATGTAACTAACAAGTAGGTAACATAAACATAGACCATACCATCTAAAGTGTTGAGCCTTGCATGTGGAACGAAGTGTCGTTGTGGATCGTTGAGCACTGAACAGGTTATAGTCTGGTTTTTGTCAAAAAGATTTTTCCCTTTTTAAAACCAAGTTCACTATAACCAATGGCTCTTATATCAATCTGTCACACCCCCAAAATCCACAAGCGGAGTATCACAGCAGGGAGCGTGACTTGTCACACCCCGACCACGTAAAACAACAAATCGTGGCGGAAACGTCGGGGAGTGTTGTAACAGAATTATTGTTCCATAACCATGGTAATTAAAAGTTACGTTTTATTCAACAAAAAGAGAGTTACATTGTCTTAAAACAATTGAAACGAAGAGTTCATCACATAATTAAACTAGTTCCATCTTTATTTTTAAGTCTCTAAGGCTCAGGTCCGCCCTAGTGTGTCACGAACATCCTAAGCAACAGCTCCTGAAAACACATGTGAAAATAGGTACGTCAGCATAAAAATGGCTGTGAGATACATAGGTTTTATGAAAATAGGATTCATGACTTGAGTTTAAAGAAATGTTTAATAAAAGTTAGTCATGAACCTTGTAAATTGTTTTGTTAACCAAAGTCTTGTGAAAAATATATTGTTTGTGTAAAATGTATAAGTCCAAATTGAATGATCTAAATAACGCTATGACATGTAGTACAATACAAGCACTTATATATAGGAAGTACCAACGACGTATTCACCATGCTTGTATCGTACTACACACATCTCGTTACTTAAGTCACTTAAACAAACCACCAATGTATAAAGTCCATGTTTAAACTAATTGTCATAAAGTCCTTGTATAAACCATGTCAAATGATAAAAGTCCAAATGTAGTCAAGTAATGTGTAACAAATGTTGTGTATGGTAAGTAAAGTGTAGTCACATAAACCAAATGTGAAAATGTACAAAACAAGGTATTTTGAATATATCAAAAAGTTATGTTTTGCAAAGTAATTGCATGTTTTGCTTATACAAACACTTATGTGGTAAGTTAACGCATACATTCAAGCCTTGAGACAGACGGATAACCCTAAGTCAAGGTTATCAAAAGAAATGTTTTCGGATTCGGTCATTCCATCCATCCAAACAAACCTAGGATTTTAGGAACGGGATTTGTCAAGTCCTATGGTACCACTACTTACTACCGGGTGGCGTAGCTAATGTTAATGAACGTATATAAGTCCCGTTTGCACAAACCAAATGTTATACCAAATGTAAACATGTTATATGAAAACAATGTGCTAAGTATGCTAAGTTAACATACAAAGCAGAAAAGTCATGTAAATCAATGTGCTAGCATGCTCAATCAACACACATAGCAGAAATGTAATGTAAATCATGTACTATAAGTGTATTAATGAACATAGCAAGTATATGATGTGAAAACAGGAAAGCATGAAAGTAACAAGTAGGCACATGTGTTTCACCCCAAAACAGTTTGAAAACAGTAAAAGAGGGGTCTATGTACTCACTGTAGTGCGTCTTGAATCGAATCTCAAACTCTGTCTGCTACACGACAACCTACAACGTACTAATGTCTATTAGACGAGCGGGCCGTGCCTTGGCTTAGAGTTTAGTATTTTGAGTCACGTTTCTTATATTGTTCCGCGTGATAATTATTTGTCAAAATAGTTAGTGTTTTAACTTAATCATATGTCATGTTGGGATATTTGTCCGTTCCATGTTCTAGTAAACTCTTGTCTAGAAAATATTTACTAAGTGTTGGATTTTCGAAAAATTTTGCCTTGGTCTCCTTTGTAAATGGAGGTGTCCATGCTTAATAGCATATCATTTTCTTTTACATATATTCCGTAGATCGTTCTCAAATAACCAACCCGACATTTAGACATGCAAAGCATTACTTATGTTGTTTCAGCTTTATTAATCAAAACTGGACTGTTTTCGAGGGTTTTTATAAAATAGTTAACCTTCTCCAAAAATTCCCAAATTTTTACAGAATGTTTCACACGATCCAAATTTTATTATATAAAAATATCGGGGTCCAGTTCATCACCAATATTTTATAGAAATTTATTTACTCGACTGCAATCAGATTTGTTACTTTCTGATTGCAGTCTACGGAATAATTCACTAAAAATTAATCGTAAGTCCGATTGATGAAATTCCAGTTGGAGGATCATGGAGACAACAGTGACCACCTACAGTAAAAATCCCATGAGCTGATTCAACTCAGGTTTCAAGTTATGACTCTGAATACAACACACTTTTTCTGCAGTAAAAACACAGCTTGACCTGCTGTCCAAAAACAGTCCTTTAAAAATAGTAAACGACCTCGAAAAATTACGATTCCAGTGCCATTTGATCGGTTGTTCAAAAATACATAATTTAGGCTTCAGAAAATGAGTTTTTCGATTTATAATAGTCCAGTTACAGCCTGTTGAAGTCGGCTGAAAATGTAAATCAGCATGTTTCTTGTTCATATTTCTTGTTTAAGCTTTTTAGTGTTCTTGTAAATTTCATCATACTACATATCTTGACTAAGAACAAAATGAAGCAAGGTGTAAGACTTACTACTAGCACAAAGCTAGGGTAGAAATTCTAGTGTGAAGATGATGGGAAGCTTGAATCACTTGAGAACACCTTGGAATCACCTTAGATCTTCCCACTAACTTGAAGGTAGCTAGAAAGGGACATGAACATGAAGAACAAAGCTTGAAGGTTTGAAGAAGATGGAGTTAGACAGAGAGAGAGGTGGGGGACAGTTTTGAGGAGAGAGGGAGAGGGAAGTGATGATGATTCTTGGAAGTTGGAGGATTATGTACGGATTTGGAAGATACATGAAGCTAGCATGCAAGGACAAGTGTCAAAACAAATCTAAATGAAATATTTTGCAAGATACTAGAGATATTTGGTGGGGGCCACATTATTAAAACAGAAAATATCAAGGGGGAGGGACCAAAGTGTAAATTTTTATACAAATATGCCACAAGTAGGCTAAAACGGGTGTTTAACTGGATACCGGGTATTTTATCTAGCGTTTAAACCCCTGTTTATGGCGTTCTAAATTATTTTTATTATTCTACAAAAATAAACCTGCCAAAATATTACTGAAATAAATTTCAGTTGTCGAGATTTGGCTACGTTGTCTGCGTTTCGCTGTAGAAGCACTGTGTCGCGCAGAAACACACTGTACGCGCTTAAACTTGAAAAAAAATAACGTTTTTAGGCCTTTTAATTTATTTTTCAACAAGGACCTGATTAAAAATAAGATTTTAATCATAACAGAATATTTTCAGGATTCAGATATTATCCAGGCGGTCACCAACGTTAGTTTCGCAGTTTTGTCGTAAATTGTTCTTTAGTTCAAACAAACATGTTTTTGCCATACCGAATCCTTCGAAACTTATTTCTAAGTTAAGAATATTTAGGGTATGTTTAGCTTACGTCATAGTTCCGGAGTGTACGTCGCGTTAAACTGATTGCGTTTATGCACCAGTTTTGCGTATAACCCTCCAGAAAGTGATTTAACGCTTGAAATCGGAAACGAATCAAATTGTAAAGTCATCAAACATAAATACACACATAATAACACCAAATCATATTGTTTTATTGATAATCCACATTGTTTTACATTATACGATGCTTACAGAACACAGTTGTCACAGTCTCCCCTACTTTAGGAAATTTCGTCCCGAAATTTTATTTAGAGGAAACTTGTGAAAACAAATGCGGATATTTCGCCTTCATCTGGTCCTTAAGTTCCCAAGTAAACTCGGGGCCACATTTGGATTCCCAGCGAACTTTGACCAAATGAATCCGTTTGTTCTTCAACTGTCTGAATGTACGGTCCACTATCTCCACAAGTTTCTCGACAAAGTGCAGCGTTTTATCAACACAAATTTCATCAAGCGGTATGTGGAGGTTCTCGTCAGCTAAGCACTTCTTGAGATTGGACACGTGGAAAGTTGGATGAACATTCCCAAGTTCAGGAGGTAACTCGAGTCTGTAGGCTACCTTACCGATTCTTTTGACGATCTTGAATGGTCCAACGTATCTAGGTGCAAGTTTTCCTTTCTTCCCAAATCTGATCACACCTTTCCAAGGTGAGACCTTAAGTAATACGCGATCACCGACTTCAAATTCCATGGGCTTGCGTCCTTGGTCCGCGTAACTCTTTTGACGGCTTTGAGATGTCTGAAGGTTATCACGAACTTTCTTAACCTTATCAGTTGTCTCTAGAATGAGGTCAGGTCCAGTAAGTTGAGCCTCACCTATCTCATTCCAGCAGACTGGTGAACGACATTTTCGACCATAGAGAGCCTCGAAAGGAGTCATGTTGATGCTGGAGTGATAACTGTTGTTGTAGGAGAATTCAATCAATGGAAGATGTGAATCCCAACTACCACCAAAATCGATCACACAAGCTCTAAGCATATCCTCCAAAGTCTGGATTGTTCTTTCAGTTTGGCCATCTGTTTGTGGATGATAAGCTGTGCTCAGATTAAGTTGGGTCCCCATAGCAGATTGCATGGTTCTCCAAAAACGAGAAGAGAAGCGAGCATCTCTGTCAGAAATAATGTTCAAAGGAACACCATGTCGAGATACGGTTTCATCCACATAGATTTTAGCCAACCTTTCAGCAGAAAAATCCTCATGTATTGGCAAGAAATGTGTTGACTTAGTAAGACGATCAACAACTACCGAGATGGCATCATGACCCTTTTTAGTGCGCGGAAGTTTGGTAATAAGGTCCATAGCAATGTTTTCCCATTTCCAAACTGGAATCTCTGGTTGCTCCAAAAGACCAGAAGGATGTTGGTGTTCAGCCTTGACTTTAAGACAAGTAAGGCATTTTGAAACATACAAGGAAATGTCTTTCTTCATACCGGGCCACCAATACTGAGTATGAAGATCCTTATACATCTTATCTGAGCCAGGAGGAACAGAATAACGAGTCTTATGAGCTTCATCCATAAGCAAAGTGCGGAGATCATCTAGGCTTGGGACCCACAAACGGTCCATGAAATAATACGATCCATCGCCCTTCAGTTCAAGATCGGGCTTAATGTGATTGGGTAATTCCTTACCCATCAAGTCTTGTGAAACACAAGCATGTTGAGCCTGAGAAATGCAGGCTTGAATATCGGATCGAGCTTGAATATTAGATTGAACACGAACACAATGAAGCTTAGTACGTTCCTTACGACTCAAAGCATCGGCTACGGCATTCGCCTTACCAGGATGGTAGCGAATTTCGCAGTCATAGTCGTTTAGAAGCTCAACCCAATTTCGTTGCCTCGTGTTGAGTTCTTTCTGATTGAAGATGTGCTGAAGACTTTTGTGGTCTGTGAAAACCACACACTTTGTACCATACAAATAGTGTCTCCAGATCTTAAGAGCGAAGACAACTGCACCCAACTCAAGATCATGAGTGGTGTAATTCTTCTCATGCACCTTCAATTGTCTTAATGCGTAGGCTATGACTTTGTTCCTTTGCATCATAACACAGCCAAGACCCAATTTAGATGCATCGCAATAAACGACGAAATCATCATTGCCCTCAGGCAAAGTCAGGATAGGCGCGTCACAAAGCTTCTGCTTTAAGGTCTGAAACGCTTCCTCTTGCTTAAATCCCCATTCAAAGGATTTGTTCTTCTGAGTTAGAGCAGTTAAAGGAACTGCAATCTTTGAGAAATTCTCTATGAAGCGGCGGTAATAACCCGCGAGACCAAGAAAAGAACGAACCTCAGTAGGAGTAGTAGGCGTATCCCAATCCTTAATCGCACTGATCTTAGAGGGATCTACATGAATACCTTGTTCGTTGACAACATGCCCCAAAAATTGAACCTCCTTAAGCCAAAATTCACACTTGGAGAACTTGACGAAAAGTTGCTCTTTCTTTAGGAGTTCCAGAGTAAGACGAAGATGTTGCTCATGATCAGCTTGCGTCTTAGAGTATATCAAGATTTCATCAATAAAAACGATGATGAACTTATCTAAATAAGGCTTACAAACCCTATTCATCAAGTCCATGAAAACAGCAGGAGCATTAGTCAAACCGAATGGTATAACTGTGAACTCATAATGCCCATATCGAGTGCGGAATGCTGTCTTGGGAATATCTTCTTCATGCACCCGAAGCTGATGATACCCAGAACGAAGATCAATCTTCGAAAAATAAGAAGCACCCTGTAACTGGTCAAAGAGATCATCGATGCGAGGTAGGGGATATCGATTCTTGATGGTAAGCTTATTCAGCTCACGATAATCGATGCACATCCTGAAGGATCCATCCTACTTCTTGACAAAAAGAACGGGAGCACCCCAAGGTGAAAAACTAGGACGAATAAAACCTTTGTCAGATAGCTCCTGAAGCTGCTTAGACAACTCTTGCATCTCAGATGGTGCAAGACGATATGGAGCTCTGGCAATGGGATTTGCACCAGGTACGAGATCAATACGGAACTCGACTTGGCGTGTTGGGGGTAGACCAGGTAACTCTTCAGGAAACAACTCCGGAAAATCCCGAACAACAGGAATATCTTGAATAGACTTGCCTTTGCCTCTATCTGTTGTAACATGTGCCAAGAATGCCACATAATTCTTTCGTAGATACTTCCGAGCTTGAGTACAAGACATGAGCTTGAGACTACTAACAGGTTTCTCACCACGAACCTGTAGGATTTCACCTGACGAAAGCGGCACCCGAACAATCTTTTCAAAACAAACAACCTCCGCGTGATGCTTGGCTAACCAATCCATACCCACAATAATGTCGAAGCTCCCAAGTTGCATGGGTGTGAGGTCAATAGGAAAAAGATGGTTGTTAAGGTTCAATTGGCAATTGCGAAGAACAGAATCAAGGACAACGGGATTACCACTCGCAACTTCTACTGTCAAAGGCTTACCTAGTTTCGTTCTAGACGCGCGGAGTAATGGCTCAAAAGATAACGACACAAAACTCTTATCGGCACCAGAATCAAAAAGAACAGATGCGGGTTGATTATTAACAAAGAACGTACCGTTAACTACTTCATTGTCTGCTTGCGCCTCTTGTGCATTCATGTTGAAGACTCGACCTCGAGCCTGAACCTGAGCTGGATTCGCATTCACCAATCTTGGACACTGATTACGATAGTGGGTCAGATCCCCACAGTTATAACAAGAACCTGGTGGGTAGTGAGGTCGTGCAGCTTGACTTGTTGTTGAGCAAGAGGCTGAGCAACTTGTTGAGCCGGGTTCTGAGCTGCCCGATTCTGATTAGCAGGAATGCGGCATGTATCAGCAAGATGACCATTTCTTCCACAGTTAGTGCAATGACGACATTGGAGATGTGGTAGGTGATGGCCGTTACACCTGTTGCACAAAGGTGCATTGCCAAGATAAGGCCTCTTGGCAAGTGGTTGCGCAGGCTGATTTGGTGCAGCTTGAGCCTGTGCAGTAACAGCGTAGTTTTGGGAAGCTTTTCGCTTTCTAGAACCCTTCGAGGAACCAGAATCCTTACCCTTCTTGTTTTTACCTTTCTTGCTATCCTCTTTGTCAGACGCCTGCTTCTTACCTTTGTCACCCTTTCTGTGCAACTTACCGATGTCGCTGCTAACTCGATGGCCTGACGGACTGTGGTAGGGTTACTACCAGTAACGATGTCTTGCACTGAGTCAGGTAGACCATCGATGTACCTTTCGATAGCCTTATCGAGTGGGGTAACCATTGTTGGGCATAACAAACTCAGCTCCTCATATCTATCAGTATACGCCCGGTGCTCACCACTATCCTGTTTCAAGTCATCAAACTCCCTTTCCAAAGCTCGCAGTTCATGACGAGGACAAAACTCCCTCATCATAAGAGTTCTAAGTTCAGCCCATGTTTGTGCTAAAGCAACTTCTGCACCACGGTCTCTCATAACCCCGTTCCACCACGTGAGAGCCCTCTTCTGAAACACACTGGAAGTAAACTCGACTTTGTGATTATCAGGACACTGAACGTGACGGAAAGTATTCTCAATGCTCTCGAACCATTGAAGAAGCCCAGTTGCTCCCTCAGAACCACTAAAATTGAGTGGTTTAGCCGAATTAAAACTCTTGAAGTTACAAGGAGCATTGTTGTTGTTGTTGGCTTGGTTCCATTGAGCAATAAGATTTGGGAATGCAGCAGCCATGTGCTGTGCGATGATTTCTGCCAGTTCAGCATTTGGTAGCGGATTTTCGCGTCGAGGAGGCATTCTAAAAGAGGAAACATGAAAGGAACGAGTGAGATGATTAGATGAAAAGAATGAGATGAAACAAAAATCGACAAAAGCAAAGGTGGTGGTCATTTGTCCGCATCACAAAGCAACAAACGACGCACAGTGACTAATCAGAGTAAATGGGTTAAGAATAATGCATCACGAAGACATGCTCGCCTATAAGTGAACACTCACCCCAAGAGTTCCCAGGTAAGAGTGACTGGTCCGATTATATGGATTTGTACGAACACTCTAGCCTTAGGCAGAAAACCCAGGGTACAGGCATTCGCTCTTCTAGTTTGCACGTGTTCACACTATTTAGAACCCAGAATTTTGACGAGATTTTGAAAACTTGGAAGGTTTAAGTGATTGATAATTCACTTTGGCTTTGTGCCTTCCATTATGTTTTGTTTTTGGTAATCACCTAAGGATAGGTGAAGTGCATGTTTTAAAATCTAAACACAAGACAACTTGTGTTGGGGTCCTAGAAAGGTTATAGTCTAGGTCAAAGTATTACTAATAACTTAATTCCGTATAACCATTGGCTCTGATACCAACTCTTTTGTCACACCCCGACCACGTAAAACAACAAATCGTGGCGGAAACGTCGGGGAGTGTTGTAACAGAATTATTGTTCCACAACCATGGTAATTAAAAGTTACGTTTTATTCAACAAACAGAGAGTTACATTGTCTTAAAACAACTGAAACGAAGAGTTCATCACATAATTAAACTAGTTCCATCTTTATTTTTAAGTCTCTAAGGCTCAGGTCCGCCCTAGTGTGTCACGAACATCCTAAGCAACAGCTCCTGAAAACACATGTGAAAATAGGTACGTCAGCATAAAAATGCCTGTGAGATACATAGGTTTTATGAAAATAGGATTCATGACTTGAGTTTAAAGAAATGTTTAATAAAAGTTAGTCATGAACCTTGTAAATTGTTTTGTTAACCAAAGTCTTGTGAAAAATATATTGTTTGTGTAAAATGTATAAGTCCAAATTGAATGATCTAAATAACGCTATGACATGTAGTACAATACAAGCACTTATATATAGGAAGTACCAACGGCGTATTCACCATGCTTGTATCGTACTACACACATCTCGTTACTTAAGTCACTTAAAAAACCACCAACGTATAAAGTCCATGTTTAAATTAATTGTCAAAAACTCCTTGTATAAACCATGTCAAATGATAAAAGTCCAAATGTAGTCAAGTAATGTGTAACAAATGTTGTGTATGGTAAGTAAAATGTAGTCATATAAACCAAATGTGAAAATGTACAAAACAAGGTATTTTGAATATATCAAAAAGTTATGTTTTGCAAAGTAATTGCATGTTTTACTGATACAAACACTTATGTGGTAAGTTAACGCATACATTCAAGCCTTGAGACAGACGGATAACCCTAAGTCAAGGTTATCAAAAGAAATGTTTTCGAATTCGTTCATTCCATCCATCCAAACAAACCTAGGATTTTAGGAACGGGATTTGTCAAGTCCTATGGTACCACTACTTACTACCGAGCGGCGTAGCTAATGTTAATGAATGTATATAAGTCCCGTTTGCACAAACCAAATGTTATACCAAATGTAAACATGTTATATGAAAACAATGTGCTAAGTATGCTAAGTTAACATACAAAGAAGAAAAGTCATGTAAATCAATGTGCTAGCATGCTCAGTCAACACACATAGCAGAAATGTAATGTAAATCATGTACTATAAGTGTACTAATAAACATAGCAAGTATATGATGTGAAAACAGGAAAGCATGAAAGTAACAAGTAGGCACATGTGTTTCACCCCAAAATAGTTTGAAAACAGTAAAAGAGGGGTCTATGTACTCACTGTAGTGCGTCTTGAATCGAATCTCAAACTCTGTCCGCTACACGACAACCTACATCGTACTAATGTCTATTAGACGAGCGGGCCGTGCCTTGGCTTAGAGTTTAGTATTTTGAGTCACGTTTCTTATATTGTTCCGCGTGATAATTATTTGTCAAAATAGTTAGTGTTTTAACTTAATCATATGTCATGTTGGGATATTTGTCCATTCCATGTTCTAGTAAACTCTTGTCTAGAAAATATTTACTAAGTGTTGGATTTTCGAAAAATTTTGCCATGGTCTCCTTTGAAAATGGAGGTGTCCATGCTTAATAGCATATCATTTTCTTTTACATATATTCCGTAGATCGTTCTCAAATAACCAACCCGACATTTAGAATTGCAAAGCATTACTTATGTTGTTTCAACTTTATTAATCAAAACTAGACTGTTTTCGAGGATTTTTATAAAATAGTTCACCTTCTCCAAAAATTCCCAAATTTTTACAGAATGTTTCACACGATCCAAATTGTATTATGTAAAAATATCGGGGTCCAGTTCATCACCAATATTTTATAGAAATTTATTTACCCGACTGCAATCAGATTTGTTACTTTCTGAATGCAGTCTACGGAATAATTTACTAAAAATTAATCGTAAGTCCGATTGATGAAATTCCAGTTGGAGGATCACGGAGACAACAGTGACCACCTACAGTAAAAATCCCATGAGCTGATTCTACTCAGGTTTCAAGTTATGACTCCGAATACAACACACTTTTTCTGCAGTAAAAACACAGCTTGAGCTGCTGTCCAAAAACAGTCCTTTGAAAATAGTAAACGACCTCGAAAAATTACGATTCCCGTGCCATTTGATCGTTTGTTCAAAAGTACATAATTTAGGCTTCAGAAAATCAGTTTTTCGATTTATAATGGTCCAGTTACAGCCTGTTGAAATCGGCTGAAAATGTAAATCAGCATGTTTCTTTTTCATATTTCTTGTTTAAGCTTTTTAGTGTTCTTTTAAATTTCATCATACTACATATCTTGACTAAGAACAAAATGAAGCAAGGTGTAAGACTTACTACTAGCACAAAGCTAGGGTAGAAATTCTAGTGTGAAGATGATGGGAAGCTTGAATCACTTGAGAACACCTTGGAATCACCTTAGATCTTCACACTAACTTAAAGGTAGCTAGAAAGGGACATGAACATGAAGAACAAAGCTTGAAGGTTTGAAGAAGATGGAGTTAGACAGAGAGAGAGGTGGGGGACGGTTTTGAGGAGAGAGGGAGAGGGAAGTGATGATGATTCTTGGAAGTTGGAGGATTATGTAAGGATTTGGAAGATACATGAAGCTAGCATGCAAGGACAAGTGTCAAAACAAATCTAAATGAAATATTTTGCAAGATACTAGAGATATTTGGTGGGGGCCACATTATTAAAATCGAAAATATCAAGGGGGAGGGACCAAAGTCTAAATTTTTATATAAATATGCCACAAGTAGGCTAAAACGGGTGTTTAACTGGATACCGGGTATTTTATCTAGCGTTTAAACCCCTGTTTATGGCGTTCTAAATTATTTTTATTATTCTACAAAAATAAACCTGCCAAAATATTACTGAAATAAATTTCATTTGTCGAGATTTGGCTGTGTTGTCTGCGTTTCGCTGTAGAAGCACTGTGTCGCGCAGAAACACACTGTACGCGCTTAAACTTGAAAAAAAAATAACGTTTTTAGGCGTTTTAATTTATTTTTCAACAAGGACCTGATTAAAAATAAGATTTTAATCATAACAGAATATTTTCAGGATTCAGATATTATCCAGGCGGTCACCAACGTTAGTTTCGCAGTTTTGTCGTAAATAGTTCTTTAGTTCAAACAAACATGTTTTTGCCATACCCGAATCCTTCGAAACTTATTTCTAAGTTATGTAAAAGATATTTAGGGTATGTTTAGCTTACGTCATAGTTCCGGAGTGTACGTCGCGTTAAACTGATTGCGTTTATGCACCAGTTTTGCGTATAACCCTCCAGAAAGTGATTCAAAGCTTGAAATCGGAAACGAATCAAATTGTAAAGTCATCAAACATAAATACACACGTAATAACACCAAAGTATATTGTTTTATTGATAATCCACATTGTTTTACATTATACGATGCTTACAGAACACAGTTGTCACATGACTGATCAGGATCAAGCCACCAATCATATTGAACAATATAAGTAAGTAAATAAAACCCAACACACACAGTATAATTGGTGTCAAATAATTTAGAAAACTCTAAGTTAACAGCAGAAGCATTAAGTTCAAAACCAAAATATAAATTTAAAGTTTCATAAAGTTTCTCATGAACACACAGCGGTTCATGTCCCACAACGACTCCATCTCCAATGCAAGCTCCAGCAAATAACCTAACAACCTGCAAAGCATGTAGTAACGTATCAATAAAAATGTTGGCGAGTTCACAGTTGGTTGTCTGTTTTAATGATGTTCCAAAAAACCATAAGTTGTTAAGTTGTTTCAAAAACCAAAAGTTATCCAGCTCCATGTTCCCATAACCATATATCGTGGGGGCTACCCCATGTGGTAAACCACTAGACCCGTTACCATATCGACTACTGACTTAAGTCAGGTTTGAGTGCCCTGCGTCAATGTCTATCATCATTGACTAAGTGCCCAAGTACATAAGTCCACTCCCGTCCTCTGCGGCACGGTGTGTGACACCTGTGCTTGTGTAATCATTATACAAACTTTGAACAGTTCCATTTTCAATAAAGCAAAGTATTTTGATTCATATATTTGTTTATTTATGTTTGACAACCTCTCATTTCAATTCTTGTTCGATTTCAAACTCTAAATCGCTTTCTGGAAACTTATACGCAAACTGATGCGTGAACGTAATCAGTTTAACGCGACAAACACTCTGGAACATCAACATAAGCTTAACATACCTTAAATAACCTTTACATAACTTATAAATGAGTTTTGGAGGGTTTGGTGTGTCGAAAACAAGTTTATTCAATCGCATGGACTATTTACGTCAAACTACGAAAGTATGTCGATTCGTATAGTAACGTACCTTCTGGAACTTGATCATAAGTTAAACATGCCATAAATATCCTTTACATAGCTTAGAAATAATCTTTCAGGGGTTCGGTGTGAGAAAATAAACTTATTTGATCAACAGGGACTAAAAGCGTCAAAAAGTGCATAAGTTTGCATTTACGCGCATATCTTACGTTCTGAACATATTCGGACATCTAAAAATTTTTGTAATCATTAAATATATTTTATTTTAGTGATTTTAATGCTAAAACTTCATTCGTTTCGCAATTTGGATCGTTTTCACGTCCGTTACGATTTCCGTCGTAATTAACCGAACAACGAAACTGTGCAGCCAAACGAACCAACATCCGTGACATTTCTGAGCATATTTCAAGTTCCCTATGTTTTAACATCCTTATGGAGCTTAAAATGGGCATGACGGGTGTTAGAAGTGCCAAAACGCATCAAAAATCAAGTTTGGAGTCACAGGGGCCTGTTCTGCCAATTAATGAAAGTTTCTGCCAGTAAGCCAGGTCCTTACGGACCGTATGGACCTGCTTATGGTCCGTAAGCTAAGCACAGATCAGCAGAAACCATTTTTCTTCAATTCAGCTGCTACCTTTGTTTTGATCCATGGTTTATTCATCTTGTGGGCTGGTTTTAATCTGGTTCCAGCAAGTGTATGGCTTAGATTGAGCCTTGAACAACTCAATTACATGTGTAATGATCTTGTGGAGCTTGATTTTCCTATAAATACCCATGAATTTTACATTTCAACTTTTCCATTTGATCTCAATTCTGCTCTAAGTTGAAGCTCTCCCTTGTGAAGCTTCATACCTAAGTATTTTGAGTTCAAATCTTCAAGGCTCGGACCTTTTGTAAGTTTCTTTCATGCTTTTTATGCATTTCAAGCATGAAAGTCAAACAGTGTTTGACTTTCTGCTTTAACCAGTCTTTGGTCAACACAAAGTTCGTTTGAACTTTGCAACGTGAGCGTAATTACGATGGTTATAGTCCCTTGTGACTATACCTACTGATTACCACGTTGATTAGGCGTAATCACGTTTTTTTTTTCTAACTTAGTTAAACATGTTTTAACATGTTTAACTCGTCACTTTTAGTTTAGTGCTTATAGAGGGTCGTAAGATAAGCGATCTAAACAACCGCTTAGACTTTCGAACCAGACCCGTTTGGTCGATCATTAGGATCTGACCAAACATATTTTGTGACCATAGTTGTACAGGGAATAACCTTCGGAGGTTATACCTTATGGTCACTTAGTTTACTTAGTTGTATGATAGGTAGATTATATGCCTTAGGAAAATGTCCAAAATGCCCTTTTGCACATAAATTCATTTTAAGCATATGTAACCTAAATTTTGTCACTTAAACTGATTATGCAACATATTTAAACATGTTAGGGAATATAATACTTGTCATAGGACTAGTTAGGCTACTCGTTTGCGCTTTTGCGCAAATGACACGTTAAAGTAGCGTAAGCTACCTAAACGGGTCATAACGGGTCATAAGCACTTAGGATAGGTTCTGATTTAGAATGTAGGCTTTGTTAAACCATATTACATGAGTTCCTATACTCATTTGGTTTACGAAACCTCATTTTATCTAATATTCCGATTTAGGTTCGGGTTTTTAACATAGTTACCTATATTAGGTGCCGATTGATTCCGTGATCCCTCAAGCGTTGTTTGATTGTTATTTCAAGATTACTAAGAATTATCAAGTGAGTACATAGTCCCCTCTTTTACTGTTTTCAAATATTTTGGGGTGATTCACATGTGCCTACTTGTTACTTTCTTGCTTTTCATGTTTTTATAACATATGCTTGCTATGTTCATGTAGTACACATATAGTACATGATTTCATCTATGTTTATGCTATGCATGTTTAATTAACATGCTAGCACATTGATTTCATAAACATTTCTGCTTTGTATGTTTACTTAGCATACTTAGTACATTATTTTCATATAACATGCTTACATTTGGTATAACATTTGGTTTGTTTAACGAAACTAAAATACGTTCATTAACACCGATCATGCCGCTCGGTAGTATGTAGTGGTACCATAGGAATTGATAACTCCCATTCCTGGAATCCTAGGTTTGTTTGGACGTAAGGAATGACAGAATACGAAAACATATCGATATACCTTTAACTTGTTAAGGGTTTGTCTTTCAGTCTCAAGGCTTGAATGTATGCGATAAACAATACCACATAAATATTTGTATCAGTAAAGCATGAGTTTTGCAAAACATAATTTTTGACTTAAACTATGATTTATTCAAATACATTGTTTTGTACATTTTTACCTATGGGTTGAGTAATACTTTTATTCACCATACATTTCATTTGATTATACATAAACATTATACATATTGTTTGAGTAGTTACTTTTTACTTGCCATACATAACATTTGATTATACAAGATATGATTTACATTCGATATTGTTTACATATAAACATTTTGTCATCAGTTTAAACAAGACATTTTGGTGGTTAATGATAAGTGATTTACATAACGTGGCGTGTGTAATATGATAAAAGCATGGTGGATACGCCGCTGGTACTTCCTATATATAAGTGCTTTTATGATATTACATATCGTAGCGTTATTTAAATCATTTCAACAAAAACGTGATACATTTTAAACAAATAACATATTTTCACAAGCCATCGTTTTACAAACGACACATTTTGTACAAAAATCATTTTTACTTGGTTATTTATTTAACCATGCATTATTCATTTATATCATCCGATTTCTTATCGAGTTTCGTATGATTTCATAAACAAAAACATTTTTATAAGGTTCATGACTACTTTTGTTAAACATTTCTTTTAACTACAAGTCATGAATCCTTCATTAACAAAACCTATGTATCTAACAGGCATTTTTATGTTGACGTACCTATTTTCACATGTGTTTCAGGTGCTTTTGTTAGATGATCATGATGCAAACATAGGATTGGACATGGCCTTAGTGACTTAAAACAACGAAAGACAGTTTAATTCATGTTATGCTTCTTAAATTCCTAGTCAATGTAAACATTTTAATTCAATAAAACAAAACTTTAATTACCATGTGTTATGAAACAATGATTCTATTACTCCACTCCCCGACATTTCCGCCGCAATTTTGTTTTTTTATGTGGTCGGGGTGTGACAGAAGAGTTGGTATCAGAGCTCATGGTTATAGGGAATTAGGTTATTAGTAATGCTTTGACCTTGTCTATAACCTTCCTAGGACCCCCAACACAAGATTCTTGTGTTTAGATCTCAAAACAATGCCGTCACCTATCTTTAGGCGACAACCACAACAAGAACACAAATTTCAAATCCGTTTTGAAAACCAATCATCAATTCTAGGATAATTTATTATAAGGTTTTGAACCTTCAAAGTTTTCAAAATCTCATCAAAGATTGGGTCTTATTAATGTGAACAATTGCAATCTGGAAGGGTGGGTGCATGTATCCCGAGTTTTCTGTCTAAGGCTAGAGTGTTCGTACAAATCCACGTATGTCTAAGGCTAAAGTGTTCGTACAAATCCACGTAATCGGACCAGTCACTCTTACCTGGGAACTCTTGGGATGAGTGTCCATTTATAGGCTAAAGCATGTCTTCGTGATACATTAATATGACCCGCTTACTTTGATTAGTCACCGTGTCATTTGTTTGCCTTAGGTAACAAACAAATGAGCACAATCTTTATGTGTTGTCGATATATTTAAACATTCTGTTTTGATTATCTGATAACATCTCACTTGTTTCCTCTCATGTCTTCCATTATCTTTAGGATGCCTCTTCATCGCAACGACACTCAAATATACGAATTGGGTGTTACAATTACCCAACAAATAGGCGTAGTACTCCAGAGGACCGTTGACTTAGTTATTACCATGACTCTTCTCAAGGATGAAACCACCCAAGAGACACCAAAGGAAACGAAAGCCAAGCCTTCATGAAAATCAAGGAAGCGTAAAGCTTCAAAAAATCTTCCAGCAGTTGCTCCAAATCAAGCGGGACCTAGCCAGGTGGCAACACCACCAGCTAAGAAGCCATACAAGGGAACTTCTCCTTATTGCAATCAATGTAATCGTCATCATCCGAATCAAACTCCATGTTTCAAATGTACCCACTGTGGACGATGGGGACATTTGGTTAACACATGCCGTTTTGCTATCCAAAACAAAACTGATGCAAATCCTACTACTGCTCAAGCACCATACGGAGGAAAAGCCCATTTGTGCAATCAATGTAACCTTCATCACCATGCCAGTGTTAAATGCTGAAAATGTTTGAACTGTGGACTTTTTGGTCATATGAAAAGAATATGTCGCTCAGCCACTGCGCCAAACCAAGCTATTCAGAACCCTGTTCAACTTCAAGCAGATCCAGCACAAGCTAGTTTTCCGCCTGGTACTTGCTATAACTGTGGCGAGATGGGTCATTTCAGGAACAAATGCCCAAAGCTTGTCAATGCAAATCAGACCCATGAATGAGTAGTTGGCTGACTGGAAGATAATGCTGCTTTGAAATAACTAAGATCTTTTTCTTTTATTTCCTTTGTTTTCCTTGAAACTCTGAAACAATTTGGTTGGTTAATAAATAAATCGTTGTTCACAATTCTGATGTATAAAAACAAATGTAGTTGCATATGTGTATAGCATACCCCTACGATACCGACACCAAGGAACTGCGTTCTTTGCAAAACGAACTACCCTTGTAGTTTTCCCACTCATGTGATCGCTCACGAATTCCACGAAAATCCTAAGTACTCGTTTCATTCTAAGAAACGAAGTACAATATACAAGTTACAATCTTGGAAGATTACTCAAAGTATCACTTTAAATCCTTGCTTGGATAACTAAGGGTATTTTTCAATCTCATTCGATATGTCTATGTACGTATCATTATATTCTGGTTTTCATAACAACATACGTAGTATATGTTTTCAAAACATCCTTCATGATTTCAAAGACACTTCATATAGTTTGAAAACATTTTAACATAGTACAATTACTTAATATACAAAGTGCATGATTTCAAAAACATTATCCATGTTTTCAAAAACCTTATACACGATTTCAAAATCCATCTCACATAGTTTTAAAAACATTTTATAAACATATTTACCTAATACACCTACCATATGATTCCAACAGCATTACGTAAGGTTTCAAAAAACATTAAACCCATTTCCAAAGAACCCCATGCAAAGTTTTCAAAAACACTCAGCTCTATGTAGACTTAACATACGTAGTACACGACCTCCAAAATCTGCTTCATATGCCGCCTTGGCATATCTAGCACCTTAACTTCATGAACACTTTACCTCATATATTGACCTAAGTATGTCTAGTACAAGGTTTCGAAACATCTCTCGCAACACAAATTCCAAAATCCATATGGGATCTTCATATCTTCATAATTAGATCCTCGTTTTAAGCTTAAAATCGGAGTCCTTAACTGGATTCTTTGTATGCTTTAATACGTACATTACGATTCAATAAGGACAAATCCGAATTCCTATTAAGATCTTCCTATCTTCATAGTTAGATTCTTAAAGATGTTTAATGTACCAATTGAAGTCCATGGATTGGATTCCCGGTGTACTTTAAATACACGTGCACAAATCAGCAACAAATTAACGAACAAATTAATAACAAGATGATAACAAATTAATGACCAACTTGAACAATTATGTGTTATGTGTTTTTATGTAATCCGAATGTTCGTTATCCAAATCCTCGTAGGGATTCATCAAAGGAAATTCAAAGGTACTACCTTAAATCCTTAATGGGCTTCTATGTAATAATTGAGACCCTTGGATTATAAAGTACTATTCCAAATTTAAAAGACCCCCATGGGTGGTCTGATTAAAAAGATTGATTCATTAATCTGGTAAAAAGTGTCATGTGATGATGTAGCTGAAAAGACTCTTTGGTGGTCTATTTAAAGAGATTATTTGTTGATCTAATTAAATAGGACCCTATGGTGGTCTAGTCACAATCATCACAGGTTTATTGTTTAATTTTCTTCCCCTACACATTATAAAATGCACTGTGCGGACTATGCAATGAATCACGTAATTATGGATGCATACATAATTATGGGATTCAGTGCACAGAAACCACATTAAGTTTTGTCATGTGTAAGAACCTTTAGTGACAAGAATAACGAAACGTGAATAATGTAATACACCGATGGCGCTTCATATATATACATAAATATATATAAGTGTCCTTTCTTACATTGCAAGCATGACGTTATTTAAGTTACTAGAAGCTCAGGACCTTGACCAATGTTGTACTACCCCTTCGACTTCAAGTTTCAACTCATACAAGTTTCCTATAATAGCCTTCACAAGAAACATTCTCTCTATCCATGTTCGAGGCTTCAGCTTCTTGTTGAATTCGCACGCACTTTACATCATTTTGTCAATTTTATAGCACTCTTGAGATTCGGTACAACCATACCCCAACTCATTAGAATGGAGTTTAAATCTTCGGATCTAAACCCTTCCCTATACACAACCGTCTGGTACAAATAACAAAAAGCTTGCTGGAAATCCAAACGTGACCCAGAGGTTCTACTTAGGGAACGGAGGATTTTTTTGAAAGCAAAACATCCACATCTACACTCACAAGTTTCCTCTAAATAAATTTCAGGACGAAATTTCCTAAAGTAGGGGAAACTGTGACACCTGTGCTTGTGTAATCATTATACAAACTTTGAACAGTTCCATTTTCAATAAAACAAAGTATTTTGATTCATATATTTGATTATTTATGTTTGACAACCTCTCATTTCAATTCTTGTTCGATTTTAAACTCTAAATCGCTTTCTGGAAACTTATACGCAAACTGATGCGTGAACGTAATCAGTTTAACGCGACAAACACTCCAAAACATCAACATAAGCTTAACATACCTTAAATAACCTTTACATAACTTAGAAATGAGTTTTGGAGGGTTTGGTGTGTCGAAAACAAGTTTATTCGATCGCATGGACTATTTACGTCAAACTAAGAAAGTATGCTGATTCGTATTGTAACGTACCTTCCGGAACTTGATCATAAGTTAAACATGCCATAAATATCCTTTACATAGCTTAGAAATAAGCTTTCAGGGGTTTGGTGTGAGAAAATAAACTTATTTGATCAACAGGGACTAAAAGCGTCAAAAAGTGCATAAGTTTGCATTTACGCGCATATCTTACGTTCTGAACATATCCGGACATCCAAAAATATTTGTAATCATTAAAATATTTTATTTTAGTGATTTTAATACTAAAACTTCATTCATTTCACAATTTGGATCGTTTTCGCGTCCGTTACGATTTCTGTCGTAATTAACCGAACAACGAAACCGTGCAGCCAAACTTGTCACACCCTGGCTTTTGCGGAAGCGTGGGTTTATTTGGTGTGACTTCTTAATACCATAGCAACAATCACAACAATGCTATTTGATAAAAATACGAGATGTTCATCCATTAATAAAAGTGAGAAAATACCTCCATAACATTGTTTAGAAAACATCGACATTTGAAATAAGTTACAAACCATAAATTATTTAAAACGTGTTCATAAGACACACAGAAGACTTTAGATAAGACGAGGTTTAGAGACATGTAACCCATCCAGGAATAGGTTACACCTCTCAAACTTCACAACTCTGGTTGACATCTATTATCCAACGCAGCTAGACACATGCATACCCTGCCAGATCCTGCTAGTTCCCTGAAATACATGTAGTTTGAAAAATCAACAAAAAGGTTGAGCGAGTTCATGTGTAAGTCTATGTGTATAAGCCTTTAAAATATGTCTTGTGTGTATAAATGTCCCTGGTATGTAGCAATTAAGGAAAAAGAGATCACCAATGGGTTGCAAAGCCAATGGTAAGTGTGATAAGGTGCAGGAAGTACTCAAACCTAGCATATTTGTACCGGGCTTCCGGCTGGAAGACATAGTCACCTCTATGGTCCGCCCCGGCCTCATGGGTGTGGGCTCGGTACACCCAAATAGATCTATCACTCATGTCCCTCGGTCCTATGACGAGGATTAATGGCCTTAAATGTTGTGCCCACCTTTCACAGTCTAGTAGTAAACCCTCCTTAAGCTAACCATACCATGTATAAAAATGTCTGTAATAGTTGTAACATGTATTCCAACCCCGAAGTATAAAACTAAAAAAGTTAAGAGAAAAGGGGGACATGAACTCACTTGTCTGTAAACATTTAGTAACATGTACTTCACCCCCGAAGTTATAAAACTGAAAACAGTTAAGAGAAAAGGGGGACATGAACTCACTTGTCTGTAAACATTTAGTAACATGTACTTCACCCCCGAAGTTATAAAACTAAAAACAGTTAAGAGAAAAGGGGGACATGAACTCACCTTATTTTGCAAGCGATTCCGAATACGCAAGTCAAGATTAAGGTGTCTGATAATAAGGAAACTCAAAGTTGTCCTAATGAATCGTACATGAACAAGAATAATGTATCAATATTGAGGTCGTATAGTGTTGACGGGATTTGTTGAGCATTTATTGTATTTGACAGTGTTTAGATTAACAGAAGGATCTTGTGAATTATATGTTTAGAGGGCTCGGAAAAATGAACATGATATAAAGGAATTATTTATGAAAAATATTTATTCATCATAAATAATAAAATTGTAATAATGTACAATTGATTTATTATGCATTATATATGTATTAAACTGTTTTAATATAAAATAGATAGTTTTATAAATAACATAACAGTTTTTGTATTTTTATAAAATGTAGTAATGAGTATTAATGAAATAAAAATTATTACAATTGTTAAAATAACAAAAGTAAATAAATTAAAAAGAATGGTAGACCCCTGGGTTCGAACCCGGGTCTGTGCTGAAGACAAACACACACACACACACACAACCACTGGGCTAGCCTGGTGGTTTGTGTTTATGTTTAGTTTAATTAAAATAAATACAGAAATGAAAGTGGTCATCTGTAACACCTGTGCCTTCACGGCCATCAAACAAATACCAAATCAATGAAATATTATAATTCATACTTGGGATTTGTAAAAATATGTGTATCATTTGCACATATCAATTCTTGTTCAATTTCAAACTCTAAATCGCTTTCTGGAAGGTTATACGCGCACCGATGCGTAAATATAACCAGTTTAATGCAACGAACACTCCGGAATAGTGAAATAGGCTTAACATACCTTAAATAACCTTTACATAACTTAGAAATAAGTTTTGGAAGGTTTGGTATGCCGAAATCAAGTTAATTCGCTTACAGGGACTAAAGTTGACAAACTGCGAAAGTATGCCAATTTGAACTGTAACAGACATTCCGGAACATGACCAAAAGTTAAACATACCATAAATATCCTTTACATAGCTTAGAAATAGGCTTTGAGGGGTTCGGTGTGCTAAAATAAACTTTTGTGTCATTCAGGGACTAAAAGTGTCAAAAAGTGCACAAGTTTGCATTTTCGCGCATAACTTACGTTCTGAATACATCTGGTCATCCAAAAATTTATGTAAGCATGACTACATTATATTTTAGTGTTCGCTATAAGAAAAATCCATTCGTCGCGTCATTTGGATCGTTTTTCGCGCTTATGCGCATTCCGTCGTAATTAAGCGAACATCGCGTTCGTACGACCAAACGAACCATCATCCGGCATATTTTTTAGTATGTTTTGAGTTCCCTATACTTTAACATCATTTTAGAGCCTTGAAATGAGGTTAACGGGGTTCAAACGCTTCGAAAAAGGCCTTAAACACGTGCAGGGACCATTGCTGCCAATTTTGAAACTTTCTGATTCAGGGGGGGTGCTAGCGTAGCGCGAGGCCTATGGGGCTACCCGTCGCGCTACGCGACTGCCTATTCTGGGCAGAAAACATGCAGAAACTCAGTTTTTTGCATTCGGGACCAGATTCGATGTATTAGCCGTTGTTTAATTCACAACCACACATTCTAAACTTGCTTAGTCAGCGGATAAGGATGGAACTTAGGCACCATAACCTTGCAACACATGTATGGATGGAATTTAAGCACCTAAGCACCATAACTTTGCAACACATGTATGGATGGAATTTAAGCACCTAAGCACCATAACTTTGCAACACATGTACGGATGGGATTAAGGCACGTTTTCCATGAAACGATCTTAACGGTTCGGGTATTCCTATAAATACCCCATACCCCCCATTGCTAAAATCACTAGAATTCTGATTTGAGAACCTCTAAGTTGAAACCATTGTTTCATACCTGAGATTCTTGAATCGGGATTAGCATTCGGGGACCCTTAGTAAGTATTCTTTCGTTCTTTTCCTTATTTTACTGCTTTTCGAGTCAGAAAGTCAAACTTTGTTTGACTTTCAGCGTTGACCAGTAATGGTCAATGCGAAGTTCGTTTGAACTTCGCAACGTGAGTGTAATCACGTTGGTTATAGTCCCTTGGGACTATGCCCACTGATTACCACGTTGTCTAGGGTCGTAGGGTAAGCGATCTGATAAATCGCTTATACCTTCGAACCCGACCCAGTTTGGTCGATCATTAGGATCCGACCAAACACATTAGGTGACCATAGTAGGTAGGGAATAACCTTCCGAGGTTATACCCTATGGTCACATCGTTTAAGTAGTTGTATGATAGGTAGTTTATATGCCTTAGGTAAATTACCAGAATACCCTTTTCATGTATAATTGGTAATTAAGCATATGTAACCTAAACCTTTGTCACATAACTGATTATGTAATATGTTTAGGCATATAACACTTGTCATAGGGCTAGTTAGGCGGTCCGAACGCGTTTCACGCGAACGACGCGTTAAAGTAACATAAGCTACCTAAACGGGTCGTAATGGGTTGTAAACAATTATGTTAGGTTTCAATTAGTAAGTAGGCTTTGTTAAACCAAATGACACGAGTCTCTACACTCGTTTGGTTTACAAACCCTAATGCTACCCGATCTTCCGATTTAGGTCCGGTTTATTAATGTAGTTACCTATAGTAGGTGCCGTTTGATTTCCGTGATCTCTAGCTTTGCTTGGTGGTTATCCTAGGACTTCTGAGCAATCTCAAGTGAGTACATAGACCCCTCTTTTACTGTTTTCCAAACTGTTTTGGGGTGAAACACATGTGCCTACTTGTTACTTTCGTGCTTTCCTGTTTTCACATCATATACTTGCTATGTTCATTAGTACATTTATAGTACATGATTTCATGGTGTTCTATGCTTTGTATGATGACTTTGCATACTGAGTACATTGTTTTACATGACTTTTCTACTTTGTATAATGACTTTGCATACTTAGTACATTGTTTTACACTGCATCTCTGTTGCATATGTTCCAGTAACATATGGACACATTGTTTTACAGCTCTACCCTGTATGTTTACTCTAGCATACTAGGTACATTATCTTCATAAAACATGCTTACATTTTGGTATGACATTTGGTTTGTTTAAACTATACTATACATATTCTCTTGATAACTCACTTTTACATAGTTATCCGTCTGTCTCAAGGCTTGGATGTATGAATTTTCACAACACCGCATAAATGTTCATATTCAGTATAGCATGCATATATCTTACAAAACATAACTTTGATTTAAACCAAGTTTTACTTCAATACTTTGTTTTGTACATTTTTACTTATGGTTTAAGTAGTCTAAATTTTACTTACCATACATATCATTTTGGTTATACATTACTTGACTACTTTTGGACTATCAACATTTGACATGGATATTTGACATAGACATTTGACATGGATATTTGACATAGACATTTGACATGGATATTTGACATAGACATTTGACTTGGATATTTGACATAGACATTTTGACATGATTTACATCTTGACATGAACATTTTACATTGTTTGGTTTGGTTTGATTAAGTGATTAAGTAACGATGCGTGTGTAATATGATACAAGCATGGTGGATACGCCGCTGGTACTTCCTATATATAAGTGTTTGTATGGTATTACATGTCGTAACGTTATTTGAATCATTTCAGTTTGAGACGTAGAACATTTCATACAAATAACATACTTTTCACAAGACATTGATTTATAAACAACTTATCTTATGCAAACATATTTTACTTGGTTATTCATTTAACCTTACATTTATTTATACTTATCATCTAATCTTATCGTTTTTCAAATGATTTAAAAGACAAAGCAAATAACAAGGTTCATGACTAAACATTTTCTCAAACATAAGTCATGAATCTTATTTTCACAAAACCTATGTATCTCACAGGCATTTTTATGCTGACGTACCTATTTTCACATGTGTTTTTCAGGAGCTGTTGCATAAGATGATCAAGATACACATAGACAGACTTGGGCTTTAGTGACAATAAAAGATGCAAGACTAGTTAATTATGTTGTATTTCTTTGTTTGTTAAGGCATTGTAACACTTTTAATCAATAAAACGAAACTTCAATTGCCATGGATTTGAAACAATTAATTCTGTTACAACACTCCCCGATATTTCCGCCACGTTTTGTATGTTCTACGTGGTCGGGGTGTGACAGAAAAGATGGTATCAGAGCCAATGGTTATAGGGAATTATGTTATTAGTAATGCTTTGACCTAGTCTATAACCTTCTTAGGACCCTAACGCGAGTTTACTTGCGTTTAGTCATAAAACAATACCGTCACCTATCCTTAGGCGACGACCACAACAAAAACATAAATTTCAAAACCGCTTTAAAAACTAATCATCTGTTCTAGGATGATTGATTACTAGGTTTTGAACCCTCTATTGTAAGGTTTTGAACTCTCTAGTATATGGTTTTGAACCCCATTGAGTTTTCAAAACTTCGTCAAGGTTTTGGGTTTTAAATAATGTGAACACGTGCAAACTGGAAGGGTGAATGCCTGTATTCTGGGTTTTCTGTCGAGGCAAGCACTTCGTATACATCTCATCAGACGTGAGACCAGTTGTGCTTACCTGGGAATTCTTGGGATGAGTGTTCACTTATAGGCGAGCATGTCTTCGCGATACATTATTTTTGACCCATTTACTTTGATTAGTCACCGTCTCATTTGTTTGCCTTAGGTAACAAACAAATGATCACAATTTTCATTCGTTACCATTCTGTATTGATTACCCAATAACCTTTCACTCGTTTCTTCCTCTGTCTTTCATTTTCTTCTAGAATGTCTATTCCTCTTGGCACTGGTCAAATGCCCGAGCGAACAGCCAAATTTGTCCAGCAAATTGGCGAAGTGATTCAGAGGACTGTGGATTTAGGTATTGCCATGGCTCGTCTTAACAATGAAGCCTCTCGTCTCGACAATGAAGCCACTCAAGAGCCACCAAAGGAAGCAGAAGTCAAGACTGCACAAAAGTCAAGGAAGCGTAAGGCTTCAAGGAAACCCGCAGCGGTTACACCTAATCAAGCGGGACCTAGCCATGTGGCAAGGCCACCAGCTAGGAAGCCGTACTTAGGAACTGCTCCTAGGTGCGAGCGATGTAACGGTCATCATTCAAACCTCATACCCTGCTCCAAATGCACCTACTGTGGACGGTTGGGACATTTGATTATCACATGCCGCTTTGCTATCCAGAACAAAGCTGTTGCAAATCTTGCTGCTACCCAACTCCAAGTCAACCCTACTCAAGCTCGTTTCTCACGAGGGCCTTGCTACAACTGTGGCGAGATGGGCCATTTCCAAAGGGATTGCTCAAAGCTTGCTAATGAAAATCCAACCCTTGGATGAGCATTCAGCTGAACAAAGGATGTTGCTGTCTTATGCCTTTGTTTCTTTTGTTTTAGCGTATTGTGAAACAATATGTCTCGTTCATAAATAAAAGTTGTTGTTCACAATTCTGATATACAAGTATAATTACATGTGTGTATGACTTTTCCTATGATACCTACATCAAGGAACTATGTTCCTTACAAACTACTTTTGTGATTCTCTCTTTCAAATGATCGCTCATGATTCCTTCGAAAATTTTAAGTACTCGTTTCATTCTAAGATACGAAGTACAGAAAATAAAGTGAAATTATGAGTAATCATGCTTCTGCACATCAGTGCCTTTGAAATCCTTGGTTAAATAACTAAGGGTATTTTCAAATCTCATACCCATTACGTTTTGATTTTTTTTCAACATACACAGTACAAGTATTTCAACACAATCTTCATGATCTCAAAACATTTCATATAGTTTGAAAACAATTTTTCTAGATACATTGTCTATGTTATTTCAAAAACATTGGCCATGTTATCAAAACCAACCTTTCTAAATTCAAAATATTTCATATAGTCTGAAGACAATATTAACACAATACATTTTCTTATCAAGTGCATGATTTCGAAAAGCATCATTCATGTCTTTCAAAAACCTTATACATAATTTCAAAAATTCATCTCGCATGATTTTAAAACATTTTTGTAAATATATCTACCTAATACACCTACTTTATGATTTCAAAAGTATTATATATAAGGTTTCAAAAACGTTAAACACATTTTTATTAAAAGAACCCCATGCATAGTTTTCAAAAATATTTTCCTCATACATTGACTTAACCTTCAAAATTCTGCTTCATATGTCGCCTTGACATATCAAGCATCTCAACTTCATAAGCATTTTACATCATGTTTTGACCTAAGCACATCCAGTGCAAGGTTTCAAAACATCTTCAACTTCTAAAATTCATATGGGATCTTTTTATCTTTACAATTAGATCCTTGTGGATGATTATCGTTCAAATCAGAGTCCTTAAATGGATTCCTTATGTACCTTAATTCGAACACTTCGGTTCCTAGTAATCGAAATCGAATTTTCTTTTTGAATCTTTCTATCTTTATAGTTAGATTCTTGATAATGTTTAAAGTGCCAAATGAAATCCACGAGATGGATTCCTAGTGTGCTTTAAATACATGTACTCTGTTAGCAAAACAAACTTCTAGTTAAACAATTTTGTGGTTATGTGACTATGTGTTTATTCATCTTATGTTTTCTTTTAAGCATTTTTGTGTTTTTAATACTCTGGATATTCGTTATCCAAATCCTCGCAGAATCTTTCATATCTTCATATGAGAGATTCGTAGCAGGATATTCAAAAGGTACTACCTTCAATCCTTAATGGGCTTCTATGTAATAGTTAAGACCCTTGGATTATATAAGTACCGCTCCATGTTTCATAAGAGATCCTTTTAGAGGTCTAGTCTAAAAGATTGATTCACAATTTGGTTAAAGAACGACATCTAGTGATGTAGCTGGACAGACTCCTTGATAGTCTATTTAGATCATTTATTGATTTAATTAAAAGGACTCCATGGCGGTCTAGTCACACTCATCACATGATTGTTCATTTGGTTTTCCCCTGCACATTATAAAATGGACTGAGTGAACTATGCAAGGAATTGTCTAATTATGGACGCGTACATAATTATGAAATTTAGTGCACAGAAACCCAGTAAGATTTGTTATGTGTAAGAACCGATAGTGACAACAATAACGAAATGAGAACGATGTAATGGAGGTACGGTGGACGCACCAATGACGCTTCATATATTTGTATATAAGTATCCCTCTTACATTGCAATCATGATGTTATTAAAGTTACTAGAAGTTCAGAACCCAAACCAATGTTGTTCGATTCTTTTCAACTTCATGCTTTCAAGCTCTCACAAGTTTCCTCTAAATAAATTTCGGGACGAAATTTCCTAAAGTAGGGGAGACTGTAACACCTGTGCCTTCACGGCCATCAAACAAATACCAAATCAATGAAATATTATAATTCATACTTGGGATTTGTAAAAATATGTGTATCATTTGCACATATCAATTCTCGTTCAATTTCAAACTCTAAATCGCTTTCTGGAAGGTTATACGCGCACCGATGCGTAAATATAACCAGTTTAATGCAACGAACACTCCAGAATAGTGAAATAGGCTTAACATACCTTAAATAACCTTTACATAACTTAGAAATAAGTTTTGGAAGGTTTGGTATGCCGAAATCAAGTTAATTCGCTTACAGGGACTAAAGTTGACAAACTGCGAAAGTATGCCAATTTGAACTGTAACAGACATTCCGGAACATGACCAAAAGTTAAACATACCATAAATATCCTTTACATAGCTTAGAAATAGGCTTTGAGGGGTTCGGTGTGCTAAAATAAACTTTTGTGTCATTCAGGGACTAAAAGTGTCAAAAAGTGCACAAGTTTGCATTTTCGCGCATAACTTACGTTCTGAATACATCTGGTCATCCAAAAATTTATGTAAGCATGACTACATTATATTTTAGTGTTCGCTATAAGAAAAATCCATTCGTCGCGTCATTTGGATCGTTTTTCGCGCTTATGCGCATTCCGTCGTAATTAAGCGAACATCGCGTTCGTACGACCAAACGAACCATCATCCGGCATATTTTTGAGTATGTTTTGAGTTCCCTATACTTTAACATCATTTTAGAGCCTTGAAATGAGGTTAACGGGGTTCAAACGCTTCGAAAAAGGCCTTAAACACGTGCAGGGACCATTGCTGCCAATTTTGAAACTTTCTGATTCAGGGGGGTGCTAGCGTAGCGCGAGGCCTATGGGGCTACCCGTCGCGCTACGCGACTGCCTATTCTGGGCAGAAAACATGCAGAAACTCAGTTTTTCGCATTCGGGACCAGATTCGATGTATTAGCCGTTGTTTAATTCACAACCACACATTCTAAACTTGCTTAGTCAGCGGATAAGGATGGAACTTAGGCACCATAACCTTGCAACACATGTATGGATGGAATTTAAGCACCTAAGCACCATAACTTTGCAACACATGTATGGATGGAATTTAAGCACCTAAGCACCATAACTTTGCAACACATGTACGGATGGGATTAAGGCACGTTTTCCATGAAACGATCTTAACGGTTCGGGTATTCCTATAAATACCCCATACCCCCCATTGCTAAAATCACTAGAATTCTGATTTGAGAACCTCTAAGTTGAAACCATTGTTTCATACCTGAGATTCTTGAATCGGGATTAGCATTCGGGGACCCTTAGTAAGTATTCTTTCGTTCTTTTCCTTATTTTACTGCTTTTCGAGTCAGAAAGTCAAACTTTGTTTGACTTTCAGCGTTGACCAGTAATGGTCAATGCGAAGTTCGTTTGAACTTCGCAACGTGAGTGTAATCACGTTGGTTATAGTCCCTTGGGACTATGCCCACTGATTACCACGTTGTCTAGGGTCGTAGGGTAAGCGATCTGATAAATCGCTTATACCTTCGAACCCGACCCAGTTTGGTCGATCATTAGGATCCGACCAAACACATTAGGTGACCATAGTAGGTAGGGAATAACCTTCCGAGGTTATACCCTATGGTCACATCGTTTAAGTAGTTGTATGATAGGTAGTTTATATGCCTTAGGTAAATTACCAGAATACCCTTTTCATGTATAATTGGTAATTAAGCATATGTAACCTAAACCTTTGTCACATAACTGATTATGTAATATGTTTAGGCATATAACACTTGTCATAGGGCTAGTTAGGCGGTCCGAACGCGTTTCACGCGAACGACGCGTTAAAGTAACATAAGCTACCTAAACGGGTCGTAATGGGTTGTAAACAATTATGTTAGGTTTCAATTAGTAAGTAGGCTTTGTTAAACCAAATGACACGAGTCTCTACACTCGTTTGGTTTACAAACCCTAATGCTACCCGATCTTCCGATTTAGGTCCGGTTTATTAATGTAGTTACCTATAGTAGGTGCCGTTTGATTTCCGTGATCTCTAGCTTTGCTTGGTGGTTATCCTAGGACTTCTGAGCAATCTCAAGTGAGTACATAGACCCCTCTTTTACTGTTTTCCAAACTGTTTTGGGGTGAAACACATGTGCCTACTTGTTACTTTCATGCTTTCCTGTTTTCACATCATATACTTGCTATGTTCATTAGTACATTTATAGTACATGATTTCATGGTGTTCTATGCTTTGTATGATGACTTTGCATACTGAGTACATTGTTTTACATGACTTTTCTACTTTGTATAATGACTTTGCATACTTAGTACATTGTTTTACACTGCATCTCTGTTGCATATGTTCCAGTAACATATGGACACATTGTTTTACAGCTCTACCCTGTATGTTTACTCTAGCATACTAGGTACATTATCTTCATAAAACATGCTTACATTTTGGTATGACATTTGGTTTGTTTAAACTATACTATACATATTCTCTTGATAACTCACTTTTACATAGTTATCCGTCTGTCTCAAGGCTTGGATGTATGAATTTTCACAACACCGCATAAATGTTCATATTCAGTATAGCATGCATATATCTTACAAAACATAACTTTGATTTAAACCAAGTTTTACTTCAATACTTTGTTTTGTACATTTTTACTTATGGTTTAAGTAGTCTAAATTTTACTTACCATACATATCATTTTGGTTATACATTACTTGACTACTTTTGGACTATCAACATTTGACATGGATATTTGACATAGACATTTGACATGGATATTTGACATAGACATTTGACATGGATATTTGACATAGACATTTGACTTGGATATTTGACATAGACATTTTGACATGATTTACATCTTGACATGAACATTTTACATTGTTTGGTTTGGTTTGATTAAGTGATTAAGTAACGATGCGTGTGTAATATGATACAAGCATGGTGGATACGCCGCTGGTACTTCCTATATATAAGTGTTTGTATGGTATTACATGTCGTAACGTTATTTGAATCATTTCAGTTTGAGACATAGAACATTTCATACAAATAACATACTTTTCACAAGACATTGATTTATAAACAACTTATCTTATGCAAACATATTTTACTTGGTTATTCATTTAACCTTACATTTATTTATACTTATCATCTGATCTTATCGTTTTTCAAATGATTTAAAAGACAAAGCAAATAACAAGGTTCATGACTAAACATTTTCTCAAACATAAGTCATGAATCTTATTTTCACAAAACCTATGTATCTCACAGGCATTTTTATGCTGACGTACCTATTTTCACATGTGTTTTTCAGGAGCTGTTGCATAAGATGATCAAGATACACATAGACAGACTTGGGCTTTAGTGACAATAAAAGATGCAAGACTAGTTAATTATGTTGTATTTCTTTGTTTGTTAAGGCATTGTAACACTTTTAATCAATAAAACGAAACTTCAATTGCCATGGATTTGAAACAATTAATTCTGTTACAACACTCCCCGATATTTCCGCCACGTTTTGTATGTTCTACGTGGTCGGGGTGTGACAGAAAAGATGGTATCAGAGCCAATGGTTATAGGGAATTAGGTTATTAGTAATGCTTTGACCTAGTCTATAACCTTCTTAGGACCCTAACGCGAGTTTACTTGCGTTTAGTCATAAAACAATACCGTCACCTATCCTTAGGCGACGACCACAACAAAAAGATAAATTTCAAAACCGCTTTAAAAACTAATCATCTGTTCTAGGATGATTGATTACTAGGTTTTGAACCCTCTATTGTAAGGTTTTGAACTCTCTAGTATATGGTTTTGAACCCCATTGAGTTTTCAAAACTTCGTCAAGGTTTTGGGTTTTAAATAATGTGAACACGTGCAAACTGGAAGGGTGAATGCCTGTATTCTGGGTTTTCTGTCGAGGCAAGCACTTCGTATACATCTCATCAGATGCGAGACCAGTTGTGCTTACCTGGGAATTCTTGGGATGAGTGTTCACTTATAGGCGAGCATGTCTTCGCGATACATTATTTTTGACCCATTTACTTTGATTAGTCACCGTCTCATTTGTTTGCCTTAGGTAACAAACAAATGATCACAATTTTCATTCGTTACCATTCTGTATTGATTACCCAATAACCTTTCACTCGTTTCTTCCTCTGTCTTTCATTTTCTTCTAGAATGTCTATTCCTCTTGGCACTGGTCAAATGCCCGAGCGAACAGCCAAATTTGTCCAGCAAATTGGCGAAGTGATTCAGAGGACTGTGGATTTAGGTATTGCCATGGCTCGTCTTAACAATGAAGTCTCTCGTCTCGACAATGAAGCCACTCAAGAGCCACCAAAGGAAGCAGAAGTCAAGACTGCACAAAAGTCAAGGAAGCGTAAGGCTTCAAGGAAACCCGCAGCGGTTACACCTAATCAAGCGGGACCTAGCCATGTGGCAAGGCCACCAGCTAGGAAGCCGTACTTAGGAACTGCTCCTAGGTGCGAGCGATGTAACGGTCATCATTCAAACCTCATACCCTGCTCCAAATGCACCTACTGTGGACGGTTGGGACATTTGATTATCACATGCCGCTTTGCTATCCAGAACAAAGCTGTTGCAAATCTTGCTGCTACCCAACTCCAAGTCAACCCTACTCAAGCTCGTTTCTCACGAGGGCCTTGCTACAACTGTGGCGAGATGGGCCATTTCCAAAGGGATTGCTCAAAGCTTGCTAATGCAAATCCAACCCTTGGATGAGCATTCAGCTGAACAAAGGATGTTGCTGTCTTATGCCTTTGTTTCTTTTGTTTTAGCGTATTGTGAAACAATATGTCTCGTTCATAAATAAAAGTTGTTGTTCACAATTCTGATATACAAGTATAATGACATGTGTGTATGACTTTTCCTATGATACCTACATCAAGGAACTATGTTCCTTACAAACTACTTTTGTGATTCTCTCTTTCAAATGATCGCTCATGATTCCTTCGAAAATTTTAAGTACTCGTTTCATTCTAAGATACGAAGTACAGAAAATAAAGTGAAATTATGAGTAATCATGCTTCTGCACATCAGTGCCTTTGAAATCCTTGGTTAAATAACTAAGGGTATTTTCAAATCTCATACCCATTACGTTTTGATTTTTTTTCAACATACACAGTACAAGTATTTCAACACAATCTTCATGATCTCAAAACATTTCATATAGTTTGAAAACAATTTTTCTAGATACATTGTCTATGTTATTTCAAAAACATTGGCCATGTTATCAAAACCAACCTTTCTAAATTCAAAATATTTCATATAGTCTGAAGACAATATTAACACAATACATTTTCTTATCAAGTGCATGATTTCGAAAAGCATCATTCATGTCTTTCAAAAACCTTATACATAATTTCAAAAATTCATCTCGCATGATTTTAAAACATTTTTGTAAATATATCTACCTAATACACCTACTTTATGATTTCAAAAGTATTATATATAAGGTTTCAAAAACGTTAAACACATTTTTATTAAAAGAACCCCATGCATAGTTTTCAAAAATATTTTCCTCATACATTGACTTAACCTTCAAAATTTTGCTTCATATGTCGCCTTGACATATCAAGCATCTCAACTTCATAAGCATTTTACATCATGTTTTGACCTAAGCACATCCAGTGCAAGGTTTCAAAACATCTTCAACTTCTAAAATTCATATGGGATCTTTTTATCTTTACAATTAGATCCTTGTGGATGATTATCGTTCAAATCAGAGTCCTTAATTGGATTCCTTATGTACCTTAATTCGAACACTTCGGTTCCTAGTAATCGAAATCGAATTTTCTTTTTGAATCTTTCTATCTTTATAGTTAGATTCTTGATAATGTTTAAAGTGCCAAATGAAATCCACGAGATGGATTCCTAGTGTGCTTTAAATACATGTACTCTGTTAGCAAAACAAACTTCTAGTTAAACAATTTTGTGGTTATGTGACTATGTGTTTATTCATCTTATGTTTTCTTTTAAGCATTTTTGTGTTTTTAATACTCTGGATATCCGTTATCCAAATCCTCGCAGAATCTTTCATATCTTCATATGAGAGATTCGTAGCAGGATATTCAAAAGGTACTACCTTCAATCCTTAATGGGCTTCTATGTAATAGTTAAGACCCCTGGATTATATAAGTACCGCTCCATGTTTCATAAGAGATCCTTTTAGAGGTCTAGTCTAAAAGATTGATTCACAATTTGGTTAAAGAACGACATCTAGTGATGTAGCTGGACAGACTCCTTGATAGTCTATTTAGATCATTTATTGATTTAATTAAAAGGACTCCATGGCGGTCTAGTCACACTCATCACATGATTGTTCATTTGGTTTTCCCCTGCACATTATAAAATGGACTGAGTGAACTATGCAAGGAATTGTCTAATTATGGACGCGTACATAATTATGAAATTTAGTGCACAGAAACCCAGTAAGATTTGTTATGTGTAAGAACCGATAGTGACAACAATAACGAAATGAGAACGATGTAATGGAGGTACGGTGGACGCACCAATGACGCTTCATATATTTGTATATAAGTATCCCTCTTACATTGCAATCATGATGTTATTAAAGTTACTAGAAGTTCAGAACCCAAACCAATGTTGTTCGATTCTTTTCAACTTCATGCTTTCAAGCTCTCACAAGTTTCCTCTAAATAAATTTCGGGACGAAATTTCCTAAAGTAGGGGAGACTGTAACACCTGTGCCTTCACGGCCATCAAACAAATACCAAATCAATGAAATATTATAATTCATACTTGGGATTTGTAAAAATATGTGTATCATTTGCACATATCAATTCTCGTTCAATTTCAAACTCTAAATCGCTTTCTGGAAGGTTATACGCGCACCGATGCGTAAATATAACCAGTTTAATGCAACGAACACTCCAGAATAGTGAAATAGGCTTAACATACCTTAAATAACCTTTACATAACTTAGAAATAAGTTTTGGAAGGTTTGGTATGCCGAAATCAAGTTAATTCGCTTACAGGGACTAAAGTTGACAAACTGCGAAAGTATGCCAATTTGAACTGTAACAGACATTCCGGAACATGACCAAAAGTTAAACATACCATAAATATCCTTTACATAGCTTAGAAATAGGCTTTGAGGGGTTCGGTGTGCTAAAATAAACTTTTGTGTCATTCAGGGACTAAAAGTGTCAAAAGGTGCACAAGTTTGCATTTTCGCGCATAACTTACGTTCTGAATACATCTGGTCATCCAAAAATTTATGTAAGCATGACTACATTATATTTTAGTGTTCGCTATAAGAAAAATCCATTCGTCGCGTCATTTGGATCGTTTTTCGCGCTTATGCGCATTCCGTCGTAATTAAGCGAACATCGCGTTCGTACGACCAAACGAACCATCATCCGGCATATTTTTGAGTATGTTTTGAGTTCCCTATACTTTAACATCATTTTAGAGCCTTGAAATGAGGTTAACGGGGTTCAAACGCTTCGAAAAAGGCCTTAAACACGTGCAGGGACCATTGCTGCCAATTTTGAAACTTTCTGATTCAGGGGGGTGCTAGCGTAGCGCGAGGCCTATGGGGCTACCCGTCGCGCTACGCGACTGCCTATTCTGGGCAGAAAACATGCAGAAACTCAGTTTTTCGCATTCGGGACCAGATTCGATGTATTAGCCGTTGTTTAATTCACAACCACACATTCTAAACTTGCTTAGTCAGCGGATAAGGATGGAACTTAGGCACCATAACCTTGCAACACATGTATGGATGGAATTTAAGCACCTAAGCACCATAACTTTGCAACACATGTATGGATGGAATTTAAGCACCTAAGCACCATAACTTTGCAACACATGTACGGATGGGATTAAGGCACGTTTTCCATGAAACGATCTTAACGGTTCGGGTATTCCTATAAATACCCCATACCCCCCATTGCTAAAATCACTAGAATTCTGATTTGAGAACCTCTAAGTTGAAACCATTGTTTCATACCTGAGATTCTTGAATCGGGATTAGCATTCGGGGACCCTTAGTAAGTATTCTTTCGTTCTTTTCCTTATTTTACTGCTTTTCGAGTCAGAAAGTCAAACTTTGTTTGACTTTCAGCGTTGACCAGTAATGGTCAATGCGAAGTTCGTTTGAACTTCGCAACGTGAGTGTAATCACGTTGGTTATAGTTCCTTGGGACTATGCCCACTGATTACCACGTTGTCTAGGGTCGTAGGGTAAGCGATCTGATAAATCGCTTATACCTTCGAACCCGACCCAGTTTGGTCGATCATTAGGATCCGACCAAACACATTAGGTGACCATAGTAGGTAGGGAATAACCTTCCGAGGTTATACCCTATGGTCACATCGTTTAAGTAGTTGTATGATAGGTAGTTTATATGCCTTAGGTAAATTACCAGAATACCCTTTTCATGTATAATTGGTAATTAAGCATATGTAACCTAAACCTTTGTCACATAACTGATTATGTAATATGTTTAGGCATATAACACTTGTCATAGGGCTAGTTAGGCGGTCCGAACGCGTTTCACGCGAACGACGCGTTAAAGTAACATAAGCTACCTAAACGGGTCGTAATGGGTTGTAAACAATTATGTTAGGTTTCAATTAGTAAGTAGGCTTTGTTAAACCAAATGACACGAGTCTCTACACTCGTTTGGTTTACAAACCCTAATGCTACCCGATCTTCCGATTTAGGTCCGGTTTATTAATGTAGTTACCTATAGTAGGTGCCGTTTGATTTCCGTGATCTCTAGCTTTGCTTGGTGGTTATCCTAGGACTTCTGAGCAATCTCAAGTGAGTACATAGACCCCTCTTTTACTGTTTTCCAAACTGTTTTGGGGTGAAACACATGTGCCTACTTGTTACTTTCGTGCTTTCCTGTTTTCACATCATATACTTGCTATGTTCATTAGTACATTTATAGTACATGATTTCATGGTGTTCTATGCTTTGTATGATGACTTTGCATACTGAGTACATTGTTTTACATGACTTTTCTACTTTGTATAATGACTTTGCATACTTAGTACATTGTTTTACACTGCATCTCTGTTGCATATGTTCCAGTAACATATGGACACATTGTTTTACAGCTCTACCCTGTATGTTTACTCTAGCATACTAGGTACATTATCTTCATAAAACATGCTTACATTTTGGTATGACATTTGGTTTGTTTAAACTATACTATACATATTCTCTTGATAACTCACTTTTACATAGTTATCCGTCTGTCTCAAGGCTTGGATGTATGAATTTTCACAACACCGCATAAATGTTCATATTCAGTATAGCATGCATATATCTTACAAAACATAACTTTGATTTAAACCAAGTTTTACTTCAATACTTTGTTTTGTACATTTTTACTTATGGTTTAAGTAGTCTAAATTTTACTTACCATACATATCATTTTGGTTATACATTACTTGACTACTTTTGGACTATCAACATTTGACATGGATATTTGACATAGACATTTGACATGGATATTTGACATAGACATTTGACATGGATATTTGACATAGACATTTGACTTGGATGTTTGACATAGACATTTTGACATGATTTACATCTTGACATGAACATTTTACATTGTTTGGTTTGGTTTGATTAAGTGATTAAGTAACGATGCGTGTGTAATATGATACAAGCATGGTGGATACGCCGCTGGTACTTCCTATATATAAGTGTTTGTATGGTATTACATGTCGTAACGTTATTTGAATCATTTCAGTTTGAGACATAGAACATTTCATACAAATAACATACTTTTCACAAGACATTGATTTATAAACAACTTATCTTATGCAAACATATTTTACTTGGTTATTCATTTAACCTTACATTTATTTATACTTATCATCTGATCTTATCGTTTTTCAAATGAATTAAAAGACAAAGCAAATAACAAGGTTCATGACTAAACATTTTCTCAAACATAAGTCATGAATCTTATTTTCACAAAACCTATGTATCTCACAGGCATTTTTATGCTGACGTACCTATTTTCACATGTGTTTTTCAGGAGCTGTTGCATAAGATGATCAAGATACACATAGACAGACTTGGGCTTTAGTGACAATAAAAGATGCAAGACTAGTTAATTATGTTGTATTTCTTTGTTTGTTAAGGCATTGTAACACTTTTAATCAATAAAACGAAACTTCAATTGCCATGGATTTGAAACAATTAATTCTGTTACAACACTCCCCGATATTTCCGCCACGTTTTGTATGTTCTACGTGGTCGGGGTGTGACATCATCTTCCCCAATTGGAGTCAAACAGAAAGTCAACTCTTTCAATTCTATGGGAAACTTATGTTTTAAGTTAAATTCGAAATACTGGAACTTTGTATACATGATAATGAACGAATTGGTTGATTTTGAACATACCGGTATCGATTGGATCGACGGTTCGACTAAATTCCGGCGACTGTAACTCCGGCGAGAGTTGCAGGTTTCGACAGAGGTAATTTTTCGATGTTTTAGAGAAAGGTGAAAGGTGCAAGATGTTCGTATGGATCTAAAGAAGCTTATATAACTGATTAATTCGACACTAAAACGACAAAAATCAGTGGAATCGACCCACTTTTGATTTTTTTATAAAAACTTTCGGTTCATAGTGGAAAGGCACGAAAATATGTCGATTAAAGTGCGAAATGGGTTGGCAATGGGTTGGGGACTCGTGGTTGATGATTAAAGTGGAAAGAAATCGTTTTTGGTCGGATTTGGTGATGATTTGGTTGAAAACCGTGACCTGCAGATCTGAATTTATATTTTCAGATCTGTTTTACTTAGTTTATAAATATAATACAAATCATAATCTAACACATCCCAACTGGTAGACCAGTTGGTTTGTGCGCGTGTTGTGTTGTGAAGAGGCGCGGGTTCGAGTCCCGGGTCGTGGCCGGTTCGATTGAATTAAAATCCTTTTTGATATCTGAATTTAATTAATATTTATATTAAATCCTAAATAGTGTATAAGAGAATTAAAATCTATAATCTATCAGCTCCTATTAGGAGGATAAACTGGTTAAGGCGTTGCGGTTATAACCGAGAGGTCACGGGTTCGAATCTCACAAGGGCCGGTTCTCACCCAGGAGACCCCCTTTTTGACTGGTTTTTGACTTATTTACACTTTGGCCCCTCAAGTTTCATTTTGTACAAAAATAGTCCCTGAACTTTCGAAAAGTTACAATAACAGTCCCTTAACTTTCGTATAAAATATATGTTTGGTCCCTGAAGTTTCAGGAATTGACAGAAATGGTCCCTGTACTGTTCAGTTAAGTCTACTAACTGAGTTAATGTTTAAAGAAGAATCCTTTAGATAAAAGTTAACCAGGTTAGGATATTCAGTTAAAATGAGTTTCTAAAAATCAGTTTTAGTCCCTAGAGTTTAAGTTTGAGAAAATGACCAATTGAACCTTGGACTTTTATTTCAAAAACATCTATTTCTTTCTTTTATAAAATAAGTTTCAAAAATTACCAAAAAGAACCCTGAACTTGTAGTTTGTAATAATTTCACTTTAACCCTTGTATTTATATAGTTTCAGAAATGACAATTTAGTCCTTGGACTTAAAAAGTTATAGATTCCTAGCAGGTTTCAAAGAATGACAAATAGGTCCCTCAACCTATTGTTTGTCTATGTGTTGGCATTGTTAGCATGTTTCTGAGTTATCCGTTCACTGTGCTAACTGTGTTTTGTGCATCAAGTTTATCACTAAAGTTTGTGTGTAATAAATTGAGTGACATGTGATGCATATGTATGTATGATGCAGAACTCATAAAGCAGTTTAATTTGTCAGCGTTGTTAATATTAATATTAATTAATTGTACGGATACCTGTAATTGTGAGCGTTGTCACATTCTCCCCCTGTTAAGAAAATTTCATCCCGAAATTTTAGTTCTGCTACTAGATGCAGGGTTCTTGGGGAATAAATGTGGGTATTTTTCTTTCATACGGTCCTCACGCTCCCACGTGAATTCCGGGCCGTGTCGTGCATTCCATCGAACTTTAACGAGTTTGACACTACTCCTGCGCGTCTTGTTAATCTTCCAATCAGTAACCTCAACGGGTTCTTCAGTAAAGTGGAGTGTGTCATCAATATGAACTTCGTCGGCAGGAATGACTACTGTCTCTTGAGTTGGACTCTTTTTCAAGTTAGATACATGAAATGTATCATGTACGCCATTTAGTTCAGCAGGTAAATCCAACTTGTATGCTACAAGACCAATCCTTTTCAGGATTTTAAATGGACCAATGTATATGGGATTCAACTTCCCACGCTTCCCAAAGCGTGCTACACCCTTCCAGGGTGAAACTTTCAACAAAACCATATCTCCCACCTCAAATTCCAGAGGTTTCCTTCTTCGGTCCGCATAACACTTTTGTCGATCACGAGCCGCTTTAATGCGCTCTCGGATATGTAAAATCTTATCGGTCGTTTCCTGGACCAATTCCGGGCCAACAAGCTGTCTATCACCCGCGTTAGCCCAGCATAATGGTGATCGACACTTGCGTCCATAGAGAGCTTCGAACGGTGCGGCCAGAATGCTTGTATGATAACTGTTATTGTATGAGAATTCAACCAATGGTAGGTGAGTGTCCCAAGTTCCACCTAAATCCATTACGCAAGCTCGCAACATATCTTCTAATGTTTGAATTGTTCGTTCACTCTGTCCGTCTGTCTGCGGATGAAAGGCAGTACTCAGATTCAACTGAGAACCAAAAGCTTCTTGGAAGGATTGCCAAATCCTTGATACGAATCATCCGTCTCTATCAGAGATAATTGAGAGAGGCACTCCATGCCGTGTAACAATCTCTTTCAAGTATATCTCAGCAAGATTACTCGTTTTATCTTTCTCCTTGATTGGCAAAAAGTGTGCAGATTTCGTTAAACGGTCTACAATTACCCAAATCGTATCATGGCCCTTGGGCGTCCTTGGCAATTTCGTTATGAAGTCCATAGAAATCTGTTCCCATTTCCATTGGGGTATTTCAGGTTGTTGCAAGAGACCTGAAGGCCTCTGGTACTCAACCTTCACTTTGGCGCAAGTTAAACATCTGCCAACATATACTGCAACATCGCCTTTCATTCTTGGCCACCAATAGAAATCCTTAAGATCTTGGTAGATCTTATCTGCTCCTGGATGAATCGAGTACCGAGATTTGTGAGCTTCGTCAAAAATAACATTTCTCAGACCACCAAACAAGGGAACCCAAATTCGTTTCATGAAGCACAAAGTCCTTTCCCCGTTTGGTACCAACTGTTTCTCCATCCCACGGAGATACTCATTCTCAATATTCTTTTCCTTGAGTGCTTCTCTCTGCGCGGCACGAATGCCCAATGAGAGGTCCGTTTGTATGATCATTTCTAAAGCCCTAACCCTTATGGGCTTGATCCTTTCCTTCCGACTTAGAGCATCAGCGACCACATTCGCCTTCCCTGGGTGATACTTGATTTCACAGTCATAATCATTTAACAGCTCTACCCAGCGTCTTTGCCTCATGTTAAGATCTTTCTGATTGAATATGTGCTGCAGGCTCTTGTGATCAGTGTAGATGGTGCATCGCGTACCATATAAATAATGTCGCCATATCTTCAAAGCAAACACCACCGCGCCTAATTCCAAATCATGCGTGGTGTAATTTTTCTCGTGGATCTTCAATTGGTGAGAAGCATATGCTATAACCTTCTGACGTTGCATTAGCACACACCGCAAACCTTGACGCGAAGCATCGCAATATACCACAAAGTCGTCAGTGCCTTCGGGTAGAGATAAGATTGGCGCGTCATAAAGCTTGTTTTTCAACAGTTGAAAGGCCTCTTCTTGCTTGTCTCCCCAATCAAAGTTCTTGTCTTTCTGAGTGAGAGAGGTCAAAGGTTGGGCGATTTTCGAGAAATCCTCAATGAACCTACGATAATAACCAGCCAAACCTAGGAACTGTCGAATTTCGGTTGGCGTCTTCGGAGTTTCCCAGTTCTTGATAGCCTCGATCTTTGTGGGATCCACATGAATTCCATTTCCGTTAACTACATGACCAAGAAACTGGACTTCGCGTAACCAGAACTCGCACTTCGAGAACATCGCATACAACTTCTCCTTTTTAAGCAGCTCTAGAATATCTCTTAAATGTTGCTCATGCTCTCCTTTCGTCTTCGAGTAGATCAAAATGTCGTCAATGAACACGATCACAAACTTATCGAGGTATGGCTTACAAACTCTGTTCATCAAATCCATGAATACTGCTGGCACGTTCGTCAAACCAAACGGCATAACCAGGAACTCGTAATGTCCATATCGAGTTCTAAAGGCCGTCTTTGGAATACTTTCCTCTTGCATCCTTAACTGGTGATAACCTGATCATAGATCGATCTTTGAGTAAAATCTTGAACCTTGTAATTGATCGAACAGGTCATCGATCCTTGGCAAATGATATCTGTTCTTGATTGTCAACTTATTCAGCTCCCGGTAGTCTATACACATGCGAAAACTACCATCCTTCTTTTTCATGAACAATACTGGAGCTCCCCATGGCGAGAAACTTGGTCTGATAAATCCCTTGTCTAACAACTCATGGAGTTGCGTTGATAGCTCTTGCATCTCTGAAGGTGCAAGTCGATAAAGTGCCTTAGCTACAGGCGCGACGCCTGGAACTAAGTCAATATGAAACTCGAATTGCCTTTGTGGTGGCAATCCTGGCAAGTCCTCTGGAAAGACTTCAGGATACTCCTTCACGACTGGGACGTCTTTAAGTTTTGGCTCAGCGGCTTCCTTATCCACGATGTGTGCCAGGAAGGCAACACATCCCTTCTTCAAACATTTTCAAGCCTTCAAGCAACTAATGATCCTTAAGGGCGTATCGCGTTTCTCTCTGAGTACTACGATCATTTCTCCATCCGCCATTGGGATGTGAATGGTTTTCTCGTGACATACAATCTTGGCTCTGTTGCTTGACAACCAATCCATCCCTACTACCACATCGAAGCTTCCTAACTCGACTGGTAGTAGGTCTAATGTAAACTCGTGTCCTCCCAGCTCTATCACGCATCCTCTGATGACTTCATTCATTTCTACTAGCTCTCCATTAGCCAGTTCAATTAAGTACGGAACGTCTAACTTACTAGCAGTTAACCTAAGTATTTTCTTAAATTCTAGCGATACAAAACTATAGTCGGCACCAATGTCAAATAGTACAGATGCAAAGCGTTTATTTATAGGGAACGTACCAGTAACAACATTAGGATCTTGGCGAGCTTCCCTCGCTCCAATATTGAAAACTCTTCCTTGTGCCTGGTTAAGCTTTGGGCATTCTCGCTTGAAGTGCCCGATGTCCCCACAGTTAAAGCATCCGGGTCCTCGACCGTTTCCGTTCCCATTACCATTACCAGCTCGATTATTTCCTGCTCCCTAGTTACCAGCTTGATTCCCACGGTTTCCTCGATTTCCATTCCCGCCATTTCCTCCCTGTTGGCAGTTTCCATTCCCATTTCCATATCCTTGCTGACTACCACTACCAGCACCATTACCACCCCAACAGGTATCTTTTGTGTGGCCATTCTTCCCACATGACTCACATTTCCTGAATCGGCATGGCCCGGGGTGATGATATTGGCATACATCACATTTGGGCAAAGTGCCCAAGTATCCCTTCCCTCTTGCTTCAGCACCAGTTTTAGCTTCCTCTGGTGGGTTCACGTTTTTCTTACTTGCGCTACCGGTACTCTTTTTAAAATTGGAGAATTTCCTTTTGTTTTCTCCTGAGGACTCCACGTGAGTTTCTTTCTTCTTGAGGTCAGAGTTTGAAAACTTGTTTAGCCGGATAGCTTCCTCAGTAAGTGACACGCTCAGGTCGATGGCTTCAGTAATGGTTGGAGGCTTGGACGTCGTTACCAAGCTCATAATCTGGGGTGCAAATCCCCAGATGAAACGCTCAATGCATTTAAATTCAGGATCAACCATATACGACACAACGCGTGACAAGTCGTGGAGGCATATTCTAAAAGAAGATCTTATTGGTCCGGTCATTGTAAGTATAGTAAGTAAGTAATATGCTTATGTAATAACACAATTCTCCTAACATCCCATGTCATAACGCAAAATAAATAATCCAACAACGCATGTAAGTCACAATCAATGTAAGCAAGTAATCATCCTAGTCTTCCCCAGACTATCCCACCTAGTCTCTTAGACTGAACTCCCTAGTTTCTCAGACTAACTCCCTGGCCTCTAAGACCAAACCTTCCTAGTCTCTAAGACTAACTCCCTGGCCTCTAAGACCAAAACCTCACCAATCTCTAAGATTGAACCCCTCAGTCTCTAAGACTGAACCTCCCTTAGTCTCTAAAACTTGATGTGTAGGAAGCGGTGTGTTAAAAACTTGTAAAAATGGTTAAATAAAGACTGACTCAAGAACTAAACTTTTTGACATGCTTTGGCCTAATAGGTATCGGTACTCTCATTGATAGTCCCCAGGTAGGCAACGGGTCCTTTTATTTGGATTTGTATGAGTGCCAGCCTAGACAGGAGTTCTCAACTACCGATAGTTAACCCTTCCAGTTACTACATGTCCGACACGAAAAACACATGTTTGTAAAGAAATGTTTGTACCCTGGATCTGGAAACTTGTATATGCAATGTAAAAACGTTTTCGTGAGAGCCCTGATGATCATAGTCTAGACTCGAGAAAGAATCCTAGTTCGCTATGATCGAGGCTCTGATACCAAGCTGTCACACCCTGGCTTTTACGAAAGCGTGGGTTTATTTGGTGTGACTTCTTAATACCATAGAAACAATCACAACAATGCTATATGATAAAAATACGAGATGTTCATCCTTTAATAAAAGTGAGAAAATACCTCCATAACGTTGTTTAGAAACATCGACATTTGAAATAAGTCACAAACCATAAATTATTTAAAACGTGTTCATAAGACACACAACAGACTTTAGATAAGACGAGGTTTAGAGACATGTAACCCGTCCAGGAATAGGTTACACCTCTCAAACTTCACAACTCTGGATGACATCTATTATCCAACGCAGCTAGACACATGCATACCCTGCCAGATCCTGCTAGTTCCCTGAAATACATGTAGCTTGAAAAATCAACATAAAGGTTGAGCGAGTTCATGTGTAAGTCTGTGTGTATAAGCCTTTAAAATATGTCTTGTGTGTATAAATGTCCCTGGTATGTAGCAATTAAGGAAAAACAGATCACCAATGGGTTGCAAAGCCAATGGTAGGTGTGACAAGGTGCAGGAAGTACTCAAACCTAGCATATTTGTACCGGGCTTCCGGCTGGAAGACATAGTCACCTCTATGGGCCGCCCCGGCCTCATGGGTGTGGGCTCGCTACACCCAAATATATCTATCACTCATGTCCCTCGGTCCTATGACGAGGATTAATGGCCTTAAGTGGTGTGGCCACCTTTCACAGTCTAGTAGTAAACCCTCCTTAAGCTAACCATACCATGTATAAAAATGTCTGTAATAGTTGTAACATGTATTCCAACCCCGAAGTATAAAACTAAAAACAGCTAAGAGAAAAGGGGGACATGAACTCACTTGTCTGTAAACATTTAATAACATGTACTTCACCCCCGAAGTTATAAAACTGAAAACAGTTAAGAGAAAAGGGGGACATGAACTCACTTGTCTGTAAACATTTAGTAACATGTACTTCACCCCCGAAGTTATAAAACTGAAAACAGTTAAGAGAAAAGGGGGACATGAACACACCTTATTTTGCAAGCGATTCCGAATACGCAAGTCAAGATTAAGGTGTCTGATAATAAGGAAACTCAAAGTTGTCCTAATGAATCGTACATGAACAAGAATAATGTATCAATATTGAGGTCGTATAGTGTTGACGGGATTTGTTGAGCATTTATTGTATTTGATAGTGTTTAGATTAACAGAAGGATCTTGTGAATTATATGTTTAGAGGGCTCGGAAAAATGAACATGATATAAAGGAATTATTTATGAAAAATATTTATTCATCATAAATAATAAAATTGTAATAATGTACAATTGATTTATTATGCATTATATATGTATTAAACTGTTTTAATATAAAATAGATAGTTTTATAAATAACATAACAGTTTTTGTATTTTTATAAAATGTAGTAACGAGTATTAATGAAATAAAAACTATTACAATCGTTAAAATAACAAAAGTAAATAAATTAAAAAGAATTCTAGACCCCTGGGTTCGTACCCGGGTCTGTGCTGAAGACAAACACACACACAGCCACTGGGCTAGCCTGGTGGTTTATGTATATGTTTAGTTTAATTAAAATAAATACAGAAATGAAGGTGGTCTTGGAGTCAAACAGAAAGTGAACTCTTTCAATTCTATGGGAAACTTATGTTTTAAGTTAAATTCGAAATACAGGAACTTTGTATACATGATAATGAACGAATTGGTTGATTTTGAACATACCGGTATCGATTGGATCGACGGTTTGACTAAATTCCGGCGACTGTAACTCCGGCGAGAGTTGCAGGTTTCGACAGAGGTAATTTTTCGATGTTTTAGAGAAATGTGAAAGGTGCAGGATGTTCGTATGGATCTAAAGAAGCTTATATAACCGATTAATTCGACACTAAAACGACAAAAATCAGTGGAATAGATCCACTTTTGATTTTTTTATAAAAACTCTCGGTTCATAGTGGAAAGGCACGAAAATATGTCGATTAAAGAGTGAAATGGGTTGGCAATGGGTTGGGGACTCGTGGTTGATGATTAAAGTGGAAAGAAATCGTTTTTGGTCGGATTTGGTGATGATTTGGTCGAAAACCGTGACCTGCATATCTGAATTTATATATTCAGATCTGTTTTACTTAGTTTATAAATATAATACAAATCTTAATCTAACACATCCCAACTGGTAGACCAGTTGGTTTGTGCGCATGTTGTGTTGTGAAGAGGCGCGGGTTCGAGTCCCGGGTCGTGGCCGGTTCGATTGAATTAAAACCCTTTTTGATATCTGAATTTAATTAATATTTATATTAAATCCTAAATAGTGTATAAAAGAATTAAAATCTAAGAAAAATTACAAGTTTTGTCCTTTATCTTTAGGGTACTTTACAGGCGGTGTCATTTTTTTCAAATGTTCACAGGCGGTGTCCTTTAGTAGGTATTTTGTTACAAGTTTTGTCTTTTCCACCCAACCTGGTTAAAAAACTCAGTTAATTTGTGGCACATGATAAGCACATGAGGGTAGTTATGTCTTTTCCTTATCCCTTGACACCTACCCCATTTATTATCCCTGATAAACCCTCTTGATAACATCATTCACCCCCAATTCGTCCCTCAGGTTTCACACTTAGGGTTTCTACCACACAAAATCGCTGATCAAAGAACAAGATGTCGCAGGACGATCATGGATGGTACATTCGAGACCATCTTGACAACGAACAGGTTGTTGATCTATATGGTGAGTTCTTCAACTTAAATTTGAAACCCTACTTCAATTTTTTGAGCTAAAAATTGTGCATTTTGCAATCTAGTAGTGTATTAGTTGATAAATTCTGTGAATGTTTGATTATTTGCAGATGGTTTTCCCCATATCTTCAGTTTTCGGATTCATCATGGTGGTAGGCTGACAGTACCTCCAGGACGTGAGTATGTAGGAGGCAAGGTAGATTTTGTGGACTTGATCGATATTGATAAGTTTTCTGTGATTGAGCTTGATCTTATGTTGGACCAGTTAGGATATAACAGCACTAATCCCATGTATTATATGTTTTTAAACCCTGAAAAAGTCTTAGAAAATGGTCTTGAACACCTTAGCAGTGATCAGGATTGTCTTAACTTGGCTAAATATGTGGGAGAACATAAGAAAGCATGGATGAGTTGAAGGCCTTTAACAAGAAAGCACACTTATGGTTGTCTAAGATCCCACCTTTACACTGGACAAGATCACACTTTTCTGGTAAGTTACATATTCATATATATTCTGGTATGTTATATTGAAGTATATTGAAGTAATTTTGAAGTAATTTTTTCGAATATAACAGGTAGGGCAGTATCTGATGTTTTGTTAAACAATATGCGTGAGTGTTATAATGGAAAGGTGATTGAAGGCAGGGACATGACCATAATATCTGCACTTGAGTACATCAGGGAATATCTTATGAGAAGGATTGTGACGGTTTTGAAAGTAATAGAAAAGTGTGATGGATTGCTAACACCAAGAGCCACAGAAATGTTAGAGGAGATCAAGAAAGATGCAAGTCACTATCATGTTCAGTGGAACGGAGGGGAGTACTATGAGGTTAGTGGGAAACCCAATCATGCTCATGTGGTGAATTTGGATGCAAGAACATGTAGTTGCAGGGGTTGGGAAATAACAAGTAATAAACTGTTTGCTATAGTTTCATGGGTCAAACTGTATGGTGTATGGTATATGGTATAATGTATATGCCTTTTTCACAGGGTTACCTTGCAGACATGCTGTGGCTGCACTTTGGTGTATGGCTGCAAATGGAGGAAGGGTTGGGGCTATAGAGAGTTGGGCTCATCTGGTGCACACAATGGAAAGATGGAGGCTGGTGTATTCTCACAAGATAAACCCATTGAATGGCAGGGCTTTGTGGACAAAAATTGAACTTCCAACAATTATCACACCACCTAAGCATCATAATCAGGTGGGAAGACCAAAGAAGTTAAGGAAGAGGTCTGCGGCTGAAATTGAAGACATGACACAGTCTGGAAGTTTGACAAAAAAGCACACTCAAGGTGCTTGTAGCAAGTGTAAGCAGATAGGCCACAACCCCAGGACCTGCAAGGGGAAAAGTACGACGGCTGGAACAAGTGTCAAGGCTGGAAGTGGAACAAGTTCGAAGGCTGGCAAGGGTGTGAAGGCTGGCAAGGGTGTGAAGGCTGCCAAGGGTGTGAAGGCTGCAAAGGATGGAAAGGCTTGATAGACTAGGCTTTATGTTTGCAAGGTTACATGTTTTGGGTGTTTTTGAACATGTTTGCAAGGTTACAGTTTATGTATTTTGAACATGTAGTGGTCGTTATGTTTTGGTGGTATGGTTATGTATGCAAACTGATGCAGCATTATGTTTAGGATTATAACTCCTTATAACTATAATTGTAATGCTTATTGATGTGGTTTATGGTATTTTCATGTGGTCGTTATGTTTTGGTAATTGGTCGTTTACTTTTGGACATTGCACTTTGGTAATGAAGTTGGTCATATTGTTTTCGACATTCGTCGTAATGTTTTCGACATCTGTACATAATACATTTGTATTTCATTAACACAAAAAACAACATACATTACATAATGTCCTTACATCTGGATTAAAAACTACTGCACTTAAACAAACAACACATAAACTATGAACAAGACCCAACTTAGAACCAAAATCTTCTTCAATTTTATAGCTTTTGCTTCACTTTCTTTAAGTTTGCCTTCAACAACTATGTTGGCCTGATTAAGCAACTTGTTAGATTCTTCCAATGCGTTTTTCCTCCTTAGCAAACCAGGTATGATATCGATGCATCTTTGACACCTTTCCTGATTGTACCAGTCAATAAATCGACAATTTCTCCCCTATATTACACATCATAACATGTATTAACGATCTACATCACAATCAATTCAAATCCAGAGTGCTTACCGGTTCAGGGCATGCATAAAATCGACGACCAGCGTTCTTGCTAGTCCATGATGTTACGATCACAGCCTCTTTCCCACATTGGCAGATAACCATGCTTAATCGCCAAGATCACATTCAGAAATCCCTAAAAGTTGAAGTCTTTTTACTGCACATTGGAAATTAGGGTTTGTGTTGGTTTATAAAAGGGGGAAATGAAGTGGTGGGGTGGAAAAGACATAACTACCCTCATGTGCTTATCATGTGACACAAATTAACTGAGTTTTTTAACCAGGTTGGGTGGAAAGGACAAAACTTGTAACAAAATACCTACTAAAGGACACCACCTGTCAACATTTGAAAAAAAGGACACCGCCTGTAAAGTACCCTAAAGATAAAGGACAAAACTTGTAATTTTTCCTAAAATCTATAATCTATCAGCTCCTATTAGGAGGATAAACTGGTTAAGGCGTTGCGGTTATAACCGAGAGGTCACGGGTCCGAATCTCACAGGGGTCGGTTCTCACCCAGGAGACCCCCTTTTTGACTGGTTTTTGACTTATTTACACTTTGGCCCCTCAAGTTTCATTTTGTACAAAAATAGTCCCTGAACTTTCGAAAAGTTACAATAACAGTCCCTCAACTTTCTTATAAAATATATGTTTGGTCCCTGAAGTTTCAGGAATTGACAGAAATGATCCCTGTACTGTTCAGTTAAGTCTACTAACTGAGTTAATGTTTAAAGAAGAATCCTTTATATAAAAGTTAACCAGGTTAGGATATTCAGTTAAAATGAGTTTCTAAAAATCAGTTTTAGTCCCTAGAGTTTAAGTTTGAGAAAATGACCAATTGAACCTTGGACTTTTATTTCAAAAACATCTATTTCTTTCTTTTATAAAATAAGTTTAAAAAATTACCAAAAAGAACCCTGAACTTGTAGTTTGTAATAATTGCACTTTAACCCTTGTATTTATATAGTTTCAGAAATGACAATTTAGTCCTTGGACTTAAAAAGTAATAGATTCCTAGCAGGTTCCAAAGAATGACAAATAGGTCCCTCAACCTATTGTTTGTCTATGTGTTGGCATTGTCATCATGTTTCTGAGTTATCCGTTCACTGTGCTAACTGTGTTTTGTGCATCAAGTTTATCACTAAAGTTTGTGTGTAATAAATGGAGTGACATGTGATGCATATGTATGTATGATGCAAAACTCATAAAGCCGTTTAATTTGTCAGTTATAATTCTAGCACAGTCATTAAGCACAAAGTTAATATTAATTAATTGTACGAATACCTGTAATTGTGAGCGCTGTCACAAAACTAACCAACATCTGTGACGTTTCTGAGCATATTTCAAGTTCCCTATGTTTTAACATCCTTATGGAGCTTAAAAATGGGCTTGACGGGTGTTAGAAGTGCCAAAACGCATTAAAAAGCAAGTTTGGAGTCATAGGGGCCTTTTCTGCCAATTAATGAAAGTTTCTGCCAGCAAGCCAGGTCCTTACGGACCGTATGGACTTGCTTACGTTCCGTAAGCTAAGCACAGATCAGCAAAAACCATTTTTCTTCAATTCAGCTGCTATCTTTGTTTTAATCCATGGTTTATTCATCTTGCGGGCTGGTTTTAATCTAGTTCCAGCAAGTGTATGGCTTAGATTGAGCCTTGAACAACTCAATTACATTTGTAATGATCTTGTGGAGCTTGATTTTCCTATAAATACCCATGAATTTTTCATTTCAACTTGTCCATTTTATCTCAATTCTGCTCTAAGTTTAAGCTCTCCCTTGTGAACTTCATACCTGAGTATTTTGAGTTCAAATCTTCAAGGCTTGGACCTTTTGTAAGTCTCTTTCATGCTTTTTATGCATTTCAAGCATGAAAGTCATACAATGTTTGACTTTCTACTTTGACCAGTCTTTGGTCAACATAAAGTTCGCTTGAACTTTGCAACGTGAGCGTAATCGTGATGGTTATAGTCCCTTGTGACTATACCTACTGATTACCACGTTGATTAGGCGTAGTGACGAGTCAAAGTTTCGGTCAAAATATGTATTTGTGCGTATTTTGCAACGAAGCTATTTTTAGGTATCAAAACACTTTGTTTTGATACCAAACTTGTTTTCTAACTTAGTTAAACATGTTTTAACATGTTTAACTCGTCACTTTTAGTTTAGTGCTTATATAGGGTCGTAAGATAAGCGGTCTAAACAACCGCTTAGACTTTCGAACCCGACCCATTTGGTCGATCATTAGGATCCGACCAAATATATTTTGTGACCATAGTTGTATAGGGAATAACCTTACGAGGTTATACCTTATGGTCACTTAGTTTACTTAGTTGTATGATAGGTAGATTATATGCCTTAGGAAAATGACCAAAATGCCCTTTTTGCGCATAAATTCATTTTAAGCATATGTAACCTAAACATTGTCTCTTAAACTGATTATGCAACATATTTAAACATGTTAGGGCATATAATACTTGTTATAGGACTAGTTAGGCTACTCGTTTGCGCTTTTGCGCAAATGACGTGTTAAAGTAGCGTAGGCTACCTAAACGGGTCATAACGGGTCATAAGCACTTAGGATAGGTTCTGATTTAGAATGTAGGCTTTGTTAAACCATATTACAAGAGTTCCTATACTCGTTTGGTTTACGAAACCTCATTTTATCCAATCTTCCTATTTAGGTCCGGGTTATTAACATAGTTACCTATATTAGATGCCGATTGATTCCGTGATCCCTCAAGCGTTGTTTGATTGTTATTTCAAGATTACTAAGCATTATCAAGTCAGTACATAGTCCCCTCTTTTACTGTTTTCAAATATTTTGGGGTGATTCATATTTGTCTACTTGTTACTTTCGTGCTTTTCATGCTTTTATAACATATGCTTGCTATGTTCATGTAGTACACATATAGTACATGATTTCATCTATGTTTATGCTATGTATGTTTAATTAACATGCTAGCACATTAATTTCATAAACATTTCTGCTTTGTATGTTTACTTAGCATACTTAGTACATTATTTTCATATAACATGCTTACATTTGGTATAACATTTGGTTTATTTAATGAAACTAAAATACGTTCATTAACACCGATCATGCCGCTCGGTAGTATGTAGTGGTACCATAGGAATTGACAACCCCTATTCCTGGAATCCTAGGTTTGTTTGGACATAAGGAATGACAGAATCTGAAAACATATCGATATACCTTTAACTTGTTAAGGGTTTGTCTTTCAGTCTCAAGGCTTGAATGTATGCAATAAACAATACCACATAAATGTTTGTATCAGTAAATCATGAATTTTGCAAAACTTAATTTTTGACTTAAACAATGATTTATTCAAATACATTGTTTTGTACATTTTTACCTATAGGTTGAGTAATACTTTTATTCACCATACATTTCATTTGATTATACATAAACATTATACATATGGTTTGAGTAGTTAATTTTTAATTGCCATACGTAACATTTGATTATACAAGATATGATTTACATTCGATATTGTTTACACATAAACATTTTGTCATCAGTTTAAGCAAGACATTTTGGTGGTTAATGATAAGTGATTTACATAACGTGGCGTGTGTAATATGATAAAAGCATGGTGGATACGCCGCTGGTACTTCCTATATATAAGTGCTTTTATGATATTACATATCGTAGCATTATTTAAATCATTTCAACAAAAACATGATACATTTTATACAAATAACATATTTTCACAAGCCATTGTTTTACAAACGACACATTTTGTACAAAAATCATTTTTACTTGGTTATTTATTTAACCATGCATTATTCATTTATATCATCCGATTTCTTATCGAGTTTCGTATGATTTCATAAATAAAAACATTTTTATAAGGTTCATGACTACTTTTGTTAAACATTTCTTTTAACTACGAGTCATGAATCCTTCATCAACAAAACCTATGTATCTCACAGGTATTTTTATGCTGACGTACCTATTTTCACATGTGTTTCAGGTGCTGTTGTTAGATGATCATGATGGAAACATAGGATTGGACGTGGCCTTAGTGACTTAAAACTACGAAAGACAGTTTAATTCATGTTATGCTTCTTAAATTCCTAGTCAATGTAAACATTTTAATTCAATAAAACAAACTTCAATTACCATGTGTTATGAAACAATGATTTTGTTACTCCACTCCCCGACATTTCCGCCGCGAGTTGTTGTTTTACGCGGTCGGGGTGTGACACGGTGTGAGGCTTGTCAGACCTAATAGCGCTATTTAACTAATGACCCGTTCTCCAATGGCCCGACGATTAAGTCGATATAAAAATGAGGGACTTCATGATAGAGTTGTTGTCTAGTAAGTTTAAGGTTGTTGTCCTACCCAAGGAGGACAAAGGTACGTATTCTACCCAAGGAGAATACGCAGATTATATCCCACCTAAGGGGGATAGTTGTTATTTAACCCATTCCCAAACCACCGGGAATCCCATGCTTTGATGAAAGTGTGAACTCACCTTTTATTGCTCGGTTGGTCTCTAAAAATGGTTAACAGTCAAGGTCGGTCAATCACGTCCTACTATGATTACCATTCAGTTTATTAGTGTGTTCAAATAAGGCATGCAACTCCTATACACATCTACCATATAACATGCACTCACTTTGACAGTTCACACATATATACATATTCCCCCTATGACTACTCATGAATAAGCGCACAATACTTCACATAACACTTTCGTTGTCAGTTAACAAGTTGGATCATTATCAGATAGCATAACCGACATCTAGACACACAAATCACAACTTATAATGTTTCAGCTTTAACATCCAAAACTAGGCTATTTTCGACTATTTTTCTAAAATAGTTATCTTGTTCCAAAAATTCTCAAAGATTTACAGAATGTTCTAAACGGTTTACATCACATTGTGTAAAAATCTCGGGACCCAATTCATTACCAATTATTTTATAAAAATCATTTAACGGGCTGCAGTCAAATTCGTCACTTTATGGCTGTAGTCCACGGAAAAATTCATTTAAAATTCATCGTACGTCTGATTGATGAAATTCCAGTTGGGGAATTACGAAGACACCCATGGCCATCTACTGTATGAATTTCATAACCTAACACTATTCAGGTTTCAAGTTATTACAAAAAACATAACACACATTTTCTGTAGAAAAAACATAGCTTTGGCTGCAGTATAAAACAGACCTTTAAAAACAGTAAATGACCTAAAAAATATGATTCCAGCGCCATTTGAAGTGTTTTTCGAAAACGTATAATTTAGACTTCAGAAAATCAATTTTTCGATTTATAACGGTCCATTTACAGCCAACTGAAGTTGGCTGTTTTCATCAATCAGCATTCTGTTTTACAATCAAACGACACCAAAACGTGTGTAAATGATCCCGACCCTTCCTACTAACAAATAATAGCAGGTTAATCATCGATTATCACCTAATCATATCAAGAATCACAAAACCCTAGATATAAAACATTATGATTTTCACAAAAACGCAGCCAATGATCATTTATGCACACATATCATCAATTAATTCAACAAGTCGTATACTCAACCGAAATTAACCATGAAAAAACAAAACCCTAGCATAACAACTAAAAATCACAACCATCTTACCACAAAATCACACCATGAATTGCATCCAAGTCAAGAATACTAACCTTGGAGCAAGAGAAGGGATAACGAGGAAGAAAGAAGCGAACAAGAAGCTGAACCAGAATCTGTTTTGGTCAAAAATTACCGAAGCAATTTAGTGATCAAATTAGTTAAGTGAGGTAGTGTGCTAAAATTATGTGTGAAAAATATGTTAACCAAGTTAGTTATAAAAACAATTTCAGGATACGGCTCAAGATATAGAGTTGTATCTGTGATCAAACAATGAGCAGAAAAGTAAAGGTTGACACGTGATGTACAAGGAAAGCCCTTGATCAATCTAGATCGCCGGCACAAAACCTCGGGAGCTGACAATCGCAGCTGCCTTGTTCTTCTATTGCTTCAAATATTAGGATACAGTGCAGGATGTAGAGCGAATGAACTAGGTGTTACAACGTGATTTGAATACAAGTGTTTGTGTGTAGTGTTTGCAGAGAGCTAGAGAGAAAGTGTTTGAAAATGTGAAAGTTGCGTGCCTTAATCTGATCCGCCCCCATCTATTTATAGTAAAACAAATATAACAAACTATCCTAAATAATCGGGATCCAGCGAATATTCCTCACTCGAACGTTGTAGACCTAGTCTTTCGGGTTCAACGTCTCTCCCATAACAAACATGCCCGAGTCTTGAGGAGATGAAGTCCATCTGACCATTAGCAAACCCCAGCCTTTAACCTGCACGTGGTTAATTCAATCAACCTCAGGATATCGCCCAGGATGTTAGCAATATCCCCGTCCAGTATCCTGGTCACAAATAAACAATTAAAAGCAGGATATTGATCAAGATATGTACGCTCAGAAAATGACCCATAACAATTGTCCCCAAATATATCTGTTGGTGTACCAATCCAACGGATATATTTTAAAAGTTTTATCTCATAAATTAAAGCAATTAAATCTAGACGACGGTCAAAATCACATCATAACCTCCAACGCGCTTTTAACTCGATGGAGATCCACAATGCCCCTATATCTTCTCTCTTCTTGTTTGAAAAGCAGATATCTTCAACAGAGTCTCCAGGTAATTCCCTACTTCTTGTTCATCTTTTATCAATCTTTCGTTCTTCATCTGCCATGGCCACCAGGACTCATTCCCAAACCGGTGAATCATCCGAGACTTTTACCCAGCAGAATCTTCTCAAAAATCCCGAGAAAGAAGTCTGTGCCTTTGATAATGCAGACATTGCGGCTTTGAGAGCTTCCGGTGCTTTTCCTGATAACACAGTCTTTAGACCGTTCGATCGGTCAATTCGATCGGATGTTTCTTCCACAGATTAGGTTTGCTTTCCAGCATACCCTTTTTCGCTGGGTTTTCGATACCCCTTTCCCGAATTCATGATGCAATTCTTCCGGACCACCGGCATCTCTTTTGCTCAAACCATGCCCATGGTTTGGAGAGTATTAATCGTACTTAACCAAATCAAAAACCTTCACTGTCCCGACCTTTGTATCGAGGATCTGCCAATCTCTTATCGCCTCCGATCTCACGGTTCTAGCCGGTTTTTGCTTTTTTCGACTTCCAACAAACCCCTTATTCTTAAAGCTACTAAAAATGAAGACGGATGGCAACGCAAGTTCTTTTTCGTCAAACGAGACTCCATTGCTGAGGGTGCCAGCCTTCCGGTGGAGTGGTTAACCACCGGTAGGGTCATAAATGTTCTCGTATACCTTTAGATTTTTGTCTTTTACTAATATCCTTCTTTTTGATTCTTATGCAGTATATTTCAAGAAAGTAGCTCCCCCTACCGCTGAATCAGAGGAAAGAATCAATATTGTTTACCAATTACCTGCAATAGACAGGAGTTTCACCACACACATCCCGAGTTCCAGTCAATACTCGTCATCTGAAATGTCTGGTAAGGACTACTTTTAAAATAGTTAGTTAGTATAGCATAATAGAATGAAGAGTAATAATAATGTAAAACTTTTTTCTTTATGCAGCACCGACTAAGATCCCTGAAGTCTTTGATCTCGATGAGTTGGACAGCTATTCTGATCAGGTTCAGATCAAGAAGGAACCCAATCCTAAGGCCACAGCCTCATCCAAACCCAGTGGTTCCAAAGCCATTGTCATCACCAAACCCTCGCCAACTACCAAGCCCCAGAGCTCCAGCTCTCGTAAAAGGAAAGAGCCCGATTCCCCCGTCATCTCTGACACTTTTCCCTATGAGAAGCACGGGTTCATCGAAGCTGGCGGGTTTATGACTTCCTTTCTTAACCAGGTTAGTATTCTCAAACCACATCCTGCAGCTTATATCATTTACAAAGATTTATCAAAATCAATACCTGTCCTCTTACTTTCGCAGGGTCTTGAACGTCTGGTTTATCTATATCAAGAATCTTGCGGGCTTAACAAGACGCTTGAGTCCAAGTTAAAGGAAGTAGAAGTCATGATCTCTGATCAAGGCATGATTGCAGCCGCCAAATCTCGTCATTACGAGGAGAAGTTCAAGGCTATGATTCAAGAACACCAGACTGCTCTCAACAAAGCTACTCTTCAAGCCCAAGCCGATCTTGAAGCTACCCATGCGCAACATGAATGGGATATGGTCAGCTACCGGGATAGCCTTATGAGTTCCGTCGTCACTTCTCTTCTCCAGGCCTGGCTGAAGATGGCCCATGAAGCCAAAACACTAGGTTTTGAATGCCCTTCTTGGGACGTTGGTGCCTGGGAAACGAAGCTAAAGAATCTTGGCGGCATTTCTACCATACCAGCTGCCGAAGGATCTTCCAAAGTAGCTGAAAAAGCTAACGATGCTGAGAGGGATGCTGAGGTGGATCCTGAGACGGATGCTGCTGAAATTACCGCGAACGAAGATGGCACTGCCCCCTAAAACTTATTTCCTTTTGTTTGAACAATTTTATATCTTATGAACAATTTTTATTTCCGTATCAAAACAATTTGATAGCCAAAGGTGGATGGGTCCTAGGTTTCAGGATGAAGCCTTTGGTTATCAACTAGTACCGTTTATTTTCAATAATTTCATCTTTCATTTTTCTTGCTATCACTTCCTGTCTTTCTTATTACAGACCTTAGTTTTGCAAAATATACTCAGTGATATATTATGAAAACTTTTATTAAATAGAATTTCTAAAAATTCAATCACCTTTAGAGAAAATTAAAAGATAGTCCATTTTAAAACCTGTTTTGACGATACTTGCTTGATCAAAGTTTCAAACCAGTACCAGCTTCAAATATCTGAATCAAATATCCTGAAAAGTATTTCGAAAATATATTTTGAAAATATATTCCGACAATTTATCCTAATCAGGATGTTTAACCTTTTACCAAACATAGTACTGTTAAAAACTTAAACAACGTTTACAAAGGAAAGATCATAACAGGAATAGGGTATAACCCTATTCTCAAACTTCAACCCCCTTGCAACTCTTCCAATAAAGATGTCCCCTGTCTGAGACACTCAGTGTATTAGGTCCAAGCCTTACCCTTTGAGTTTTACACCATTGCCTTAGTAGGAATGTCCCTTGTGTACAATGTCTTCAAATACTTAGAAATCTTCTGGATATCTGTTCCCATTGTATAGATAATTTTTCGTGTTACAGGGGTAAAACCCAAAAAATGTATTGGGGATGAATCCCTCGTATCCTGGGGGAAATCCCAGATTTTCATGCGCTACAGGCTGGAGTGTATAAACTCCAAGACTTAGAAAGGTGAAAACCTTTAAACCTTAGAGAGTATGAAAATACCCTTTCGTGAGAGAGGGTGATCAATCCTCATAAACCTTTAGGATTCAGGATATAGCCAATAGTAACGAAATTGTCAGCCACTTTTACATGGACTGGTACCGCCACCTTGAACTATTCCCGAATAACTTGCGCTCCAGGCGGGGTGTTTAAACCCAATTCGGAAGAAAGGTGAATACCTTTAAACCTGTGAAGGGATCAGGATCCCTTATACGTGAGAGAGGGGGCCAATCCTCTAATCTTCTGAAGTATCCTGAGGGAGCATCCTGGAGCTATATCCCGGAGCATATACTGCAAAACATCCTTAAACTAAGGTGGGTGTTAGCTTGGCTAACACCCCTCCTATGCTTAAGTTAGTATTGGGTTTCAAAGAACAAATCAAATCAAACATATTTAAAAGAGATAGAATTCATACCATCTTGAGTTAGAAATTAAATTCTAAACTTAGTTGAAATAAAGTTTAAGGTGTATAGCATTCCAAGATCTCGGTAGCATATCCCCCTCCATATCCTTGAGTTGGTATGCACCTTTTCCTGATTCTGATTCAATCTCATATGGTCCTTCCCATTTCGGAGCCAACTTTCCATCAGCAGGATTGGTAGTATTCTGAAAAGCTTTTCTTAACACCCAATCTCCAACTTTGAACCTTCTAATCCTTATCTTCTTGTTGTATGTTCTGGATATCCTTTGTTGATATGCCGCCATTCTTAGCCGTGCTGCATCTCTTGTCTCATCAATAGTATCCAGCTCCTGGCATAGGACTTCAGGATTCTGCTCAGGATTCCAGAGGTTGGATCTTGCTGTGGGTATCACCATTTCTGTCGGGATCACTGCTTCTGTTCCAAATACTAAGGAAAACGGGGTTTGACCAGTTGCATTTTTTACCGTCGTTCTATCAGCCCACAAAACAAAGGGTAATTCTTCTGCCCATCTTCCTTTCTTGGCCCCTAATCTTTTCTTCAAGTTGTTGACAATTATCTTGTTTGAGGATTTAGCTTGTCCATTTGCTTGAGGATGTACCGGAGTAGACGTAATCATTTTGATTCCCCAACTCTTGCAAAAGTCAGTAGTCCTCTTACTTATAAACTGAGAACCATTGTCACAGATTATCTCGGCTGGTACTCTGAATCTGGTCAGGATATTTCTCTTTATGAAGGATATCACTTCTTGATCCCTGACTTGGACAAATGCCTCGGCTTCAACCCATTTGGAGAAATAATCTGTCATTGCCAACATAAAAACCTTCCCTCCTGGAGCCTTTGGAAGCTTTCCAACTATATCCATACCCCACTTCATAAATGGCCAAGGGGAAATAATAGGATATAATGGTTCAGCAGGCTGATGCAGTATGTTACTATGTCTTTGACATGCATCACATCTTCGAACATATTCTGTGGCATCTTTCCTCATTGTCGGCCAATAATATCCTGTCCTTAATACTTTTGAGAATAATGACCTACCCCCAGTATGGTTACCACAATCCCCTTCATGTATATCCTGAAGTACTTCCTTGGTTTCAGGATCCTCCAAGCACCTCAGATATGGTCCTGCAAGAGATTTCTTATACAAAACATCATTTATAATAGTGAATCGTGATACCTTCATCCTAAAGGCTAAGGATTCTCATCCTTTGGGATGTATCCTTGCTTTAGATATCTCATGATTGGAGCTATCCAGGACTTAGGATCCTCCTCAAGATAGCCATCATCAGGATCCTGAATACTTATTACTTCCTTATCCTGAGGATTCGTCGCAGGATATAGGATATGTAATATTGGTATCCGGGTTCCTTCCGGTATCCTGACCGATGATCCTAGATTTGCCAAGGCATCAGCTTCAGCATTGTCTTCTCTTGGTACCTGTTCAAGTGTAAAAGTATCAAAATATCCTGCTATTTTTTTTAAGAATTTCGAGATACCCGATTAACTTCTCTCCTTTAACTGCATAGCTTCCATTAAAATGATTAGTTATTAACAAGGAGTCAACATACACTTGCAAATTTTGATATTCATATTCTTAGCCAACTCCAATCCTGCAATTAAAGCTTCATATTCTGCCTCATTATTAGTAGCAGGAAATTCACACCTAATAGCCTGGGGTAATATGTCCCCCTGTGGCAATTTTAGTAGTATACCTAAACCTACACCTCTTACATTGGATGCACCATCAGTATATAATGTCCAGCATTCTAAGTTTTCTCTTAGCTGCTGTACTTCTAAATCTACTTCATTTTGAATATCACTACTGAAATCAGCCACAAAGTCAGCTAAAGCCTGAGACTTTAGGGCATTTCTAGGTTCATATACTAAGTCATAAGCACTCAATTTCACTGACCACTTGGCCATCCTACCTGACATCTCCGGTTTCCTAAGCACGTTTTTAACAGGATAATTGGTTTTAACATGGATCCTATGTGTCTCAAAATAATGTCTAAGCTTTACCGATGCCATAACTAGGGCTAATATCAATTTTTCTAAATGAGAATATCTAGTTTCAGCATCTAGTAGACTTTTACTAACATAATAGACAGGATATTGCTGACCTTCATGGTCTTTTATAAGAACGGCACTTACAGCATTCCCTGATACAGCGAGGTATAGGGATAGTGGTTCACCATTTTCAGGCTTCATCAATAGAGGTGCAGTCGAGAGATATCGCTTCAAATCCTGCAAGGCTGCTTCATGCTTTGCTCTCCATTCGAACTTCTTATTCTTCTTGAGGATATCATAGAATTCCTTGCATTTTTCCGAGGATCTTGAAATAAATCTGTTCAATGCAGCTACTCGGCCTGTTAACCGTTGAACATCCTTCATATTCGAGGGTGATTTTATATCCAGGATAGCTTTAATCTGCTCCGGGCTTGCCTCTATCCCCCTTTTCGTCACCATATATCCTAGAAACTTTCCTGCCCCCACTCCGAAATGGCACTTAGCAGGATTCAGCTTCATGTTATACTGGTCCAGGATATCAAATGCTCCCTTGATATCCTGGAGGTGATCCTCAGCCTTTTTAGATTTCACCACCATATCGTCAATATATACCTCCATGGTGTCCCCCAGCTTATCTTTGAACATCATGTTCACCAATCTCTGGTATGTTGCACCTGCATTTTTCAAATCGAAAGGCATAGCAGTATAGCAATAAATACCTGTTGGTTTCATGAAAGCAGTATCCTCCTGGTCCGATGGCTCCATTTGAATCTGCTGAAATCCTGAGGATGCGTCCATGAACGTTAACATCTCATGCCCAGTAGTAGCATCCACCATTGCATCGATATGAGGAAGGGGGAATGGGTCTTTAGGACAAGCCTTATTCAAGTCTGTGTAATCTACACAGACTCTCCATTTCCCATTTTTCTTCTGCACTACGACCACATTTGCCAACCATCTTGGGAACTTGACTTCTCTGATCATTTTGGACTTTAACAATCTTTCAACTTCCTCTTGGATGATTATATTTCGCTCAGGAGCAAACTTCCTTCTTTTTTGCTGAACAGGCTTGAACAACCTGTCAATTCCAAGCTTGTGAGTAATAATGTCTTTGGATATACTTGTCATATCCTCATGCTTCCATGCAAACATTGACATCCTGCACTTCAAAAAGTCAGTTAATTGTTCTTCAATATCCCGAGGGATATTGGTTCCGACGAGCACCGAGATATCAGGATTATCCTGATCTAGGATAACTTTCTTCACATCCTGCTCCGAAGCTTCCAAGGTATCCCGGGCCCGCATCTTTAATTGCTATGCTGGATTAGGCTTGGTCGAGGATTTCATCGAGGATGTGTAGCATTCCTTCACCTCCTGCTGATCACTATCAACTTTGACGACCCCCCAAGGGGTTGGAATCTTGATGCATTGGTGATAAGTCGAAGGCACAGCCTTCATGTCATGGATCCACGGCCTGCCTAGTATGATGTTATAGCAGGATAAGGAGTCCATCACACAGAAGCGTTGTATCGAGTTGACCCCTTCAACATATACTGGTAACTTTATCTCTCCTACAGTATTTGTAGCTTCTCCACTGAAACCAACGAGCACAGTGGACTTCGAAGTAATGTCCATCGGAGATACATTCATCCTTTTCAATGTTTCCAGCTGAATTATATTGACAGAACTACCGTTGTCCACCAATATCCTGCGTACAAAATGGTTAGCCACATATAATGTTATTACCAAAGCATCATGGTGAGGATCCTGAACAGTATCCCTGTCATCACTATCGAAAGTGATCACTTTATCAGTTGTGAGGGTAGTCATCCTGACTGGTTTGTCTCCCCTTTCACTCTTAGCTTCCTTTGCATGTCTCTTAGCCGCCGAATACGAAGTCCCATGTAAAACCTTAAAGGATCTTTCAATGATATCACTGTCAACTTGTGTAAGTGCGGAATCCAAACACAAGTGGATTCAAGAAAACTATTAAGAATAATAAGAATAATTATCAAAGCAAAACAAACTTTTGTAACCTTTAGGGGTTGATCGCTTGGTTAGAAGTCAGGGAGGCCACTCGAGATCAGGAAGTAGTCTTGTATCTGTCATCGATCTAAAGGTGAATGCAAGATTGTTTTGCTTTGATAATTATTCTTATTATTCTTAATAGTTTTCTTGAATCCACTTGTGTTTGGATTCCGCACTTACACAAGTTGACAGTGATATCATTGAAAGATCCTTTAAGGTTTTACAATTGGTATCAGAGCCAAGAAACCAATTCTTGGTTCGGTTTTTGATATCATTCGGATTCAAGAAGATTGTTTTTGTTACTAATCGTTTTGCTAATTGTGTTTGACAGATCTTCAGTTTGTTGGTGTAATTCTGAGTTTGGAAGTTGCATCTTCAAACTGTTCTTCATAAATTTTGGCATAAAGTTACTGATTTTGGTTTGTGATTCGTGCTAAAGGTGTTTGCTGAATTATCGGAGGATTGTTGAGGATAAGAATTCAAAGATCTCAAATCTTTGAATTTTGGAAGCTGCTGAAAATCAGGAATCGTAGTTGTTTTTATCTCACAAATCTGTTTTGCAGGGTCTCGACACAAGTTCAACTTGGTCTCGACTCTTATTCAGCATAGTCTCGACTCAAGTTCATTCGTCTCGAGTGGATATTGCAATCTTGTCTCGACTCAAAATTGCTGTGGTCTCGAGTTGGCATCCTTAACTCGAAACCATTTGTCTCGACTGGCTTCAAGATTAGTTGTTCCTGATCTCGACTCGAAACCTCGGTCTCGACTCAGTCTTCAGTTCACTCATTCGTTGGTTCAGTCTCGACTCCTGTCTCGACTCGCAACGACTTCTGCAACGTTACTTTTGGACTTTAGGACTTTTGGACTTTTGGACTCTTGAACTTAAATAATTAATCTACTAATTAATTAAGTTATTGAGTAACCATGACTACCAATAATCAAAGTGTTGACCTGGCTGCTATGTCTAAGCATCAAGAATTGGATTCCATCATTGGAACCACCACTCGTGTGCCCCGGTTGTTAGACGGAAATGAATTCCCTGAGTGGAAGTGGCGTTTCGAAAAACATGTTAAAGTTAAGGATGCAAAAATCTGGCGAAGCATTCTTAGAGGCCCAAGAGAGATTATGATGGATAGTCCTACTGATGAAAATGTGAAAGTAAAGAAGCCTGTTGATAAATATACTGAAGAAGACTTTAAGATTGTTGAGGAAGATGATATGGCGTTTTCGTACCTGACCATGGCATTGGGACCAGACATTGCTATCGGTTTTCGCACTTGCAAATCTGCTAAAGAATTGTGGGAATCACTAATTGATGTCTATGAAGGCAATGAAGATATGAAAGAGAGTCGTAGAAATCTTCTAAGTCAAAGCTTCAATAATTTTAATCATATATATGGAGAGACTGTGGATAATCAAATTCAGAGATTCGTTAAGTTGGTTACTCAAATGCAGATGGAGGAAATGCAGACGTCAAATGCTTCATCTAATAGATAGCTTCTTAATGCCCTACCAAAGAGTTGGGATCATCACGTCGCAATGATCAAGAAGACCAAGGATCTAGCAAGATGCAGCTTATCTGAAATGATTTCACACATTAAGGCCTGCGAGCTAGATGATAAACAAAGAGAAACAAATCACAAGAATAGCATGTTGGCTGCTGGATTTTCTGCAACATCTTCAATTTCAAGCAATAATACTGCTTTTGTGTCTCAAGCTGGTTTTCAAATGTTCAGCAACTCTGCTTCTGCTAAAACTGCTCCTACCTCATCAAATGTTTACTACTCTGGAACTTCAGCACCTGCTGTTGCTGCTGCTGCACCATCTTCTGCTAACGCTACTGCTGCTGCTTCGTCAACTACCACTGCCAATAATGAGATGATTGCTTTCTTCTCACAACAGTCGAAAGAAAATCTTAGTATAGCTGCTTCTGTCATAAATTGCTTGAATGCCTTCACTGCCGGTAAAATCAATCCTCCTAAGTTTTCCATGGATGACTTAGATCAAATTCATCCCGAAGATGTAGAAGAAATGGATATAACTTGGCAGATGGCTATGGCAGCGTTTAGAGCCAAAAACTTTGTGAATAAAACTGGGAGAAACAAATGGGAAAATCTTACCTTTACTGGACCCACAAAAATGCCATTTGAGTTTCGTTGCTACAATTGTCATGAACCAGGTCATGTGGCAAGAAACTGTACCAAGCCGAGGGTCAATAGTGAGAAAACTCCAGCCAAACCTGTTGCTCCTGCTACACCTAATCGAGAAAGAGCTCTTGTAACCACATCGAGTATGTCTGCTGATGTTGCTGCCAGTGGAAGTCCTCAACCTCTGGGATTAGCTCAAGCTTTGGTGGTTCAGCCTGATTCGTACTTCAATTGGAACTCGGAAATTGAGCGACTGAATATCTCAGCTCCAGAAAATCAGTCTGATTCAAACAACATTGCTTTTGTGGCCTCAAATGATCAAGCTTCTGTTCCTGAAAATGAGACTTCAGCACTTGAGGAGGAGGTGTCAGCTGAAAACATGGCTTTCATGACTCAGATTCTTTCAGCTCCAGTCAAAGGTCTCACCAAGGAAGAGGTAATTTCTGTTTTCTGTACTCCTGAGTGTAGGGAACGAGTTGAAGCCTATAGAATACACAACGCTGAGCTAATTGAAGACTACAATGAAATTAAAAGAAAAAATTTTACTTTAGCTAACAACGAAAAACTTTTTAAAGAGAAAATAGAAGCTCAGCGAAAAGACATCATTCAACTCAAGGATGATGTTAGTGTAGCAAAAGCCCAGCTCATCATGGTTAAAGAAAAATTATGCAATGTGACTAAAGAGCTGGAGGATGTTAGAGATAAGTATCAAATAAATGAGTTAAATATTAAAAAATTTGATTCCTCCAGCAAATTGGTTGAGAATTTGTGTAATCAACAGCTGGCATATCAGAAAAGAAAAGGGTTGGGATTGGGTTTTAATCAGGCTCCTCATCCTTACAATCACAACTATACTTATTTACCCATGACGGAGGAGGAGATGCTGAACGAAAACAAAATGACTTATGGTCCCAAAAACTGTAAGTCATCAGTAAATATCAGACCTGCTGAAAAACAAGCGGTTAAACCAGTTAGTTTTGTTTCCAAAGGTACTTTTGATCCTAACGTTTCTTCATCATGTGCAGATGAAGTACCTGAAGTAGGATGGGGTGATGTGTTTGGGGATGAACCGTCTTTAGATTCTGATGTTTCTAAACCTACTTTTGAAAAAACTAATTCTGGTTGTGTGTTTGGACAATCGTTTTTGAACTCGTTTCGTAGTTATGTTTCGTCTTCTTTTGGGCCTGCTGTTTTAGGCAAAACTAAGGATGCTTGTGATGAAACTTTGAATAATGTGCATGATGATGGATGTTTTTCAGTAGATAAAAATTGTGATTCTAATTCTAATGTCTCTAACTTTTCTGTTGATGACAGTATGACATGTGAGGTCCCTCAGGATGCATTCAGTGAAACCACTGAAACTCCTTCTAAAGAGAATCAATCATGTTCTGATTCTTCTTCTAAATCAGTCTCAGAGGAAGTCCCTAATGTTGAACCTAGTGGGACCCCATTAAAAACCGAGGATGAAAAGGAACCCTTGTCAAACTTAGATGATACATGTGTTGATGAAGTTCCTACATCTTCAGAGATTAAAACTGAATCTGATTTTCAACAGGAAGAAGTGATTGTTTTGAATGAAAAATTACAAGAAAAGGTTTTTGAAAAGAAAATTGACACTGAGTCTGAAACATCTTTTCATAATGATACAGATAAAGATAAATCTAATCCATCTAAATCTCATACTTGTGCCAGTTCTACATCTGATCAACAGGTACCTAAATGCTCAGAAAAGGCACAAGTTAACCAAGCAAAGAACATGAATCAAGCTCATTCTCATAAACCCAAAAGATACATGACTGCTATGAAGCATCAAAACTTCCACAGATTGAAACGTCAAACATGTTTCAATTGTGGAATTGCCGGACACATTGCCAGAAACTGTGTTCATCTCCCAAGTGTGCAGTCTAAAAATAAATATGCACAAAATCAGAAAGTCAAGCCAAACCGATATCGTTATTCAGAGTCAGTGACAACTCAAAAGTCTAAGACAATGAGGAATGACTATCGTAAGGCTAAGCCTTCTGATCAAGATTGGAATGCGGCCAAACATAGAAATCAAAATCAACAAAAGGATTTTCGAAAAGATCAATCTAAAGCGTTTGGTAACTACAATTCTCAATGGTCAAATAAGCATTGGAAACCTAAAACTAAGACCATGCATTCCAATTTGTCTCATACATCTCATCGTAATTCTGCTGTTAAAAATTCTTCAAAATTCTTAGATAAAGATAATTTGGTATGGCAGAGAGTGACCTACTTTGATGCACAAGGGAAACCCAGATCCACTATGGGCTGGGTTCCTAAATCTAACTGATCCCGCTAATCGTGCAGGAACAGCTGTGGAGGACTACCGTGCGCCTCTGGTACATGGATAGTGGCTGTTCCAGGCATATGACGGGAGACTTGTCTCAACTACTCAATGTAAAAGAATTTGACGGTGGATATGTCTCTTTTGCGGGAGGAGAATCTGGAAGAATCACGTTGAAGGGAACAGTGAAAAACAGCGTGTTAAGCTTCGAAAATGTGAATTATGTCCCAGAACTGAAACACAATCTGCTGAGCATTTCTCAAATTTGTGATCGAGGAAATTCTGTTCATTTTACAAAGAAAGGATGCTATGTTTTGAAACCAGGGATTGTCATTCCTGAAGATTGGTTTTTGATGACTGCTGAGAGAAAGGGAAATGCTTATGTCATTGATATGAACAAAAAACCGTGTGAAGAAATTACTTGTCTATTTTCGAAGATATCAGAACATGATGGTTTATTGTGGCATCGTCGTCTTGGACATGTAAATATGAAAAACTTGAATCGTCTTGCCAAAGGTCAATTGGTCCGTGATCTACCAATCAAAGACTTTATGTTGGTAGAAAAGTGTGTTGCTTGTGCAAAGGGAAAAGCTCATCGAAAGCCTCATAAATCTAAGTCTACCCCTTCAACCAAAGCTGTGCTTGAATTACTTCATATGGATCTCTTTGGTCCAGTGAATGTGTTAAGTATTGGCAAGAAGGCTTATTGTCTTGTGATAGTCGATGATTTCTCGCGCTACACCTGTGTGTACTTTCTAAGTCACAAGAATGAGGCTGCGGGTTTGATTAAACAATTCGTTATTTTGGTGGAAAATCAAGCTAGTACAAATGTCAAGGCTATTAGATCAGACAATGGGACGGAATTCAAAAATGTCACCATGGAAACATTTTGTGCTGCAAAGGGAATTGAGCAACAGTACAGTGCACCTCGAACTCCACAACAAAATGGAGTAGCAGAAAGACGAAATCGCACTCTTATAGAGGCTGCGCGTACTATGCTGGCCGATTCGAAGCTTCCTAGTTTCTTTTGGGCCGAAGCTGTTAGCACGGCTTGTTACGTCCAGCATCATGCTTTAGTAAACAAACGACATATGAAAACTCCTTATGAGATTCTGGAAGGACATAAACCTTCGGTTTCACACTTTCGCATTTTTGGTTGTCCATGTGTGTTATTACTAATGGACGCTAATGGAAAGTTTGAGGTCAAAGGGGACGAGTGTTACTTTGTTGGATATGCTAAAGGTTCAGCCTATAGAGTATACAACAAGGTAACTAAAAAGGTTGTCGAGTCGTGCAACATTGAATGGCTCGAAGAAAATGCTACGGACGCTAGAGTTGGTCCAGATTGGTTATATGATTATGCTGAATTATTCAAATCGTTTAATATTTTGTCAAGTGTTCCCACTGTTGCAGGTGTGTCTACACCAAAACAACCACTGTCTTTCGGTGATTTTGAAGAAGAAGAACAAGCTGAAGGAAGATCAAGAAATCATACCATTGACCCACCGGGAATGGCTTTCACCCGACATCCTACGCCTCAGCAAATGTCCCATTCATCCCCTGAAGGTGCTACATCAAGGGGTACTGTACCTAGTGGTTCAGGATCTGCACTATTTCCTGAATCTATTCCTGAAGATTGCATTGTTACCACTCCAGTAGTTCATCATACTGCAGCATCTAATGAGGGGGAGTCAAGCAACACCACTGAAGACGAGACTGTACCTGACATGGCAATACCTATAAGTGTCCAACGAAATCACCCTATAGAGAATGTGATTGGTCCTGTAAATGCAGGAGTTTTAACCAGGAGCCAATCAGGAATCATCAATACATGTTTATATTCTTACTACATTTCACAAATCGAACCTAAAACTGTTGATATAGCTTTGCAGGAACCAGGCTGGGTAGATGCTATGCATGAAGAGCTGAACCAGTTTGAGAAACTTGGAGTATGGAAACTTGTCGAGTTACCAAAGGGAAAGCGCAAACTTGGAACTAGATGGGTGTTCAGAAACAAACAAGATTCTGCAGGGGTTATTGTTCGAAATAAAGCAAGGCTGGTGGTTCAGGGATTTCGACAAATAGAAGGTCTGGATTATGATGAAGTTTATGCTCCGGTTGCTCGACTTGAAGCCATCCGGATCTTCTTAGCTTACGCGTCATATATGGGGTTTACTGTATATCAGATGGACGTCAAGACAACGTTTCTATATGGAGATGTGAAGGAAGAAATTTTTGTTGAGCAACCACCAGGTTTCGTGCATCCAGATCATCCAGAATATGCCTACAAGCTAGATAAGGCATTGTATGGATTACACCAAGCACCATGAGCTTGGTATGCCACATTAACTGAACATCTTCTGGCTCATGGGTACACACGTGGCACGATAGACCAGACTCTGTTTATCAAGAAAGTGGGCAAGGATCAGATCTTAGTTCAAATCTATGTCGATGATATTATTTTCGGATCTACAAGTGAGGAACTTTGCAAGGAGTTTGAGAGAGTTATGAAGAAGAAATTTGAAATGAGTGCTCTTGGGGAAATGACACTGTTCTTGGGTCTACAAGTCAAGCAGAATTCTCAAGGGATTCTTATCCATCAAGGGAAGTATGTGGATGACGTGCTTGCAAAATTCAATTTTTCAGACGCAAAATCAGCTGAAACACCAATGGCAGAGAGACCATTATTGACTGAAGATGAAGAAGGATCTCCTGTGGATCAACGTCAGTATAGGTCTATGATCGGGTCGTTGATGTATCTGACAGCTAGCCGACCAGATATTATGTTTGCTGTCTGTAACTGTGCAAGATATCAGGCTAATCCTAAAACTTCTCATCTTATTGCTGTTAAACGCATCTTTCGGTACCTTAAAGGCCGACCTCGGGTTGGTCTGTGGTATCCGAGGGATTCTAATTTTGACTTGTTTGCTTTTTCTGATAGCAACTTTGGAGGAACTGATAGTGACAGGAAATCCACATCAGCTGGATGTCAATTTCTGGGTGATAGGCTTATTTCATGGCAATGCAAGAAACAACAAACGGTGGCGATTTCTACAGCTGAAGCTGAATATGTTGCCGCTTCTGCATCTTGCTCTCAAGTGGTGTGGATGCAACATCAATTGCAGGACTATGGTTTGACTTATCTCAACACTACTATTTACTGCGATAATGATGCTGCAATACAAATTGTTAGAAATCCTGTTTTTCACTCCAAAACCAAGCACATAGACATAAAAGTTCACTTTATTAGAGATTGCTTTGACAGAGGTCTTATTACTCTTGAACAAATCGACACAGATGCAAATGCTGCCGATTTGTTTACCAAACCTGTCAGCATCTCAAAATTCAAAGTGCTTGTGGATTTTCTGAAAATGATCCGTTTTACTGACTGAGCATGTTTTTGTTTTTCGTAGGTAAATTTGTTCATAAAGTTTTCCATTCTTAGGTAGTTTTTATTTATGCTCAAATTTAGGGGGGGAAATTTTGAAAAATACAAAAACATTAAAAAAATACAAAATACAAAATACAAAAAGAGGTGTTGCATGACTGGGAAATGAAATGAATTTTCACATTATGGTTGAGGGCTGACTCATGTAAGACCAGTATCGAAATAGTTTGACTCTAGTATGATGTGTTGGTAGGCTCTATCCTTTAGGCTGGAAGCATTGGCTGTTTCTGTTCAGAACTAAAATAGTACATGACCTCAGGAAAGAAAATCACTTGGAATTAGCTCATTTCTATTTGAATGTCTGTATGTTGTCCCGATACACACAATTTTGATCTGACTCTGAAATCTTCTCTGAAAAAGTCATGTATCTCCTTTGCTGCATCCAGATATATGCTGACCTGGAGGTGCTAGGCAACGTCAGCTTCTGCTGCATCCAGATACATGCTGACCTAGTTGTACGTTGTCGCTCTGTAGATCAATTAAACACCCGAAAGAGGCCCTCAAGTGCCCAAAAGAAACCCTAGAAACCTATATCAAATTGAGAAAAACTCATTTGATTTTGTTTATTATACCATCTTTGCTTAAGATCTATTCTGTTCTCTTCTCAATCTATTCCCAGTTAAGATTTCAGAGATCTAGATTGGACTTGTGAAATATGTGGTAGGGAAGATACTTGCATGATAGAGTGTGCTGTTTATATTTCCAGGATTTGATTAGTATTTATTTGGGTGTTCATTGTTAAGAAATCAAAACATGATAAAACAGATTATATGCAGACCTAGACACAGTCAGGATATCTTAAAGGATGACATCAGTATACTCACCTGCTACGATGAATCGTTGTGCTTACCTTGATCGTGGGGGTATGCCTTGGAATGGGACACACGGGTATAATAGTATAATATTACCTAAAGCATATCACGAATTTGAAAAAATGAAAGTTGAGCGTTAAAGTTTAAGTGGACAAACATATTGGCAATCGCATAGACCAGTTTGATTAGGCTCATACTGAAAAGTGTTCTTTAGTCTACCTGAGAACGAATTTTGATCCCATTGCAATTGTAATTGTATATTATGGTAGTTGTTTATATTTTGAATTTTTATTTGTTTCCAGTTCTTAATATTTAAAAAATAAAATAAAAAATAGAAAACTTCAAAAATACAAAAATAGTGTCTTGCTTTTCTATAAAATCGAAAATCCAAAAATAGAGTGTCTTTTATTTTTCTTAAAATTAAAAAATGTAACCGTTCTTGAAGATTTGACTGATCATCAAAAGTTGAAAGAATTTAAATTGTGAAATCCGAGTATAAGTACTTGGATGTACCTAGTGTTCATATGGTACTCTCCCTATTGCATAAGAAATGTTTGCTTATGAGTTTGTGAGCATGTGCAGAACTTGATTTCAATCAAGAACAGGGATTGATGAATATTGAGATGTTGTTCGTTGCTGAAGAAGCCTGAAGCAGCACAACAACAAGATGTACCTGAGTCAGAAGAATCGGATACGAGACACCGTCTGACAGTGAAAGTGCATTTGAAGAAGTACTGTGAACCTGCTTGAAAGAAAAAGATTGAAGAAGAAAAGAGTTGTTGAGAATCCTCCTCTCACATTCTTTTTAACAAGATTTTCAAGCAAAGCTGATCGAGATCCTGATATGAAGCTAACCACAAGAGCTGAAGAAAAGAGACCCAGTGCTGAGAGTTCAAAAGTCAAGAACTTCCACAACATTTGTAGCATAGCGACAACCATAGACTTCGTTGAAGACGTTGCTGAATTCATGCTATGAAGACAATTTGATGGCATCAGTCTAGGAGGAGATTGTTAGGCCCTAAGGTATGAGACTGACGCATCAAATTAACACAACGGGTTATGGTTACGAGCTGGGTCTTACCGGGTTAGTTTATATTAGGTTGTGGGCCTTTATAGGTCACTTGGGCCAAGATTTAGGCCATGTGGGCCAAGCAGGCCCAAGGGAAGCCCATGTAGGGAAGTAGGCTTGGTTGAGTATATAAACAAGTTTCTAACTTGTTTTTAGGTTTGAACCTTTAGAACTTTATTGTTACAACTTCTAGAGAGCTAGAGAGAGAGGCGAGTTGGTGAAGAACACTTGTACTAGACGGTTTTGCTTATTCAAGTAATAGAATCGTGTGCAAGTGTTGAAAGTGATTCGGTATTGTTCTTTGTTCTTCGTTTTTCAATTGTTTTTCGGTTTATCTTGAATCTCACCAAGTTTGGATTCCGCACAAACTTGGTGATTGTTTGATATCATTGAAAGATCCGGTTAACGGGACTTACATCCCACAAATTTCGGATCCTCTTGAAATAAAGTTAATTATCTTGGCATCTGCTGGGGGTGATGCTGCTCGTTCAGGATCCTTCTCGGGATCCTGCCCTTTATTCTTCTTTCTTCCCAGCAAGTCCTTCAGATACCCTTTGCTTAACAGGTAACTTATTTCTTTCCTTAAAGCAATGCAATCCTCGGTCATATGTCCGAAGTCTTCATGGAAGGCACACCATTTGGATTTATCCTTCCAATCAGCTTTCTGCTGGTTCTTTTGAGGCCACCTAGCTTTCTCCCCTAAACCCTGCATAGAATACATTAACTCAGGTATATTAACAGAAAAGCAGTATTCAGATAAGTCAGGATATTCTTCAGGATCCTCGTCTTCAACAGCATTCACTTTCTTGTTATCATTTCTGCCATATGGCTTGGAGCGATATGGCTTATATGAGGATTCTGATTTCCTGTTGGTTGATTTGTAGGTTGAGGTAGAATTCATCCTCTCTTGCATTTTCTTGTCATCTTCCAAACGGATATATCTCAAAGCCCTGTTACGAGCTTCGTCGAGATTCTTGCAGGGATTCATTACAAGATCCTGATAAAACTGAGAATCCTTTTGTAACCCCATCTTAAAAGCTTGCACAGCTGTTGCAACATCAAGATGTGGGATATCCAAGGATTCTCGACTGAACTTGTTCACGTAATCCCTCAAGGATTCCTGAGATCCTTGAGTTATCCTGTAAAGGTCACTAGTTAGTTTCTCAAAACTCCGACTACAAGAAAATTGACTGTTAAATAAATTAACCAAATGAGCAAATGAAGTAATTGAGTGAGGAGGGACGTTTAACAGCCATTTTAAGGCTGATCCTGTCAAGGTAGAACCGAATCCCTTGCATAAGCATGCTTCCTTGAGATCTGGAGGGATAGGATTGATTTCCATCCGTTCCCTATACTGGGCAATATGCTCTTCAGGACCCGTAGTCCCGTCATACAGTTTCATGTTGGGAGTCTGAAATCTTTTTGGGATTTCAGCATCACAGATAGGATACGCAAAGCGGGATATCCTGTGGCTGTCTTGGGATACTTCCGGAATTGGCTGGACCACTCCAGGTACACTGGATATCATGTCCTTCAATTTCTGGAGCTCCCTGGTAAATGTTGACATCATACCTGCATCCTGCAAAGACCCATTGTTGTTAGTAGCAAGAATATTATTATTTGACACATTACCGATCTAAGGATTTTGGCCATATCCTGAAGCATATCCTGAACTCCTCACAGTCGACATCCTGACCGAGGAAGGTATCTCAAGGGTATGATTCTGAGAATGGCTTGGGACGATATTCCCCCTGTTATCCTCAGTGTAAACTGCGGAACTGAAGTTCAAAGCCCTAGGCTGTATAGGAGTGACAGTTTCCTCAGCAGGTCTACTCGAGCTAGCTTTTAAGAGTTGTATTTCTCTTAACAGCATTTGGTTAGTTTCCTGTTGCTGCCTCATTTGTTCCTGCACACTTCCAAATAAAGTTAGAATTTCATCATTAGAGGCTAAAACGGAAGCAGATCCCTGAACACTCCGAGTAGGGATAACATCCTGAAGTTGTGAAGAAACTGGCATCCTTGGAGGAGGTGGTGGAAGCACCGAACCGGTAGTAGTAGAAGTCGTAGCGGACATAGTGGAGGAGCTCATGTTTGATCTCGAAGCCATTGAAAATAAGTTAGAAAAAAGTTTTGACAAAAGAAAACCGAATAATGATTTTACTAAAGTTTTTAGCAAAAATAGCACCACTTGCCCCACGGTGGGCGCCAAATTGTTTTGGTCAAAAATTACCGAAGCAATTTAGTGATCAAATTAGTTAAGTGAGGTAGTGTGCTAAAATTATATGTCAAAAATATGTTAACCAAGTTAGTTATAAAAACAATTTCAGGATACGGCTCAAGATATAGAGCTGTATCTGTGATCAAACAATGAGCAGAAAAGTAAAGGTTGGCATGTGATGTACGAGGAAAGCCCTTGATCAATCTAGATCGCCGGCACAAAACCTCGGGAGCTGACAATCGCAGCTGCCTTGTTCTTCTATTGCTTCAAATATTAGGATACAATGCAGGATGTAGAGCGAATCAACTAGGTGTTACAATGTGATTTGAATACAAGTGTTTGTGTGTAGTGTTTGCAGAGAGCTAGAGAGAAAGTGTTTGAAAATGTGAAAGTTGCGTGCCTTAATCTGATCCGCCCCCATCCATTTATAGTAAAACAAATATAACAAACTATCCTAAATAACCGGGATCCAGCGAATATTCCTCACTCGAACGTTGTAGACCTAGTCTTTCGGGTTCAACGTCTCTCCCATAACAAACATGCCCGAGTCTTGAGGAGATGAAGTCCATCTTACCGTTAGCAAACCCCAGCCTTTAACCTGCACGTGGTTAATTCAATCAACCTCAGGATATCGTCCAGGATGTTAGCAATATCCCCGTCCAGTATCCTGGTCACAAATAAACAATTAAAAGCAGGATATTGATCAAGATATGTACGCTCAGAAAATGACCCATAACAGAATCGATTTGCACAAATCTTCCTGGCCGTCGCACTCTAGGGGATGTTTAGGGTTTCTGTTTTGATTTTTCTTGTTCCCAAATCCAAATACGTATAATTAAAACACAAGAAAGTTGGGCTAATGGGCTACAAGGAACACGAGAGTGTGGGTTTGGGTTTATGTTTCGCATGGGGGAAACATAGGGTGGGGTTGGGCCCATAAGTGGCGCAAGAAGGAGAGGGGGGTGGGCTTGGGTTGGATTTACTATGTGACGATTTCGCAAGTTTCATGAAATAACTAATTAAAACGTTTCGTATCGTAGAACAATATTTTACAACGCTTCGATTCACAAAATAACGTATTCCAATATCTCAGTTTCAGGTTTCGGTTTCCCGTAATTCACATTACACATTACCAAGCACACAATCATTCAATTAAAATCAATCACCAAATTCAATTCATTTAACGTACATGAAATTACACAGTAAAATGAAACATTCAGAAATTTACACGAGTAGTCACACAAACTGTCACACCCCCAAAATACCACATGCAGAAACCCCACGGGACGTGTGACGTACCAGGATCCAGCCACCAATCACATTGAACTATCATAAGACATTAAATAAAAGTTCTCATTTATTACGATATTGTATCTTCAAAACATAACTTAAAACAATACGTTCAGCGGAAGCATAAAGTAAATCATTATTCAATTTTGTCAAAACCAATATACGAAACCAATAAACTTGTCACATGTATCCAAGAGACTCAACCCATGACCACTCCAGCACTCCCAGATAGCAAGTTCCATGTCCAAGTATCTAGCGACCTGCAAGCATGCAGACAAGTGTATCAGCATAACGCTGACGATTTCACAGTTTGTCAAAACAATTAATTACCAAATATAAGTTAAGAAGCATGTTGATAATAACTCGATACCGCAAGATGGTGTCAGTTTGTTTGCCCTTCCCCAATGCTCTATCAAACATTGGTCGAGTGGTTAAGGTAATTAGTTCACGCCCGTCCTCCCCGGTACAGTGTGAGGGTGCCAAACCTAATAGCGCTATCAACTAAATACCCCGTTGCGTCCTCGGCAACCAATTCAGTAGTAGATGGGACTTAAGTGATAGAAGGTGAGTGTATTATCCAACATTCTAGTTTAACATTCCAGTTAAACCCAATTACCCAATATTCCTCCAAGGAATAATTACCAGATGCCCCTCCCCGGGATGCATGCTTAAAAAAAACGTAGTGAACTCACCTTAGATTGCTCGGTAAATTAAGTTACTTGTTCACAGTTGATCAATCATGTCCTAACATGGTTATCAATATCAATTAGTTTTGTATCCACTTATATCCCATGCATCGTTTACATATACACAAGGTGCATTCATGAAATACACACTAGGCATGTTTTATCAGCTAATTGTGCCACAAAATTCAGTTATTAAAGTATGTTTACGTAATGGACTCTCATGCCTCGTACAAGGTCACACTACACGTATCAAGTTTCAATTAACCGTTTAACATCTCATAACAATCATTCAACAGTGTGTGATTCTGTTAACTATTCGTGGCCCAAGGACCCGTGTGCGACCAAATAAAGCCTAAGGCCCAGCTGTGCACAAGCCCAATTGATTTGTGTGACTCTTGTCCGGGTGTGTGACCCTACAACTTATGTGACCCAATAACAGAACTTGGCCCATCAAGGTGTGCGACAATGTCAAGTGTGCGATTGTGATCCAAGTGTTCAATTGAATATATGTGTGTGCTCAATACATGGTTTGGCCCAACACCAATAACCCAACCCCAACAGCACGGCCTGTGATCAGGTAAGGGCCAATCGCCCCAGCTGAACTTGTGCGATCCACTATGGGGTGTGCGATCCCCCGGTGGTGTGTGACTTCACCAATTTTAGTTACACATTCCTATATTTACGGCTCAACAGTTTCACCAAATCATTATTCACAATCCGTTCAAGTCAATTCATTAACCGCTTAAAATCATTACCTTGCATAACCCTAGTTACCTTCTAATTATTAACAATAATTAACACTAAATCATCATCCCAATGAATCAATCAGCAAGATTATCACAACAAACCCCCATCATTAACAGCCCGAATCCGTTCATACCAGTTTCAAGCATTACATTAACCCGTAAACCCCATGCCCACACATCGAAGCCCTTTGTCATGCAAACCCTAATTTTGATTTCAACATAATCTACATGATTCATGAATTGTTCCTAACCATAATCATATCACACCACTAACTAGACATTTAGATCATGCTTTGTTCTCAATCATGGAAATAAAATCAATCAAGCATACATGAATAAGAATTAGGAGGAATTTGGTTCCAATCATAATAGTGTTACTAACCATAAGATAGTGTGCGCACAAGGATGTTGGGATGCTCGATTGGAGGCTTTGAACCAAGAAAGATTGCTGCCGTCGGATCTTGAGGGAGAGGAGAGAGTAGGGTTTGCTAATCTTGTTTGGTTTAAGAGATAATGAAAGCCATTCACTAACTCTAGGGGTGTATGCGTCGCTGTGGAGGGCCGTCCCCAGTTTTGGGCTTAACATGACCCAGGCCGAGAACCCAAGTGCACGGGTATTTGGTTGTGAAGAGAAAGTGTGCGGTTCTGAGTACTAGTGTGCGGCGACCCAATATAGACAATCATGTAATTGGAAGAATCAATATTCACTAACATTCAAACTCAACCAAGTTTAACAACTTAATGTACATGCACAAACATAACTACAATGCAAAACAATTCTAACAGAAGGTGATTCGGAACTAAATACACCCTAGGATTACGGGTTGTCACACCATCTCTCACACAACTATCTCTTCTTTTGCTTGGTGTTCTACAATTTTTGTGGACGGGGTTAATTGTTTCATGACGGCGATGGTCGCAGACCTCCGGATTAGGCTTTCGCCGCATGTGGTGGTGAGGATGGTGTATTCGAGCAATGGTGGTGGTTCGAAACGCCATTAAAAATTTAGGTGATGTAGGTGAATATGTGAGAGAAAGTAAGCTATGGGAGAGAGAGAGAGAGAGAGAGTAGGGAAACTGTTGGTGGTTCGCGGTGGTTCACGGCGGAGCTTAGGGTTTCGGCATGTAGGATCGGTTTGCGACCCGAACGAGTCGTTCAGAAGAGATTTAGTCAGTTTCAGAGGCGGAAACTAAGAAACCGATTGCGAAACAGCTTGCGTATCACTTTAACACTGATTATATTGATATACTATCGTTTACAATCAGTCCTCACACCGGCAGCACCTCGGTATGGAATTTCAGAAATGTTACAAATGATTTAGCTTGAAGGCTATTTATAGTGGTGAAGGTTTAGCTTGAAATGACATGCCACTTTCAAGGGAAACCTTGATTTAGCTTGAAATGACACTTGACACTTTCAAGGGGAATCAACATTGTTGATTTAGCTTGAAACTGTCATGTGACATTTTCAAGGTAAATCACCACTTTCAAGCTAAATTACATTAAACATACTCTAAAACCTTCTATACTCTCGTATAACAAGATCTAATCTAATAATTCTAATCCTAGACTCGATACAAGACGAAGTCGACAGACGCATGCACCAACAGACTCCCCCTCGAATGTTGACGAGTCTTAAGTGTCGAGTCTTCGCATCTTCAGTCTTCATCAGTCTTTTTTCTTTCTTAGCATATACCAGGATCTTTTCTTTGGCTCTAACCTCGTCAGACTCCCCCTCTCATCATGATGATGGGATCGCCGTCTGGAATTAGCTATCACATTGAGATCAATCCCTGGCTTTAATTCTGTTTAAGCTCATTTCCTGCACACTTGTTACCAAAACATAAGTTTTTACTTAAATCAAAAAGAAAAACTTACTAGAAATAGTTACATCAAGTTCAAATTAATGACCCTGATTAACTAAACTCAATTTTTTCTTTCTCAAAACAAATTTCTTCTTTTAAACACACACTCCCAAACCTGATCATCATGTTCAGCACTTGAAATTTTGAAAATCAGCTCTCCAACATCAGTTGTCGAAAATCTTTTTGATTTTTTTTTTAAATTTATGCTAAAACACACTAAAATCTTTTTGGATTTTTGAATGAAATGAAATGCAGTAAAGAAATATTTACATACAATATTTTTGTGAGTTTGCACAAGAGGATCATATCAGTTTATGTGACCATTCACTAGCACCGTTAAGCTTGATTTCATTTTATGCTCTAAACGATTCACGTAGATTGACGATATATTTGTCCTCTTAAGCTCAATCTAAAAACTTTCGAAATGCTTACCGATACGTTAAGGTATATTAATTTTGCACTAAATTCTTATGGACCCCACGATCTCAGCATATCCCCTCATCATGCAATACACTAACTCAAGTAATGCCTTTAAACTTTATCAACTGTGATTTGTGCGAAAACAAAGCAGAATGTTTAAACATTAACAATCAGGTCGATACTTCCGTATACGCAGAGAAAGTCCAATGTTTAAACAAAATAAGAAAAACAAAACAAGTTGAAGTTGTTTAGGCTTTAACCACCAGGTCGATACTCCCGTATACGCAGACCTGATCCAAAGCTTAAACGAAACACCAAAGAAAATAAAGCAGAACGTTTAGGCAACAACATCCAGGTTGATACTCACGTATACGCAGAGGATGTCCGATGCTTAAACAAAATAAAAAAATAAAACAAGTTTAAATCTTTGCAAAATGAAATGCACAATCACAGCGACTTTTCAGCAAAGTTGTGAAAGTTCACAAACTTAACCAGTTTTATGTCTTTCGACAATCAGCGATTACTGAGTAGGTACACAATCAAGAAGGACAAAACTAAGTACTATGCTTTCGACCATGTTTCCCACTAGAACTAGGCTTTTTCATTTAAGTTTGTATCGTTATCGCAAATCTACTAGTCTAGCTGAGCCTACCGCCACATCTTTAGTGAGACCGTTTATCACATTATAACTTTCCATTTCTTTAGCGTGCTGTGATAGTCCAACTGATCTACTATCATTTCCTCTTTTTTACAACAAAACTCATTTTTTGAATTTTTATCATGTTTTTGGCTTTTTCAAATTTTCAAATGTTTTTGGATTTTCTAAAAATTTACTCCCCCTAAAATGCAAACATATTTTAGGAAATTTGAAAACAAATTTTGATATACTACCTGTACAGTTTGTTTTCTAAAAAAAATGACAACCGATATCAAATCACTTCAATTCGCCATCCAATTCGCATAAACAATCAGAACTCCCCCTTACAACAAACTATTTTCCCATTGTGATCTCAAAACACTTAAGTTTGTTTTAATCAAAATGGTTTTTCCGGAAAATAAGTTTTGTTGATATTACCACTTGTAAAATTGGGGATCAAATCAACACATTGTTTTACCAATCATATGTAGGAAATCAGATACAACTTAATGTCCCTGATTTACCACTTGTAAAATCAATCCAATTCAACTTCTGAACCACTTGTAAAAATCACAACCATACAACTTAAACCTGCTTTTTAACCAATTTACCATCTTTTGGTTGAATTCTCAAGGTGCCGATTCCTACTCCTCGCTTACAAACCTGGGAGTTCCGGCAAATCCTGTAAAAACTTTTCAAAGACAGATTAAGAATGATGCCGATTCATGATCCACGATTACCAACTTGGGATCTCCGGCAAGTCAGGTTTTTCATTTGAACAGATTCACCCAAGCCTGACGGTGCTTGGGTGATTTTGAATTCTTGTTCAACAATGGTGGAAAATTTGCATCATCCATTGTTAAACCTGAATTCTCCATTTTTACCTCAACCAAAGGCTCCTCTGGCTTTGACGAACCAGAATCATTGCCTGCACATGGCTTGTCTGACTTTAATTTTTCAGCTTCATCGCCTGATGGTGGCTTGTCTGACTTCAACATGTCAAATTCATCGCCGACCATTTTCTTCTTCTTCTTTTCTTCTTTCGTCCTCAGATTTGTATCCAATGAATTCGTTTTGCTTGATTTTGCAATTGAGGAAGTCGATTCATCAGAACTCTTATTTTTACCAACAAATGAACCCGAGGACAAGATCTTCTCGAGATACTCTCTCGCCTTCTTTCTCTTCTTCCTCAGTCTGTCTTTTTGTCCCTGAGAAAGCTTCACTTTCTTTTCTTGAAATTTAGGTTCTTGAACCTTCCGTTCTTTGGGCTTGACATTGACTGGTTTCTTTACCATCTTCTGAGAATTAACCCTCAATCTTTCATTTGATCTCCTTGGGCAATCTCTGGCAATGTGACCTCTGATGTTGCAGTTAAAGCATCTCCTCGTCTCATAACTCCAACCTTGGCAGTTAACAGCAATGTGTCCCTGATAACCACATTGGTAACACACTCTGTTATCGTACCAATCACCATTTTCAGCCCAAATGCTCAAATCAAAGCACTGTTTGGCTTGGTGATAATCATTGCTCCTCTTGTTTGTTGGATTTGACTTTTGAGCACTGTGGTCCGACCTGCACCACTTATTGCCAACAATTTTAGAGTTTTCATTTTTCAATTTTTGTAATTTTTCATTGCGATTGGATGATCGATTTGATGAGCTTTTATTATCTTTTTGAACATTTTTCTCATTTTTAATTTTTTGTTTCTGTTCCACTTTCTTCTTCAAAGGTTTTTGATTAGAGCATTCTCCCTTTTCAGTCGATCGTAGAACAGTTTCTTGGAATTTTTCTTTTAATTTCAAAAACAATTTTTGTTTTTCAATTTTATCTTTTTCATCATCAGATTTCTCATCACAATCTTCAACTTTGACATGGTCAAAGTTTGTGACACCTTCACTTATTGGAACAAAATTTAAAGTTTTTGGGCAAGGAATAGTTGAAGTATTCACAAACACCTTCAACTTTTCTTCCCATTCATTGATTTTCTTTTGAGCACATTCTGCCTCTTTCTCAAGTCGAATAATTTTTTCAAGATGAGAATTGATTGCAATTTGTTTTTCAAGATTGTTTTTACCAAACAAATTTCTCTCATCTTCTAAAATTTTTATTTGACTTTGAAAATCTTTTTCAATCTTTGATTTTTCATTTTCAAAACTTTTAATTTTCTCTTCAAAAACTTTTCCATTTTCTTTCAACTTATTGTTTTTTGATGTCAAACTGTTCAAATCATTTAACAGTTTAACATTTTCAGCTTTTAGTTTTTCACAATTTCCCTGTAAATCCAGAATCTGTTTTACATCAGTTTGCTTCTCATCTTTCAACTTCTTGACATCCGATTTCAAACTTTCCACATCCTTCAATAGTTTGTCATTGTCAGTCTTAAAGTTGTAACATTTGGAGCATACTGATTCAGAATTTGAAGATTCATTCTTCACTGATTCTTCATTCTTTGGATCTTGTTCTTTCTCTATCTTATATGTACCTGCACCAAAGATTGTAACAAGATCAATAGAATTTCCATTATCATCAATATAACAACCCCTTTTCATATCATACATCAAATTTCTTTTCGCTGCCCAACAAACATTTATTCTTTTGTTTATTTCATATATCACGTCTAAATTCAAATCTTCTAAATTCATTTTTATCTTATCCAACACATCTCTCTTCTTTTGATAAAGTTCATAATCATGATTTTTCAGTTTACTGATGAATTTATTCAGAGATAATTTTGAAAAACTTGAATTTTCTCTCAGATTTTTCAAAAAAACATCCCATTCAGCAGGTAATCCATTAGCAAACTTTGATACCATTTCAGCTTCTGATATTACTATTTGATTTTCTTTCAAATAGTCAATCAAACAATTAAAACGCTTTTCCAAATCATCCAATTTCTCATCTTCCTTACTCAGAAAACATTTGAAACGTTTACTCCAAACCTCTTTGGGCAATTTCTGATAGGAACTACTGAAATATCCTCGATACCAATCATTTAACCTTTTAAGATCATTGTTTTCCTGTTCGTCAAACATTTTGTCCATTTCTTTCAAACAATCCCGACAAATCTTTGTTGTTCACAAAAGCGAATCTCTGATGTCTGTTCAAACTCGTTATCACCTTTTATCCTTTAGATCCGAAATTATAGACAATTAATTTCCACTAACCGCACATGGGCTTTAGAGTCCACTACACTGACAACTTATCTTTCTTCACATGTAAACATTAATATCCGGTACACACTTCTCAAAGGCTGAAGCAAGTATTCACGTGACTTTATGACACACTTGTTTCTGATTGGACCGAATCATTGATGCAACATGTATAGCAAATGGCAGACAATTTAATCGTATAAACCTCTTTGATTGGACCTCAAAATGTGACTAACAACAAAGCATGAGTTTGATGAAAATTGTTCACATGTACTGCTGACACAAATCCACTTATCCGACAAGCATCAATATCTCACAAATCTATTTGGCCAATTTGCTTCTTAGACTGACATCAACTTATCCAAACAATGCTCAATGAATTATCACTGGACCTTTAATTTTGATAACTGATATGTTCACTTTAGTTGATGACACACCAACATCACATGCAAACCGACATAATCATGTGATTTTCTTTTCCAAGTACTGACTCCTCGATCAGAATGTTACGTCAGATATAAAAAAAATCAGCAGGTTGTTCAAGCGAGATATCCAATTTAGATCAGATTATCATGTATTTTCAAGTGAAATCAACAAATAATCTGAAGCGAAATCTTGATGATTGTCATATTCAAGCAATATCAGATCAAGATGAAGATTCAAGCGAAATCTCGATGTAATTTCAAGCGAAATTATGATTTAAGCAGTTGCTGATGTCATCACATTGTTCGAGCAATTGAAGCGAAATCTCACAAAAATACAGGATTTAGGTCGATTTTAAACTTGAAACTTTCAAGGATTCATTAATACATGATTACGCACAAGATATGTGAATTTGAGCCATTTTTAACCGTAAAAATTTGTTCGATTTTGAAAGAAGGTGAAGAAAATCAGAAAAAGTGACAAAAACGAGCTGTTTTGGCGAAATCTCTTCCTCCTGAGCTCTGATACCACTTGTAGGATCGGTTTGCGACCCGAACGAGTCGTTCAGAAGAGATTTAGTCAGTTTCAGAGGCGGAAACTAAGAAACCGATTGCGAAACAGCTTGCGTATCACTTTAACACTGATTATATTGATATACTATCGTTTACAATCAGTCCTCACACCGGCAGCACCTCGGTATGGAATTTCAGAAATGTTACAAATGATTTAGCTTGAAGGCTATTTATAGTGGTGAAGGTTTAGCTTGAAATGACATGCCACTTTCAAGGGAAACCTTGATTTAGCTTGAAATGACACTTGACACTTTCAAGGGGAATCAACATTGTTGATTTAGCTTGAAACTGTCATGTGACATTTTCAAGGTAAATCACCACTTTCAAGCTAAATTACATTAAACATACTCTAAAACCTTCTATACTCTCGTATAACAAGATCTAATCTAATAATTCTAATCCTAGACTCGATACAAGACGAAGTCGACAGACGCATGCACCAACACGGCAATCCTCTCTCTTATCCGATCAAGACTCTGGTGAATCTAACGTAAAACTTTCTTAATTATAATATAATCCTCATCTCTATAAATGTACATTGTGTGACAACTGGCACTTTTCCATGTATTTCCGTACAATGTGAACAGTAACTTGTGATATATGGTTGTGTATGATGAATTAATGATATGAATGATCTCCTGTTTACTTTCAAAAGACATACAAATACATTACATGTTGCATATTACTTCTGATTATTAAATGCAACCCGAAACAGTTCAATTAGTACACAGAACAAAGCTAGCACAATTATCAGACAAACTAGAAGTACTGACGGGAGTTCAGTACACAGACAAACAACATGATAGGACACAGAATGAGTCCCGGAACCAAAGTTTATACAAGAATTCTATGTAGCAAAGTAAGGGTTATAAAAATGACTTCCAAGTGACGATTTAAACACAAAAAAGCGACCGAAACACACTCTAACTGCAAAATTCTATAGAAATTAGCAAAATTCAGCTTTTGAACATCATAATATAATGCAGAAATATGGTATAATTGTCCAGAATAACTTGTTAAGTGTCAGGAATGAAAAATGTCATAAAAGGTATAACATAACACACTAAACTGAGCAATTTAGCACCTTAATGAACCGATAACCAAACGAACAACCGAACACTACCCGAAACACCAAAATTGAACTAGAAACATTGTTGTAACATTACAAACTAGTTATTACCACTAAACATCATATTACCTCCTAAACACATTAAACCCCTAAATTAACACTTAAATTCTAACTAGATTAGTTAACTTACAATTGGAATCTAACCAAGACCCCCCCCCCCCTCAGACGGTTACAAGTGGGTCCCACACCCCTTGATTTTCTTGGTTATTTTATTTGATATGCTACAAAGATATTAGACACAATAACTCTTGGTTAATAAGATGTTGGGAATAACTTGATTAAAACCCTTAGACAAATTTCCTTATCATTCATCACCCTCATTCAAACACAAAAACCTTCTCCTCTCCCTTTCTAGCTCACGGCCATACACCCCTCTTCATCTCCATCATTTTTCAATCCATTTCCATACAATCTAAGGTTTTCCTAAGGTGTGTCAAGCATAGATAAGGAGGTAGCAAGCAAGGAAACTTGAAGGACCTTCTCAAGGAGCTATTACCCATTTCTTTTCTTCTTCATCTTGCATTTTGATCTTCCCTAGCCTTTGTGCTAGTAGTAAGCTCTATTGATCTTGTTTTTACACTTGATTTTAGTGGTTAAAGTATGTAGTAACATGACAATCTAAAGATTACACCAAAACAAGAACATAAACATAAGAATAAAGCTTAAAATCAATAAGATCTAAGTTGTTTAAGTGTATGTGATGAACTTGTTTGTTGATTACTTAATATATGGTGTAGATTACCACATTAAGCTTGCTAGATGATGATTTAAAACATGATCTAACAAGTATGAGGATGATTCTTGAGAAATCTATGATGATCATCCTTTATGTTAAGTATGAACTTGAAGATGAACATGACTTTGTGTAGGATGATGATTCCTACAAGTTGTGAATCTTAAAAATATAAGATTTCAAAGATAAAAGTTTCAAGAAACTAAAGTTTACTTCAAGATTTAACAAGACTTGGTTTTTAAAAGAAAGAAAACATGATCTAAGTGTTAAATGGAACACTTGATGTATAGAGAACATAAAAGATTCAAGAAGATTAATTTTTGTAAAAATGGGTTACAAGTTGTGAAGATGAAAATTTTGTATGAAAGAGTTTTATGAAATAAAAATCATGGATTTAGTGTTATTAAACCTTGTTAAACAACATGTTAAAATACTATAAGGTTTTATAAAACTTCAAGTTCATACCTTTATGTAGGATAAGTTTTAGGCTTATGGTAAGTTGTAAAATAATTGTTGATGATTGATGATGAATTTTTGAAAAGAAAATGATATGCTAATAAGCATGGAAACCTCCATTTTCAAATGAAACTATGGCAAAAATTTTGTAAAAATTCAACACTTAGAAAAATAGTTTTAAACAAGTGTTTACAAGTAACTTCTGATCATGGTTTTAATATAAAAATTTGCCATAATTTTTGTTATAAAAATTACAAGTATTGGAGGTTGATTTTTAACAATAAAAATGACTAAGTATATATTTAGGAAAATATATATATTTAGAAGTCACAAAAATTATGTGCTACATGTATATTGCTTGTATTAGTTATACTAAAATTTAGGAACTTTGAAAATAATATATCACACCAAAATACTAAAAATTGTAATATAAAATATTACCAAAATCACAACAAAATAAATATATATCTTATGCCCAAATATTAGACGTATCGGACAACGGACATTTGGACTATATATATATATTCCGGGAATAAATTCGTAACTTGAAAAATGTGATAAACGGTATTTTGAAACCGAAGAAACGGCAAAATGTGAATTTTTACAACTATTATAAAATATATCATATTTTGTCAAAGTAGAAAATACATTATTTTTGAAGTGGGAGAAAATATATATTTTCAAGAACAACTAAAAAATATATTATGTTGGTGAAAACTAAAAATATATATTTTTCTAGGTTTAATCTTAAAAATATATTATTTTTAAGATATATATGGAAGTATACATACTTTTGCCAAATAAAATGTATAGATATTTTTCTCTAAAAATCCTCTTAATATATATATATATATATATATATATATATATAGGGAGGAGTTCATGCGAGAACCACCCTTATTGCGAGAACCGCGAGAACCAATGTGAACACAACCTAAAATAGCTAAAAAAACCTAAAAAAACCTAACCCCCACCCCCCCCCCCCCCAAAAAAAAAACCTAAACCCCCCCCCCCCCACCCCCCCAAGCTAAATGCTAAAAACTAAAACCCCCAAAAAACCTAAAAAAAAACTAACCCCCCCCCCAAAAAAAAAACCTAAACCCCCCTCCCCCACCCCCCAAAAACCTAAACCCCCCCCCCCCCCCAATCTAAAATGCTAAAAACTTAACCCCCAAAAAACCTAAAAAAAATCTAAAAAAAAAAAAAAAAAAAAAATCTAAAAATTTTTATTTTTTTTAATATTTTTTATGCTCAAATCGCTACTTTTAGTGGCAAAAAAATTGTTTTTTTTTGTTTCGAAAAGTAGCGATTTTTATATAAAATTTTTTTTGTGTGATTTTTACCTATTTTAGGCATTTTTTGTTGTGTTAACATTGGTTCTCGCGGTTCTCGCAATAAGAGGTGGTTCTCGCATGATCTTCTCCCTATATATATATATAGGGAGGGGCTCATGCGAGAACCACCCTTATTGTGAGAACCTTGAGAACCAATGTGAACACAACCTAAAATAGCTAAAAAAACCTAAAAAAAACCTAACCCCACCCCCCCACCCCCCAAAAACCTAAACCCCCCCACCCCCCAAAAAAAACCTAACCCCCCCCCCCCCCCCCCGCAAAAAAAAAACTAAACCCCCCCCCCCCCCCCAAGGTAAATGCTAAAAAAAACCTAACCTAACCCCACCCCCCCCCCCCCCCAAAAAAAACCTAAACCCCCCTCCCCCACCCCCCAAAAACCTAAGCCCCCCCCACCCCCCTCCTCCCAAGCTAAAATGCTAAAAACTAAACCCCCAAAAAACCTAAAAAAATCTAAAGTTTTTTTTTTTGATTTTTTTAATATTTTTTAGGTTAAAATCGCTTCTTTTCGAAGCCAAAAAAAAATTTAAAAAAAAAAATTTAAAAAAAAAAATTTTTTTTTTTGCTTCGAAAAGTAGCGATTTTTTTATAAAAAATATTAAAAAATTAAAAAAAAAATTTGTGTGATTTTTAGCTATTTTTAGGCATTTTTGGTGTGTTCACATTGGTTCTCGCGGTTCTCACAATAAGAGGTGGTTCTCGCATGATCTTCTCCCTATATATATATGTATATATATATACGGGAAGGTTCAAATGAAAACCACTAGTTATTGTGAAAACTCGAAAACTAATTAAAAAAAACCAAAAAAACATACCAAATTTTTTTTTTTTTTGCAACCCAATTTTCGTAGCTTTTTCTATATAAAAAAAAATTTCAAAAAAATAAAATAAAAGTGTTTTGTGTAGTGCACATGTGTATTATTACACATGTGTACTACAAAAATTTTTTTTTTTTGAAATTTTTTTTATATATATATAAAAACCAGCGATTTTTATAAAAAAATTGAAAAATAAAAAAAAAATTTGTGCGTTTTTTAGGCTTTTTTTAGTTAGTTTTCGAGTTTTCACAATAAAAGTGGTTTTCATTTGAACCATCCCCTATATATATATATACATATATATATATTAAGAGTATAAAGTTGGTGATTCTTAATTGTACAAAAATAATATTCCGGAAAATTCTACATAAATTAAGTGAAGAATACTTAATAAATACAAGAAAATGCGTATTCCTATACGTATAAGTACATATCGGAATACACTACCAACACTTGGCAAAATACTCGTATACAAGTATTATACATAGAACACAAGATAACATACAACAAAACAAGTTAAAAATATATTATTTTTAACAATATTCCAAATAATTGGATGGAAATAATTTAAGTTAAAATATCCTTATTTTAACTAACATTTATATAATTTGGAATTATATAATTATATAAACAACATACACCAAGCGTGTAACTCAAAGTATACTTGATTTCCAAAATAAGTCTTAATAAATAACTATGCCTAAGAGTCGTTAGACGAACTAAGCGTCTAATAAAACTTAGCACGTGTGTAGGTGGTAGTACGGCTTAAGGATACTTACTTTAGGTACACAGGATTACGGACACAAACTTGTGAGTTCATGTCCCCCTTTTCTCTTAATTGTTTTCGGATTTATAACTATCGGGGGTGAAATACATGGCAACTTGGGTATGATTTAGCAAAGAAATGAACTATTAGATCATGTGAGCATAGGCTGAAACTGAAGTGCCATTAAGAACCACGGGACAAAGGTTAGATCTAATGGGTACGGCCGAGCCCCACTCACGGTCCATTCGTGACCACTTAGAGTGCTGTTGTGTCCTAGTCGAGGTGATTCGACACAGTCGAGGTGATTCGACACAGTCGAGGTGATTCGACACTAAAAATCGTCTATTCGGGTTGAGAACTCGTCACATATATTAATGTCCTTGCAAAATATTAATGATCTGTTCATAGACGCTTTACATACCTGTTTTCAAAGGAATCTCTCAAATGTTTACAAGTTTATTAGAACTCATACAAAACACATGAACTCGCTCAAATTTTGTTGATGTTTTCAAATTACATGTATTTCAGGAAACTAGATGGATCTTCGGCGATGTAAATGTTTTCAAGAAGTGCATTACAAGGATAGATGTCATCCACTTTTGAAGGGTTTGATTTGTATATCTTATCCTAGATAAGATATATGAAGCAAAGCCTTAGTTTACTAGCTTTTGTTAAAAAGTTTTTTATGGAACTTATTACTATTTGGATGATTTGTAACTTAACTTAGACAACTCATGTTTGTAATATTTTTAAAACTTATGAATGGATGAACATCATTTTAATCATATAGTTGTTTATTATAATTGAATGCAATGAAACTGATCAAGTCACACGCACACGCTTCCGCAAAAGTCAGGGTGTGATAGGTTGGTATCAGAGCTTTGATGGTAGTGAACTAGGATTCCTTCTCGAGTCTAGACTACAATCACTAGAATTCTGTCACGAAAATATTTTTACAAAAAGGTTTTTCATTGCATTTACGAAAGCGCCAAGATCCATGAAACAAACAATTTTTCGCGGAGCTTATGGCTGATGTAATTACCAAACGAGACCTTGAGCTTGATTCCATAGAAGATGGTTGTTCTTCCCCCTAATGCGAAGGTGACTGACTACGGCAGTGACGGCGAGGCGGAGGAGGTAACCTTGGACAACAACCTTATTAGTGGGACGAGGTCCCTGTGGCTTATATGAAACATGATTGACGTCACTCTTTTCCAGACAAGGAAGATGAGGTACTCATCTTGAAGGTGCCCCTCCTACTACTATTACAAGGAACTCTCTTTATTCCTACTTTGTCTAAGAATTGTGCCACTTCGCGCATAACGACAACGGACGTTAGCGCGTGGACCGCCATAAAGGTCATTTCCATGTTGAAGGTATGAAGACAGTAGTGTCCCTTCTCTGTCTGATCGTCTGCTTTGGACGAGAGAAAATTAGGGTGGCCATGCAAGACAATTTATTATTACGGGGGCCCACGTAATAACAACTTGTAGTGAATGGGGATCCTGGTGAACTCTGCGAGTCAAGCTAATGATCATCACCCATTCAAATTTTCTAAGTTGTTCAAACCTCCATCTAATAGAACACTAACCGAGATAGTTACTATAACACTCTTCAAAGCAGGAAGTCTGTCTTTGCCTACTTTCTGCCTAAGTCTTCTACCCGTAATACGAGTCTTTTTGGTCCCGACATCTATGCCAGCGAAGATGGCTAACACTCAGAAAAGATTCTTCTCATCCTTCACCTCACATTCACCCTATCACCCACTCCCTATATCACCACCACCAACACCCCTATCAGTAACTCTACACTCTCTATCCCGTAAAGCACCCTATCGTTTGAGTAGTGCATTCGCACCCTGGAAAACCGCTCTACGGTTGCTACAAGGAACAATTAGGTCCCGAGGAAGAAGTCACGTACCCTCACGACCTTATCTCTGTGTTTTCACTATCACCCCCTATACGTGGTAGAAATGCACAACCCCCATCTTTTGGGAAGTATACTCGTCTTTGTGAAACTAAAGACCTAAGAAGACCAATGTAGAAGGAAAATAACTACTATTTTCGTATTATGGAACTTGTATGACCGAGGTGATGTAACATCGAGTCCATTTTGTTTTTCTTCTATTAAAAACAATGTATCAAGTTGTCGAACATATATGGAAGCTCAGTGGTTGTTTTCTTATTTATACATTTTTGATTATATATGCATGTGATGTTTATGTGATTACATGTTTGCTTGTTGTGATGATTATTTATGTTATATATATATATATACATATATACCTCATAGACAATTATTTGGTGAATGTTGTCTAACCTACCCAACACTTCTTGCTAGAAGAAAATGCCGCCCAGGCTTAGCACAGACACCAATATGTTACTGAGAACTGAGGCCGAACTCAATGAGCGTATATCCCAGGCTATAGCGCAGCATGAAGCCCTCCACTCTAAACACGGTGGTGGTACTTCAAGAAACAATCCCTCCACTGGTAATGTTAAGTCACCCAATGTCACACCCCGATCGCGTTAAAACAACAAAACCGCGGTGGAAAACGTCGGGAAGTGTCGTAACAGAATCATTGTTTCACAACACATGGATTAAAGTTTCGTTTTATTGGATTAAGTTTGTTACATTGTCTTGAAGTTTAAAATCAAAACACAAACATATTGTCTATCATTGTTATTAAGTCACTAAGGCCTCGTCCGATCCTTTGTGAGCATGCATCCTAGTCATCATCAACATCATCAAACACCACCTGAAACATATGTGAAAATAAAGTCAGCAATGAAATGCCGGCGAGCACATAGGTTTTGTGAGTGTGTCAAATTCATGGCTTGTATACTTGTTGCAATACCTCGTACGACTACAAGAGTCGATAATTGAAAACCTTGTTTTGAAAAGTGTTTTTTATTGCAATTTGATTAACCAACTTAAAACAAGTTGGTTATTGTTTATAAAACCTCGTTGCCATGAATCTTGACCCAAAAACATTTGCTTTTTTAAACCAAATTGTAAATCATTCTTGTAATAAAACTCGTATGGTTTATATCATTTAGTAAACATCGTTGTGTGTCATCGTTTGAAATCAATCGTTCGAGAGAACTAAATAAAGCCACAGAATGTAATATAATAAAAGCACTTATATATCAGAAGTACCAGCGGCGTATCTACCATGCTTTTATCACATTACACCCGTCCCGTTATCTTATCACATACCAAAAACCAATCGTTCAATTGTACTTGTTCTTAATAGTTCGTGTTATCAATTGTTCAAATTGTTCAACTCGTTCGTGTTATAAACCATCGTTCAATCGTTCAGATCGTTCCAATCATTCAAATCATTCAAATCGTTCGTGTTTTAATTGTGAAAGCTAACTTTTGGTCGTTCTCGTTGAATACATTCAAACATGTGTTTTGACTCGTTCCAATCGTTCAAATCGTATTAACAAACCACCAAAGGGTTTGTTAACATTCATCAGGTTCTGTCGTTAACCACATTACCCCTATACATAACCATGGCGATAGTCCAATTACGGGATTTGTCAGATCCTATGGTACCAGAACATACTACTGGTCAGCTCGGCCAAAGCTAATGAATGTCATTCGTGTTATGTATTAACGCACCAACAAGCTCGTCCACATTATTGAAATCGTTGTGTTTAATATAAACCATAGTATTGTTAAAGAAACTCGAAATCGTTTAGCACATATGAATCACCCCAAAACAATTGAAAGCAGTAAAATAGGGGAACTATGTACTCACTTGAGATTGCAAAATATCCTCGATTTAGTGAACTAACAATGCTCGGGAAATCAAGGAATCAAGTGGCACCTAGTATCAGATCACTGTGTTAATAAATCGACACCTAAATCGGGAGATCAGGTAGAATGAGGTCTTGTAAACCAAATGAGTGTTAGAACTCATATGACATGGTTTAACAAAGCCTACATTCTGAATCAAAACCTATCCTAAGTGCTTATGACCCGTTATGACCCTTTAAGGTAGTCTACGCTACTTTAACGAGTCATTTGCGCAAAAGCGCATTTGAATAGCCTAACTAGTCCTATGACAAGTATTATATGCCCTAACATGAATAATATTGTTGCATAATCAGTTTAAGTGACAAAAACTTGAGGGATTGCCAAGGTGGGAATGGTAATCAGGGAGGAAATGGAAATAGAGGCAGAAATGGTAATCAAGCTGGCAATGGGAACCAAGGAGGGAACAACAATAATAATCAAGGCGGAAATGGTAATGGACGTGGCCAAGGCTGTTATGGCTGCGGTGACATGGGGCATTTCAAGAGGGATTGCCCTAAAGATAATCAGGCCTGTGGAAGAGTGTTCACTATTGGAGCTAGAGAAGCACGCTAGGATCCGAATGTGGTTACGGGTACGTTCCCTATTAACAACATTATGCTTCTGTCCTGTTTGATAATGGCTCCGACTTTAGTTTCGTATCTATAGAATTTAAGAATACACTTGGCCTAGTTTCAAGTAAGCTAGACATCCCATATTCTATAGAACTTGCAAATGGAAAGATAGTTGAAGCAAATGAGGTGATTAAGGGTTGTACTCTTGAACTTGGAGAGTGAGAATTTTCTATTGATTTTTTACCTGTTGATTTGGGAAGTTTCGAGGTCGTTGTTGGGATAGATTGGTTGCCTGACAACCATGTCGAAGTGGTTTACCACGAGAAGACCATCCGCATCCCATTAGTGAATGAAGAGATGCTTGTGATTCATGGGGAAAAGCACGAGACGCCCCTACGAATTATCAACTTCATGAAGGCGCAGAAGTGCCCCCGAAAAGGCTACATAGCCTTCCTCGCTCATGTCATCGACAAGGAGACCAAGGATCCAAAGCTCGAAGACATCCCCGTTGTGAAGGAATTCCCAGAAGTCTTTCCCGAAGACTTTCCTGGGCTACCTCTGCAGCGACAAGTGGAATTTCGGATAGATCTGGTGCCAGGAGCAGCACCAATGGCAAAGGCACCATACCGGTTAGCTCCATCCGAAATGCAAGAGCTTTTAACTCAGCTGCAAGAGCTGCTAGACAAGGGATTTATCAGGCCAAGTTTCTCACCCTGGGGAGCTCCAATGTTGTTTGTTAAAAAGAAAGATGCCAGTTTCCATATGTGCATCTACTATAGGGAGTTGAATAAGTTAACCATCAAGAATCGGTACCCTTTGCCGAGGATTGATGACTTGTTTGACCAACTGTAAGGTTCCAGCTATTATTCCAAGATTGACTTGAGATCGGGATATCATCAACTGCGAATACAAGAAGAAAGTATCCCCAAAACGGCCTTTAGGACTCGCTATGGGCATTACGAGTTCCTTGTCATGCCGTTTGGCTTAACGAATGCACCAGCGGTATTCATGGATCTCATGAATCGGGTGTGTAAGACGTATTTGGATAAGTTCATAATTGTGTTTATTGATGACATCCTCATATACATGCGAACCAAGGAGGAGCACGAGCAACATCTGCGAGCTATCTTGGAACTCTTGAAGAAGGAACAATTGTATGCGAAGCTTTCAAAGTGCGAATTTTGGATTCGCGAGGTGTAATTCCTAGGTCATGTGGTAAATGAGAATGGAATTCACGTCGACCCTGCCAAGATTGAGGCAATCAAAAACTGGGAAGCACCTAGAACCCCAACCAAGAAATGACAATTTCTGGGTTTAGCGAGTTATTACAGACGATTCATAGAGAACTTCTCAAAGATTGCTCACCCGCTAACATCCCTAACCCAGAAAGATAAGAAATTTGATTTGGGTGAGAAACAAGAAACGACTTTCCAATTGTTGAAAGATAAACTTTGTGACGCACCTATTTTGTCCCTACCTAACGGTACCGATGGTTTTGTGGTTTATTGTGATGCTTCTCGACAAGGTCTTGGTTGCGTGGTGATGCAACGGGACAAAGTCATCGCATACGCGTCTCGTCAGTTGAAGGTGCACGAGAAGAACTATACTACGCACGACCTTGAGCTAGGTGCCGTGATATTCACATTGAAGATTTGACAACACTGCTTGTATGGTACGCGTTGCACAATCTTTACAGATCACAAAAGTTTGCAGCACATTTTCGATCAGAAAGACTTAAACATGAGGCAACGAAGATGGGTCGAGCTATTGAATGATTACGATTGCGAGTTAAAGTATCACCCGGGTAAGACGAACATTGTAGCGGACGCCTTGAGCCGCAAGGAGCGCGCAAGACCTCTAAGGGTGCGAGCCTTAGAGATGACCATACAAACTGATCTCACTACTCGGATTCGTGAAGTTCAGCAGGAAGCACTTAAGCTGGATAACCTACGAGCCAAATCATGCGTGGAATAGAAGCGCAATTAGTGCCAAAGGAAGATGGAACGTTGTGCTTCATGGAGCGAATTTGGGTTCCGTTCTTCGGCAATCTATGTACACTTATTTTTTTATGAAGCTCATAAGTCAAGGTACTCTATACATCCGGGATCCGACAAAATTTACCAAGACTTAAAGGACTTTTATTGGTGGCCTAAGATGAAAGCCGATATTGCTACGTATGTGGGTAACTGCCTTACCTATGCCAAGGTTAAGGAGGAGTACCAGAAACCATCAGGGTTGTTGCAACAACTTTAGATTCCTGCATGGAAGTGGGAACAAATATCGATGGATTTCATTACCAAGTTACCGAGAACACAGAGAGGTCACGATATAATGTAGGACCGGTTTTGACTCCCGAACGATTGCGTAACGACACATGCGATGTGTAGAATCTGTGCACGTGTGTGGACCAAACACAAGAACGTAATATAAACGTGACTCTATTGATAATCTGACAGAATACAAGCACCGTGAATCACTACCTTTGCTACTTTGTCTCTCTAGTTTCTCTCTCTAACCTTCAAAGCTCCAAATAGCAAATGTGGCAAAAAGTTCTAAATGAATAGCCTTAGCCTCCTATTTACAGGCAAGGCTCTAAGAGAAAGTTCTAAGTAATTACAATAATGCCACCTTGACTTTCTCCTATCTTTTACACTATAAAACCATGTTTTGATTAGATTTCTGCTACGATTCGGATTGACGGAGGCGATAGACATTCGTGCACTCACATACTCCCCCTTGGATATTGCCGCAGTCAATCTCGTAGCATCTTTCTTTTCTCTCTCTCTCTCTCTCTCTCTGAGTCTTTAAGAAGCTTTGACATCTTCAGCATCACAGACTCCCTCTTCAAGCTTTTCTTGATTCTGAGTTCTGAATCAACTCCCCCTTTCGATCGACTCTTTCTTCAGGCTCCCCCTTTTGAAAAGCTTCCGTGCTTTAGGATCGACAACTGGTTCTTTGGTTACAAGCTCCCCCTTATGATGACCTCTTCTTCAGACTCCCCCTTAAACTCTGCAAATCTCAAACATTTATAAGAATTTTGACAATTTAAGATTCAAAACCTAACTCTTAGCATAAACTGGAGCATTTCAAATATGTGACAGTGAAATCTTTTTCGGTTTTTCTAGGAATGATGCCCTGGCTCTTAAAACTTTTTGGATTGAAAACCTGGCTCTATTGTACAAAAAAATAACAATATGAATATATCCAGGATTAACTTGGCTCTCTCCCCCTATCAAATTACTTTATAAATTTGACAGTTTAAGAATCCAAAACCTTCACGATTTATCATCCAAGTCCAACTTAATGACCTTGGAGATTTCACAAACTGTTTTTTTTTTTAATTTAAAAAAAACTCAAAAACTTGTTTATTTTCAAAAACATGATCAGCATACTTAGACTTTGAAACTCAGCTTTCATACATCGGTTGTCAAAAATAACGTGGAAACAAAATCTTTTTGAATTTTTCTGAATCATAAAGCATTAAAGAAATATTTACAGACAATATTTTTGTTTGAGTTCGTGTCAGAGGATCATATCAGTTTATGATAAATCACTAGCACCGTTGAGCTATAAACACTTTAAGTTCTAAACGATTCACTTAGATTGTCAGTATATTGATCCACTTAAATTTTCACACAAAGTTCAACTGATTTGAGATACGAGATTAGTGTCTTAAGGACTTAAACTTATTCACGTGTCCCACCTCAGAATATACTCTCGTATCAAAATTCCCTAGATTCAGTCTTACAGGTGAATATACTAGATTGATATTTGTTCTCTAGGTTAGTGTGAGACCTTGAGAGCTCAGGTATGAACTACCGTTCAGTCAAAGAGATGAAGGCTCGACTTTAGGTGTGTCCCCCCTGGGGATCTTCTTTACAACTGTAGATGCAATATGTCTGTAGCTTCCGTCTGTACTTAGTCTATATTTTGTCATGTATGTGTCCTTGTATAGTTTTGTTTGAATATTATATTATAACTGGGAGATAACGGAGCAAAACGTATGTTGTAAAGTTCATCCGGTCGGATGGCTTGGGTCATCCGGATGGATGAGCATCCGACCGGATGATATGAACTCTCCCAGCTTGCTAGCCTATAAATAGAGACTTAGGGGTTCATTTGTCATAGTTAGTCGCTTGGTTTGTCTCTGAGGTGAAGCTCTGTCCAACTCTCACCGGAACATTATATTTTCACAATCTTTGAATTAGAATGGATGCATTAAATGTTGAACTCGTTGTTGATTCATCTTTGACACTGTATATGGATTCCGCACTTCTACAGTGATCGATCCGACCTGAGTTGTTCAATCTAGAACCGACACAACCGGTCCTCCCCCCGCAAGTGGTATCAGAGCATGGAGGTCGGACTCGGAGAGAATCTGCATCGAATTCACGGACATTTTGACCAATTACAACCGATTTCACCGGAGATTTTACCTAATTCTTCATCTATTCTTCTGTTTTTTATCATTGTTCTATCTTCTCTCATCTAAAAACAACGAAAAATCTAAAATTGACATAGAATTCACGGTTAAAATGGACTGAATTTGACATATAGTGTTGGCAATCTGTTATAGTACAATCCTACAAATTTTCACGGAAAAATTCGAACTAAAACACACCGAAATAGATCAAAAACCATGAAGTTTGTGATGAACGTGTTGGATTCTGTATGCACAAGACATATATTAAATTGATGTGGCTAGTACGTTATGATCCAAGTCTAGTCATACCCAAATACAAGCTAGAAAAACACTTATAATATTTATTTATGATATGATCAAACAAATAAATATTAACACTTATAATATTTAGAAATTGGTTTTCTAAATAATTGCACTTGAGAAACCAATAAATTATATGGATAATTTATTTTGAGAGTATTTTATTTTTGTTATTTAATGGGTTAAATAACATAATAAAAGTAGTATAAGTCTTATAACATGTGATGTTATAATTTTATAAAAGTTATAAAATTATATATATAAGATTAAATTGTTTAAAAGAAAATTGAATTTTCTTTTAATTATAAAAGGTGGGCCGCCCCCTCCCCCCCTTCTCTTCCCAAGACCTTTTGGTCCAATGATCATACATGCATTTTGCATGTTTAGGTGGGTCTTGATTGGGAAAAAGGGTGCCAATATTCTCTCATGTTTTATAACCATTTTGATGACAAAATACAATGTAGAAGACTTGTATTTTGCTCTCAAAATTTTCGGTCATAAAGGGGTTCCAAGAAGGGTTTCGGTTTTGATCATAAGTGTATAAAATCCTAGCTAAAACTCAAGTGTTTGTTTGAAGGCTTGGGGTATACAAGCTTGAGGTCTTCTACACGTAAAGGAAACCGTTCAAGAAGCATCATCCTTATCATTTTCTATTACTCCAAGAAGGTAGTCTTCTAAACACCCTAAGGTTGTGTTTGATAGTATGCATGTTCATATATGGATCCGGGTTTTGGGATTTTGCATATAAATGAATTTTATATCTTAAAAGTAACATGTTTTAAATAATCTTTCCGCTGCGTTTTTGGTTTTAGTCAGATCAAATCACTTTGATAAACATGTGAAAATCCCATCAATGGTATCAGAGCCGCTTATATGAGTGCATGCTTCAATTGATTAAATTTTTTGGGTTTCGGGTTTGGATAAAACCCTATGGCCGAAAGTTTTAACATGGTTATCCCTTTGTTTTCAAGATTATTTTCTTACATGCATAAGGGAATCTTGAAAAATTATTTCATATGGATGATTTGTTTGTTTGGACAAAACTTACCTTTTCGGTTTTTTGTACATGGCCGAAAATGGTTATAAAAGGGAACCATTTTTTGCTTCTTGATTTTAATATATATATATATATATATATATATATTTTGGTGCATATAACCTAGCCATGACCTTGTGTTAAATGATTGTGTTGTGATTTATTTTATTATTATTTCAAATAATTATAATCTTTGTTCTTCCATTTGTAAGATATGTAATTTATTTACTTTTCATTTGGCATGTAAAATAAATAGATTAGTTACATTTTATTTTACTAGAAAAAAAATTGTATTAGGATTATTTCATGTAAAATAAGATGCACAAAATGCGTTTTGGTTTGGACCATAATATTCGGTCCAAAGAACTTCATGGTTCTCAACGGGATTTTAACCCGATAATCAAAACACATTTTTGAAGTCCAAAGGAGTTTGGAGTTGAATATAAAAGACATTTGGAAACTCAAAGAAAGTGGAGAAAACACAACACAAGAAGGAGACTCGAAGCATTTGGATGCGGGATCAAGTGGGAGTTCAACGACACATCTCTTGTGTCATTTTTCACCCCTTAGGAAGGACCTTTTGGCACACTTGTTTCGGCTAACAAGTGTTGTCAAAATAGTTGGCTATGGTTATGCACCTATTGTTATGTATGTTATGCTTGTGTGGTTGCTTATTTATGTTGTTTAGATGATATGTCGATATGCATGCTTAACAAGCTAATAATCAACAACAAGCTTAAAAATGGTTCTTAACAAAATCATTAAAATGGTTAATAAAAGGTTTTATTAAAGTTAATGATTTTATAATAAAATGGGTTTTATTAAAAGAACCTTGAAAATTGGTTTTCACTAAAGTACCATTGACTTGAATGCATGCAAATATATGGTACAATTTTTTTTTTCTAAACTAGATTTTTGAAATATTAAAAACCCTTTTATAAAACAAGTCAAACACCATCCTTTTACACAACACTCGAATCACTTGGGAACTCTTATTGTGGGATAAAGGTCACCTAACCACATTTGAGGGAACTTGTATGTTCGAGGTGGGTTTACCATGTTTGTGGGATAAAGGTCACCCTAACCACTTATGTGTATAAACTCACATGTGTGTGTAAGTTGGACGACTTGATTTGGAAACCATGTGCTTAGGGTCACCGAAGCATGGCAGACAAAGGTGTTGATGGGATTAAACATGCCAACTAAACATAAAGATGTTTAACCGATCCCATATGGCTAGAAATTGCAAAGAGTTGAAATTGTCAAACATTGACTACCTTGTTAATTTAAATAAAGGGATAAAGGTCACCTAACCAATATTTAAATGTAACGTTGGATTCTAGATTTTAATTATTAATTTTCTTTAACACACAAAATGGTATTAATGATTAAAATATAATAATATCAAAAATACTAAATTGAACTTTGTTAAATTTTGTAGATGGCCTCTAACAATGCAAACCCGATTAACCAAACCGTCCGAAACCTATCACTAAGAACCATCCTTGAAAAGGATCGTCTCAATCATAACAACTTCAAGGATTGGTTTCGAAACTTGAGAATCGTTCTCAAGCAAGAGAAGATATCCTATGTGTTGGATGATCCTATTCCCGATGAACCTAACGTGGAAGATGTGGATGCCTACAATGATTGGGTTAAGTATACCGAGGATTCCATGCAAGCCTCTTGCCTCATGTTGGGAACTATGATTCCCGAAATTCAAAAGGATTTTGAATATTATGGGGTATACGACATGATTAGCCAATTGAAGGAAATGTTCCTACAATAAGCGAGGGTAGAATGCTTCGAAACTGTTTGGGCGCTTCATGCATGTCGAATGGAGGAAATCCAATCAGTATCATCTTATGTCCTTAAGATGAAAAGCCACATTGATCGCCTCGAAAGGCTAAATTGTCCCGTCTCTAAAGAGTTGGCTACGGATTTGATCCTCAACTCTTTAACAAAGAAATTTGAGAGCTTTGTGATGAACTACAACATGAATGGATGGGACAAGAGCATTGGTGAGCTTCATGCAATGCTCAAAATGGCCGAAGAAGGAATGGGCAAAAAGGTTTTACCCATCCTAGCGATCAATGAAGGAGGCAACAAGAAAAGGCCCCACCCCGACTCTAAAGCAAATTATGCTAAAAGAAAGGGGCACGTCAATGGAAAAGGGAAGGGAAAAGCTAAAGCACAACCCACCAAACCAAAAGAGAAGAACCAAAGGTTGCTACGAATGACCCATGTTTTGAATGTGGTGAGATAGGTCATTGGAAAAGAAATTGTCCAACCTATCTCAAAGAGTTGAAAAACAGGAGGGATGCATGGCAAACCTCAGGTACTATCTCTTTGATACATGTTGAGCTTAATGTTATTTCTTCTAACACATGGGTACTAGATACCGGATGTGGAACTCATATTTACAATTTGTTACAGGGGTTCAAAAGAATAAACATTATAAGAAGGGAGACGGTAGTCTCTTCATGGGCAACAGAGCAAAGGTTGGAGTCGAAGCTCAAGGAGACTACGTTTTAAAGCTTCCAAGTGGTTTGGAAGTGATATTGAAGAATGTTTTATATGCTCCTAGTTTAACTAGGAACATAATTTTTGTTTCCCTTTTAAGAAAATGTGGTTTTAATTTTGAATTTGTTAACTATGACATTTATGTTTCTAAGCATGATGTGTTTTATTTTAAAGCTGTGTCTTTAAATGGTATTTATGAATTAGATCAAGATAACACATGATATGATAGCTCAATGTATCAAGTAACCAACAAGAAACTCAAAATGGATTTGAGTGATTCCTATCTTTGGCATTGTCGCCTTGGACATATAAACAAGAATCACATGCAAACACTTCAGAGAAATGGTCTTTTGAAAATGAATGAAGATGATTCATTTGATGTATGCGAATCTTGTTTACAAGGAAAAATGACCAAGACACCCTTTAGTGGAACATTTGAAAGGGCTAAAGACTTATTAGGTATCATACATTCAGATGTATGTGGTTCTTTTAAGCCGATGACTAGGAATGGTGAAAGATACTTCATTACCTTTACCGACGACTATAGTCGTTATGGTTATGTGTATTTACTAAGACACAAGGACGAGGCATTTGAAATGTTCAAAGACTTCAAAATTGAAGTAGAAAATCAACTCAAGAAAACAATCAAGGTCCTTCGCATCGATAGAGGAGGTGAATACCAAGTGGTGCTTTTCAAGATTCTCACTGTTGGCTCAGCAGTCTTCATAATGGCAAAGTTTGTTCTCACTTCTCTTTCAAGACGTGAGTGGAATGCCCAACCCCTACCTCTCTTGCTCAAATCTAGATCAAAGTAAGGAGCATGTAACAAAGTTTTCAAGTCAATCTGGGTCCATGATTCAAATTGACTTTCCTTGCCATAATACTCCCTATGCCCACTCTTTCGGGTAATCAGCTACATCTGCTTGTCTGGCTCATAACTCCAACATGCCACTTCTGATTTGTTTCCGACTTCATCGTAATGAGAAGATCCTAATTCCATTACCAATTTGTCTGGTCTTTGTGAGGGATCCTTTAGTTGAAAGTTTTCATCAAGAGGATTCATATCTTGATTCTTCATCACTAGCAACTATTTTTTCTTTGCTTTTCTTTTTCTTTCTCCTCTCGCCTCTACTTGGATTTGCTGCTTTGCTTCTTTGGTTTAGCAGCCAAATAAGCTTCTAAAGCTGTTGCACGCTCTGCTTCAGCTGCTGCATGTGTTGCTGCTCTTTGCTATGGAGTGTGTTCTGATCTTCCAACATGAAACTGTTCATCTTCTTTATCCACAAACTCATTTCCAAATCTCTTTTCAAGCTTTGCCTTCAGACCATAGAAAGTCGACATAAACATTCCTACATCTCCTTGCAGTTGATCTATGGTGAGATCTCTATTGGTGAGTTGAGATTGCAATGACGAGATCTGGGCTTCTTTCAATTCAACATCTTGTTGGAGAGAAATGATCTGAGCATTCTTCAACTTCGCATCCTGTTCCAATACGACCACAAGTCTTTTTAATCTTTTAACATATTCATCTTCATCACTATCACTTTCGTTTTCAAATATCTGACGTTTCTCAGTCGCATAACGAAAAGCTGCTTCATCATGCTCAGTATTGCCTCCCCCACTTGAGCTTCCTAATTCAAATCGAACACCACCACTAGAACTACCTGGCTGTGTGGGGGTGTTTTCAAAATCGAAGTTGAAATCATATAAATCTGGGTCCTCTAAGTTTGTTTTCTTCAATGCATCTGTTGTTGGTGGATCAGGTTGAGGATCAATGATAGGAGTTGACTCAGGGGAAGTCGAAGGCACAGAAAGAGTGTCATCAGGTGCGGTGTCGGTTCTTTGTTTCTTTGGAGCTGATTCTTCAGTAACATCAGCGGTTGCTTCAACTTCCATTTCAATCTGTGAGGCGATAGTAGTTTCTTGGACTTCAGCAGTGGAGACGGATGGAGGGTTTCTATCACCACCCTGTACACTCAGAACTAAAGCTGCTAGATTATCAGAGGTCATAGGCACAGGCTTGCGAATGGTATCTTCTTCCTTATCAGACATTACTATCTCTATTTAACTTTCAGCATCCGTTTCTTCACTAGAGTCTGTCTCTGATTGTTAATCAACAAATAGAATTTCATCTTCATCATCAGCCGCCTGTTGTACTTGTTGCATGAGCTATACATCATGCTCTTCCGCAATTTGTGCATTGATTGGAGGCGGAACTGGAGCAACAGGGACGACTGGAGGAGCTGGGGCAACATGAGCTCCTTGCACAACATCTGCAAATCTCCCATGCTTCTCAAGCGCAAACCTTCCCTCAAAATTATGATGTTTGGCTCTTTTGTTTCTACATGCTTCTCAAAACATCCTGGCCCCATAGGCTTTAAGTTGATGAAATTTGGGCCCTTGACTAACGTTGGGTATCGATCGTCAAGAATCATCTGAATGAACCTCGGGTATAGCATGAAAATCTTCTTTTTCGGATCATTGAGCATTTTCTTCATATTATCAAAGATGAAAGCTGAAAAATTGTAATCCCAACCATTTACTAACGCCACAATAGCAGATGTTTGCGTCTTGTTGAGCTGATCGAATCCACCCTTGTTTTCAGCAATGCATTGAAGGAAAAAGTGAACTAAAAGCCTCCAATATGGTGGAAACAGTTTCTTCAGGACTGTTGGATAACCACCTTCATAGCTCATCCTTCTGAGTGCAGCTTGAACTCTAGACTAATCGTGCAAAGTTGGATGATGTGGCTGATCTCCCAATCTTAATACTTCTCATATTATTTCCTCGGTCACAATAATCTACGTCTTTTGCACTGTCGCTTCAATCGAACCTGCACCTTGTCTGTTGATTTTTGCAGTGTTCCAAAAAGTATTGATGCAACTGTTGCACATGACTGGTTCTGCTCTTAAAGCGTGAGTGAGAGGACAATTGTTCAGACCCCTGATTAGAGATCCAAATAACTCTATTTGATCTGCTGGAGGATCTGACAAGAAGCCTGCTTGATTGTGAAACTCGTTAACTTCCAACTACCGTTGGTTCTTTTCCTGCATCATTGCACCGGCCATTTTCTACAATAAATTGTTGACGTTAGATCATTTTTAAAAAAAATGTTAACTTGTATTTGAGTTAACGATGAATTAATAAAATCAAGACATCGAAAATTCAACATAAGTAAAACATGTCATTAAAGCAGTCCAGAAAAGTAGTTCAAAAGTCCAAGTCAGAAAAGGTTCAAGTCAAAAGTTCAGGTCAAAGGTTAGGTCAAAACTTATCAGGGTCCGGAATGATGGGGGTCATCTCGGATGAACCTCTTCATCCGGAATGACTATCATTCCGTCTGAGATCATCCGTGATGATGATCTCTGGTCCAAGATCATCCGTGATGCTTCTTTGTGATCCGGAATCATATACCTTCAGTCCGAAATGTATCCGAGATCGTCCGAGATAGTCCGAAATGATAAAAGTTGAGAGAGAATCTTCAAAGATTAGTCCGAGATGATTCGAAATGTGTCTCGGACCTTTGTCCTTTTCACATTAAATAACCTGGATGGGCTCATGGGCCAGGCCCATTTCAGATGTTTAGTCCGAAATGATTGGCCTGTTCAGGCTTTGACCAGGTCAATTCCTGATGGGTCCCATCCGAGATGGGGGGCCAACCAGATCCAATTTTTTATTATTATTTTTTAATCAACTTTTCAAGATAGCAAAATACCCCCTTCAAAATCAACGAAGCAACCCACTAAGCAACAATAAAATAATAATAATAATAATAAAATAATAATATGTACGAAATACTAATCACATGGGTGATTTTGGGAAGACTGTCAAGGGATCAAATCATTTTCGAACTGATTAAGGAATACTTTTCAGCCCTTTGTTTACTTGGACCGGTCCATGCGATTGTTAATATGTTTGTCCTCTTAAATCCACCGCTCAAACTTCAACTTTAAGCTTTGTGATACGCTTTAGGTTGAATTATACTGAAACATCTATGCATCCCATTCCAAGGCATATCCCCGTGATCAAGGTAAGCACAACAGTTCATCGTAGCAGGTGAGTATACTGAAATCATCCTTAAGTTTTTCAACGCCAGACTTCCTGGTGAACAGGTCAGTACTTCTGTACAGTGAGAGACCAGGGAAGTTCTGACGAGGGCGAGACAGATACCTTTCACGGTACGAATTTGGATTTAATAGCACACCGAATTCTCTTTTTAGTGAGATTTATTCCGTTTTCAGGTTTTGGCCCTTTTTGTGGCTCTTTTTGCAAGATATCCTGACTGTGCCCAGGTCTGCATATAGTCTGGATGCAACAGAGGGACAGCCCTGATATCCCGGATAATTTATCAGTATAAAGACCCGAAACCTCAGATGTTGGCTATCTATCAACGTTGTATTTAAGACCATGAAATCATACACCGTTGGTCTGTTACCCACGAGATGTCTAGTCCATTATGTTTATATCACTTTGCCTCTTTTTTTCTTTTCGAGCGGTAGACCTATCAACACATCACTGTGGAGCCTAGCCTGTTCAACATTGAAACCTTACATGTGTTAATCAAGTTCTTTAGCATGAAAATTCATTTTACTTCCCAGCAACCTTTTCTCCCCCTAAATTTGTGTAAAAGTAGAATACTTTATACCCAAATTTACTAGATGAGACACATAAAACCCCTTTATTTATTATATACATTAAGTTTTTTTATGCTCAGTCGGTGAAGCGTATCATTTTCAAGAGGTCTACAAGCACATTGAACCTAGAGATGCTGACATGTTTTGTAAAAAGATCCGTTGTGTTAGTATCAATATGGATCTGTTCAAGTTTAATAAGACCTATGTCAAAGCAATCTCGTATGAAATGAATTTTGATGTCAATGTGCTTGGTTTTGGAGTGAAAAACAGGGTTTTTAGTGATCTGGATAGTGGCATCGTTATCACAATAAATGGTTGTATCAAGATAAGTCAAACCATAATCCTCCAGTTGATGTTGCATCCAAAGAACCTGGGAGCAGCAGGCAGACGCTGCAACATACTCTGCTTCCACTGTGGAGAGAGACACTGTCTGCTGCTTCTTACACTGCCAAGAGATGAGTCTATCTCCCAAGAACTGGCATCCAGCTGATGTAGATTTCCTATCCCTGTCTGTTCCTCCAAATTTGCTATCTGAAAAGGAAAACAGATTAAAGTTCGAATCTCTGGGATACCAGAGTCCGAGTTTAGGATCTCCCTTCAAATATCTGAAAATTCTTTTAACAGCAGTTAGATGAGAGAGTTTAGGGTTAGCCTGATAACGAGCACACTGACAAATGGCGTACAGAATGTCTGGCCGACTTGCAGTCAGTTACATCAGTGAGCTGATCATGGAGCGATACAATCTCTGATTAACAGGACTTCCCTTTGATCCTCAGTCAACAACGGTCGTTCTGCAATTGGGGAGTCAATTTGCTTTGAATCTGTCACGCTGAACTTTGCAAGAACGTCATTTACATATTTACTGTGGTGAATCAAGATTCCTTGATTATTCTTACGGACTTTCAGGCCCAAAAACATTGTCATCTCTCCTAAGGAAGTCATCTCGAACTTCCTCTTCATGACCTCTTCAAACTCCTTGCAAAGTGCATCATTAGTCGATCCGAAGATGATGTCGTCAACGTATATTTGAACTAGGATAATGTCCTTGTTAACACGTTTGATGAAAAACGTCTGATCGATCATCCCTCGATTGTACCCATGAGTGATCAAATGTTCTGTTAGGGTAGCATACCATGCACGAGGTGCTTGGTGCAAACCTTACAGAGCCTTGTCCAGCTTGTAGGCATAGCCTTCTTTCTCTTGATCAATGAAGCCCGGCGGTTGAACAACATAGATCTCTTCCTTGACCTTCCCATAAAGAAATGCCGTCTTTACATCCATTTGATAGACTATAAAGCCTATGAAGGATGCATATGCCAGGAAAATACGGATGGCTTCCAAACGTGCAACCAGGGTGTAGGATCGAATTCGGACCTAAACGAGTCGCTTAGAAGAGTTTATCTCAGTTTGAACGGCGGAAACAGACAAACCGAGTACAATTCAGCGAGAATTCAATTTAAACTGTTGTTGCATTGATCAATAATGCGAGTACACGTTCAGACAACACTTCGGCAGCACTTCGTGGCTTACCGGAAGAACACACCTCTAATTCTATGTGTGATTTCGTTTATGTGACCTATTTATAGGTGATATGATTCCGCTCTTTCATACATGACATATAAGCGATACCCTAAGACTGACACATAAGCGAAATTAACTTTGACACAAAAGCGGAATCAGAAACAAACATATTGACCGAAATCTAACTTTAACATTCTAATCCTTTTTGTCTTTTGTGTAGTGATGTCATGATGATGTCACTTTGATGATGTCATCATGAAATCATGCTTAAACATCTTCGCAACGAACCGAGACTCGACATAAGACGAAGACGACCGATGAATGCACCAACAGACTCCCCCTCAGATGTTGACGAGTCTTAAGTGTCGAGTATTCTCAATCTTCAGTCTTTATCGGTCTTTTTTCTTTCTTAGCATATACCAGGATCTTCTCTTTGGCTCTAACCTCGTCAGACTCCCCCTCTCATCATGATGGGATCGCTGTCTGGAATTAGCTATCACCTTGAGATCAATCCCTGGCTTTATCTCTGTTCAGGCTCATTTCCTGTACACATTTTCTCATCAAAACATAAGTTTTTACTTAACTCAATAAGAAAAACTTACTGGAAATAGTTACATCAAGTTCAAATTAATGACCCTGATTAACTAATCTCAACTTCTTTCTCAAAAAATTTCTCAATTCAATACACACACTCCCAAACCAGTTCATCTTGTTTAGCACTTGGAATTTTGAATATCAGTTTTCCAACATCAGTTGTCGAAAATCTTTTTGAATTTTTCAAAATTTATGCTAAAACACACTAAAATCTTTTTGGATTTTTGACTGAAAAGAAATGCAGTAAAAAAATATTTACAAACAATATTTTTGTGAGCTTGTGTAAGAGGATCATATCAGTTTATGTGACCAATCACTAGCACCGTTAAGCTTAATTTCATTTTATGCTCTAAACGATTCACATTGATTGACGATATTGTTGTCCAGTTAAACTCAATCTAAAAACTTTCGACATGCTTACCGATACGTTAAGATATATTAATTTTGCACTAAATTCTTATGGACCCCACGATCTCAGCATATCCCCTCATCATGCAATACACTGACTCAAGCAATGCCTTTAAACTTTATCAACTGTGATTTGTGTGAAAACAAAGCAGAATGTTTAAACATTAACAATCAGGTCGATACTTCCGTATACGCAGAGAAAGTCCAATGTTTAAACAAAATAAGAAAAATAAAACAAGTTGAAGTTGTTTAGGCTTTAACCACCAGGTCGATACTCCCGTATACGCAGAGGTAATCCAAAGCTTAAACGAAACACCAAAGAAAATAAAGCAGAACGTTTAGGCAACAACATCCTGGTCGATACTCTCGTATACGCAGAGGATGTCCGATGCTTAAACAAAATAAAGAAATAAAACAAGTTTAAATCTTTGCAAAAAGAAATGCACAATCACAGTGACTTTTCAGCAAAGTTTTGAAAGTTCACAAACTTAACCAGTTTTATGTCTTTCGACAATCAGCGATTACTGAGTAGGCACACAGTCAAGAAGGACAAAACTAAGTACTATGCTTTTGACCATGTTTTCCACTAGAACTAGGCTTTTTCATTTAAGTTTGTATCGTTATCGCAAATCTACTAGTCTAGCTGAGCCTACCGTCACATCTTTAGTGAGATCGTTTATCACATTTAGACTTTTCATTTCTTTAGCATGCTGTGACAGTCCAACTGATCTACTATCATTTCCTCTTTTATACAACAAAACTTATTTTTTTCATTTTTCAATGTTTTTGACATTTTCAAATTTTCTAATTTTTTTTTAAATTTTTACTCCCCCTAAAATCAAAATATGTCTCAATTTTCATTTTCTGGGAAAATTTGAAAATAAGCTGTACAAACTTGACAACATGACGAGAATCACTTCAATTCTCCATTCACTTGGCTTGAACAATCAGAACTCCCCCTGACAACAAACTATTTTCCCATAGTGATTTCAAAACACTTAAGTTTGTTTTAATCAAAATGGTTTTTCCGGAAAATAAGTTTTGTGTGTCTTTTCACAAATTCGGGGATCTTTCATCACTTTGTTTTCTTCATACACAGGACAGATTTTACAATTTCAGTTTTAGATCTCAAACATCACTTGTAGAAAATCAAGTACAACTTAATGTCCCTGATTTACCACATGTAAGACGAAAAATCACTTTCGTGAATTTCTCAAGAAATGTGCCGATTCATGTTCCACGCTTACCAACCTGGGAACTCCGGCAAGTCAGGTTTTTCATTTAATGAGTTTCACCCAAGCCTGACGGTCCTTGGGTAATTTTGAATTCTTGTTCAACAATGGTGGAAAATTTTCATCATCCATTGTTAAACCTGAATTCTCAGATTTTACCTCAACAACAGGCTCTTCTGGCTTTACCATACCAGAATCATTGCCTGAATGTGGCTTGTCTTACTTTGATGAGCCAGATTCATCGCCTGAAGGTGGCTTGTCTGACCTTAACATGTCAGATTCATCGCCGACCATTTTCTTCTTTTTCTTATCCTCTTTCGTCCTCAAATTTGTATCCGATGAATTCGTCTTGCTTGACTTTGCCATCGAGGGAGTCGATTCATCAGAACTCTTATTTTTAACAGATGAACCCGAGGACAAGATCTTCTCGAGATACTCTCTCGCCTTCTTTCTCTTCTTCCTCAGTCTGTCTTTCTGCCCCTGAGAAAGTTTCACTTTCGTTTCTTGAACTTTAGGTTCTTGAACGTTCTGTTCTTTGGGCTTGACATTGACTGATTTCTTTGCCATCTTCTGAGAATTAACCCTCAATCTTTCATTTGATCTCCTTGGGCAATCTCTGGCAATGTGACCTCTGATATTGCAGTTAAAGCATCTTCTCGTCTCATAATTCCAACTTTGGCAGTTAACAGCAATGTGTCCTTGATAACCACATCGGTAACACACTCTGTTATCGTACCAATCACCATTTTCAGCCCAAATGCTCAAATCAAAGCACTGTTTGGCTTGGTGATAATCTTTCCTCCTCTTGTTTGCTGGATTTGGCTTTTGAGCACTGTGGTCCGACCTGCACCACTTATTGCCAACAATTTTAGAGTTTTGATTTTCCAATTTTTGTGGTTTTTTATCACGATTGGACAATTGAACTGATGAGCTTTTATTTTCTTTTTGAACATTTTTCGATTTTTTATCCTTTTGTTTTTGTTCCACATTCTTCTTTACAGGTTTTTGCATTGAGCATTCACCTTTCTCAGTAGAATGTAGAACGATTTCTTGAAATTTTTCTTTTAATTTCAAAAATATTTTTCTTTTTTCAAAATCATCATCAGTTTTCTCATCACAATCTTCAACTTTGACTTTATCAAAGTTTGTGACATTGTCACTTATTGGAACTGAATTAACAGGTTTTGGGCAAGAAATAGTTGAAGTATACACAAAAACCTTCAACTTTTCTTCCCATTCCTTGATTTTCTGTTGAGCACATTCTGCCTCTTTCTCAAGTCGAATAATCTTTTCAAGATGAGAATTGATTTCAATTTGTTTTTCAAGATTGTTTTTACCAAACATATCTCTCTCATCTTCTAAAATTTTTATTTGACTTTGAAAAACTTTTTCAATCTTCGATTTTTCATTTTCAAAATATTTTCTTTTTCTTTCAAAATTTTGTTTTCTAATGTCAAACTATCCAAACCACTCAACAGTTTGACATTTTCAGATTTCGACTTCTCAAAATTTTCCTGCAAAACAAGAATCTGTTTATCATCAAATTGCTTCTCATCTTTCAACTTCTTGACTTCCGATTTCAAACTTTCCACATCCTTCAAGAGTTTGCCATTGTCAATCTTAAAGTTGTCACATTTAAAGCAACCTGAGTCAGAACTTGAGGATTCAATCTTCACATATTCTTCATTCTTTTGAACTTGTTCTGTCTCCATATTGTATGTTCCTGCACAAAAGATTTTAACGAAGTCAAGAGGATTCATATTCTCATCAATATAACAACCCCTCTTCATATCATATTTCATAACATCTTTTGCACTAAGACACACACAGACTCTTTTGTTCAGTTCTACAACCACATCCAAATTTAATTTTTTCAAATTATTTTCTATCCTATTCAACAATCCTCTCTTTTTCTCTTCATTATCATTCATATGTGTTGTAAGTTTACTGATGAATTTATTCAGAGGTAATTTTGAAAAACTAGAATCTTCTCTCAGATTTTTCAAAAAATCATCCCATTCAGCTGGTAATCCATTAGCAAACTTTGATACCATTTCAGCTTCTGATATTACTATTTGATTTTCTTTCAAATAATCAATCAAACGATCAAACCGCTTCTCCAAATCATCTAATTTTTCATCTTTCTTACACCTAAAACACTTGAACCGGTTACTCCAAACCTCTTTGGGCAATTTCTGATAAGAACTACTGAAATATCCTCGATACCAGTCATTTAACCTTTTAAGATCATTGTTTTCTTGTTCATCAAAAACCGCTTCCATTTTTCCAAAACAATCTGTTTAAACGAAATATCAATCACTTAAATCTGATTATGCCGAGAACTTTAAAGCCCACAACTGTTATGATTGGACCAATTAATCTACTCAAGAAACAGTGCTTTTGTTTTGACTTGAAACTAATGTAGCCGACAAACAAAAATTATCCACCAATATGATTGGGCCGCAATCTTTTTAATCACGTGACAGGCCTGACTTCTTGTTCACAAACAAACCAGTGACAACAACTTCTTTTGTTGTTGAATAAAGATTGGGCCTCAAAGTCCACTGAACCGACAACAATAATAGAATATGATACGTGATTGGGCCGCTATCTGTTAAAGGCTGACACAAATAGAACTACCAGCTATAACACGTGACCCTCAAATGTATCAAATACTATCACATGAAACTGCAGTGATTCACACGTGTTTGTTTAATGGACAGATATGATCTCTTAACCGACAATCATCAATTCGATTTATATTTCACATGCAAGCTGACACCATTGATCCTTTAAATGTGTTCACATGCAAACTCGGCAAACAACACATGCAATTTTGATTATCCGACACAACCTGACATCCTCATTTAATGTTTCACAATACTAGATGAACAATCACGTGAATTCCAAAGTGTCACTAAAATGAAACCATTGTTGTCACTATAAGCGAAATCCCAAGATTGTCACAAAAGCGATACCTCAAGTGACACAAAAGCGAAATCTACTTGTACATATCAGCGAAATCAACACAAATTTTGTGACATAAGAGTGAAATCAAGACTAAATGGCTGCTGACATCATCAAATGCACGAGTCCTCAAGAGCGAAATCACAAAATTACAGAGTTTTAAGTCGATTTTATCTTTGAAACTTTCAAGGCTTTGTCAATACAGAATTTCGAGCAAGATATGTAAGACTGAACCGATTCTGACCGTAAAAAATTTTGATTTTCGGAAAAGAATAGTGTAGAAACAGAATTATCAGCTGAATTGTGTAGAACTCTTCTTCACTGGCTCTGATACCAATTGTAGGATCGAATTCGGACCTAAACGAGTCGCTTAGAAGAGTTTATCTCAGTTTGAACGGCGGAAACAGACAAACCGAGTACAATTCAGCGAGAATTCAATTTAAACTGTTGTTGTATTGATCAATAATGCGAGTACACGTTCAGACAACACTTCGGCAGCACTTTGTGGCTTACCGGAAGAACACACCTCTAATTCTATGTGTGATTTCGTTTATGTGACCTATTTATAGGTGATATGATTCCGCTCTTTCATACATGACATATAAGCGATACCCTAAGACTGACACATAAGCGGAATTAACTTTGACACAAAAGCGGAATCAGAAACAAACATATTGACCGAAATCTAACTTTAACATTCTAATCCTTTTTGTCTTTTGTGTAGTGATGTCATGATGATGTCACTTTGATGATGTCATCATGACATCATGCTTGAACATCTTCGCAACGAACCGAGACTCGACATAAGACGAAGACGACAGATGAATGCACCAACACAGGGCATATACTTCATCATAATCTAAACCTTCGACCTCACTGAAACCTTGGACTACTAATCTAGCCTTATTTCTTACAATCACTCTAGAATCATCTTGCTTGTTATGAAATACCCAACGTGTGCCAAGAGCTCGTTTTCCTTAGGGTAGCTTCTTAAGCTTCCATACTCCAAGTCGTTCGAACTGATTGAGCTCTTCATGCATCGCATCAACCCATCCAGGTTCCTGCAGAGCAACATTAATGTTTTTAGGCTCGATCTGGGATATGAAGCAAGAGTACAAGCACGAGTTGATGTCTCCAGATTTGCTGCGGGTCTGAACACCAGCAGATACTGGGCCAATGACATTCGTGATTGGGTGACTTTTCTGAACACGGTGAGGAATTGCTGTTGCAAGGACTTGCAGATTTGATTGCAGATTTGAAAAGCTTCTGGATGCTATTCTAGATGGCTCCCCCTCACTTGGTGCAACGGTGTTGATCACGCGCGGATGTACAGTGCAATCTGATGGAACTGCTTCTTGAAACAAAGAAGCTCATTGAACATTTGGTGGTCCTTCGGAGGCTTCAGAGTTGCTAACTTCACCATCAGGGGAAGCTGCTGAAGGTTCAGGAATCGGCTCCTGAGTAGTGGAGGAGTGGCGTTGTACTGTTGTCTCCTTGTCAAATACTGATGGATTCACAGTGAGCTTCTTGATTAAATTTTGCAAGGGCACATCCTCGTCTTCATCTTCAAAGGGAATTGGCATCTCCGCAGCTAAAACTCCTGCATCAACAATTTCATCAGACAAAATAGGAAACTATTTAAACAAGGAGGAATAATCATATAGCCAATCAGGTCTAATGCGAGCATCTTTTGGATTTTCTTCTAGCCAATCCACATGATATGCTTCCACAATCTGCTTCTTGAGCTTGTTGTACACATGATAAGGAGTGTTTTTAGTGTATCCAATGAAATAGCATAGATCTCCTCGAGCTTCAAATTTTCCTCTGGAATCCATGAGAAGAAGTACACACAGACAGCCGAAAGTGCGAAAGTGTTGCACCAAGGGTTTTTGACCTTCAACTATTTCATATGGAGTTTTCATGTGACGTTTGTGGATCAATGCATGATTCTGAACATAGCAAGCCGTGTTCACTGCTTTTGCCCAGAATATGAGTGGAAGACCCAAATCTATCAGCATTGTGTGAGCAGCTTCGATAAGAGTACGATTGCGTCTTTCTGCAACCCCATTCTGTTGAGGGGATCTTGTTGTACTGTTTTAACGATCGATTCCTTTAAGGGCACAAAATTCGTTCAGCTCGGCATTCTTGAATTATGTCCCATTGTCACAGCGGATAATCTTTACACGTTCATTTGACTGATTCTCCATGAATATTACAAATTTCATAATTAAACCAGTAGTCTCGCTTTTCTGCTCCAAGAAGAATACCCAAGTGAAACGAGAAAAATTATCTGTGATGACCAAACAGTAAGCCTTTCCCCCGATATTGTGTACATTGATTAGACCAAACAAATCCATATGCAGCAGTTGCAAGACCTTTGAAGTGGTGTGATCAGGTTTGGACTTATGAGGCCGACGATGCTGCTTTCCTCGAGCACATGCTTCACATTTCTCTATTTATATGAAATCCTTGATTGGCAAGTTCCTGACGAGACCTCCTTTTTCTAATCGATTCAAATTTTTCGTGTTTAGGTGACCCAACCGACGGTGCCACAACATAGCATCATGTTCAGCAATTTCTGAAAACAAACAAGTAACTTGATCAGTAGGTGCTTTGTTCATATCAATTACGTAAGCATTTCCTCTACGTTCAGCTTCAATCAGAACCAGTCTTCAGGTATGAGAATTCCTGGTTTCAAAATGACACAGCCACTCTTGGTGAAGATAACTTCCATTCCTTTGTCACACATATGTGATACACTCAACAGACTGTGCTTAAGCTCAGGGACATAGTTAACATCTGAAAAGGTGAGGATGCCATTCTTGACTGTGCCTTTCATGGAGATTCTTCTTGATTCTCCTCCAGTGAAGTTGACACATCCTTCGTCGAATATCTTGATGTCATTCAACTGGGATATGTCTCTCGTCATGTGTCTAGAATAACCACTATCAATAAACCAAATTCTAAAGATAGCCTTCCATAGTCGTTCCTGCACATTTAACGGAATCAGTTAGAGATTAGAACCCAGGCCATAGTGGACCTGAGATTACCATTGCTATCTGTGTAGGTAACTTCGCGAAAGATCATATGATTTTTATCGTTGTTTTTGGTTTTAGGTGACGCGGTAGAAGTTGATGGTTGGGAACATGGAGACTGGGATCCAACAGGAATTTTAGGTTTCCAATCTTTGGTGTCCGAGACATTTTCATTTGATGGAAAAACTTTGGTTTTTCCTTGAAATCTGTTTGTTTTTAAAAAATTTTGGTTTTCCTGTTTAGCAAGATTCCAGTCTCTGTTAGAAGGCCTTGCTTTGGAAGGTCGATTTTTGATAAAGTGAGATTGCGTAGCCTTCTGATGATACATGTTCCTAGAGTAGTAGGGACGATGAACACAATTTCTTGCAATGTGTCCCGGAATTACACAATTAACACATGTATGCCTTTTTGAGAAAAAGACATCTAGTTCAGCTTGTGTTATTCTCGAGAACTGATCACGTCTTTTCCATTCATTTGATGTTGAGTGCCTTCGAGGATGCTTGATCTTGGATGAACCCGGCTCACAGCTGTCAGCACAAGAGTAAGTATCCGCTACCTTACCCTTGAGCTTGGGTTTTGTTTGCTTAATATTTGGGTTTTCTCTTTTTACATTCTTTCTCTTGGGCCTTCTGTTTCTACGTGAACGCTTTCTTTTAGGGGAACAGATTCTGTTGATTCTGTTTTGTTAAGGTTACTCTTGGGATTGATAGATGAACTGTCTTGGGAAGTGACTTTCACAGCTTCCTTTTCTTTAGAGACCATGTTTTCAGGAGATTTTGCAGAGAAGGTTTCCACAATAATTTCTTCTATAGTTTCATCATCTGATTCGACTGTGGAATTTATTTCCATAGATTCCTTCTCTATAGTTTTCATGTTTCAATGGGTTTCTGCAGAATTGGACTCTATGATGTCTCCTCTTCAGTCAGATCAACCTCTGAGCTCTCGACATTAGATGATTCCGGTAATTCAGATGATGAGCAATCTGTGTCTAAGACAGTTTGACTGTCTTCTTTCATAATGCTGCTAGATCTTGATTGTTCATCACAATCAGAACCTCTTGAAGATTTGAGCTCATTATCTTAGATTCCCGAATTCTCTGTTTGGCCGCCAAGATTGTCAGATGATCCCTGTTCAACAACAATTTCTTCATTATCACAAACAAAATCATCAAGTTTTTCATTATTGTAGGGAGCTTCTGATGTGTCATTTGATGTTTCAGGCATACAGGTGCAGTTTTCTGAATCATCAGAATCGTTTTCTAAGGTACTTGAAACAGATGTCTCAAGTTCCTCAGTTGACCCATCAGGCTCTCCTGTCAAAACATCTTCAACATTTTCATGATTCTCAACATAGTCATTTTTTACACATGCATAATCTAAAATAATAGCACCAGATTCATCAGTCTTAGTGGGAACACCCCAAGTCTCAGCAAACCAAGAAAAAACACAATTCCAAGCATAAAGGTCATTTTTATCAGAAATAACATTATTAGCATCACGTTGATGTGATTCATCATCCTCTTTAGACTTCTCTTCAGTTCTTACTGATTCTGCACACAAACTAGAATAGTTAGTATTTTCAACAGAATCAGAATTCGGTGAACTTTCCTTCATCTCCTCTGCGAGTGTGTTAACTGGTTCCATTTTTGTTTCAGTTTCAGGTTCTGTATTTGTTACTGTTTCATTTACATGATCAGACTTATCTGCTGATTCATTTTGAACATTTTCATTTCTGACAAAAATCATTGGTTTCTTGAAATCAGCTTGTGGATCATTTTTAAACTTTGATGGATCATATGTAACATAATCACTAGGCTTGCCATACATCATTTTTTCATAATTTTCCATTTCCTGCTCAGTGATAGGCAATCTGGAATAATTATGATTATATGGTGGCGGAACTTATGTATATCCCAATGCATTTCCCTTGTTTTCTTTATAAGCAAGTTGCACATTACACAGATTACAAACTGTGTCACTGGAAGTATCAAACTTTTTGATGTTTAACTCATTTTGTTTGTACTTTCCAGTGAGGAGCTCTAGCTCAGCCATCACAGAGTCACATTCAAGAGTTTTGACTGTGAGTCTATATTTGTAGTCATGAACCCAACATTGCTGTTGGTTTACATATCTGTGAAGTTGTGCTATGTCCTTCTTAAGTGCCTCAATCTTTTCATAGAGAATTTTATTATTCTCTCAAAGACTGATGTACTTTCCCATCACAGTGTTGTAATCGGTGATTAAGGCTGAATTTTGAGATCTCAGCAAAGCAACCTTCTTCCTACAATGTTCAGTACATAGAAGGGAATCTACCGTTTTGGCGAGTGATTTTGGTTCCTCGGTCATAGCCATCAGGCACTGATGAACCCTATCCACAACAGTAGTTTCAGACAGCTTCATTAATTCCACTTAAGCAACAGCATCAGCCCAGTTGAATCCATTCTGCTCCTGCGCGATCAAAGCCCTTCCAGCTCCAGAATTTCCCTGTCCAGTTGAAGTCGAAGTCTCAGTAGGAGTAACGGGAACCATAGACCTTTCCTTGTTCCTTGCTGCTACCGCCTGAGAAGCTTCATAACCTACAAGAACCTTCTTGCAATCCCTAGCAAAATGTCCCGGTTCATAGCACCTGTAGCACCTCAGCCTGTCTCTCAACACTCCAGGACGAGCATTCATAGGACGACGCCCATATTTCTTAGCAAACTTTTCTGGCTTAAATGCTGACATAGCCATATTCCAAGCTACATCCAGTTCACCCAAGTCTTCTTCCACAACTTGATTCACATTTGGTGTTATCTCTCCTGAAGGCATGAGATCTCCTGCTAAAAAAGCACTGAAACTTGAGATCATAGAGGTTGCGAGAGCAAGTTTTTCTTCATTTTGTTTGGTCAAGAAAGCCATGTGATCCACTAAAGGTGATGATGGTGTGTTCTGAGGAGCAGACTGAGTGGTCAAGCCAAAGGCAGCATTAGCATGTTGTGGTTGAGGCTGAGATTGTGGTTGCATATTTGTGGCATTGACAGCGGGTACTTGCGAGGTAGGAACAGACATCCCATACACATAGTTTGACTTTGGTGCAGCAATGGGACTGAAAACAATGTTCGGGTTGTGATTCATAACTCCATGAACAGGGCTGAAAACCAGATTTGGATGAGCTTGAGACATTAATGTTGCGTTGTTGGGACTAGTCACTCCAGCAGCCATCAGTGAGTTCTTGTGATTCATTTCTCTCTCCTGATTATCGATCTCACAAGACTTGATAGTAGTAATCAGTTCCGTAAGTGTCATTTCATTTAGATCCTTGGTACACTTGATCATAGAAACCTCGGCATCCCATCCTTTAGGTAGAGAGTTAAGCAGTTGACGATGCATTCCACTGTTGAGATATTGATTCCAGCACTCACCATTTGTGACACAAGTTTGACAAACCTTCTAATCTGATTCTCAAAAGTTTCCCATAGATGTGGTTAAAGGAACTGAACTGTTGGTTCATCATGTTGACTTTGCTAGCATTCATGTCAGCATTTCCTTCAAACAAGTGAGTTAGTTGATCCCAAATTTCTTTTGCACTTTTGCAATTTTGAACTCCGATTGAAATGTCTGGACCAAGAGCCATTGAAAGAGTTCCAAAAGCAGCTTCATCTTCAGCAATGACCTTTCTGTCTTCATCAGTGTAAATGCCTTCAGGTTTTGGAATTTGGTGTCACACCCCGACCGCGTAAAACAACAAATCACGGCGGAAACATCGGGGAGTGTTGTAACAGAATCATTGTTTCATAACACATGGAATTTAAAGTTTGATTTCATTAATTAAAGTGTTTACATTGACTAAGAATTTACAGAAACATAACATGAATCAAATTGTCTTTCATAGTTTTAAGTCACTAAGGCCCTCGTCCGATCCTATGTTTGCATCATGATATCTAACAATAGCACCTGAAACACATGTGAAAATAGGTACGTCAGCATAAAAATGCTTGTGAGATACATAGGTTTTATTGATGAAGGATTCATGACTTGTAGTTGAAAGAAATGTTTAACAAAAAGTTAGTCATGAATCTTATTAAAAGTGTTTTCTTTTATAAATCATATGAAATTCGATAAGGAAATCAAATGTTATAAAAGAAAGGTGTAAGGTTAAATGATTAACCAAGTAAAATGAGTTTGTATAAAATATGTTGTTTAAATCAATGTCTTGTGTAAATGTGTCGTTTGTACAAAATGTATCATGTCTTTGTCTAAATGGTTTAGATAACGCTACAATATGTAATATCATAAAAGCATTTATATATAGGAAGTACCAGCAGCGTATCCACCATGCGTTTATCATATTACACACGCTTCGTTATTTAAATCACTTATAAATAATCCACCAAAAATGTCTTGTAAAGTAAATGTCAAGTAACAACAATATCATGTACGGTGAATAAATAGTGTTTACTCAATCCCGTATGTAAAATGTCAATGTATAATCAAATGTTATGTGAAATTAAATGTTATGTACGGTGAATAAAAGAATTTACTCAACCCCGCATGTAAAATGTACAAAACAATGTATTTGGATAAATCATAGTTTAAGTCAAAAGTTATGTTTTGTAAAATCAATGCTTTACTGATAAGAACATTTATGTGGTAATGCTTATCGCATACATTCAAGCCTTGCGACTGACGGACAAACCCTTAACAAGTTAAAGGCTTATCAATTATGTATATCGGATTCAGTCATCCCTTACATCCAAACAAACCTAGGATTCCAGGGATGGGAGTTGTCAATTCCTATGGTACCACTACATACTACCGAACGGCATGATCAGTGTTAATGAACGTATTTTAGACCCATTATACAAACTAAATGTCATACCAAATGTAAGCATGTTATGTGAAAACAATGTACTAAATATGCTAAATGAACATACATAGTAAAAATGTGATGTAAATCAATGTGTACATATGCTGAAATAAACATATGAAACAAATATATTTATGAAATCAATGCGTTAGCATGCTCAATCAACATACATAGTAAAGCATAAATGAAATCATGTACTATATGCATACTAATGAACATAGCAAGTATATGTCATGAAAGCACGAAAGTAACAAGTAGGCACATGTGTTTCACCCCAAAATAGTTGAAAACAATAAAAGAGGGGACTATGTACTCACTTGATATTGCTTAGTAGTCTTGAGATAACAACCAAACAACGCTAGAAGGATCACGGAATCAATCGGCACCTATTATAGGTAACTACGATAATAAACCGGACATAAATCGGAAGATTGGATAAAATGAGGTTCCGTAAACCAAATGAGTATTGGAACTCATGTAATATGGTTTAACAAAGCCTACATTCTAAATCGGCACCTAACCTAAGTGCTTACGACCCGTTACGACTCGTTAAGGTAGTCTACGTTACTTTAACGCGTCGTTCGCTCAAAAGCGCGTTTGGACCACCTAATTAGTCCTATGACAAGTATTATATGCCTTAACATGTCTAATAACATTTCCTAATCAGTTTAGATGTCAAAATTTAGGTTACATATGTTTAAAATGAAATTATGTGTAAAAAGGGCATTTTGGTCATTTTCCTAAGGCATATAAACTACCTATCATACAACTAACTAAATGAATTGACCATAAGGTATAACCTCGGAAGGTTATTCCCTATACTACTATGGTCACAAAACATGTTTGGTTGGATCCTAATGATCGGCCAAACGGGTCGGGTTCGAAAGTCTAAGCGGTTGTTTAGACCGCTTATCTTACGACCCTATCTAAGCACTAGACTAAAAGTGACGAGTTAAACATGTTAAAACATGTTTAACTAAGTTAGAAAACAAGTTTGATATCAAAACAAAGTGTTTTGATACCCAAAAATAGCTTCGTTGCAAAATACGTGTAGATACGTAATTTGACCGAACTTTGACTCGTCACTACACCTAATCAACGTGGTAATCAGTAGGTATAGTCACAAAGGTCCAAGATTGAAGATAGAACAAAGAATACTGACGAAATGGAGCCTTCAACTAGTCAAGGGATAGCTCCAAAGCAGATTAGAGAAGAAATGGAAGGAATGAGCAAGTTTGAGAATGAAATTCATGGGTTTATATAGGATTTCAAGCTTCATTAGGATCTTTCCAAGTGTTTAGAGCTTTGATCCTAGCCATACATGTGTGGCACATGGTTTTAAATACCATGGGAGTCCAAAACCCAGCCCAAAGTATGCTAAAACAATGGTTAAAATCAAAGGAACTAGCTGATGTTTGAAGAAAATCAAATTCTGCACAGATCAGTCTGTGACGCCCCGCGAGAGGCTGTCGCGCCCCGCATGAGACCAACATCTCAGAATGTCAGAAATGGTCCCTGCATGCATAATACTTGGTTTTTGACACGTTTAAGCCTCGTTAACCCATTTTCAAGGCTCAATAATGATGTCAAAGTATAGGGAACATGAAATATGCTTGAAAATATCTCGGATGTCGGTTTGTTTGGTCGTACGGTCACGTTATTCGGTTAATTACGACGAAACACGAACGGACGCGAAAAACGATCCAAATTACACGACGAATGAAATTTTAGCATTCCAAACACTAAAATAAAATATTTTAATGATTACCAAAATTTTTGGATGCCCGGATATGTTCAGAACGTAAGATATGCGCGTAAATGCAAACTTATGCACTTTTTGACGCTTTTAGTCCCTGTTTGATCAAATAAGCATATTTTCGCGTACCAAACCCCTCAAAGCCTATTTCTAAGTTATGTAAAGGTTATCTAAGGTATGTTAAGCTTATGTTGATGTTCCAGAGTGTTTGTCGCGTTAAACTGATTAAGTTTACACATCAGTTTGCGTATAACTTTCCAGAAAGCGATTTAGAATTTGAAATCGAACAAGAATTGAAATGAGAAATTCTCAAACATAATTAAACAAATATAGGGATCAAAATACATTGTTTTATTGAAAATTGAATTGTTCAGAGTTTGTATAATGGTTATGCAAGCACAGGTGTCACAGTCTCCCCTACTTTAGGAAATTTCGTCCCGAAATTTATTTAGAGGAAACTTGTGAGAGTAGATGTGGATGTTTTGCTTTCAAATAAATACTCCGTTCCCTAAGTAGAATCTGTGGGTCACGTTTGGATTTCCAGCAAGCTTTTGTTATTCGCATCAGTCTGTTGTTTATATGAAAGGGTTTAGATCCGAAGATTTAAACTCCATTCTAATGAGTTTGTGTATGGTTCTATCGAACCTCAAGAGTGTCATGAAATTGTCAAAATGGTGTCCTTGCTGTAGTAAAATATAAAGTGCATGTGAATTCAACAAGAAGCTGGAGTTTCGAACAATTGATAAAAAGAATGTTTCCTGTGAAGGCTATCATAGGAAACTTGTGTGAGCTCGAAACTTGAAATCGAAGAGATAATACAACATTGGACAAGGTTCTGAACATCTAGTAATTTAAATAACGTCATGCTTGCAATGTATTAAGGGACACTTATATATATATAGAAAGCACCATTGGTGTGTCTACCGTGTCCTTATTATATTGTTCACGTTTCATTATTCTTATCACTATAGGTTCTTACACATGACAAAACTTGTTGTGGTTTCTATGCACTGAATTCCATAATTATGTATGCATCCATAATTACGTAATTCCTTGCACAGTCCGCACAGTGCGTTTTATATTGTGTAGGGGAAGAAAATTAAACGAATAAACCTGTGATGATTATGACTAGACCACCATAGGGTCCTTTTAATTATATCAACCAATGAACTCTTTAAATAGACCACTAAAGAGTCTTTTCAGTTATATCATCACATGATATCTTTAACCAGATTAACGAATCAATCTTTTTAACCAGACCACCCAAGGGGTCTCTTTTAACTTTGGAATAGTACTTTATAATCCAAGGGTCTTAACTATTACATAGAAGCCCATTAAGGATTTAAGGTAGTACCTTTGGATATCCTTTTATGAATCCCTCATATGAGGATACCAAATTTTTAGACTCTATAAGGATGTCAAAGGGGCCAAAGTTGCAACAAATGAAAACTTGTGAATGTGACTATCCTGGCCCGACCGTGGCTTACGGTTTCAAGAACGTGACTTACGGTCTGGTCTGCCAGCATTGCATTTTTTGCTTGATGGCCACTCCAAGCTTCCAAAACCCATCAAATCGAAACCATGGGCTTCTAAACAGCTATGCCACATGTTAGGACACTTGTTATCATCTCCTGAAGCCTCCTAACACTTGGAATGATCTTGTGCATCATCCACAACTATAAATAGGTGCATAATTCTTCATTCCAACTTGCTCAATTACTTCTTTCTTCTCTATAAACTCTAAGTGGAGGCAATCACCTTGTTGAAGGCCACCTACCTGAGTTTTCTTTGTTCTTATTCCAAGCTTGGACCCTTTGTAAGTCTCCTTCATGCTTGGTTATGCATTTCAAGCATGAAAGTCAAACAGTGTTTGACTTTCCGCTTTGACCATGTTTGGTCAACACAAAATTTGTTTGAACTTTGCAACATGAGCGTAATCACGATGGTTATAGTCCCTTGTGATTATACCTACAGATTACCACGTTCATTAGGCGTAGTGACGAGTCAAAGTTTCGGTCAAAATACGTATTTATGCGTATTTTGCAATGAAGCTATTTTCGGGTATCAAAACACTTTGTTTTGATTTCAAACTTATTTTCTAACTTAGTTAAACATGTTTTAACATGTTTAACTCGTCACTTTTATTCTAGTGCTTGTTTAGGGTCGTAAGTTAAGCGGTCTAAAAAACCGCTTAGACTTTCGAACCCGACCCGTTTGGTCGATCATTAGGATCCGACCAAACATGTTTTGTGACCATAGTAGTATAGGGAATAACCTTCTGAGGTTATACCTTATGGTCACTTCGTTTAGTTAGTTGTATGATAGGTAGTTTATATGCCTTAGGAAAATGACCAAAATGCCCTTTTTACGCATAATTTCATTTTAAGCATATGTAACCTAAATTTTGACATCTAAACTGATTATGCAATGTTTTTAGACATCTTAAGGCATATAATACTTGTCATAGGACTAGTTAGGCGGTCAGAACGCGTTTTACACGAACGACGCATTAAAGTAGTGTAGACTACCTTAACGAGTCGTAACGGGTCGTAAGCACTTAGGTAGGTTCCGATTTAGAATGTAGGCTTTGTTAAACCATATTATATGAGTTCCAACACTCATTTGGTTTACAAAACCCATTTTATCCGATCTTCCAAATTAGGTCCGGTTTATTAACGTAGTTACATATATTAGGTGTCGATTGATTCCGTGATCCTTCTAGCATAACTTGGTTGTTATTTCAAGACTACTAAGCATTATCAAGGGAGTACATAGTCCCCTCTTTTACCGCTTTCAAATATTTTGGGGTGAAACACATGTGCCTATTGTTACTTTCATGCTTTTCGTGCTTTCATGAAATATAGTTGCTATGTTCATTAGTACGCATATAGTACATGATTTCACTTATGCTTTGCTATGTATGTTTTCTGAGCATGCTAGCACATTGATTTACATGACAGTTCTGTTGCATATGTTTACTCAGCATATGGACACATTGATTTACATGACATTTCTATTGCATATGTTTATTCAACATATGGACACATTGATTTACATGACATTTCTATAATGTATGTTTACTTAGCATACTTAGTACATTGTTTTCACATAACATGCTTACATTTGGTATGACATTTAGTTTGTATAACGAAACTAAAATACGTTAATTAACACTGATCATGTCGCTCGGTAGTATGTAGTGGTACCATAGGAATTGACAACTCCCATTCCTGGAATCCTAGGTTTGTTTGGACGTAAGGAATGACGGAATCCAAAAACATTTTTAATAAACCTTTGATTTGTTTAAAGGTTTATCCTACAGTCTCAAGGCTTGAATGTATGCGTTTAACATTACTGCATAAATGTTTGTATCAGTAAAGCATTGATTTTGCAAAACATGACTTTTGATTTAAACTATGATTTATATCAAATACATTGTTTTGTACATTTTACCTATGGGGTTGAGTAAATACTTTTATTCACAATGCATTACATTTTGATTACACATTAACATCATACATATGGTTTGAGTAGATACTTTTTACTTGGCATACATAACATTTGATTATACAAGACATGATTTACATTTTACTTTAGTGTCACACCCCGATCACGTAAAACAACAAATCGTGGCGGAAACGTCGGGGAGTGTTGTAACAGAATCATTGTTTCATAACACATGGATAAAAAGTTCTGTTTTATTGAATTAAGTGTATTACATTACATTGAAATTAGAAACAAAACTTGAACAAATAGACTTTCATTGTTATTAAGTCACTAATTCAATATCATTCCTATGTGAGCATGCATCAATATCATAATCAAACATCACCAACTATGGTACCTGAAACACATGTGAAAATACGTCAGCATAAAAATGTCGGCGAGTACATAGGTTTTATGTGAGTGTCAGATTCATGGCTCGTTTATGTTTTTGAAAATATAACTTGAACACCTTTATCAATTGATAATTAGAAAACCAAGTTTTGTAAAATGCTTGTAATATAAATTGAAATAATCATGTCAAAACAGATTTGTTTTATAAAACCTCGATACCATGAATCTTAACTCCAAAACATTTGTGTAAGTTGTGACAAATGGCAAATAAACGGAAATTTCGTACAGTCTAATCACTATTCTTAGTATATAATCTCATGCAATTAGCGTAATTTAATTATGTAACTGTGTCGTACATTAGAGGACAGTGTTAGGACAAGAAAACAATGATATAACATATGTTGGTTTTTGTCGTATTGCGAAACCAGTTAAACAATGTCCTAAAAGTGTTGGGAAAAAGTGTTGCGCGCACTCTTCACGGTTACACTATTCATGCCAGCAAAACCGTGAAAACAGAACGAAACAAGGAAAAACGATACACGGCTAACATAACTGAGTCCGTTTATATAAGAAAACACTAATACGAAAACATATCTTCCAAAGATACAAGACTTTCCGGTACAACGCCCTAATCGCTAAATCGTCCGTTTCACTAAAAATAAGACAATTTTAACTCGTCCAAAATAATAATTTAGCATTTCCGGGACTCCGGAAATATGACAAATGATGACAAACATATGGAAACAATATGAGGATATTAATGGGGTGTCCGAAACATAAGCTTTCGATGCTGCGTTGCAACCCCCACAACTTGTCCGTTTCTGCACCGACAAGCTAATAAACGACATTTCCGACATCGAAAACAACCAAATGAAAGCTTTGGTGAACTAGTTAAGATTATTTTGAGATTCCAAATCCCTTTATACATCTCTTGGTTGCGGATTTACAACTTACGGAAAAACTTCGTCTGTAGGAATTAAAAGTGCTTTTATCGAACCGACGACCAAACGGAAGTCGTTTAAGATATCAAAATATCATTTCTACTAGTTTAGTGAATTTGTTAATGATAATTAACATTCCGAATCACTAATTACCTCCTAATGGTGAAAGATTACCCCTAATCACCATACTTAGCCTAATTACCAAAATATCTACATGTTTAAGACATTTTTATAAAAATGTTACACTTTACCCCCCCCCCCACATGTTGTGAACGTTTTTAGTGGGTTCCATACCCATATTTCACATGCAAATATCTAGATATTTTCTATAATTACAAGTGGTGTTACTAGTGGATGATTATATGTATTATAGTTATCCTAAACTTGATATTTTCAATCATATTTACACCTTCATTTTCACACACAAAAGCTCTCAACCATTCATCCAAAAATTAAGCCATGAACACCCTTATTCATATTCATTTCAAGCCATTCTTATGAAGATCAAAGTGTACTTTAATGGATGATATGAAGATCTAAGACACCTCCAATTTGAAGCACCCATTTTCATCCATCCTAGAGCTTCCAATCATCATCATCTTCATCATCTTTACTCATCATCTTCATGTAGATCTTCCCTAGCCAGAAGAGCTAGTAGTGAGCATCTTAATCCTTATTTCATTCATGTTTATGAAAATATAACTTATGTACAAGTTAACATATAAAATGCTCATACAAGATGAAGATGTAAACACTTGAAATCAAACTAAAAATCATAATATATAAGTTGTTTATGTTGTGATTTGAAACTTGTTACTTGTTTATTTGAGCTAGTTATGATGAACATCATATATAACCTTGTTAGATGATGTTTAAAAACATAATCTAACAAGTATACATGAAAGACTTGATGTGACAACCCGCACTAAACCAGGTATCCGTACGACTTAACTAATGATTAATTACTGCTAAATTACTGTGCTTACTTGAACTTGTGAATAAACTGCTACTTGAATACTGATACATGTACTTACTTGCATCATACTTGCTTGCTGTCACTACATTATTTACATGCTGAACCTTAGTGACAAACATGATGCACAAAAAGCATAGTAGCACTATAACGGATAACCTATTGAACATGCTGATAAAGCCAGCATCAGGCAAACACTGCCTCTAAGGCCTGTAAGAGCCTGAGATATTTTGCTACACTAGTGGTGAGTGTAGGGATACAAGGGTTGTGGAACTGCGTCTCTAGGAATAAGATACAATGATTGGATGTGCCTAAAACGTACTCTAAGAACAAAATTCAGCACTTTACAAAATAATTCAGCTTTTAGCTAACTAATAAAGTGCCAAAACATGAGAAAAATAACACTAGACACTTTCCAAAGTGTCAGAAATGAGTTGTGTCACTAAAAAGAGTATTAACGACACTTTAAGCTTTGTTAAGCACTTTAACGGATTACTATCCAACCGAACAACCGGGCATTACCCGAAACATGAAAATATTGTCATTTACACTATTTATCTTTTTCTGAGCCAGTTAGGGTCCCTGAGTACCCTAACACCCATTATAACGCATGACACACAACTAACCAAGTTAACTACTTAACTAACTTGGTTTAGCCTAACTAATAAGTAACTAACACTTGGAATTGAACTAGTACCCCCCCCCCCATCCTAACCGTCCCCAACTAAGAGGGGACACACCATGTACTAAACTTGATTATTTTAATCTAATATGCTTAGTATCTAGCATACATATGATCTAGTGGATAATAAACCTAGGTAATGTCTATAAGTAACATCATTAACACAACATAACACCCACTTAACACCACAACACTCACACACTCCTCTCCCTCTCTTGGAGCTTACGGCCGAGAACAACCCACCCCCACCCATCCATTTTCGACTTTGTTCTAGCCATTCCAACATCATACAAGTGTCGAGGGTCGTATACAAGGAGTCTTGGAGCAAACGGAACGCGAAGGACCTCTTTCTCTTGCTTTTATCCACGCCATTTTCGTCAAGATTCTTCCCTAGCCTCGAGCTAGTGGTATGTTGCTTAGAACACCTTCTCAATCTATTCTAAAGTGGTTAAAAGGATTTTTATCGGTTAAAACTCGTTAACATGCAAGATGATGCTTTAAAGTTTACTAAAAACACTAATAATAATGGTTAAAAGCTTATATGCTGTGTAAATGATGTAGTATTCGAAATGTATGATTATTTAGGCCCGATCTATGATGTGGTAGCTCGGATCATCATTTAACCCGGTTTGGTAAGATCATGGATCTTAACATAAGCTTGTTTTGAATGATACAAGGGTTAAAAGGTGAAACTCTACCACACGCGAATCATGAACTTGTGTAAAAGAGTTTTACTTGTGAAATTGTGTTTAAAACTAGCAGATCTACACATCTGCAAGTGGTATTTTCAAAGAACCACGTATCAAAGAAATCATGTATTTTAAAAGATGGATTTTACACTAACACGCATGATTTTTATAAACCACAAGTGTGTGAACACATGTGAAATAAAAAGATCCGACAAAATAACAGTTTTTGTAAAAGATGACGGGAAGTTGTAAAGATGGATTTTCTCTAAAAACGAGGTTTTTACAAGATCAAATTTCCTTATATTAAGATCTACTAAATTTAAGGGGATTTACACCTCAGTTTTGGGAAAACTGCAAGTTCATGTAATTTTTGGCAATTTACACATATGTTGATTAGTTGTTGTGATGAAAGTTGTTCTGATCAAATAAAGAAAATTGTTGAGTTGATTTGTTAAAGAAAATGATACGCTTGAAAGCGTGGCCACCTCCAGTTACAGAGGAAACTCTGGCGAAATTTTTCTAAAAACCTAACACTTAGAAACTATTTACACTACGAGTGTTAGAATTATTTTTGACATGTTTTCGAAATATAAATTTCGCCATGACTTTATTTACTAAATATTCGGAGGTGGGATTTTCACAAAATTTAACGTGATAAATATATATTTTCACACACTGTTTATGATTATTTTGTGAAAATACATAGATATTATTTTTAGAGTAAAAATAATATTTACGAACGTTAACGAATCCAAAATAATACGAACGCTTTCACCATAAATATATAAGTTACATCGGTAATTATATTACCACTCGATTGTTAAAACGTAACTTACGCACTTACGGAAATATTTTTGAACGCGTATTCTAACAACGTATTATTGGAGCAAAATTATGTGAAATGAAAATATAATATTTTTGAGAAAAATACTTATATTTTGGAATTGGAAATATGTATATATATATTAAGTGAGACTTAATGATTTAATTTGAACGCTCATGTATTGCATCCCCCATCCTTGGGAAGGAGATTAACTACCAAGTATATACAGAATGTAAACACGAAATAGTTGTCTGACTATTTCCCAAAGACTTAAACTATAAAGCTAAGGCACGGCCATCCGTCTAATAGAATTAGCACCTGTAGGTCGTCGCACAGCTGCCTGATTTGGAGTACTTGGTAGAGACGCACCGACTGTGAGTTCATGTCCCCCTTTTCTCTAACTGTTTTCAGTTTTCTTAACTGCGGGGGTGAAATACATGTTACTTTGATTACAAGTACTTTATACATGGTATGGTTAGCGTAAGGAGGTTTACTACTTAGATCATGTGAGTGGGTAGACAGAAACTGGAGACCATTAATCCTCATTGTAGGACCGAGGGACGTAAGCGGTAGATCTATCTGGGTGTAGCGAGCCCAACTCTAGGCCCAACATAACGGACCTCAGAGAGGCCCAACAGAACGGACCTTGGAGTGACTTTGTACCCAACGCGAAATCTGCTAGGTTTGAGTCTTACTACTTGCACTTCACACATACTAATGGCCTTGCAAACCATTGGTGATCTCTTTTTCCTTACACTGCTACATACCAGGGATTTTATACTTACAAGTGTTTTACATACTCACTTACACATGAACTCGCTCAACATTATTGTTGATTTTTCAACTTACATGTATTTCAGGAAATTAAAGATCTGGCGCGGTATGTTATGTTTTCCCGCTGCATAAGGGTTCCAAGGTCATCCCAGTTTAGGAAATGTGACTCTTTCCTAGACAAGTCACAAATCTTAAACTGCGTTTATTTCATGTTAATGGTTATGTTGTTAAAGACAATGTTTTATGTTATGATGTTGTAAGTCTTTAAGATAATGGTATGATACTCTGGTTTTAAAACTTAATCAAATGGATGATCTTGCATGATTTTATTTCATATAGCTTTGTTATGGTTAAGCTATGGTATTAAGAAGTCACACCAAAATTAACCACGCTTCCGCAAAGCCAGGGTGTGACAGCTTGGTATCAGAGCTCTGATCATAGCGAACTAGGATTCTTTCTCGAGTCTAGACTATGATCACTAGGGCTCTCACGAAAACATTTTTCTGCATACCACTTAAGTCCAGATCCAAAACTTTTTACAAACAAATGTTGAGCACATTTTATTATTTATAGGCTCAGCCTAGAAAGGCTGAGGCTCGGTCTGAGAGGCCGAGGCTCGGTCTGAGAGATCGAGGTAGTTGGCTAGTGAGACTAGGAGAAATGGCTAGTGAGACTAGGAAGAGCAGTCTGAGAGGCTGGGAGAAATTGGCTAGTGGGACTAGGAGAATTGGCTAGTGAGACTAGGAAGAGCAGTCTGAGAGGCTGGGAGGCTAGTGGGACTAGGAGAATAATGTGATATCTTACTTGGTGACTTATGTGATTATCTGATTGTATGACTGATTATTTGAGCATATTTGTGTTTATGTTACAGACTCATGGATTCAGCCGGTACTGGCAATTCGGACACCACTGGACCCATACCTATCGTATCTGATGACCTCACATCCTCCGAGCACGAGGTGCACACGTCTGACTATACCAGTACTGACGAGGATGATTTCCAGCCTTTCGGACTACCCGATGGTGCTGATGAGCCTGCAGATGACCCTCCCGCTGAGTACCTACCCCTAGTAGAGATTCCGGCTCCTATACCCTTAGCCGTTTATCCAGCATATGATTTCCCTCTTGACGCCGAGGCTGACGGCGATGTTGACCTGTTTGAGGAGGAGCCTTTTGAGGATGAGATCCAGGGCGAGGCCCTTCTTCCTGCGGACGATCTTCTGATGATCGCTGACATTCCCGCTGAGGATTCGCCTGCACATTCCCCTGTCCCAGACTCCTTCGAGTCTGTGGCATCCGCACCTTCTCACACATTGAGCGCACAGCACTTTGCGCATGATTCTGATCCTGACCAGGCATCCTCTGTTGCACCTATTCCCAACTTTGCGTTTGACCATGACGACATAGAGGATTCTGATCCTATCTTTCCCCCGGGATACGACCCGGATCATGATATCGAGTTTATACCTATGGATCAGCCCATGGAGGATCCAGCTGACCCAGTAGATCCTATCGACCCCGAGTTTGACTTCGAGATGGCTTTTGATGATCCCGAGCCTGCCGTCGCCCCTGAGCAGGCAGCCGCTCTAGACCCCATACTTGAGCATGACCCCGTGCATGCTGGCATCCCTATTGAGCCTGTTATAGCAGACCCACCTGTTGATGATCTCCCCGAGGATGTTCCTTTGTTAGAGGGCGATCATGACATTGTTGATCCTGTTGTTCCTCTACCTGTTGTCGATATACCTGTTGACCATCCTGTTGAGCACATTGCACCTGTTCACCCTTTTGTTGCTCCCCCACCTGATCCCATCCCACTAGAGCCCGAGCATGCACTGTTCGCGGCACACATGGATCCACCAGATGAGCATGCACAGCACGGTTAGATACCTGCTGATGAGGATGTTCCACCTTTTCCCCCTCAGATCCCTGATACACGACATGTTGATTTTTCTTTTCAGGTTCCACAGTTTGTACCTCCAGCGAGGCCTGGAGAGGGTTCTTCAACCCATCCTTTTGGGCATGTACCGATGTCTATCCCCTTCATGCCCCAGATGTCATCTGTTCCACCCTCTGATGCTCCATTCCATGTGGCACCTTTTGATCCCACTAGTGAGCCGTTCCTTTGGGCACCAGACTCTGCTATGCCACCTACTGACCCCTACCATTCTGTCCACATGGGGTATACTATCGAGGACGTTTTGATGTCTTTTGTCGCCCAGCACGAGTCACACACGCAGCGCATCCAGGAGCTTGAGAGAGCTCAGCTGCCACCATGCCAGTGCCATGGTCAGACACACTCTCCTCTGCAGCCATTTCGACCCTTACCTCCAGATTATGCTGCCCGTCTCTTTACACTAGAGCAGCAGGTTGCTTCTATCATTCGTACCCAGCGAGCCATGGAGGAGGACTGGCTCCAGTTACGTCGTTTGTTTTACACCCACTTTCCTCCTCCTCCACCGCCATCTGTATAGAGCTCATCAGTGCTGTTTGGGTAGACGAGGGTGAGAAGACGGCGATTGTTGGACTGCACAGCATTTTTGGAGACTACTTTATGATCCTGACTTTTGTTGACATGTATTTGACGTATTTAACACTGACATGATATAGTTTTTGGGACAGGGGTGATGTAGCCCCTAGTTGATTGATGATTGTATAACACAGAGATGTACTGATACACTTACTATGTGGTCTCGATATATGGCAATCGCAGTATTCTCACCATATTTGATTCGCTTGATTGCTTATTTATATTTTTATGACATGGGATGTTGCGTGATTGGTATTTGTGATGTATTGATAACATGAGATGTTATGTGCTAGTACTATTACTATATACGTACGTTTTACTATGGCCTGACCGACGTAAACCATCTTTTAGAAGATGCCGCCAAGACGTGAGACACACATGCCTACCAATGAGGCAGAACTCCAGCAAATTATCGCTGCTGCCATTGCACAATACGCCGCCTCTCAAGGAGGGACTAGTGGAAGCAACTCTGGCAACACTTGCAACAACAATAATCCACCTCATGGTAATACTAAGTCATTTAGACCTACCATGACCTAATTGGATATCTTTAGCAATGATGCTAATGCCGATCATATGTTATAATGAATGTGCAGGGTGCACCTTCAAGCAGTTCTTAGACTGCAAGCCCGTAAACTTTGATGGCACAGGAGGTGCTGTCGCCTTTGTTCATTGGGCTGAGAAAACCGAATCTGTTCTTCGCATGAGCAAGTGCGCGCTGGATCAGCAAGTCACCTATATCTCAGGGTTGTTTCTAGACGGAGCCCTATCCTGGTGGAATCTACAAGTTCAGACACTAGGCGAAGCTGCTGCCTACGCGCTGACCTGGACCGAACTAAAGGAACTTATGCGCAAAAAGTACTGCTCTCGCGCGGAAATCCAGAGATTGGAAACCGAGTTCTGGCACTTGAAAATGGACGGTCCAAAGATCGCAGAATACGTGCAAAGGTTCCATGACTTATCGCATGTGGTACCCTACATGGTCACGCCGGAGTTCAAGAGGATTGAACGTTTCATTTGGGGATTAGCTCCTCAAATCATAAGCATGGTAACCTCATCCAAGCCTGCAACTATTACTGAGGCGATTGATTTGAGCGTAGCTCTCACTGAGGAGGCTATTCGTTTGAACAAGTTTGATGAGATCAAGACGAAGAAGGCAGAGACTCACGTCGAGTCATCAGGAGGTAACAAACGGAAGTTCTCGAACTTCAAGCAGGGCGCCAGTGTGGTGGTTAAGAAAGGAGGATCAGACACGCCAGCTCAGGTTACAACTGGTAGGGGAAAGAAAGGAAAAGGGTATATGGGCACCCAGCCCAAATGCAACACCTGCCAGCGCCACCATTCTGGTCATTGCGGGCCAAAAGTATGCGAAGCATGTGGGAAACGTGGCCACTCGAAGGACACTTGTTGGGCCACTGCTGGTCAGGGAGGCCAGGGAGGATTCGGAAACAGAAATTACAACCGGGGTGGGAATGGAAATCGCCCACAAGGAAACTATGGAGGTAACGAGAATCGAGGTAACAATGCTAACCAAGCGGGCGCCGTGAATCGTAATCAGAGGAATGATCAAGCTGGTGGAAACGGGCAAAGACTTGGATGCTTTAACTGCGGTGATATCGGGCATTTTAAGAAGAACTGCCCAGACTTAAACCAAGCCCGTGGAAGAGTGTTTCAAATCGAAGCAAGGGAAGCGCGCCAGGACCCCAATGTCGTTACTGGTATGTTCCCTGTAAATCAACGCTATGCATCCGTTTTATTTGATACTGGTGCCGATTATAGCTTCGTGTCGTTAGAATTTAAGAATATGCTTGGGCTAGCCGCTAATAAGTTAGATATTCCCTACTCAATCGAATTGGCCAATGGGAAGTTAGTAGAAGCCAATGAAGTTATCAGAGGTTGTGTGATTGAATTAGGAGAGCATGAGTTTGCTTTAGATCTACTACCAGTCCAGTTGGGAAGCTTCGACGTGGTAGTAGGAATGGATTGGTTATCAGGCAACAAGGCTGAGATAGTTTGTCACGAAAAGGTTGTTCGTATCCCAACCGATGATGGTGAGACCATTGTTGTTCATGGAGAGAAGCGTGAGACGCCGTTGAGGATTATCAGCTGCTTGAAAGCAAGGAAGTGTTTGCAGAAAGGATGTGTTGCTTTTCTGGCACACATTGTGGATAAAAAGGCTGCTGAGCCAAAGATCGAAGACATCCCTGTCGTGAGGGAGTATCCAGAAGTCTTCCCAGAAGACTTTCCTGGACTGCCACCTCAGAGGCAAGTAGAGTTTCGCATCGACTTAGTTCCAGGCGCCGTGCCTGTGGCTAAGGCACCGTACAGACTTGCTCCGTCTGAGATGCAGGAACTGTCGACACAACTTCAAGAGTTGTTAGACAAGGGATTTATCCGACCAAGCTTCTCGCCTTGGGGAGCTCCGGTCCTGTTTGTCAAGAAGAAGGACGGTAGTTTCCGTATGTGTATTGACTACCGGGAATTGAACAAGCTGACGATCAAGAATAGGTATCCTCTGCCAAGAATTGATGATCTGTTCGACCAACTTCAAGGTTCAAGCTTTTATTCAAAGATCGATCTTCGATCTGGATACCATCAGTTAAGGATACAAGAGGAAAGCATTCCGAAGACAGCCTTCAGAACTCGTTATGGGCACTACGAGTTCCTCGTTATGCCATTTGGTTTGACAAACGCACCGGCGGTATTCATGGATCTAATGAATAGAGTTTGCAAGCCATACTTGGATAAGTTCGTGATTGTATTCATCGATGACATTTTAATTTATTCAAAGACGAAGGCTGAACACGAGCAGCATCTTAGAGCCATTCTAGAGCTGCTGAAGAAGGAACAGCTGTATGCCAAATTCTCCAAGTGCGAGTTTTGGCTACGAGAGGTGCAATTCCTTGGGCACGTGGTAAATGGAGATGGAATCCACGTGGATCCAACCAAGATCGAGGCGATCAAGGATTGGGAAACGCCAAAGACGCCAACCGAGATTCGGCAATTCTTGGGTTTGGCTGGCTATTATCGAAGATTCATTGAGAATTTTTCAAAGATCGCTCAACCATTGACGCTCCTCACGCAGAAGGATAAGAAGTTTGATTGGGGAATCAAACAGGATGAAGCGTTCCAGATACTGAAGGATAAGCTTTGTAACGCGCCAATCTTAGCTCTACCAGAGGGTACTGATGATTTTGTGGTATACTGCGACGCATCGCGTCAAGGACTGGGTTGTGTGTTGATGCAACGCCAAAAGGTTATTGCTTACGCATCGCGTCAGTTGAAAGTGCATGAAAAGAACTATACCACACACGATTTGGAGCTCGGCGCAGTGGTTTTTGCTTTAAAGATCTGGAGACACCACCTTTATGGTACAAAGTGTACAATCTTTACAGATCACAAGAGCCTACAGCACATATTCAACCAGAAGGAGCTGAATATGAGGCAAAGACGATGGGTTGAGTTGCTGAACGATTACGACTGCGAGATAAAGTATCATCCAGGGAAGGCGAATGTGGTCGCCGATGCCCTAAGTCGAAAAGAGAGAATCAAGCCCATAAGGGTTAGAGCTTTGGAAATGATTATACGAACCGATCTTTCCTTGCGCATTCGTGCCACGCAGAAGGAAGCTCTAAAGGAAGGAAACCTTGAAGAAGAATATCTCCGTGGGATGGAGAAGCTATTGGTACCAAACGAAGAAGGAACATTATGTTTTGAGAAAAGGATTTGGGTTCCTCTGTTTGGTGATTTAAGGAAAGTTATTTTCGATGAAGCTCACAAGTCGCGGTACTCTATCCATCCAGGAGCGGATAAGATGTACCAGGATCTCAGAGATTATTATTGGTGGCCTAGGATGAAAGGCGATGTTGCTGTTTACGTGAGCAAATGTTTAACGTGCGCTAAGGTTAAAGCGGAATACCAGAAGCCTTCAGGACTTCTGCAACAACCTGAGATTCCCAAGTGGAAATGGGAACAAATCTCAATGGATTTTATTACGAAATTGCCAAGAACGCCAAGAGGCCATGACACTATTTGGGTAATAGTGGATCGATTAACAAAGTCAGCACACTTCTTACCTATCAGAGAGAAGGATAATACGAGCAAATTGGCTGAAATTTACATGAGAGAGATCGTCGCGCGCCATGGAGTGCCTCTCTCAATCATTTCTGATAGAGACGGAAGGTTTGTGTCAAGGATATGGCAATCCTTCCAAGAAGCCTTTGGCTCACAATTGAATCTGAGCACTGCGTTTCATCCGCAAACTGACGGTCAAAGCGAGCAAACGATACAGACTTTGGAAGACATGCTGAGAGCATGTGTTATGGATTTGGGCGGTAGCTGGGATAAGCATTTGCCTTTGGTCGAATTTTCATACAACAACAGCTACCACACCAGTATTGGTGTCGCACCATTCGAAGCCCTTTACGGACGCAAGTGCCGATCACCCCTATGCTGGGCTGACGCAGGTGATAGGCAGCTTGCTGGTCCCGAAATCGTCCAAGAGACGACAGACAAAATCGCGCAGATTCTTAAACGCATCGAAGCAGCTCGCCACAGACAGAAGGCCTCTGCGGATCCAAACCGAAAACATGTGGATTTCCAAGTTGGAGAAATGGTGTTATTGAAAGTCTCACCCTGGAAGGGTGTGGCACGCTTCGGGAAGCGTGGGAAGTTAAATCCGCGCTACATTGGTCCTTTCAGAATTCTGGAAAGAATAGGACTAGTAGCATACAAGTTGGGCCTACCTGCTGAACTGAATGGTGTTCACGATACATTTCATGTATCCAATCTAAAGAAAAGTCCAACTCAAGTCACCGTTGCCATTCCCACCGACGAGATTCATGTTGACGACACGCACCACTTCGTTGAAGAACCTGTCGAGGTCACGGATTGGAAAGTAAACAAGACCCGCCGGAGCAGCGTCAAGCTCGTCAAAGTTCGTTGGAATGCCAGACACGGTCCTGAGTACACCTGGGAGCGTGAGGGCCGGATGAAAGAGAAATACCCCCATCTTTTTCCTAAGAACCCTGCATCTACAAGCAGAACTTAAATTTCGGGATGAAATTTATTTAACGGGGGGAGAATGTGACAACCCGCACTAAACCAGGTATCCGTACGACTTAACTAATGATTAATTACTGCTGAATTACTGTGCTTACTTGAACTTGTGAATAAACTGCTACTTGAATACTGATACATGTACTTACTTGCATCATACTTGCTTGCTGTCACTACATTATTTACATGCTAAACCTTAGTGACAAACATGATGCACAAAAAGCACAGTAGCACTATAACGGATAACCTATTGAACATGCAGATAAAGCCAGCATCAGGCAAACACTGCCTCTAAGGCCTGTAAGAGCCTGAGATATTTTGCTACACTAGTGGTGAGTGTAGGGATACAAGGGTTGTGGAACTGCGTCTCTAGGAATAAGATACAATGATTAGATGTGCCTAAAACGTACTCTAAGAACAAAATTCAGCACTTTACAAAATAATTCAGCTTTTAGCTAACTAATAAAGTGCCAAAACATGAGAAAAATAACACTAGACACTTTCCAAAGTGTCAGAAATGAGTTGTGTCACTAAAAAGAGTATTAACGACACTTTAAGCTTTGTTAAGCACTTTAACGGATTACTATCCAACCGAACAACCGGGCGTTACCCGAAACATGAAAATATTGTCATTTACACTATTTATCTTTTTCTGAGCCAGTTAGGGTCCCTGAGTACCCTAACACCCATTATAACGCATGACACACAACTAACCAAGTTAACTACTTAACTAACTTGGTTTAGCCTAACGAATAAGTAACTAACACTTGGAATTGAACTAGTACCCCCCCCCCCATCCTAACCGTCCCCAACTAAGAGGGGACACACCATGTACTAAACTTTATTATTTTAATCTAATATGCTTAGTATCTAGCATACATATGATCTAGTGGATAATAAACCTAGGTAATGTCTATAAGTAACATCATTAACACAACATAACACCCACTTAACACCACAACACTCACACACTCCTCTCCCTCTCTTGGAGCTTACGGCCGAGAACAACCCACCCCCACCCATCCATTTTCGACTTTGTTCTAGCCATTCCAACATCATACAAGTGTCGAGGGTCGTATACAAGGAGTCTTGGAGCAAACGGAACGCGAAGGACCTCTTTCTCTTGCTTTTATCCACGCCATTTTCGTCAAGATTCTTCCCTAGCCTCGAGCTAGTGGTATGTTGCTTAGAACACCTTCTCAATCTATTCTAAAGTGGTTAAAAGGATTTTTATCGGTTAAAACTCGTTAACATGCAAGATGATGCTTTAAAGTTTACTAAAAACACTAATAATAATGGTTAAAAGCTTATATGCTGTGTAAATGATGTAGTATTCAAAATGTATGATTATTTAGGCCCGATCTATGATGTGGTAGCTCGGATCATCATTTAACCCGGTTTGGTAAGATCATGGATCTTAACATAAGCTTGTTTTGAATGATACAAGGGTTAAAAGGTGAAACTCTACCACACGCGAATCATGAACTTGTGTAAAAGAGTTTTACTTGTGAAATTGTGTTTAAAACTAGCAGATCTACACATCTGCAAGTGGTATTTTCAAAGAACCACGTATCAAAGAAATCATGTATTTTAAAAGATGGATTTTACACTAACACGCATGATTTTTATAAACCACAAGTGTGTGAACACATGTGAAATAAAAAGATCTGACAAAATAACAGTTTTTGTAAAAGATGACGGGAAGTTGTAAAGATGGATTTTCTCTAAAAACGAGGTTTTTACAAGATCAAATTTCCTTATATTAAGATCTACTAAATTTAAGGGGATTTACACCTCAGTTTTGGGAAAACTGCAAGTTCATGTAATTTTTGGCAATTTACACATATGTTGATTAGTTGTTGTGATGAAAGTTGTTCTGATCAAATAAAGAAAATTGTTGAGTTGATTTGTTAAAGAAAATGATACGCTTGAAAGCGTGGCCACCTCCAGTTACAGAGGAAACTCTGGCGAAATTTTTCTAAAAACCTAACACTTAGAAACTATTTACACTACGAGTGTTAGAATTATTTTTGACATGTTTTCGAAATATAAATTTCGCCATGACTTTATTTACTAAATATTCGGAGGTGGGATTTTCACAAAATTTAACGTGATAAATATATATTTTCACACACTGTTTATGATTATTTTGTGAAAATACATAGATATTATTTTTAGAGTAAAAATAATATTTACGAACGTTAACGAATCCAAAATAATACGAACGCTTTCACCATAAATATATAAGTTACATCGGTAATTATATTACCACTCGATTGTTAAAACGTAACTTACGCACTTACGGAAATATTTTTGAACGCGTATTCTAACAACGTATTATTGGAGCAAAATTATGTGAAATGAAAATATAATATTTTTGAGAAAAATACTTATATTTTGGAATTGGAAATATGTATATATATTAAGTGAGACTTAATGATTTAATTTGAACGCTCATGTATTGCATCCCCCATCCTTGGGAAGGAGATTAACTACCAAGTATATACAGAATGTAAACACGAAATAGTTGTCTGACTATTTCCCAAAGACTTAAACTATAAAGCTAAGGCACGGCCGTCCGTCTAATAGAATTAGCACCTGTAGGTCGTTGCACAGCTGCCTGATTTGGAGTACTTGGTAGAGACGCACCGACTGTGAGTTCATGTCCCCCTTTTCTCTAACTGTTTTCAGTTTTCTTAACTGCGGGGGTGAAATACATGTTACTTTGATTACAAGTACTTTATACATGGTATGGTTAGCGTAAGGAGGTTTACTACTTAGATCATGTGAGTGGGTAGACAAAAACTGGAGACCATTAATCCTCATTGTAGGACCGAGGGACGTAAGCGGTAGATCTATCTGGGTGTAGCGAGCCCAACTCTAGGCCCAACAGAACGGACCTCAGAGAGGCCCAACAGAACGGACCTTGGAGTGACTTTGTACCCAACGCGAAATCTGCTAGGTTTGAGTCTTACTACTTGCACTTCACACATACTAATGGCCTTGCAAACCATTGGTGATCTCTTTTTCCTTACACTGCTACATACCAGGGATTTTATACTTACAAGTGTTTTACATACTCACTTACACATGAACTCGCTCAACATTATTGTTGATTTTTCAACTTACATGTATTTCAGGAAATTAAAGATCTGGCACGGTATGTTATGTTTTCCCGCTGCATAAGGGTTCCAAGGTCATCCCAGTTTAGGAAATGTGACTCTTTCCTGGACAAGTCACAAATCTTAAACTGCGTTTATTTCATGTTAATGGTTATGTTGTTAAAGACAATGTTTTATGTTATGATGTTGTAAGTCTTTAAGACAATGGTATGATACTCTGGTTTTAAAACTTAATCAAATGGATGATCTTGCATGATTTTATTTCATATAGCTTTGTTATGGTTAAGCTATGGTATTAAGAAGTCACACCAAAATTAACCACGCTTCCGCAAAGCCAGGATGTGACACTTGAAAGGGTTTATTTGAACATGATGATTAAATGGATGAACATAAATATTGGTGTTGATAAAGTGTATAAAAGATTTCACTAAAAATTATAAACTTTGAAAGGTTTACAAAAGTAACATACAAGATGGGTTTTTTCTAAATGTTTGATAAAACTTGAAGTTAAGTATGATTTTTATACAAGTAAACACATTTGAGGATCATACTAAAACCCTACATGTTTATGAGTTCATCTTGATAAACTTTGTTATAAATTTCAAGTTTTTTTGTGTAGAAATAATTTGAGGAACTTGTGGTTGAATTGGAAAAGAAAATGATATTTTTGATAAACATGGCAAAGTTATTTTTCAAAGGAAACTATGGCCAATTTTTACTAGAAATCATGTGTTATAAAAATGGTTATGTTTTAACAAAATCTTTACAAGAATACAAGATTAGAAAGTTGGTCTTTCTAAAAGCAAAAATGAGTATAAATATATATTTTTGGTAAAATATATATTTAGTGATTTTAACAAGTTATGTGCTATGTGTTTACTAATGGTATTAGTTATATATAAAACTTAGGAACTTGAAATCAATGATACAGAAAAATACAAGACACATTTACCAGTAAAGATTTGCAAGAATACATATATATACATTTGAATACAATTTAAGGACGATTCGGACATCGGATACAACTTATGGGAAATTCGGACGACGGAGAATCTATAAACATATCGCCAATCCGAGAAGTTACTACGACGTTTAGACGATCTTTCAACGCGAAAAATGAATATGTTACCGATAACGAAATCCGAAGGTTTATAAACTTATAAAAACTATTGTGTATTCTTTTAACAAAAAAGCCTATATTTAGTAATTTTTATAAAAATGAAAGAATATATTTTAGCAAATGGGCTTATTTTAATACATGGGCTTAATTTTGACAAATGGGCTTATTTTAACACATGGGTTTAACTTTACAAATGGGCTTAATTTACAAATGGACTTATTTTACTAATGGGCTTATCTTCTTAAATGGGCTAAACATAAATACATGGGCTAAGCCCAATATTAAAACTCATGGGCTAAGCCCAATACTAAACATATGGGCCAAGGCCCAATAACATTAAGCCCAATACTATTTAGGCCCAATACAATTTAGGCCCAATACAATTTAGGCCCAATACTATTTAAGCCCAATAACATAAATTTTTGGGCTAGGCCCAATAACATTAAGACATGTCTCGGCCCAATGACATGAAAACATGGACTCGGCCCAATGACACAATTTCTGAAAATACAAGTATACAATTGATTCATACAAGACACGAAATCAAGAGGACGTGATCCGATGATACAACTCACAAGATGCAAGATTACATATATATATATATATATATATATATATTTGGTGAAATATATATATATAACAGTTTAACAATTCATACATCTAATACACAGTTCAACGAATAACAAATACAAACTAGTCTTAATACATATTCAAGATAGAAGACTTGTACATGAGCCAATACAAAGACCGAAGTGTCTAACAAATCTAGGACCTTTGTAGGTCGTGATACAATTCAAGACAACTGCAAGTGAGTGACGTGTGCAAAATGCAACATATAAATTACATCAATTGTGTCATAAAACTAACCCTTTTTTAGTACTAATGTTGGAAAAAGTGTGTTTTTGTCTTCCTTTTGTATTTTCAGGATTAAATGAGCTCAAATTAACAAAAGAAGCAAAAAGGCAGCTAAGTCTAACATAAATACAAGAAAAGGAACAAACGTGGCATGCCCGACCTCCCCGACAGCATCTTCCCAAGCAAAACAAGAGAACAGAAGGCTGAACACGCCCAGTGCTCAGTGAACACGGGGGCGTGCCCAAGTGCCAGCAGAAAAGACAAAGCTATAGAAGCTTCTATCGCCCACCACGGAGCCGTGCTCAGTGGACACGGGGCCGTGGTCAACTATAAGATTCGCCGAATCCAGGTAAATCTTGATAGTACAGATACGCTTCTGCACACGGGGGCGTGCCCAGCGGACACTGGGGCGTGGTCAACTAATGCAGACAAACTGCAATTAATGAAGACAGAGAAGAGGATGGACACGGGGTCGTGCCCACTGGACACGGGGCCGTGCCTGAGCTACTGTTCAGGCTATAAATAGGGGCGCTTGGCTCATTTGCAAACCATCCCTTGGCACACCACCTCTCTCACACTTCACCCACCACCCACCACCCACCACCCACCACCACCTCTCTCACACTTCACCCACCACCCACCACCACCATAACACCATCATCCACCACCATCATCCATTGTCCATCATAGAGTGTGTGAGTCATCTTGGGATCCAAGATTGATCGTAAGAGTTCTTGACAATCAAAGGCAATGTTTGCCTAAGTCTCTTACATAACTTGGTGAAGACAAGTGTCTAGTGTAATACTTTTTATTTTTAATCTTTTCGAACTTTTTACTTGGTTATGTATTAATGACTTTAATAACTAGTTTCTTATGTTGAAGGTGATTCTTCCTTATCGTTTATCCATGGTGTCTTGACATTATTTTACTGTCTATATAAAATAAAAGATTTTTACCATTCATATCTCCACGGTCTATATGGAGGTATGTTGGCTACCTGGTCGGGGGTTAAGGGAACGGTTTGGTAAGAGTCTTGCCTTGTTCAGTGTATAGATCCTGCAAGGACCTGGGTCAAATTTAGTAGGACCTCCTTCAATACCCACCGGTATTGGATGGCGGGGGTCCAAACTCTTTGATCCCCTCATATGTAAGCTACTATTAATACTTTAACCCGGCTACTTAGGACTGTATCCCTGCTGACTCAGACTACTTAGCCGAGGGTAACGTCACCTTCAAAAGAGGGGCCTACCATAATATGCATTAATAACTTAATTAATTATCTTTCAATAATCCGACCCTTTAGGATTGTATCCTTCCTGACTCAAACTACTGGGTTGAGGGTAACATCACCTTCAAAAGAGGGGCCTACTACAATAACTAAGATAATCTCTTAAAAAGTGCGAAAATTATCAAAGGTTACACTAAACATGAGTCGGAGCCAAGTGATTCATCTTGTCTATCTGTTTTTATTTTTATTTTTATTTTTCAGCATTTTAGTTAGTTTTATTTTTCTAGTTTAAAACCTTTTTCTAAATTTTTGATTTGATTAGACATTGAGGATAAACTGGTACTAAAAGCTCTTGTGTCCTTGGACGACCTCGGTATCTTGCCAACACTATACTACCCTCATGATGGGTGCACTTGCCCATATGTGTGTTTAGTGTTAGTAAATATAGTGTTTTATAAATTTAAAACTTGGCTAAAAAGTGTAAAAGGGCATAAAATATACATTAAAAACCATACACACTTCACACGCATCAAGTTTTTGGCGTCGTTGCCGGGGACACAAGGATTTTAAGAAAGTTAGGAATCAACGGCCTAATCGTTTTTCTTATTTTTCTGTTTTTTTTAGGATTTTTGTTAATTTTTCAGCTTCTGCAGAACTCAGCACGGGTCGTGCCCACTCAACACGCCCCGTGCCCAATCATTGGAACTGGCAATCCTGTTTTAAGTCAGACAGTAAGTTGAACATGGGGCCGTGCCCACTCAACACGCCCCGTGCCCAAGATTCAGTTACTGAAAACAGAACCGTAAGATCCCGACGGTTGGTAATTTCTGACACAAACATGAGTGATACTGATATTTTTTACTTTCGGCACTCTTATGGTACGTGGTGTCAAATATGTGGCGGCTCCCATAAAGAATTAGAATGTTATTTTCTAAATTATAAGCCCCACTATATAGACCCATCGTTTTCCCGTAGCCTTAAGAGGGGCAAAAGTAAAAATAATCTTTATCTCTCCCTCGAATGCTCTCAACCGGATCTTCTAGGAGAAATGCTTCTTGATGAACTATTTCAATTGGAAGATCTAATTCTTAATTGGTTAAAAGAACTTAGGATAGATTTCAATAATCTATCTCAAGACGATAACCAAGAAGAGTTGTTGGGATCGCATTCAAACAACTTCGTTGTTCCCGATGTTACCTCTAACTCTAGTGAGGATTTGAGCGATAGTCGTCCCTGTGTCGATTGTGCCGTGAAGGACTCCCCATCGACTTCGTTCGATGCATACATAGACCTGAGCGATTCGGCATACACCTTCTTTAACGAAAGCCCGGGAAAGGGTTGGACTTGTCCACCTACATATAGCATAGGAATCACCCTCACCGACAACCTCTTGCGTTCTCGTCTTAATCTAGAGAAATAAAGGTATCTTAGGCACTTTGGGGTTGTCCCATCCAGTAAGGAACCGCTCGATCCGGAAAAGTTCCTTAAAAATAGACAAACTCCTTAAGACAGCTTCTAGACACGGGGCCGTGTCCAGGTCAACACGCCCCCGTGTCCACCCAAAGATTCTCGTCTGATTTCGTGTCAGAATACGGACAAAATATATCAGGATTCCACCTGCACACGGGGCCATGTCCAGCCGACATGGGGCCGTGTGCAGCATGCTGTCATTTTCTATAAATACAGCAAGATTCCTTCACATATGGACCACTCCAAAGACAAAGATCTGGTGGATCTTCCAACATACCATCCTAGAATGGCGAGCAGAGCTAGCGGAACATCTTCATCACACTCTAGGAACAACCGACGAGGAAGAAGGTCATCAACGGTTGAAGATTTTCTTGTAAACTATGTTTACGCTTTAAGAGAGGTCACTAATGAAATCACAGGAGTGGAAGAAGCATTGGTCGACCGTATAAATCATTTGACGGTGGGACTAGAAGGATGTCTTCGAGAGGTCAACCTTTTGCACCAAAGGTTGAACATTCTCACTTCTCCTCCTTTGGTTCCAATCATTACCCAAAGGGCATGGAATGTGGTTCCCGAAGTCATCATACCAGCCGAATGGTACTCCATGCATCCAGAGCCCCTCGGGACGTACTACAAGGGGTTCTGGTTGGTGTCGTTCCTCCTCCACAAGATGTTGAGGAGAATGACGCCGCCTTCTTCCTCCCAAGAGAGATAGAAGAATGGCTTTAACACCCCTCGGCTCGGAGTTCTACAAAGCTTTTAGATACCATAAAACTATTTCCGGAGTTTTGGTTCTTATTGTACTCGTAGAGCTCCATAGGATGATTTTACTTATCACTTGACCTATCTAATTTAGGACCCTTTAATTTTATTTTCTGCTTTGTTTTTAACTTTTTAGGATTATTATGTAATTCTCTCTATGACATAATGAATGATGGTTTTAGCTAATTTGGTGTTTGGATGATGTTGTAATGAGTAAAACACACTCGGGATGGTGAAGGATAACAAGGGAAATTTGGACCAGCACCCCATGCACGAAAACATGGCCATCCGACAAAATTTTCTTCATTACAGCAAGTTCAGCACGGGCCATGCCCGCTCAACACGGCCCCGTGCTGCACAGTCTGCAGAAAATGCCCAGTTCAGGTAAACTGGACACGGGCCGTGTTCACCCAACACGCCCCCGTGTCCAGGCTTCTGTTTCTTTTTACAACTTTTTGTTACTGGCACCTGAACACGGGGCCGTGCCCGGACACCACGGGGTCGTGTCCAGACGCCCAGTAACATAAAATTTTGCTTTTTCACACCTTTTTACACATTCAATCAACCTAAAAACTTATTTTTGGGACACATTGAGGACAATGTGTAATTTAAGTATGGGGGAGATGCTAAAACTTTGAATCTTGCAAGTCCTAATTACAAGCCTTACACAAAACTCTATTGGAACCGCTAATCACCCCAAATTTTTTTTCAAAAAAAATTTCATTTTTTTTACTTGTCTAGGTTTAATTTGGGAATTTCAAATTCTAAAAAGGTTATATTTTTACAAATTTACAGCCGATAGCGTCGTGATAAAAAGAACCAACATAAGAAAATTATGAAAAGGCATGACAAGTTTAGTTAAAATTTGATTATATATACTTGATCACATAAAAACCCATTACCATAAAAGTGAGTTTTGAGCCTTTATTGAGCATACAAATACATATCTTTAAACTAAATGCTCATTTTTCGTTTCTTGTGTGAATAGCCGCTTGATTCTTACAACTCTAGAACTTGCCACGACGATACATTCCCGGTCCTTACCAACTTAAACCCAAGTAAGTAAATGATGGAGGCATTAGGACTAACCCTTTTTATTTCTACACCATTATTTTCTTTTTTTACCACCTACCCAAAATCCCCCTAGTTAACCCCTTTGAGCCTAAACCTTTTCATTTCTTAACCCAAACCAAACACCCTTTCACCCACCAAAACCTTTTTTTTATTTTTAACCCTTTGTTTTAGTAACAAACTCGGTTTTTCTTATGACTTTTTTCGAATATATATATGTGTGTGTGTGTCTGTGTGTGTGTGTGTGTGTGTGTGTTGATGATGAAGCAAAAGAAATAAACAATCAAGTTCATCAAAAATAACTTTGTTTGAATAATAGCTTCATCAAAATAAAAAGTGCAAAAAAAAAATATAAAAAAAAGTCTTACGAAAACCGATTCTTTTTACGCTTTTCGCCCTTTTCTACTAACCACTAACCCAACCACCTACCTTTAACCCAAGCCTAACCCTTCACCCAAAAGTCCTCTTGATATTTACAAAGGTTTATAGTTAAAAAGTAGGATGATTGATTGCTTGGCAAGCCTATGGTAGGAGCAAGTTCCATGCCGCTCTCGAGTGATTCACTAAAATACATCTTCGACCGAGTGTTGAGTGATCCCCCGTGAGGTATGTGAACTTGTATATAAATGGAATTTTAAAAAGGCATGTTATGCCCTATTAAGTAATTTATCTTATGTAATGTTTTAAATAAATCATGACGAATAGGATTTTAAATAAATAAAAATAAAACTTGATAAAGAATCTTGGAAATCCCGACACTCTATGACAAGCCCAAAAACCTTCTCATCTACCCATTCCATTTGGGAGTGTAAAGCCACATTATAAAGAGTTTTGCTTGAGGACAAGCAAAGATTCAAGTGTGAGGGTATTTGATGTGTTTAGAATGAAACATATAAATTACATCAATTGTGGCATAAAACTAACCCTTTTTTAGTACTAATGTTGGAAAAGTGTGTTTTTGTCTTCCTTTTGTATTTTCAGGATTAAATGAGCTCAAATTAACAAAAGAAGCAAAAAGGCAGCTAAATCTAACATAAATACAAGAAAAGGAACAAACGTGGCATGCCCAACCTCCCCGACAGCATCTTCCCAAGCAAAACAAGAGAACAGAAGGCTGAACACGCCCCGTACTCAGTGAACATGGGGGCGTGCCCAAGTGCCAGCAGAAAAGACAAAGCTATAGAAGCTTCTATCGCCCACCACGGGGCCGTGCTCAGTGGACACGGGGCCGTGGTCAACTATAAGATTCCCAGAATCCAGGCAAATCTTGATAGTACAGATACACTTCTGCACACGGGGGAGTGCCCAGCGGACACGGAGGCGTGGTCAACTAATGCAGACAAACTGCAATTAATGAAGACAGAGAAGAGGATGGACACGGGGCCGTGCCCGAGCTACTGTTCAGGCTATAAATAGGGGTGCTTGGCTCATTTGCAAACCATCCCTTGGCACACCACCTCTCTCACACTTCACCCACCACCCACCACCACCATAACACCATCATCCACCACCATCATCCATTGTCCATCATAGAGTGTGTGAGTCGTCTCGGGATCCAAGATTGATCGTAAGAGTTCTTGACAATCAAAGGCCATGTTTGTCTAAGTCTCTTACATCACTTGGTGAAGACAAGTGTCTAGTGTAATACTATTTATTTTTAATCTTTTCGCACTTTTTACTTGGTTATGTATTAATGACTTTAATAACTAGTTTCTTATGTTGAAGGTGATTCTTCCTTATCGTTTTTCCATGGTGTCTTGGCATTATTTTACTGTCTATATAAAATAAAAGATTTTTACCATTCATATCTCCACGGTCTATATGGAGGTATGTTGGCTACCTGGTCGGGGTTAAGGGAACAGTTTGGTAAGAGTCTTGCCTTGTTCAGTGTATAGATCCTGCAAGGACCTGGGTCAAATTTAGTAGGACCTTCTTCAATACCCACCGGTATTGGATGGCGGGGGTCCAAACTCTTTGATCCCCTCATATGTAAGCTACTATTAATACTTTAACCCGGCTACTTAGGACTGTATCCCTGCTGACTCAAACTACTTAGCCGAGGGTAACGTCACCCTCAAAAGAGGGGCCTACCATAATATGCATTAATAACTTAATTAATTATCTTTCAATAATCCGACCCTTTAGGATTGTATCCTTGCTGACTCAAACTACTGGGTTGAGGGTAACGTCACCTTCAAAAGAGGGGCCTACTACAATAACTAAGATAATCTCTTAAAAGTGCAAAAGTGCGGAAATAGTCAAAGGTTACACTAAACATGAGTCGAAGCCAAGTGATTCATCTTGTATATCTGTTTTTATTTTTATTTTTCTGCATTTTAGTTAGTTTTTATTTTTCTAGTTTAAAACCTTTTTCTAAATTTTTGATTTGATTAGACGTTGAGGATAAACCGGTACTAAAAGCTCTTGTGTCCTTGGACGACCTCGGTATCTTGTCAACACTATACTACCCTCACGATGGGTGCACTTGCCCATATGTGTGTTTAGTGTTAGTAAATATCGTGTTTTATAAATTTAAAACTTGGCTAAAAAGTGTAAAAGGACTTAAAATATACATTAAAAACCATACACACTTCACACGCATCAGTGAGGTTACAATTGCATACAGTTTACAGATGCAATTCTGTGAGTTCATGTCCCCTTTTCATCTTAAATGCTTTTCAAGCTTTATAACTATCGGGGAAAATACATGTACAATAGTATGATAAGTCAAGGAATGAAACACCTTAGATCATGTGCGAAATTAGGGCCATAACTAAAGCACCATTAATCTAGTTTGGCCATTCATTTGCCTAGGAGTGCGTTTGTGTCCCTACGACAGGTGTCGATACAATTAAAAAAGTCTAGGGTTGGATTGCTTCCTATTTCGTCACACATATTAATGTCCTTGCAAAACATTAATGATCACGATTTCATTGACGCTTTTCATACTACATTTGATACAAATACATCTCACATTTTACCGATACATCTTATATCCAGTTTGGATACAATTACAATTGAGACAAATACATCTTACATACTGTTTGATACAGATACATTTTATACAGCTAAACAGCATGAACTCGCTCAACTTTTGTTGATGTTTTCAAACTTACATGTATTTCAGGGAATTAGTGGACCAATGCAAAGATTTCAGTTCAAGGAAAACAAGTATCAATACTCCATGACAACTATTGAAGGGTTTGCCTGTTATATACCGCCTCTTTGCGGTGATATAGTGGTCAAAGCTGTGACATCTGTGCCTCCACGACCATCAAACAAATACCAAATCAACGAAATATTGTATTTCATACTTTGGATTTGTATAAATATGTGTATCGTTTGCAGATATCAATTCTTGTTCGATTTCGAGCTCTAAATCGCTTTATGGAAAGTTCTACGCAAACTGGTGCGTAAACGCAATTAGTTTAGCGCGACAAACACTCCGGAAGAGTGACATAGGCTTAACATACCTTAAATAACCTCCACATGACTTAGAAATAAGCTTCGGATGGTTTGGTGTGTTGAAATCAAGTTTGTTCGATCGCAGGGACTATTTGTGTCAAATTGCGAAACTATACCGATTTGTATAGTAACTGTCACACCCCGACCACGTAGGACAACCAAACGTGGCGGAAACTTCGGGGAGTGTTGTAACAGAATCATTCTTTCATAACACATGGAAATTGAAATATTGTTTTATTGAATAAAATAGTTACAATGTCTTGACAATCAAAGAAACATAACATAAATAACTAGTCTTGCATCTTTTATTGTCGCTAAGGCCCAAGTCCGCCTAAGTGTATCTTGACAAGTCCTATGCATCATATCCTGAAAACACATGTGAAAATAGGTACGTCAGCATAAAAATGCCTGTGAGATACATAGGTTTTGTGAAAATAGAATTCATGACTTATGTTTGAGAAAATGTTTAGTCATGAACCTTGTAATTTGCTTTGTCTTGTAAATCATTTGAAAAACGATAAGATCAGATGATATGTATAAATAAATGTAAGGTTAAATGAATAACCATGTAAAAATGAGTTTGTATAAGATAAGTTGTTTGTAAAACAATGTATTGTGAAAAGTATGTTATTTGTATAAAATGTTATATGTCCAAATTGAAATGATTCAAATAACGCCACGATATGTAATACCATACAATCACTTATATATAGGAAGTACCAGCGGCGTATCCACCATGCTTGTATCGTATTACACACGCCTCGTTACTTAAATCACTTACTCAAACCAAACCAACAATGTAAGATGTCTATGTTTAGAGCAATTGTCAAATGTATTGAATAATATACCAAAATGTTTATGTCAAGATGTAAATCATGCAACGTATAACCAATGTCGAAAATGTTTATGTGTCAAATGTAAATCATGTAATCTGTAACCAAAATGATATGTATGGCTAGTGAAATGCATCAACTAAACCATAGGTGAAATGCACAAAACAAAGTATTGAGGTAAAACTTTGTTTAAATCAAAGTTATGTTTTGTGTAGTAAATGCATGCTATACTGATATAGACATTTATGTGGTATTGTGAAAATTCATACATCCAAGCCTTGCGACAGTCGGATAACCCTTTTAGTAAAGGTTATCAAAGTATGTATTCGGATTCGGTCATTCCTTCCATCCAAACAAACCCGAGATTACAGGAATGGGATTTGTCAAGTCCTATGGTACCACTACCTACTACCGAGTGGCATGATCGGTGTTAATGAATGTATAATATAGTTTAAACAAACCAAATGTCATACCAAAATGTAAGCATATGATGAATAAGAAATGTACTAAGTATGCTAAGTTAACATATAAAGCAGAAAAGTCATGTAAATCAATGTGCTAGCATGCTATCAGTTAACATACATAGCAGAAATGTAATGTAGAACCATGTACTAAGTATGCACACAATGGACATACATAGCATAAAATGTAATGAAATCATGTACTATAATGTACTAATGAACATAGGAAATATATGATGTGAAAACAGGAAAGCATGAAAGTAACAAGTAGGCACATGTGTTTCACCCCAAAACAGTTTGGAAAACAGTAAAAGAGGGGTCTATGTACTCACTTGAGATTGCTCAGAAGTCCTAGGATAACCACCAAGCAATGCTAGAGATCACGGAATCAAACGGCACCTAATATAGGTAACTATGTTAATAAACCGGACCTAAATCGGAGGATCAGATAGAATGATGGTTCGTAAACCAAACGAGTGTGGAGACTCGTGTAATATGGTTTAACAAAGCCTACATACTAAATGAAACCTAACCTAAGTGTTTACGACCCATTACGACCCGTTTAGGTAGCTTATGCTACTTTAACGCGTCGTTCGCGTGAAACGTGTTCGGAACGTCTAACTAGTCCTATGACAAGCGTTATATGCCTAAACATGTTACATAATCAGTTATGTGACAAAAGTTTAGGTTACATATGCTTAATTACCAGTTATACATGAAAAGGGTATTCTGGTAATTTACCTAAGGCATATAAACTACCTATCATACAACTACTTAACGAAGCGACCATAAGGTATAACCTCGGAAGGTTATTCCCTATATACTATGGTCACCTAATGTATTTGGTCGGATCCTAATGATCGACCAAATGGGTTGGGTTCGAAGGTATAAGCGATTTATTAGATCGCTTACCCTTACGACCCTAGACAACGTGGTAATCAGTAGGCATAGTCACAAGGGACTGTGACCATCGTGATTACAATCACGTTGCGAAGTTCAAACGAACTTCGCATTGACCATACACTGGTCAACGCAGAAAGTCAAACAAAGTTTGACTTTCGGACTCGAAAAGCAATAAAAGAAAGGAAAGAACGAAAGAATACTTACAAAGGGTCCCCGCAAGCAAATCGTGATCGAATAGCTCAGGTATGAAGCAAAGGCCTCAACTTAGAGCATTACAATCAGATTTGGTGGGTTTTTGCAAGTGATGGGGGTGGGTATTTATAGTGTTCGGAGAACCATTAGGATCGTTTATCGGGAAACGTGCTTCAATCTTGCCCATACACTTGCACCCATGGTATTGTAATACCATGGGCACATCAAACCAGCCCATAGTATTGATAAATAACATGTGCACAATTGAATTGGACCAGATCCAATGTTTCTGCATGTTTTCTGCTGTCTGGGGGCTGACGTGGCCCGCTTCAGGATCAGACAAAACTCAGGCGGGCCGCCTGGCCTTGTCTGATCAGAACAAATTTTCAGAAATTACAGTTTAGGTCCCTGCACGTGTTTAAGGCCATTTTCGACACTTCTAAGGCCCGTAAAGCCAACTTTAAGGCCCTAAAATGATGCCTAAACATTGTGGACATGAAACATGCTCAAAAATATGTCGGATGTTGGTTCGTTTGGCCGTACGATCGCGATGTTCGCATAATTACGACGGAATGCGCATAAGCGCGAAAAACGATCCAAATTGCACGACGAATGGATTTTTCTTATGCCAAACACTAAAATAAAATGTTTTAGTGCTTACATAAATTTTTGGATGTCCGGATGTATTCAGAACGTAAGTTATGCGCGAAAATGCAAACTTGTGCACTTTTTGACGCTTTTAGTCCCTGAATGACCCAAAAGTTTATTTTAGCACACCGAACCCCTCAAAGCCTATTTCTAAGCTATTTAAAGGATATTTATGGTATGTTTAACTTATGGCCATGTTCCGGAATGTTTGTTACAGTTCAAATTGGCATACTTTCGTAGTTTGTCAACTTTAGTCCCTGTAAGCGATTTAACTTGATTTTGCCATACCAAAGCCTTAAAAACTTATTTCTAAGTTATGTAAAGGTTATTTAAGGTATGTTAAGCCTATTTCACTATTCTAGAGTGTTCGTTGCATTAAACTGGTTATATTTACGCATCGGTGCGCGTATAACCTTCCAGAAAGTGATTTAGAGTTTGGAATCGAACAAGAATTGATATGTGCAAATGATACACATATTTATACAAATCCCAAGTATGAAATACAATATTTCATTGGTTCGGTATTTGTTTGATGGCCATGAAGGCACAGGTGTCACAGTCTCCCATACTTTAGGAAGTTTCGTCCCGAAATTTATTTAGAGGAAACTTGTGAGAGGTTGAAAACATGAAGTTGGAAAGATCGAACAACATTGGTTAGGGTTCTGAACTTCTAGTAACCTTAATAACATTATGCTTGCAATGTAAGAGGGACACTTATATACAAGTATATGAAGCGCCATTGGTGCGTCCACCGTACCTCCATTACATCGTTCTCATTTTGTTATTGTTGTCGCTATCGGTTCTTACACATAACAAATATTACTGGGTTTCTGTGCACTAAATTTCATAATTATGTACGCGTCCATAATTAGACAATTCCTTGCACAGTTCACACAGTCTATTTTATAATGTGTAAGGTAAAACCAAATGAGCAATCCTGTGATGAGTGTGACTAGACCGCCATAGAGTCCTTTTAATTAAATCAATAAATGATCTAAATAGACTACCAAGGAGTCTATTCAGCTACATCACTAGATGTCGTTCTTTAACCAAATTGTGAATCAATCTTTTTTACTAGACCACTAAAGGGTCTATTATGAATCATGGAGTGGTACTATATAATCCAAGGGTCTTAACTATTACATAGAAGCCCATTAAGGATTTAAGGTAGTACTTTTTTGAATATCCTACTACGAATCCCTCATATGAAGATATGAAAGATTCTACGAGGATTTGGATAACGAATATCCAGAGTATACAAAAACACAAAATGCATAAAAGAAAACACTAGATGCATAAACACATAGTCATATAACCACAAAGATTGTTTATCTATATATTTAATTTGTTGATTTGTTTTGCTAACAGAGCACATGTATTTAAAGCACACTAGGAATCCATTCCTTGGATTTCATTTGGTACTTTAAACATTATCAAGAATCTAACTATAAAGATAGAAAGATTTTTAAAAGAAAAATTCGATTTCGATTATAAGGAACCAAAATGTTCGAATTTAGGTACATAAGGAATCCAATTAAGGACTCTGATTTGTAAGACAATTATCCACAAGGATCTAATTGTGAAGATAAAAAGATCCCCTATGGATTTTAGAAGTTGAAGATGTTTTGAAACCTTGCACTGGATGTGCTTATGTCAAAACATGAAGTAAGAATGCTTATGAAGTTGAGATGCTTGATATGTCAAGGCGACATATGAAGCAGAATTTGAAGGTTAAGTCAATGTATGAGAAAAATATTTTTGAAAACTATGCATGGGGTTCTTTTAAGAAAAAAATGTGTTTAACATTTTTGAAACCATATATATAATACTTTTGAAATCATGAAGTAGGTGTATTAGGTAGGTACATTTATAAAATGTTTTAAAATCATGCAAAATAAATTTTTGAAATTATGTATAAGGTTTTTGAAAACATGAATGATGCTTTTGAAGTCATGCATTTGATATATACTGTATTAATAACATTTTGAAGTCATGAAGGTTATTTTTGAAACGTAGACGATGTTTTTGAAATCATGGAGGTTGTCTTGAAAAAAAAAAACTAATGTTATGCATGTTGAAAAAGTCAGAACATAATGGGTATGAGATTGAAAATATCCTTAGTTATCTAACCAAGGATGTAATGGCATAGATGTGCAAAAAGCACGATTACTCATAATTTCCCTTTATTTCTTGTACTTCGTCTCCTGGAATGAAACGAGTGTTTAAAATTTTTTTCGAGGGAATCATGAGTAGACACAAAAATGGGAATAATTCACAAAAGTAGTTTGTAAGGAACATAGTTCCTTAATGTAGGTATTATAGGGAAATGCCATACACACATGTAACTATACTTGTATATCAGAATTGCGAACAACAACTTTTATTTATGAATAAGACATATTGTTTCACATTACTAGAAAACGAAAGAAACAAAAGCATAAGACAGCAACATCTTCTACTCAGCCAACTGCTCATCCGTGGGTGGGATTTGCATTGGCAAGCTTTGGGCAATCCCTTAGGAAATGGCCCATCTCACCACAGTTGTAGCAAGACCCTGGTGAGAAATGAACTTGAGCAGAGTCGGCTTGTGGTTGATCTGGACCACCTTGGTTCGGGTTACATCGACAAGCACTTACCAGGTGACCAACTCGCCCACATGATACACACAGACGACACGGTAAGTGAGCTTGGTGATGCCCATTACATTTGTCGCATATTGGTGCTGTTCCCTTGTATTGCTTCTTAGCAGGTGGTGTTGCCACCCGGATGGGTCCTGTTTGATTTGGTATTGCTGTAGTTGGGCAAACCCTTGTCGTATGACCTATAAGTCCACAAATTTGGCATTTGCGGCACTTCACACTAGTCTGATGATGAAGGCTACATTGGTTGCACAAGGGTGCAGTTCCGTTGTATTGCTTCCTAGTAGGGGGTTGAGCTGGTTGGTTGGGGATGGCTTGACCATTGTGAGCGACTACGGCGAAGTTCTGAGAAGTCTTTCGCTTCTTTGACTTCTTAGGGGATCCAGCCTGTTCATCCATGGTCTTTGATTCCTTGATTGCTTTCTTGGCTGGTGGTGCTGTCATTTGGCTAGGTCTTGCCTGTTTTGGTGCCACCGCTGCGGGTTTCCTTGAAGCCTTACACTTCCTTGATCTTGATGCAGGCTTGACTTCAGCTTCCTTTGGTGACTCTTGAGTGGCTTCATTGTTGAGACGAGAGGCTTCATTGTTGAGACGAGACATGGCAATGCCTAGATCCACAGACTTCATAATCACTTCGCCTATTTGTTGGGCAAATTTGGCTGTTTGCTTGGACATTTGGCCGTTGCTGAGAGGAAGAGACATTCTAGAAGAAAAGGAAAGACATAGGAAGGAACAAGTGAAAGGTTATCAGACAATCAGAACAGGATGGCAATGCATAAAAATTGTGATCATTTGTTTGTTATCTAAGGCAAACAAATGAGACAGTGACAAATCAAAGTAAACGGTCATATTAATGTATTACTGAAGACATGCTCGCCTATAAGTGAACACTCACCCCAAGAGTTCCCAGGTAAGAGTGACTGGTCCGATTATGTGGATTTGTACGAACACTCTAGCCTTAGACAGAAAACTCAGGGTACAGGCATTAACTCTTCCAGTTTGCACGTGTTCACATTATACGACCCAAACTTTGACGAGATTTTGAAAACTCAAAGGGGTTCAAAACCATATAACAGAGAGTTCAAAACCTTACAACAGAGGGTTCAAAACCTAGTAATCAACCATCCTAGAACAGATGATTAGTTTTCAAAGCGGTCTTGAAATTTGTGTTCTTGTTGTGGTTGTCGCCTAAGGATAGGTGACAGTATTGTTTTATGACTAAACGCAAGTAAACTCGTGTTAGGGTCCTAGGAAGGTTATAGACTAGCTCAAATTATTACTAATAACCTAATTCCCTATAACCATGAGCTCTGATACCAACTTTTCTGTCACACCCCGACCACGTAGGACAACCAAACGTGGCGGAAACGTCGGGGAGTGTTGTAACAGAATCATTGTTTCATAACACATGGAAATTGAAATATTGTTTTATTGAATAAAATAGTTACAATGTCTTGACAATCAAAGAAACATAACATAAATAACTAGTCTTGCATCTTTTATTGTCGCTAAGGCCCAAGTCCGCCTAAGTGTATCTTGACAAGTCCTATGCATCATATCCTGAAAACACATGTGAAAATAGGTACGTCAGTGTAAAAATGCCTGTGAGATACATAGGTTTTGTGAAAATAGAATTCATGACTTATGTTTGAGAAAATGTTTAGTTATGAACCTTGTAATTTTCTTTGTCTTGTAAATCATTTGAAAAACGATAAGATCAGATGATATGTATAAATAAATGTAAGGTTAAATGAATAACCATGTAAAAATGAGTTTGTATAAGATAAGTTGTTTGTAAAACAATGTATTGTGAAAAGTATGTTATTTGTATAAAATGTTATATGTCCAAATTGAAATGATTCAAATAACGCCACGATATGTAATACCATACAATCACTTATATATAGGAAGTACCAGCGGCGTATCCACCATGCTTGTATCATATTTCACACGCCTCGTTACTTAAATCACTTACTCAAACCAAACCAACAATGTAAGATGTCTATGTTTAAACCAATTGTCAAATGTATTGAATAATATACCAAAATGTTTATGTCAAGATGTAAATCATGCAACATATAACCAATGTAAAAAATGTTTATGTGTCAAATGTAAATCATGTAATGTGTAACCAAAATGATATGTATCGCTAGTGAAATGCATCAACTAAACCATAGGTGAAATGCACAAAACAAAGTATTGAGGTAAAACTTGGTTTAAATCAAAGTTATGTTTTGTGTAGTAAATTCATGCTATACTCATATAGATATTTATGTGGTATTGTGAAAATTCATACATCCAAGCCTTGCGACAGTCGGATAACCCTTTTAGTAAAGGTTATCAAAATATGTATTCGTATTCGGTCATTCCTTCCATCCAAACAAACCCGAGATTACAGGAATGGGATTTGTCAAGTCCTATGGTACCACTACCTACTACCGAGCGGCATGATCGGTGTTAATGAATGTATAGTATAGTTTAAACAAACCAAATGTCATACCAAAATGTAAGCATATGATGAATAAGAAATGTACTAAGTATGCTAAGTTAACATATAAAGCAGAAAAGTCATGTAAATCAATGTGCTAGCATGCTATCAGTTAACATACATAGCAGAAATGTAATGTAGAACCATGTACTAAGTATGCACACAATGGACATACATAGCATAAAATGTAATGAAATCATGTACTATAATGTACTAATGAACATAGGAAGTATATGATGTAAAAACAGGAAAACATGAAAGTAACAAGTAGGCACATGTGTTTCACCCCAAAACAGTTTGGAAAACAGTAAAAGAGAGGTCTATGTAGTCACTTGAGATTGCTCAGAAGTCCTAGGATAACCACCAAGCAATGCTAGAGATCACGGAATCAAACGGCACCTAATATAGGTAACTATGTTAATAAACCGGACCTAAATCGGAGGATCGGATAGAATGATGGTTCGTAAACCAAACGAGTGTGGAGACTCATGTAATATGGTTTAACAAAGCCTACATACTAAATGAAACCTAACCTAAGTGTTTACGACCCATTACGACCCGTTTAGGTAGCTTATGCTACTTTAACGCGTCGTTCGCGTGAAACGCGTTCGGAATGTCTAACTAGTCCTATGACAAGCGTTATATGCCTAAACATGTTACATAATCAGTTATGTGACAAAAGTTTAGGTTACATATGCTTAATTACCAATTATACATGAAAAGGGTATTCTGGTAATTTACCTAAGGCATATAAACTACCTATCATACAACTACTTAACGAAGCGACCATAAGGTATAACCTCGGAAGGTTATTCCCTATATACTATGGTCACCTAATGTATTTGGTCGGATCCTAATGATCGACCAAATGGGTTGGGTTCGAAGGTATAAGCGATTTATTAGATCACTTACCCTTACGACCCTAGACAACGTGGTAATCAGTAGGCATAGTCACAAGGGACTGTGACCATCGTGATTACAATCACGTTGCGAAGTTCAAACGAACTTCGCATTGACCATACACTGGTCAACGCAGAAAGTCAAACAAAGTTTGACTTTCGGACTCGAAAAGCAATAAAAGAAAGGAAAGAACGAAAGAATACTTACAAAGGGTCCCCGCAAACAAATCGTGATCGAATACCTCAGGTATGAAGCAAAGGCCTCAACTTAGAGCATTACAATCAGATTTGGTGGGTTTTTGCAAGTGATGGGGGTGGGTATTTATAGTGTTCGGAGAACCGTTAGGATCGTTTATCAGGAAACGTGCTTCAATCTTGGCCATACACTTGCACCCATGGTATTGTAATACCATGGGCACATCAAACCAGCCCATAGTATTGATAAATAACATGTGCACAATTGAATTGGACCAGATCCAATGTTTCTGCATGTTTTCTGCTGTCTGGGGGCTGACACGGCCCGCTTCAGGATCAGACAAAACTCAGGCGGGCCGCCTGGCCTTGTCTGATCAGAACAAATTTTCAGAAATTATAGTTTAGGTCCCTGCACGTGTTTAAGGCCATTTCCGACACTTCTAAGGCCCGTAAAGCTAACTTTAAGGCCCTAAAATGATGCCTAAACATTGTGGACATGAAACATGCTCAAAAATATATCGGATGTTGGTTCGTTTGGCCGTACGATCGCGATGTTCGCTTAATTACGACGGAATGCGCATAAGCGCGAAAAACGATCCAAATTGCGCGACGAATGGATTTTTCTTATGCCAAACACTAAAATAAAATGTTTTAGTGCTTACATAAATTTTTGGATGTCCGGATGTATTCAGAACGTAAGTTATGCGCGAAAATGCAAACTTGTGCACTTTTTGACGCTTTTAGTCCCTGAATGACCCAAAAGTTTATTTTAGCACACCGAACCCCTTAAAGCCTATTTCTAAGCTATTTAAAGGATATTTATGGTATGTTTAACTTATGGCCATGTTCCAGAATGTTTGTTACAGTTCAAATTGGCATACTTTCGCAGTTTGTCAACTTTAGTCCCTGTATGCGATTT